>OU342745.1:72699520-73902198 GCA_910589775.1 Avena eriantha | reverse complement strand
TTCACCTAGTTAGTTTAAGAATTAATTTGAAACTCAATTTGTCATAAACTTAGTCTAAACTACTTGCAAATTGTTGTAGATTATGGCGACCCCTCCATCAATTTCAATGCGTTCCTAGAGAAGAAAAGCTTAAAAACAATGGAAGCAATTTCACAGACTGGTTCCGTGGACTAAAGATCGTCCTCAGGGCTGGTCAGTTGACCTATGTGCTCGATGCCACCGCTAGGTGACCACCTGCAGATAATGCCGCGATGACGAAAAGAATGTTTTCGCCACTCGGAAAAATAATTACTCCATAGTTCAGTGTGCCATCCTGTACGGTTTAGAATCGGAGCTCCAAAAGCGTTTTGAGCACCACGACCCGTTCGAGATCATTAAGGAGCTCAGGCTAATTTTTGAGACTCGCGCGGCCATGGAGAGCTATGAGGCCTCCGAAAAATTCTTTAACTGTAAGATGGAAGAGGGAAGCTCCGTTAGCGAGCACGTGCTCACCATGTCTGGGTACGCTAAGAAGCTCCAAGAGTTGGGAATATCGATTCCAATGAATTGGGGATTCACCGTCTCCTTCAATCACTGCCACCAAGTTACAAGAACTTTGTGATGAACTACAACATGCACTGCATGAACAAGACGTTGCCTAAACTATCGTCCATGCTGAAAACTGCTGAAGTGGAGATCAAGAAGGAGCACCAAGTGTTGATGGTCAATAAGACCACCAATTTCAAGAGACGGGGCAAGCCTAAGAACAAGGGAAACTTCAAGAAGGACGGCAAGAAAGCTGTCGCACCTGCTAAGAAGCCCAAGGCTGGTCCTAAGCCTGAAACTGAGTGCTTCTACTACAAGGAAGCTGGTCACTGGAAGCGTAACTGCCCCAAGTACCTGGCGGATCTAAAGAACGGCAACATCAAGAAGAAAGGTATATTTGATATATGTGTTATAGATGTGTATCTTACTAGTAATCGTAGTAGTGCCTGGGTATTTGATACTGGTTCGGTTGCTCATATTTGTAACTCGAAATAGGAGTTGCGGAATAAACGAAGACTGGCAAGAGACGAGGTGACGATGCGCGTTGGAAATGGCTCCAAGGTTGATGTGATCGCCGTCGGCACGCTCCCTCTACATCTACCTTCGGGATTAGTTTTAAATTTAAATAATTGTTATTTGGTGCCTGCGTTAAGCATGAACATTATATCTGGATCCTGTTTATTGCGAGACGGTTACTCTTTTAAGTTTGAGAATAAAGGTTGTTCGATTTATATGAGTAATATCTTTTATGGTAATGCACCTGAGATGAATGGTTTATTCTTACTGAATCTCGATAGTAGTGATACACATGTTCAGAACATAGATGCTAAACGAATAAATTGAATGATAATTCTACATACATGTGGCACTGTCATCTTGGTCACATTGGAGTGAAGCGTATGAAGAAAATCCATTCTGATGGACTTCTTGAATCACTTGATTTTGAATCACTTGAAAGATGCGAAGCATGTCTAATGGGAAAAATGACTAAGACTCCATTCTCTGGTACAATGGAGCGAGCTACAGACTTATTGGAAATAATACATACCGATGTGTGCGGTCCAATGAGTGTAGCATCGCGTGGTGGATATCGTTATGTTCTCACTTTCACGGATGACTTAAGTAGATATGGGTATGTCTACTTTATGAAACATAAGTCCGAAACTTTCGAGAAGTTTAAGGAATTTCAAAGTGAAGTGGAAAATCATCGTAACAAGAAGATTAAATTTCTGCGTTCTGATCGCGGAGGTGAATATCTGAGTTATGAGTTTGGCATGCATTTAAAGAAATGTGGAATACTTTCACAGTTGACACCGCCGGGAACACCACAGCGTAATGGTGTGTCCGAACGTCGTAATCGAACTCTCTTGGATATGGTTTGATCTATGATGTCTCTTACAGATTTACCGTTATCATTTTGGGGCTATGCATTAGAGACAGCCGCATTCACTTTAAATAGGGCACCATCTAAATCCGTTGAAACGACACCGTACGAATTGTGGTTGGAAAGAAACCTAAGTTGTCGTTCCTTAAAGTTTGGGCTTGCGAGGCATATGTAAAGAAGTTACAACCTGATAAGCTAGAACCCAAAGCGGAGAAATGCGTCTTCATAGGATACCCTAAAGAAACAATTGGGTATACCTTCTATCATAGATCCGAAGGCCAAGTTTTCGTTGCAAAGAATGGATCCTTTCTTGAGAAGGAGTTTCTCTCGAAGGAGGTGACTGGAAGGAAAGTAGAACTCGATGAGGTTATTGAACCTTCTCTCGGATTTGAGAGTAGCGCAGCACCAGAAGATGTTTTGGTGCCGCCTGCACCAATTGGAGAGGAAGCTAATGATAATGATCATGAAACTTCAAGAGAAGTTACTGCTGAACCTCGCAGGTCAACGAGGGTTCGTACCACTCCTGATTGGTATGACTCTGCCTTGAACGTCATGTTGGTGGACAACGCTGATGACCCTGCGACGTATGAAGAAGCTATGGTGAGCCCAGATTCCGACAAATGGCTAGAAGCCATGAAATCTGAAATGGGATCCATGTACGAAAACCAAGTATGGACTTTGGTGGACTTACCGGATGGCCGTAAGGCTGTCGAGAACAAATGGATTTTCAAGAGAAAAACAGATGCTGATGGTAATGTTACCGTCTATAAAGCTCGACTTGTCGCGAAAGGGTTCCGACAAATTCAAGGAGTTGACTATGATGAGACTTTCTCACCAGTAGCGAAGCTAAAGTCTGTGAGGATTTTGTTAGCAATTACTGCACATTTCGATTATGAGATTTGGCAGATGGATGTCAAAACGGCGTTCCTTAATGGTGACATTGAGGAAGAGTTGTATATGGTACAACCCAAGGGTTTTGTCGATCCTAAAGATGCTGACAAGGTATGCAAGCTTCAGCGCTCCATTTATGGACTGAAGCAAGCATCCTAGAGTTGGAATCAACGTTTTGATAAAGTAATCAAAAACTTTGGATTTGTACAAACTTATGGAGAAGCTTGTATTTACAAGAAAGTGAGTGGGAGCTCTGTAACATTCCTAGTACTATATGTAGATGACATATTGTTGATTGGGAATGATATAGAACTTCTTAATAGCGTCAAAACCTATTTGAATAATAGTTTTTCAATGAAGGATCTTGGCGAAGTGGCATACATTCTAGGCATCAAGATTTATAGAGATAGATCAAGACGCCTAATAGCGCTTTCACAAAGTACATACTTAGACAAAGTTCTAAAGAAGTTTAGAATGGAAGATAGCAAGAAAGGGTTCGTGCCCATGTTGTCAGGTAAGACCTTGAGTAAAACTCAAAGTCCAGCTACGGCAGAAGATAGAGAGAAAATGAATAATATTCCCTATGCCTCGGCCGTAGGTTCTATCATGTATGCCATGCTGTGTACAAGACCGGATATAGCACATGCTGTTAGTTTGACTAGCAGATATCAAAGTGATCCTGGAATGGAACACTTGACAGCGGTCAAGAATATCCTAAAGTACCTAAATAGGACTAAGGATATGGTTCTTTCTTATGGAGGTGATGAACAGCTAGTTGTAAACAGTTACACCGATGCTAGTTGGAACACCGATCCGGATGACTCGAAGTCTCAATCGGGATACGTATTTATTTTGAATGGTGCTGCAGTGAGCTGGAGGAGTGCGAAGCAAAGCGTTGTGGCGAAATCTTCAACTAAATCGGAATACATAGCTGCTTCGGAGGCTGCACAAGAAGCCGTTTGGATGAAGGAATTCATTACTGAACTTGGCGTGGTTCCCAGTGGGTTGGACCCGATGGCCATCTACTGTGACAACACAGGTGCCATAGCTAATGCACAGGAGTCAAGGTCACATAGCAAGCTGAAGCACATCAAGCTACGTTTCCACGCTATTCGCGAGTATGTCAGAGATTGTGACATAAAGATTTGCAAAGTACACACTGATCTGAATGTGGCAGATCCATTGACTAAACCTCTCCCTAGGGCAAAGCATGACCAACACCAGAACACCATGGGTGTTCGGTATATTACCATGTAATCTGGATTATTGACTCTAGTGCAAGTGGGAGACTGTTGGAGATATGCCCAAGAGGCAATAATAAAAGTGATTATTATTATATCTTTGTGTTTATGATGAATGTTTACATCCCATGCTATAATTGTATTATTAGGAAACACTGATACATGTGTGTTTTGTAAACATAAGAGAGTCCCTAGTAAGGCTCTTGTTGAACTAGCTTGTTGATTAATTGATGATCATGGTTTCCTGATCATGGACATTAGGATGTGATTAATAACAAGGTTATATCATTAGGAGAATGATGTGATGGACACACACCCATAGTAAGCGTAGCATAAGATCAAGTCATTAAGTTCGTATTGATGTAAGCTTTCAAATACATAGTAACCTAATCCTTCGACCATGAGGTTATGTTAATCACCATCACAGGATGGATACTTTGATGACATCAAACGTCGCTTCGTAACTGGGTGGTTATAAAGGTGTCATTGGGTATTCTGAAAGTATGTGTTGAAGCGCATGGACCAAGATTGGGATTTGGCCATCCATATGACGGAAAGATATGCTCTGGGCCCTCTCGGTGGAATGTCATCTAGTTAGCTTGCAAGCTTGTGACTAGGTCACAAGGGATGACATATCACGGAACGAGTAAAGAGTACTTATCAGTAACGAGGTAGAACTAGGTATGGAGATACCGACGATCAAACCTCGGATAAGTATAGTATCGCGAGACAAAGGGAATTAGTTTCGTATGTAAGTGGTTCAATCGATCGCGAAGTCATCGTTGAGTATGTGGGAGCCATTATGGATCTCCAGGTCCCGCTGATGGTTATTGATAGGAGATGTGTCTCTATCGTGTCTACATATTCACGAACCATAGGGTGACACACTTAAGGTTCGAAGTTGTTTTAAGTAGATATGGAATATGCGTTGGAGACCGAATGTTGTTCGGAGTCTCGGATTGGATTCGGGACATCACGAGGAGATCCGGAATGGTCCGGAGAATAAGATTCATATATAGGGGATCATTTTCTGAGTTAGGAAATGTTCCGGAGTATTTGTATGAGGGTTCTAGAAGGTTTCGGAATGTTCCGGAAGGTTCTGGAAGGTTTCTTGGAGTTTGCTTGAAACCCAAGGAAGGGATCAAGGAGTCCTGGTGGGTCAAGACTAGGAGTCGTGGGGGAGGAGGACTCCTCCCCCCACTCCCCAATCCGCCGGCCTAGAGGAGGGTAGTCCTACAAGGACTCCCCCTCCCCATGGCGCCCTCCCCCCTTAAATAGAAGGGCAGGGGCGCCCCCTCCAAGCCCTCTCCCATAACTCCCAATCTCTGCCGCCTCTCTCCTCCACCTTTCTTTTGCACAGGCATAGGCGAAGCCCTGCAGAATTCTCTACTCCACCACCACCACCACGCTGTCGTGCTGCTGGGATTCCGTGGAGAAGATCTACTACATCCGCTGCTCGCTGGAACGGGGAGAGGAAGGTCTGCTTCGACTCGGCACGTGTGACCGACTGCAGAAGCGCTGCCGAATCACGGCGCCGGAAGGATCGTCCACTTGACCGACTGCGGAAGCGCTGCCGAATCGCGGCGCCGGAAGGATCGTCCACTTGACCGACTGTGGAAGCGCTGCCGGAACGCGACGCCGGAAGGATCGTCCACACGATCTAGAGATCGGCAAGTGATCGACTACATCAACCACGAGATCTAATCTCGTTAACGCTTTCAGATCTACAAGGGTTAGTTCCTATCTACCTCGTTGCTCATGTCTAATAGATTAGATCTTGGCTTTTATCTAGATTAGATCTAGGTTTTGTTCGTTCTTGCGGTAGAAATTTTTTGTTTTCCATGCTACGAACCCATCAGTGGTATCAGAGCCGTACCTATGCATAGATCTGTTGCACGAGTAGAACACAATGTTTTTGTGGGCGTTGATGCTTTTGTTTTCGGTGCCTTAGCGTGTACTTTGCATCTTGCGGCATGGTGGGATGAAGCGGCTCGGGCTAACATTACATGTCATCGCACATGAGACTTGCTCCATGCTTGACGTGCAACTTGCTTTGCACAAGTGGCTTTGCGGGTGTCTGTCTCTCCCACCATAGTTAAGATTCAATTTACAATGAGCATCTTGACAACACTTGTATCAACGTTGTGGTTCTTGTTTATAGGTAAGATCGGTCTTATGCGAAAGCCCCAAACCACGTAAAACTTGTAAAGAAAATTAGAGGCGTCTAACTTGTTTTTGCAGGGGTTTTGTGATGTTATGGCCAACATGTGATTGTGATTGTATTTGATGTATGCAATGATCCTTGTTGTAATATGGCAACCGGCAGGAGCCTAATGGTTGTCTTTAATTCTGTTAAGACCTGCGTGTGTATTCATCTTGTAATAGCTTTATTCCAAGTAGTTGTAATAGTTTCTGGTGATGATGGACAACCATGAAGCGGCGCCACTGACCTTGACGCAATGCTGGTGATGATGGAGATCATGTTCATGCTTTGGAGATGGAGATCAAAGGCGCAAGAAGAAAAGGCCATATCATATCACACTAATTATGAATTGCCTGTGATGTTAATCCTTTATGCATCTTGTATTCCTTAGATCGCGACGATAGCATTATAAGATGATCCCTCTCACTAAATATCAAGTAATAAAGTGTTCACCCTTAGTTGGCACCGTTGCTAAGACTCGTCGTTTTGAAGCATCTCGTGATGATCGGATGTGATAGATTCTACGTGTGCATACAACGGGTGCAAGGCAGATTTGCACATGCGGAAACTAAGGTTATCTTGACAAGCCTAGCATGTACAGACATGGTCTCGGTATACGGAATACCGAAAGGTAGAGCATGAGTCATATAAATGATATGATGAACATGAAGATTGTTCGCCGATGAAATTACATCTTCTCTCATGAAGATCGGACTTGGTGTAGTGGACTTGGTTCGTGTAATCACTAAGACAATGTGAGGGATGTTGTTTTGAGTGGGAGTTCACCTAGTTAGTTTAAGAATTAAATTTGAACTCAATTTGTCATAAACTTAGTCTAAACTACTTGCAAATTGTTGTAGATTATGGCGACCCCCTCCATCAATTTCAATGCGTTCCTAGAGAAAGAAAAGCTTAAAAACAATGGAAGCAATTTCACAGACTGGTTCCGTGGACTAAAGATCGTCCTCAGGGCTGGTCAGTTGACCTATGTGCTCGATGCACCGCTAGGTGACCCACCTGCAGATAATGCCGCCGATGACGAAAAGAATGTTTTCGCCACTCGGAAAAATAATTACTCCATAGTTCAGTGTGCCATCCTGTACGGTTTAGAATCGGAGCTCCAAAAGCGTTTTGAGCACCACGACCCGTTCGAGATCATTAAGGAGCTCAGGCTAATTTTTGAGACTCGCGCGGCCATGGAGAGCTATGAGGCCTCCGAAAAATTCTTTAACTGTAAGATGGAAGAGGGAAGCTCCGTTAGCGAGCACGTGCTCACCATGTCTGGGTACGCTAAGAAGCTCCAAGAGTTGGGAATATCGATTCCAAATGAATTGGGGATTCACCGTCTCCTTCAATCACTGCCACCAAGTTACAAGAACTTTGTGATGAACTACAACATGCACTGCATGAACAAGACGTTGCCTAAACTATCGTCCATGCTGAAAACTGCTGAAGTGGAGATCAAGAAGGAGCACCAAGTGTTGATGGTCAATAAGACCACCAATTTCAAGAGACGGGGCAAGCCTAAGAACAAGGGAAACTTCAAGAAGGACGGCAAGAAAGCTGTCGCACCTGCTAAGAAGCCCAAGGCTGGTCCTAAGCCTGAAACTGAGTGCTTCTACTACAAGGAAGCTGGTCACTGGAAGCGTAACTGCCCCAAGTACCTGGCGGATCTAAAGAACGGCAACATCAAGAAGAAAGGTATATTTGATATATGTGTTATAGATGTGTATCTTACTAGTAATCGTAGTAGTGCCTGGGTATTTGATACTGGTTCGGTTGCTCATATTTGTAACTCGAAATAGGAGTTGCGGAATAAACGAAGACTGGCAAGAGACGAGGTGACGATGCGCGTTGGAAATGGCTCCAAGGTTGATGTGATCGCCGTCGGCACGCTCCCTCTACATCTACCTTCGGGATTAGTTTTAAATTTAAATAATTGTTATTTGGTGCCTGCGTTAAGCATGAACATTATATCTGGATCCTGTTTATTGCGAGACGGTTACTCTTTTAAGTTTGAGAATAAAGGTTGTTCGATTTATATGAGTAATATCTTTTATGGTAATGCACCTGAGATGAATGGTTTATTCTTACTGAATCTCGATAGTAGTGATACACATGTTCAGAACATAGATGCTAAACGAATAAAATTGAATGATAATTCTACATACATGTGGCACTGTCATCTTGGTCACATTGGAGTGAAGCGTATGAAGAAAATCCATTCTGATGGACTTCTTGAATCACTTGATTTTGAATCACTTGAAAGATGCGAAGCATGTCTAATGGGAAAAATGACTAAGACTCCATTCTCTGGTACAATGGAGCGAGCTACAGACTTATTGGAAATAATACATACCGATGTGTGCGGTCCAATGAGTGTAGCATCGCGTGGTGGATATCGTTATGTTCTCACTTTCACGGATGACTTAAGTAGATATGGGTATGTCTACTTTATGAAACATAAGTCCGAAACTTTCAAGAAGTTTAAGGAATTTCAAAGTGAAGTGGAAAATCATCGTAACAAGAAGATTAAATTTCTGCGTTCTGATCGCGGAGGTGAATATCTGAGTTATGAGTTTGGCATGCATTTAAAGAAATGTGGAATACTTTCACAGTTGACACCGCCGGGAACACCACAGCGTAATGGTGTGTCCGAACGTCGTAATCGAACTCTCTTGGATATGGTTTGATCTATGATGTCTCTTACAGATTTACCGTTATCATTTTGGGGCTATGCATTAGAGACAGCCGCATTCACTTTAAATAGGGCACCATCTAAATCCGTTGAAACGACACCGTACGAATTGTGGTTTGGAAAGAAACCTAAGTTGTCGTTCCTTAAAGTTTGGGCTTGCGAGGCATATGTAAAGAAGTTACAACCTGATAAGCTAGAACCCAAAGCGGAGAAATGCGTCTTCATAGGATACCCTAAAGAAACAATTGGGTATACCTTCTATCATAGATCCGAAGGCCAAGTTTTCGTTGCAAAGAATGGATCCTTTCTTGAGAAGGAGTTTCTCTCGAAGGAGGTGACTGGAAGGAAAGTAGAACTCGATGAGGTTATTGAACCTTCTCTCGGATTTGAGAGTAGCGCAGCACCAGAAGATGTTTTGGTGCCGCCTGCACCAATTGGAGAGGAAGCTAATGATAATGATCATGAAACTTCAAGAGAAGTTACTGCTGAACCTCGCAGGTCAACGAGGGTTGGTACCACTCCTGATTGGTATGACTCTGCCTTGAACGTCATGTTGGTGGACAACGCTGATGACCCTGCGACGTATGAAGAAGCTATGGTGAGCCCAGATTCCGACAAATGGCTAGAAGCCATGAAATCTGAAATGGGATCCATGTACGAAAACCAAGTATGGACTTTGGTGGACTTACCGGATGGCCGTAAGGCTGTCGAGAACAAATGGATTTTCAAGAGAAAAACAGATGCTGATGGTAATGTTACCGTCTATAAAGCTCGACTTGTCGCGAAAGGGTTCCGACAAATTCAAGGAGTTGACTATGATGAGACTTTCTCACCAGTAGCGAAGCTAAAGTCTGTGAGGATTTTGTTAGCAATTACTGCACATTTTGATTATGAGATTTGGCAGATGGATGTCAAAACGGCGTTCCTTAATGGTGACATTGAGGAAGAGTTGTATATGGTACAACCCAAGGGTTTTGTCGATCCTAAAGATGCTGACAAGGTATGCAAGCTTCAGCGCTCCATTTATGGACTGAAGCAAGCATCCTAGAGTTGGAATCAACGTTTTGATAAAGTAATCAAAAACTTTGGATTTGTACAAACTTATGGAGAAGCTTGTATTTACAAGAAAGTGAGTGGGAGCTCTGTAACATTCCTAGTACTATATGTAGATGACATATTGTTGATTGGGAATGATATAGAACTTCTTAATAGCGTCAAAACCTATTTGAATAATAGTTTTTCAATGAAGGATCTTGGCGAAGTGGCATACATTCTAGGCATCAAGATTTATAGAGATAGATCAAGACGCCTAATAGCGCTTTCACAAAGTACATACTTAGACAAAGTTCTAAAGAAGTTTAGAATGGAAGATAGCAAGAAAGGGTTCGTGCCCATGTTGTCAGGTAAGACCTTGAGTAAAACTCAAAGTCCAGCTACGGCAGAAGATAGAGAGAAAATGAATAATATTCCCTATGCCTCGGCCATAGGTTCTATCATGTATGCCATGCTGTGTACAAGACCGGATATAGCACATGCTGTTAGTTTGACTAGCAGATATCAAAGTGATCCTGGAATGGAACACTTGACAGCGGTCAAGAATATCCTAAAGTACCTAAATAGGACTAAGGATATGGTTCTTTCTTATGGAGGTGATGAACAGCTAGTTGTAAACAGTTACACCGATGCTAGTTGGAACACCGATCCGGATGACTCGAAGTCTCAATCGGGATACGTATTTATTTTGAATGGTGCTGCAGTGAGCTGGAGGAGTGCGAAGCAAAGCGTTGTGGCGAAATCTTCAACTAAATCGGAATACATAGCTGCTTCGGAGGCTGCACAAGAAGCCATTTGGATGAAGGAATTCATTACTGAACTTGGCGTGGTTCCCAGTGGGTTGGACCCGATGGCCATCTACTGTGACAACACAGGTGCCATAGCTAATGCACAGGAGTCAAGGTCACATAGCAAGCTGAAGCACATCAAGCTACGTTTCCACGCTATTCGCGAGTATGTCAGAGATTGTGACATAAAGATTTGCAAAGTACACACTGATCTGAATGTGGCAGATCCATTGACTAAACCTCTCCCTAGGGCAAAGCATGACCAACACCAGAACACCATGGGTGTTCGGTATATTACCATGTAATCTGGATTATTGACTCTAGTGCAAGTGGGAGACTGTTGGAGATATGCCCAAGAGGCAATAATAAAAGTGATTATTATTATATCTTTGTGTTTATGATGAATGTTTACATCCCATGCTATAATTGTATTATTAGGAAACACTGATACATGTGTGTTTTGTAAACATAAGAGAGTCCCTAGTAAGCCTCTTGTTGAACTAGCTTGTTGATTAATTGATGATCATGGTTTCCTGATCATGGACATTAGGATGTGATTAATAACAAGGTTATATCATTAGGAGAATGATGTGATGGACACACACCCATAGTAAGCGTAGCATAAGATCAAGTCATTAAGTTCGTATTGATGTAAGCTTTCAAATACATAGTAACCTAATCCTTCGACCATGAGGTTATGTTAATCACCATCACAGGATGGATACTTTGATGACATCAAACGTCGCTTCGTAACTGGGTGGTTATAAAGGTGTCATTGGGTATTCTGAAAGTATGTGTTGAAGCGCATGGACCAAGATTGGGATTTGGCCATCCATATGACGGAAAGATATGCTCTGGGCCCTCTCGGTGGAATGTCATCTAGTTAGCTTGCAAGCTTGTGACTAGGTCACAAGGGATGACATATCACGGAACGAGTAAAGAGTACTTATCAGTAACGAGGTAGAACTAGGTATGGAGATACCGACGATCAAACCTCGGATAAGTATAGTATCGCGAGACAAAGGGAATTAGTTTCGTATGTAAGTGGTTCAATCGATCGCGAAGTCATCGTTGAGTATGTGGGAGCCATTATGGATCTCCAGGTCCTGCTGATGGTTATTGATAGGAGATGTGTCTCTATCATGTCTACATATTCACGAACCGTAGGGTGACACACTTAAGGTTCGAAGTTGTTTTAAGTAGATATGGAATATGCGTTGGAGACCGAATGTTGTTCGGAGTCTCGGATTGGATTCGGGACATCACGAGGAGATCCGGAATGGTCCGGAGAATAAGATTCATATATAGGGGATCATTTTCTGAGTTAGGAAATGTTCCGGAGTATTTGTATGAGGGTTCTAGAAGGTTTCGGAATGTTCCAGAAGGTTCTGGAAGGTTTCTTGGAGTTTGCTTGAAAACCAAGGAAGGGATCAAGGAGTCCTGGTGGGTCAAGACTAGGAGTCGTAGGGGAGGAGGACTCCTCCCCCCCACTCCCCAATCCGCCGGCCTAGAGGAGGGGAGTCCTACAAGGACTCCCTCTCCCCATGGCGCCCTCCCCCCCTTAAATAGAAGGGCAGGGGCGCCCCCTCCAAGCCCTCTCCCATAACTCCCAATCTCTACCACCTCTCTCCTCCACCTTTCTTCTGCACAGGCATAGGTGAATCCCTGCATAATTCTCTACTCCACCACCACCACCACGCCGTCGTGCTGCTGGGATTCCGTGGAGAAGATCTACTACATCCGCTGCTCACTGGAACGGGGAGAGGAAGGTCTGCTTCGACTCGGCACGTGTGACCGACTGCAGAAGCGCTGCCGAATCACGGCGCCGGAAGGATCGTCCACTTGACCGACTGCGGAAGCGCTGCCGAATCGCGGCGCCGGAAGGATCGTCCACTTGACCGACTGTGGAAGCGCTGCCGGAACGCGACGCCGGAAGGATCGTCCACACGATCTAGAGATTGGCAAGTGATCGACTACATCAACCACGAGATCTAATCTCGTTAACGCTTTCAGATCTACAAGGGTTAGTTCCTATCTACCTCGTTGCTCATGTCTAATAGATTAGATCTTGGCTTTTATCTAGATTAGATCTAGGTTTTGTTCGTTCTTGCGGTAGAATTTTTTTGTTTTCCATGCTACGAACCCCTCAAGTGGCTAACTGGTGGGCCATGGGCCACAGCAGCTAGCCACGCTAGCAAAGATTATGTGTTGCTGACACGGGCGCCACGTCTTGGCCACGCGAGCGACTCGCAGGCACCACGTCGACACCACGGTGGCGCCACGCAGGACTCGCCAGAGAACGCGTCGGTGGCAGTGATTGGCTGCGCTAGGGGGCGAGCAGGGACGCGTGAGTGGGCGGGCTAGACGCAGTGAGACGCGGGGAACCTAGCTGTGGTGGCGCCGCTCCTAGAGTGTCACCGGAGCTTGGCCGGCGACGAGGCTGAGCGGCGGCGGCTCCAGGCGCACGACGCGACGGTGGCACAGAGGGGAAGGAAGACGGTGGAGAGTTCCTACAGGACCGTGAGCTCACCACTGTTGTAGAGGAAGGCTCGGAGAGGCAGGGCGAGGTCAGAGGAATGCTAATCGATGGCGGCGAGGCACGTCAGGGTCGGGGAAGACGATCTCGATTCCGATGATTGAGGGCACGCGAGCTTCCGTGGCTTGGATAGGAAGGACCGGGAGGACGAGGCGGAGGTGATGGCGTGCTCGGTTGGCCTCGGGGCGGTGCAGAACAGCGGCAGACGACGAGGTCCGACGGGGTTAGGGTTTGGGCTTGCACGGGAGAGAGAAAACAAGAGCAAGAGAGAGGGGAAAGTGGATAGGGAGAGCGAGGGCAATGTCGTGGCGATCTTATCCTCCATCCAGAGCTCGATGGATGGCGGCAAGGGAGTGACACAAATTGATGGCGAGCGGCACGCCAGGCAGCTGCTTGCCGTCGGGGACGACGACAAACAGCCAAAGCGGTACGCGGGCCATGGATGGGCTGGCGTGGGCCTTTGCTGGGCCACGAGAGTGTTGCACGGGCGGCAGAGAGAGGGAGGGAGAAAAGATGGGCCGGCCTACTGCGGTCTGCTGCTTCATTTTTTCTATCAAAACCTTTTCCTTTTTTGAATTCTGTTTTTCTAATTGGGTTTCAAGTTTCTTTCTGTTTTGGATATTCGAAAAATACAAGAGCGGGATTTAAATAGTTTTGGAACACATAGGGGCCCTCTTATACAAATTGGGCTCCACACTTTGTACTTTTCAAAAATATTTAAAACCGTTTGAGAGGTTTTCAAAGGGAGGGAAGGATTAGGGTTTTAGGGTTTGTTTGACTTGTTTAATGCATATTTTAAAATATGATGCTCATGAATGCACAAACAACCCTAATTATGATTAACTAAAACTGGGGTGTTACAGCACAGTACATATATACCAACTATACACTGTTGTGATCAATCTAGTGATCATCTTTGTACTCGACACAACTCCACTACCAGCCCACGATCATCCGTAGTACCAGCTCGTGCGATTGAGCCTCTCTCACTCACCAATTGGACTAGTGCCAGCCCGTACCCGAGCGTGCCATGCCGGCCGGACATGGACACGACGCCAATAGTCTCACCCCCTCGTCCACGACCACAAGGAGGTAGGTGTGACCTCACCGCACCCGCCAGTACACGCCTCAGCCAACGACAGCCAGTGGAGACGCCAGAATCGCTGTGCCCATTTACCTCTCTACCATGCCGACGTGCACGCCAGAGCGCCGAGCTTTCCCGCGCAACCACGTCGTGCCTCGCTCTCCCTTGCATAAATGCAATCGCCACGACACCAGTGACCTCCCAGACACGCCCGTTTGATGCCGCGTGCCCCGTGACCACCATACGCCATGATGAACACCGCGGTACCTGAGCAGAGCATGGACGTCTCCCGTCCGATTAAGACCGCTCCTCGCAGTGCCACTATGCACATGACGACTCCCAAGGAGCACCATGTCGACCTACACCCTTAGCCATGCCGATAGCGCCCTGTAGCGACATCGCCGATGAGCCCGAGCCATGCCCCGATGCTCCCTCGCTGGGGCTATAAATAGACCGCTCCCCCTACCTCAGAACACACACCATTCGACTCACCTCTCCCCCAAGAACCCCTCTGACCCATCACCGGAGGAAGGCGAGAACTGCATCGCCGGAATTTCACCGGAGTCCGCCACTGCTATGGAGGAACGAAACCAGTGATAGGAGCTGCCCCAGGTGCTGCCGCGACCACCATTTGAACCGTCATAGTCTACCAGTTCATTCGCCCCCATCGCCGGACCTAGTTGGAGCCCTGGTAAGCCCCCGACGACCCCCGCCGTAGAGCTAGGGTTAAAATCCCCCGCACGTCGTGCGATGGAGACGATGACACTGAGACGTTGATCGCGCTCTAATCGTGTGGCCTAGATTCGCGCATACAGCTTCGCATTAGAGTAGCCGTTAACAGGTGGGGCCAATGCACGTGCAGCCCGCTGCGCGCGCGCAGTGCAGTTGGGTCGGCCCAATATCGTTCCCGTGCGTTGCCCACGAATTCAAATGTGATTTTCCTTTTTATTCAAAACCCTATTTTGTAGTCGACTTCAAAATTAAGTTCAGGAAAATTTACTAAGCCAAAATTGCATGAATCCAAGTTTGTTAGAAAGGTAATGAAAATATATAACCACTCCCGTTGGATTCAAACAGTTTGAAGTTATAGATCACCCATAGTAAAAATAACAAGGTAGAGACTTTTACAACTTCAAACATTTTTCTAAAATCAACCATAAATACTTTTTGAGTTGATTCCAACTCTCAAAAATCACATTTGCCATGATCTATCTGAATATGTAAAAATATTAACTTTTACACATAGTAGTCATGGACTAGTATTAAAATAATGCTATATAGCCATTTCTAGTCATTTTAATTATATTAAATAGTAATATTCAACCTTGTAATATATGCCAACCACTTTAAATCACACTCACAAGTATTGGAATATGTGGTGATGACATGTGTCCACATGATCCCATATTTTAATTGGAGAATATTAAATCTTAAATATATTTCAATGAGTAGAAATTGCTTTTCCCAAACTAAAATAAATAAGACTATGTCAATATTTCATGTAGTTATTGAGATGATGCTAGGTCATCTAGTGTGAACTTTGGTGTTCTAAATAGAAGTAGCTAAGTATTTTTGGTGATTGTGTACCTCGTATTTATTTATAGACGCTAGTCCCAACCCAGGGTACGAGGAGGAAGAGTTCTACGAAGAAGAAGAAGAGAACTTCGACAACTATACCAACCAAGGCAAGCTTAACTATGCAAGTCCCACTATGCAAGCTAGCCTATGCGGGATACACTATGCATACTTGTTGCGACCTCGGATCGTGTAAGATCCTAAGTCCCTGTGATTAACATGCTAGTCCCTGGATCATTAGCTAGCACTCACAGTCGATGAAATATCATGTAAAACACAAGTCTTTATTACATGAATCGAATAATCCAGAGTTTACATTATTACAACAGAAGCAAAATATATACAACTTGGAGTCCCATCAATGCCACATGCAGGTTGAGTCGATCCTAGCGCACCTTTCAACGATCTCCAAATTCTGCACATAAAACGTGCAGCCAAACGAGTTGGTCAATACTTTGAATGTATTGGCAAATTACACCAAGGAAAGAACAAGACTAACTCTACATGCAAGGCTAGAGTAGGCTTTGGGGTTCATTTGCGTAAAGCCAATTTTATAAATGTAATAAGAAAAGAGGAAGAAAGTTTTCCCTACTTTGTAAACTTTGATAAATAGTATAGTGTCAAATGGAACACGAGGATATTACTCACCAAGTTCCCAATCAACCTAACACTTGGATATTACACACCAGGTGGCACTTGGATATTACGCACCAAGTTACTTGGATATGACACACCAAGTTCCCAAATTCCCACCTATTAGCGATATTACGCACGCCATAGGGTTTGAAAAACTTTTGTTTGAAAAGAGAGAGAGGAAGATGTTTCAGAGGCTCCATCCTTCAGATGCTCAAAATGTTCTTTTCCGTGAACTCGGCTGATCGATCAGATTGCAATACTCTCGAGAGGTTGTGCACTTTCCCCACAATCCACGATCAAGTCCTTTTACAGACAAGACCATGGCGAAGCCTTCCCTTAGTAGCCCTCTACCAGCTGGATCCAACCGTGCCCATAAACCTCCAAATGTTGGTACCCCGGTGAGGTTTCCCACTAAGTACTAAGCCAAGACAGAGCCCATATGTATTGTGGTTGCACGGGAAGCTTCTGAATTCTGAAACATGGCAGACTTCTTTGATTCCTGGGTGGCCGTCCTCCACCAAAATCTCACTCGTTGTCCCGACAACCATTCCGCCCAGAAGAAAACTTAGTTTTATTTTGAAGGGGTTTTGGAGAAGAAAGTTCGCTCGAGAGAGCTATCATACTTAGAAAATTCTTGAGTCTTTCGAACCCTCCCAACGGTATTTGATATATATATAGCATAGTAAGCAATACTTAGCAAAACAGGGGGAACCTATTAGGACGGAAAATCCTCAGTATAAAGCTACTCATGGCATACTACAAAACCGCACTTGCAAAAATAGTAATAAGAAAGCTACTAAAAACCTACACATGCATACTACAAGATTTTGAAGAGTAAAACATGCATAGTCAAAAACTGGGACATAACATGAACAAGTGGTGTAACTTGCCTTATGTTTGTGTTATGGGTGATGATTGAATTCTTCGGCAGCAATCGCACTCTCCGAACAATCTAACGCGAGGACAAAACAAGTCACGAAGTCAAATATGCATGCATGCAACATGGTAATATGCAAGGGTGGGTTTGATTTCGGCCAAGGGTCTTAACCAGGGGTGTTGTTGAGTTGGGGATGTCATTAGAATCGATTTCCCACAGATTTTAGGTATTTTGGATAAAACCCTAATTAACCAGGCTTGAAACTAGATCTACAGCTCTAATCTATCTCGAAACAGATCTAAACACCCTAAGGAAGATATGACAATTTTCTACAGAAGGTATTGTCAAAACAAAGCCAACGCAACAAGAATCAACTAAAACGGAGTTACGGATAATTTTCTAGAATTAAAATACTCTAATCTAAACTTTTAACTCTACTGCAAGATTGCTGTGGAAAAATAGTAATATTATTGTAGATCTGTATTCTACTCGAAAATATAAATCCAACGGTATATTATACGCAATTTTTGGACTAATAATCTAATTTCTATGAATTTTACAAGATTACAGCTATAATCTGCAATTTTAAATTCGAACGGAATATTTCAGAGAATATTCCGCTGACTGGACAGGTTGACTGGAACTAGATGCTGACCTGACAACGACGTGGCGGTGACGAGGCAACTGATCGAGACGATTGAATCTCGACTGTCGGGATGAGATCCGGTGGCTAGAAGAGAAGTTGGCTCAAAATAGACCCGATATTGCCTAACAAAGGACTAGAAGTAGATCTGTATTAGAGGGATAAATCCGTAGGTCAAATCGAAAAACTTTGAACATGAAAGTTGTGGAGGATGATTAGATCTACCTTTTCACCAAAGGGATTTGGATTCCAAGAAACGAGCGCGAGTAGATCTTGGAATTCGCCATCAGATCTGAAATATTGCGTTGCGAAATTCTCCGGCTGTGGTGGATGAAAATAGGTGAGGTTTGTCGGAATTGAAAGATTTCGACGAGATCTACAACTTTCGTGTTGAAGCCGAAGGCAGCCGACGAAGTTTAGATGGGTTTAGAAGCGAAATACGATTCGGTGGGGTGTAGATTCGGGATTTCGGAAAGGAGAAGTGTTATAGCTGAGGCTCCGATGGATTACTTAGGCTTTTATGATGATGGGAGGATAGATCTTGGAGTAGGGAACAGGTAGAAACAAACGGAAGTCAATTCGGAGTTGTAGATAAAAAGTTATAAGTGTTTGAATAGAGATAGGTTTAGAAAACAGATTTTCGCACGCTTTTTAAAGCGGAGGTGGGATATCCCGTACGATGGCTGGTTCGGTCGGCTGAGGTGGGCCGGCCGGCGGCCCATTTCGTTTTTTTTTTCTTTTTCTATTTTGGTATTTTCTTTATATATTTTGCATACGAACTCCAAATTAGACGAAATTGGTCTCTAAAATTTTGTAAAAAGAAGAGGGTTAGGATAGGATTATAAAATAACACGTTTGCAAAGGTTTTGGTGGTTAAAAAGGTTTTACCCTCCTTTTGTCTGTAAGTGACTATGGGGTTTGAGAAATGCCTGATGCAAATTTTTCGATAGGTGATGCCATGATGCAATGATATGATGCATGCTTGCTAGTAACATCTGAATTTATAAAATTTGGGATGTTACAATACTATTGTGATGCAACTTTAAGTATACCAATCCCAAGTTTTACTTGCAAGCTTTATTCTTCCCTTTACCAAAGTTTCTTGAATATTTAATTATTGGTGATTAGTGGAAAAATAGGATAGATGCCCTCAAGAGCATAGAACTAGACTTGAGTAGTTACACTTGATTAACACCCCTCAATAGTGCCACCCTCATTGATAGTTGCTAGTGCTAAACTAATATTTATCACTTTAGATGGGAACACTTGGAGAAAATGATTATGAAAAAGTTGGAATGATGAGTCGTTCTATTGAAATGTTTTGACATGTGTTTTGAAACACAATGATTTGAAGATGATACTGAATAAGGCATGTGCCTTGCTTTGATAAAAACTGATGGTTGGGGTCGGATGCAATACCATTCCAACTTTACCATACAACCACAATACCTGAGTTGGGTAGGGCTTAGCTGGAAGTTTATATGTCTTAGTATGGGTTCCCTCGCGGAAAGAGGTTAAGATGAGGCTACCTCGTGAGTATGAATGCCCACCTATGCATTTCCTGGGATGGCAGATGGCCATGGCTGGGAGGCCAAGCTCATAGGGGAGGTGCCTATACTAGGGTGTGTAATTGAAAGATTAGGATTAATTGTCCGCATACCAAGTATGATGATTCAGGGTTACCCCTGATGGATGTATCGAATTTGGTGGTGAAATTGTACCACCTCTGCAAACTATTCGAATAGCCGCGTCCACAGTTATGGATAGTTGGAGTGGCCATACTGTTCCGTTGTCAAATGTTTTCAAAATAACTTGTGACTTGAAATATGACTTTGACTTGACCATATTAGGGTGGTGGAAATGAAAACTAGGTTCCCACTTGAGTAATCTAGAGAACTAAAATAGGTCTTTGCTATTAAGTTGTGCTAAAATAAAACTAGCTTATTGCAAACAAGCCTAGAGCTTAAGATTCCAACTAGAATTGCCATACTTACATTAGTGATAGTTTGCGAGTACTTTAAGAGTACTCATGGCTTTATCCTTGGCTATTCCCATGTCCAAACTGTGAAGAAGACTATCTGGAGGATGGACAACAAGATGTCTATGATAACTAGGATCATATCCCATCGTCAGCATTGCCTGTGACAATGAAGATGGAGCCTCTACTATGTTTATTTTCGCTGCTTTGATGTGTATTAAGACTGGATCATCAAATCTACTATTTGTAAGACTATTATGGTTTGTAATGGATGATGTACTATGCTACCAATTCTGTTATGTATCGCAAAAATGGTATTCCTGGGATTGCGATGTACGGCATAACAGGCATATGGACTTAAAAATCCGGGTGTTCACAATGGGACATCGGTAAGAACCCCTTCTTAGACAATTCCATGTTGAATTTCTTCAACACTTTTTCCAAATATGTACTTTGGCTCAATCCAATGAGCCGCCTGGATCTATCTCTATAGATCCTGATTCCTAGTATGTAAGTTGCCTCACCCAAGTCCTTCATTGAGAAACTCCTTTCCAATGACTCCTTGGTTTGTTGCAACATTTGAACATCATTTCCAATCAATAATATGTCATCCACATATAAGATCAGAAAGTTTACTTTGCTCCCACTAAACTTATTGTATAAACAAGAATCATGATCACTCTTGATGAAGCCAAATGATTTGACTACCTCATCAAAGCGAATGTTCCAACTCCGATATGCTTGCTTCAACCCATAAATGGATTTCTGAAATTTGCATACCTTTTCAGCATTAGCCGGATCGACAAAACCCTTAGGCTATATCATATACACGTCCTCGGTTAATTTTCCATTAAGGATAGCCGTTTTGACATCCATCTGCCATATCTCATAGTCGAAATAGGCTTGTATAGCTAACATGATCCGAACTGATTTAAGCATCGCTACGAGTGAGGAAGTCTCATCGTAGTCAACTCCTTGAACCTGTCGGAACCCCTTCGTGACAAGCCGTGCTTTATAGATAGAAACATTTCCATCCATATTAGTTTTCTTCTTAAAGACCCATTTGCACTCGACGGGTCTTGCACCGTCTGGCAGATCAACCAAGTTCCAAACTTGATTTTCATCCATGGACTTTAACTCAGATATCATGGCTCCAAGCCATGACTCAGAATCAGAACCCAGCATCGCTTCTAAATAAGTTTCTGGCTCATCACTATCCAACAGTAATACATCATGAACACTTCATAATCTAGCCGATCTTCATAGTGTAGGTGTAGCTGTCGGCTCAGCTAGCACAACCAGCTCAACCTCCAAGGCTTTCACCAAATCGCTACTGGCCGATTCCTCTCGAACTTCTTCGATCTACACCGTACTCCCACTGACTTCCAGACCGAGAAACTCTTTCTCAAGGAAGACACCGTTCCAAGCGACAAACACTTTGCCCTCTTCTTGGTTGTAGAAGTAGTAACCCAAGGTTTCCCTTGGATACCCCACGAAAATACACTTATCTGACTTGGCCACAAGCTTGTCCGACTGAAGTCGCTTGACAAATGCTTCACAACCCCAAATCTTAAGAAAAGACAAACTCGGCTTCTTGCCTGTCCACATATCATGTGGTGTATTCTCTACCGATTTTGATGGTACTCTGTTTAGTGTGAACGCTACCATTTCTAGACAATAACCCCAAAATGATAAAGGTAGATCGGTCCGACTCAACATTGATCGTACCATGTCCAACAAGGTCCAATTCCGCTGTTCCGACACACCGTTCCTCTGCGGCGTACCCGGCGGAGTGAGATGAGGAACTATTCCACAACTCTTTAGATGGCCATCAAACTCGTGGCTCATGTACTTGCCTCCTCGGTCCGTCCGAAGAAACTTTATTTTCTTGCCGAGTTGATTCTGTACTTCATTATGGAATTCTTTGAACTTTTCAAAGGCTTCTGACTTATGTTTCATCCAGTAGACATATCAATATCTACTCAAATCATTAGTGAAGGTAATGCAGTACTCATGACCACCCCTGGTTGTCACACTCATTGGACCACATACATCACTATGTACTAGTCCCAACAAGTTAGATGCCCTTTCACAACTCCTTGCAAAAGGTGTCTTGGTCATCTTGCCTAGAAGGCAGGATTCGCATGTCTCGTACGACTCCAAGTCATAGGAGTCCATCATCATGGAGCTTCTTCATGCGTTTCCAACTTATATGACCAAGTTGACAGTGCCAAAAGTAAGTCATATTCAGATCAATTGGTTTCAACCTTTTCACATTTACGTTATAGACCGACCTATCATCAAGATTCAAAATAAATAACCTGTCCCGGACGGGTGCAAAGCCATGAAACATATCATTCAAATATAAAGAACAACCGTTGTTCTTAATATTAGACTCATAGCCTTGTCTCATCAAACACGAGGAAGAAATGATGTTTCGACTAAGCACTGGAACATAATAACAATTATTTAGTTCCTTTAAGAATCTTGAAGGTAAATGAAGTTGCATCGTGCTGACTTCCAACGCAGCAACTCTTTCTTTATTGCCGACCCGAATGTCAACCTCGCCTCTTGCTACGCTCCTAGTTCTTACCAGTCCCTGCAATGAGTTGCGGATATGTATGACTAATTTGGTATCATATACCCAAGAACTACCATGTGCATCAGCAAGATAAACGTCTATAACATTGCAAACAAGTGTACCTGATTTGGAAGTCACACCTCCACTATTGGCTTTGTCTACCAAATACTTGCTGCAATTCCTCTTCCAGTGGCCATCCTCCTTGCAATAGAAGCAAGCGGATTCGATTGAAGGAGATGGCTTAGTCCCTGAGGAAACGCTTGGGACCTCATCCTGAGCATTACCTACCGACTTAGCCTTCTTCTTCTTAGTCCAATAACTCTTCTTAAACTTAGCCTTATTTTGTACCACCAACACTTGGTTGATACCTTTCTTGAGATCAACCTCTGCCTGCTTAAGCATCCCATGTAATTCAGTGAGCTTATTATCCATACCATGCATGTGGTAGTTCGATATGAAGTGACCATACACACTAGGAAGAGAGTTCAAAATTATATCTGTAGCAAACTCTTTGCTAATGGGGTAGCCAAGCCTTTCTAGAGACTGGACGTAACCAACCATCTTGATCACATGCGGACATAGTGGATCACCATCCTTAAGCTTACAACTCAGTAAAGCTTGAGAGACTTGATACCTCTTGGTCTTTGCCTAAGCTTGGAACATACTTTTGAGGCTTTCGATCATATCGTAGGCCTCAACATTCTCGAACTGCTGCTGGAAGTCCGGTTCCATGTGAGCAAGCATAAGACAGCTAATTTCCGTAGACTCATCACATGTTCTACGGTAGGCATTGCTTGCTGCGACATTCGCATTCTCATCCGGCACATGTGGAAGTGGGTGATGACCCAC
Source organism: Avena eriantha (assembly GCA_910589775.1). Taxonomy (NCBI): domain Eukaryota; kingdom Viridiplantae; phylum Streptophyta; class Magnoliopsida; order Poales; family Poaceae; genus Avena; species Avena eriantha. The sequence continues at coordinate 73,878,656 of OU342745.1, read as the reverse complement.
AAGTATAGGGGGTGTATCGTAGTATTTTCGATAAGTAAGAGTGTCGAACCCAACGAGGAGGAGAAGGTGCTAGCTAGTGGTATGGATCAGGAATTCTCTGCAAATACTTAGCAAACAGATTTTTAGGGGTCTTTGATAAAGCAAGTAAACAAAGTACGAGCAAATAAAAGACAGTAGGAATAAATGCAGCAAGTGGCCCAATCCTTTATGCAGCAAAGGACAAGCCGGTTGTATTACTTAAGATGACCAAACGTTCTCGAGGACACATGGGAAGACTGTCAAGTGCTTTCGCTTCGTATAGTTGATTAATCTTCTCTAGCTTGCTAAGTGTTGTGTGGGTGAACCTGTGCTAATGTACCGCCCCATCCAAGACTAATACATACTTGTGCTTATACCCCTTGCAAACATCCATAAGGACAAGAAAGTAATTAAGGTAGAGACCTAACCACAACTTTAAACTCTAAGACCCTTACGTCCCTTGTGCAATGGTTTCCTAACGGGGGTTCAGGTTTCTGTCACTCCGGCAACCCCTACGATTAGTAGCCAAATACACAATGCATTCCCCTAGGCCCATATAGGTGAAGTGTCATGTAGTCGACGTTCACATGACACCACTAGAAGAAGTACACCACAACTTAAATATCAAACTATTGAATCTCTCTCAACACAACTCCACTACTAACAACATGACTTCTCCCATGTCCTCAAGAACAAAACGAACTACTCACAAGACATCATGTGGATCATGATCAGAGATGGAATAATGATGTATAACAATCTGAACATAAACAATAATTCAATGGTTCACTCAATAGCATCAACTATAAAGAGTAATCAACACTAGGAAAGTTTCCCCTATGAACTAATGTAAGATTCAACTCAATTGTTACAGCAATATGGAGATGGTGATGAGGGTGCTGATGGTGATGATGATGATGATCCCGATGAAGTCCAGCTTGATGGTGGTGTTGATGGCGACGATCTCCCCTCTCCGGGAAGGAATTTCCTCGGCAGAAATCTGTCTGCCGGAGAGATCTTTCTCTCTCGGTGTTTTCCGCCCAGCAGAGGCGGCGGAATCTTTCTGTGGTCACCCCCCGAATTTTAGGGTTTCGGGATGATGATATACGCCAGAGGGGAGAGGCTGGAGTGGGCCAGGGTGGCCACACCACCTGCTGGCGCGGCCTAGGGCTACCCGCGCCAGGGGGTGGTGTGGCCCCCCTGTGGCCCATCTCCACTCCGTCTCCTGGCATCCTTAGTCTTCTGGAAAAAATAGGATTTTTCGTATATTTTCCCGGATTTTCTGATCTTCGCGAATTTCGCCTCTAAACAGCACCTTTTCCATCAGAATCCTGACTACAGCAATCCATGCTCCAAAAGTAATCAACCATGCAAAAACAGATGAAATGACATAAGTATCACCTGTCAATACGAAATATATCAATGAATAATAGTGAATTAAGACATAGAATAGTGATGCAAAATGGACGTATCAACTCCCCCCAAGCTTAGACTTCGCTTGTCCCCAAGCGAAACTGAGCTCAATAAACATGGCCTCAGGTTTATGGAGTGAAGAGTCGATAAAAGAATACGGACAATAAGCATCACATTCATCAATACATAGATCATAATAGAAGACAACTCACTATTATATAACTCAACTTGCAATTGGTAAAGGAAACACAATAAAGATACATAAGGTGAATAATAATTGGTAATGGCAAACTTAGCTCTTGGTTGAAGAATAGTTGATACTTTGCTGGAGTTCACAAATAACTGGTTTTCAAAGATAGCTTTCAAAGTAGTAAACATCAAGATAAGAGCAATGTGCTAAACAAGGAACATAAGAAACATGATTGAATAAATAATCATATGAATGAATGAAACACAACAACTCAAAATACTTGCTGAGATAGAAGGGAGTAGGTTTATTGACTCAACTACAAAGTAAAAGAAAGGCCCTTCAAAGAGGGAAACGGGGATTGCAAGTCTCATAAAGAGCTCCCAAAAATTATGATACCTACTAGCTTTCAGATCTCATTTCCCCTATCATAGGCATCTTTAGGTGATTAAGGTTAAAGTGATCAAATATGAGGATATGCATTGACAAGTTGTAAGTTGAGAATCTCATGGCCCTTGAATACGAGGGCCGCTCCTCATGCTACTCAAGTTTAGTCACCGGTAAGTTCTTGTCATCGTAAGCATATGTGTATCATTGAGAACTGCCAACAGGGTTCCCCTTGCCCGATGATACGGAAGAATCCCCATATCAAAATGACAAGGCAAGCAGACAACAAGCATCTCAGCAATCTTCTTATTTACCATGGGTATGGTGCTTTTTTTCTCTCTTTCCTCTTTTCATAATATCTCTTTTTTTCTCTTTTTCTCAATCTCTATCTCTTTTTTAAGAAGAATGCTTCATAGATACTCGTTTTGGTTACGCTGCAGGTTTCCACCATGTCAGCATGGATTAGACCAGCGGCCCAGGTGTTTCTCTAACACACATGCATAACTCCATGGACTTACAAGCTCCCCTTTCATTTCACACCGAAGACATCCATAGACAAAAGAACATGATATCAACTAGGTACAAAGTACTAGTGCAATGTTGAAAGCGTTCCCCATGACAGCATGGTTCTGCTAATTCACAACTTACAAAGCGCAAGCATATACGCAACATAGGTGAGCACAATGGTTCAAGTTTATTAAGTGCAAGAAAGTAAAGTGTGCCATCAAGTTCGTGAGAGCTTTAATCACTAATTTTCACATAACAAGTTTAATTTGGGAGGTAGATAAAACAAGAATTTACTTGGAATAGCAATAATGCTAATAGGTAGGTATGGTGGACACAAATGGCAAAGGTTTTGGTTTTAAGGAGGTGGATGCACGAGAAGAATTCCCTATCAGTACAAGTTTTTGGCTAGCAAGGCTGGGTAGCAAGTACAAGAGTTGAAGGAAACAAACAAACATACAAGTGATAAAGACAAACATGCAATCTTCCTTGGAAGCACAAAAGATCTTAACTAGAGAATACTAGACTTATGAGCAAATCAAGAAAGAAAGATGATGAAATTATTTTTCTCTAGAGTACTCTTATGTTTTTCATTCAACTCTCAAAAATAGTGTTGCTACTGACCGAGCCAGGTTTGCCAAAACCAACTAAATTAACTCAATGATCCCAAAGTGATAACAATACTAACAACAAGATCAATCATATAACCTCGAATTGAAAACTAATATAAGCTATGCAAAAGAGTAAATGATAGAACTTCTCATTAATATTCCATAACGGCAACTTACCAAGGGATACATATCTAACGAGAGAGCGGACACTTCCATAATGCAAACCATACTAGATAATAACTCCTCTATTCATGATATGACTCTACTAATAAGGTAAAAAGATAGAAGATAGTGATGTGATACCGCGGCACTCCCCCAAGCTTGGAACAAACCAAGGGGATGCCAAACCTGATGACGAATTAATCCTGTGGTGGTGGTGGTATCCTCTCGATGAGCTCTCTGATCAATTTCCCCAAGTCCTCAATCTTGAAGGTGAGAGTACGAATCAACTCCGAGTTGTGCTCAATACGGCTCATAATCATTTCAGTTTGTGGATCCCAGCTCTTGTGATTCTTTTTCCATTCTTCCCTCTTGGAGTCTTCTTTTCCTGTATGGTTATGGATAAAGGTATGGAAGGGACTCTTGGTACTTGGAGAAGGTGATCGTGGAGCCAAGCAGTGACGAGGAGCTTTCCCCCCTAGTCTGCATCCATGCAGTCCTTCTAATCCTGGTAGGTTTTGTCACCACTCCAATGCTTGCAATGGTAGTGCCGGTGTGCGGATGTTGGCCTTGCTCCTCACTTTCACTCTTGATCTCCTTCTCCTTCCTGGGGTCTTGGAGGTCTTCCTCCATAGGCTCCTTCCCTTTATGGTGCTTCTAGACTTTCAAAGAGTATGTCCTGGCAGAAACAGATCGAAACAAAAACATGACAAAAACACAATATACAAACCTCGGGGGATCCGGGGGTTATATATTACGAAGTTTCATAACAAAAGGAAGGTACTAGGTGAAAACGAGTCGGAGGCGGAGTCCGGGGGGACTCACCACCTGGTGGCGCGGCCAGGGGTGGGCCCGCGCCACAGGGTGGTGTGAGCCACCCTGGCTCCATTTTCGTCCCTTTTTCGCTTCGTAACTTTCCTTATTGACTAAAAACTGCAAAAATATAGTTGTATTGTAATTTCGCGGAACTTTTCTTACCAGAACTATTACCTATTTGAAAACAGACTCTGCAGGTCTCTGAATTTGGTCCTTGATGAATTTCTCCTGAGTTATAACTTGAAAGGCATCAACATCTTCATTGTAAGAATCTCCAGCAATATAGTGCTTGAGTCGCTACCCATTCACTACTTGTGTAGTATTATCTTTTAAAGAAGAAATTTTTATTGCTCCTGAACGGTATACCTCTTCAATAATGAAAGGTCCTTCCCATTTTGACAGTAGCTTTCCTGCAAAAAATCTGAGACGAGACCTATACAAAAGGACTTTCTGACCAACATGAAATTCTCTCTTATGTATTCGCTTGTCATGCCATCTTTTAACTTTTTCCTTAAAGAGCCTAGCATTTTCATAGGCTTCACTCCTCCATTCATCTAAAGAACTTAAGTCAAATAATTTTTTCTCACCAGCGAGCTTACAATCTCTATTTAGTTCTTTAACTGCCCAGTAAGCTTTGTGTTCTAATTATAAGGGTAGGTGTCAAGCTTTCCCATAAACCATTTTGTAAGGAGACATTCCCATAGGATTTTTGTAAGCAGTTCTATAAGCCCATAAAGCATCATTCAACTTTTTAGCCCAGTTTTTTCTAGATCTAATAACAGTCTTTTGCAAGATGGATTTAATTTCTCTATTTGATAACTCTACTTGCCCGCTAGTTTGGGGGTGATAAGCTAAAGCAATTCTATGATTAACATCATATTTAGCAAGGGTCTTTCTAAAACCACCATGAATGAAATGAGAACCCCCATAAGTCATGAGATACCTAGGCACTCCAAACCTACGAAAGATAACATCCTTAAGCATTTTTAGAGAAGTCTCCCTGTCAGCACTCTTTGTGGGAATGGCTTCTACCCACATAGTAACATAATCAACGGCAACAAGAATATGAGTGTAACCTTTCGAAGGAGGGAAAGGACCCATTAAGTCAAATCCCCAACAATCAAAAGGTTCAATAACTAGAGAATAGTTTATAGGCATTTCATTGCGTCTAGAAATATTACCAACACGCTGACATTCATCACAAGGTAAAACAAATTTTCTTGCATCTTAAAAAAGGGTAGGCCAGTAGAAACCTGATTGTAGCACCTTTTGTGCAGTTCTATCTCCTGCATGATGTCCTCCATAAGCACTACCATGAAATTTACGCAATATCTCCCTTTGTTCATATTCTGGAACACATCTTCGCATAATACCATCCACTCTTTCTTTGTATAAGTGTGCGTCATCCCAAAAATAATGCCTCAAATCATAGAAGAACTTCCGCCTTTGCTGAGCTGTAAAAGTTGGAGGCAAATACTTGGAGACAATAAAGTTAGCATAATCAGCGTACCAAGGGCTCCCTCGCGAGCTCACCCCTACTGCAGCTAACTGTTCATTTGGGAAACTATCATTAACAGGCATAGGGTCAAAAGAGATGTTTTCCAATCGAGATAAATTTAGCTACAGGCTTTTCAACACCCTTCCTATCTACTATATGTATATCAAACTCCTGTAAAAGCAACACCCATCGAATAAGCCTAGGCTTAGCATCCTTCTTCGTCATAAGGTATTTAATAGCAGCATGATCAGTATGAATGGTGACTTTTGAGTCTACAATATAGGGCCTAAACTTATCACAAGCAAAAACAACAGCTAGAAATTCCTTTTTAGTAGTAGCATAATTCCTTTGAGCAGCGTCTAGAGTCTTACTAGCATAATGGATAACGTTTAACTTCTTATCAATTCGTTGCCCAAGGACAACACCTACAGCAAAATCACTAGCATCACACATTATTTCAAAGGGTAAACTCCAATCAGGTGGTTGAACAATAGGAGCTATAGTTAAAGCCTTCTTGAGAGTTTCAAAAGCTTCCTTACAATCATCATCAAAAACGGAGGGTACATCTTTTTGAAGAAGATTAGTAAGGGGTTTTGATATCCTATAAAATTATTTAATAAACCTTCTATAGAAACTAGCATGAACAAGGATACTACGAATACCTTTGATGTCTCTTGGACATGGCATCTTCTCAATTGCCTCAAACTTAGCTCTATCAACTTCTATGCCTCTTTCAGAAACTTTATGCCCAAGGACAATCCCTTCATTAACCATGAAGTGGCATTTCTCCCAATTAAGAACAAGATTAGTTTCTTCACATCTCTGCAAAACTTTATCAAGGTTGTGCAGACAATTATCAAAAGAAGTTCCATAGACAGAAAAGTCATCCATGAACACTTCTACAATTTCCTCACAAAAACCATGAAAGATAGCAGACATGGACCTTTGAAAAGTAGCAGGAGCATTACATAAACCAAAAGGCATACGTCTATAAGCATAAGTTCCATAAGCGCAAGTAAAAGTAGTTTTTTCTTGATCTTGTTGTTTAACAGCAATTTGAGAGAAACCAGAATAACCATCAAGAAAACAAAAATGGGTCTTTTTAGACAACCTTTCCAACATTTGATCAATAAAAGGAAGCGGGTAATGATCTTTCTTAGTAACTTTATTGACTTTTCTAAAATCAATGCACATCCTATAGCCTACTACTATTCTTTGAGGAATAAGCTGATCATTATCATTAGGAACAACGGTAATACCTCCTTTTTTAGGAACACAATGAACAGGACTAATCCATTCATTGTCAGCAATAGGGTAAATAATACCAGCATCAAGGAGTTTCAATGCCTCATTCCCTACCACTTCCTTCATCATGGGGTTTAAACGTCGTTGGTGCTCTACTACTGGCTTTGCATCTGGTTCAATGTTGATAGAATGCTGACATATAGTAGGTGAAATCCCTTTTAAATCATCAAGAGTATAGCCCATAGCTCCTCGGTGTTTCTTCAAAACCTTCAACAACCTTTCTTCTTTCTTTCCTGAAAGTTTAGAGCTAATAATAGGATATATCTTTTTATCATCAATATAAGCATATTTAAGATCATCAGGGAGAGGTTTTAGATCGAAAACCGGATCCTTTTTAGGTGGCAACGTGGTACCCAAGTCTTCTACAGGCAAGTCATGCTTGAGCATCTTAGGCTGATCACGGAGAATCCTGTCAATCTCGTTCCTTTCTTCCATGCAGATTTCACTTTCATGATCTTCCATAAATTGCTGCAAAGCATTGTTAGGAGCAAGAGAAATAGAAGCAAGTTGTTCAACCCTAAAATCCTCATTATGGGTTTCCTCTTCATAAGGTTCTTTAGCAAATTTCGAGAAATTAAACTCATAAGATTCCCCATCAAACTTAGTCAAGATTTTCTCCCTCTTGCAATCAATAATAGCTCCACAAGTACTCAAGAAGGGTCTACCAAAAATGATAGATAAGTTTTACTAGCAGCTGAACCAAGTACTAGAAAATCAGCAGGATACTTAATCTTACCACAAAGAACTTCCACGTCTCGTACAATACCAATTGGAGAGATGGTCTCTCTATTAGCAAGGTGAATAACTGCATCAATCTCTTCCAATTCGCAGGGACTGATTTCATGCATAATTTCTCTATAAAGCTCATAAGGAATAGCACTGGAACTTGCACCAATATCACATAAACCATAATAGCAATGATCACCAATTCTAATAGAAAGCACAGGAACACTAGCCTTTTTAGTTCTATTAGGATGTGAAACAATATTAGAAGCATGCTCACAAAATACTATGTGCCCATCTTCTATGCTTTTAGTGACAAGGTCTTTCACAATTGCTACCACAGGTTCAATATTTATTTGTTCATCAGGTTTTACAGTTATCACTTTTGGTGATTACATTAGTTATCATAGGATGGTCCTTTACCTTTTCTGGGAAGGGAATCTTCTCGATATAAGGTTCAGGTAAGACGGGATCAATAATGCAATACTCAACACTCCCAACAGGAAGATAGTCAACAATATCTTTGTAAGGTGCATGGTATTTATTCCATCCCCTTTTTGGAATTTCGATATAAGAAGCAAAAGCTCTAAAGAAATTCGTAATAACTTGCAAATCAAGACCATAAGCATTACTAATATTTTGAAAGTCATCTGTTCCCATAAAAGATTCAATGCATTCATAATCATAATTTATACCTGACTTTCTACCTTTGTCATTCTCCCAAGCTTCAGCATTGTCTTGAATACGGTCCAGAAGATCCCATTTAGCTTCTTCTTCCATACGAGTGAATGATCTAGCACAAGAAGCATCCAATAAATCCTTGTCATGTAGAGGGAGCCTTGCATAAAAGTTATTGATAATAATATTGTTGGGGAGCTCATGAATGGGACATTTGAGCATTAGTAACTTCAATCTCCCCCAAGCTTGAGCTGTACTCTCTCCATCAAGAGGCCAAAAGTTGTATATTTGATTCCAATCTTTATGAATCTCACTAGGAGGATAAAACTTTGAATAAAAGAGAGGCACTATTTCCTCCCATTCCAGAGCTTGACCATTCTTCAGTAGCTTATACCATTCCTCAGCTCTTCCTTTTAGCGATAATGAGAATAACTTCTTCTTAACTTGATCTATAGTAATACCTGCACACTTGAACAACCCGCATAATTCGTGTATAAAGAGTAAATGATCACCAGGATGGATAGTTCCATCCCCAACATAGTAGTTATCCATAACACGATCAATAATTCTTGTAGGTATTTTGAAAACATCATTCTCAGCAGGTGGTGGTTTATCTACTACCTTAGCAGTGATAGTAGCATTAACAAATAAGAAACTCAGCGAATTATCCATAAAAAAAATAAAGAAACTAACAGAAGTAAACAATACTCATAGTAGAAGTTTCCTTTACCAGATCCACTCTCCAATAGCGCTTCACTCCTCGGCAACGGCGCCAGAAACTAGTCTTGATGACCCACAAGTATAGGGGTTGTATCACAGTATTTTCGATAAGTAAGAGTGTCGAACCCAATGAGGAGCAGAAGGTGCTGGCTAGTGGTATGGATTAGGAATTCTCTGCAAATAGCTAGCAAACGGATTTTTAGGGGTTTTTGATAAAGCAAGTAAACAAAGTATGAGAAAATAAAAGACAGTAGGAATAAATGCAGCAAGTGGCCCAATCCTTTATGTGGCAAAGGACAAGCCGGTTGTATTACTTAAGATGACCAAACATTCTCGAGGACACATGGGAAGACTGTCAAGTGCTTTCACTTCGTATAGTTGATTAATCTTCTCTAGCTTGCTAAGTGTTGTGTGGGTGAACCTGTGCTAATGTACCACCCCATCCAAGACTAATACTTACTTGTGATTATACCCCTTGCAAACATCCATAAGTACAAGAAAGTAATTAAGGTAGAGACCTAACCACAGCTTTAAACTCTAAGACCCTTACGTCCCTTGTGCAATGGTTTCCTAACGGGGGTTCATGTTTCTGTCACTCCGGCAACCCCTACGATTAGTAGCCAAATACACAATGCATTCCCCTAGGCCCATATAGGTGAAGTGTCATGTAGTCGACGTTCACATGACACCACTAGAAGAAGTACACCACAACTTAAATATCAAACTATTGAATCTCTCTCAACACAACTCCACTACTAACAACATGACTTCTCCCATGTCCTCAAGAACAAAACGAACTACTCACAAGACATCATATGGATCATGATCAGAGATGGAATAATGATGTATAACAATCTGAACATAAACAATAATTCAATGGTTCACTCAATAGCATCAACTATAAAGAGTAATCAACACTAGGAAAGTTTCCCCTATGAAATAATGCAAGATTCAACTGAATTGTTACAGCAATATGGAGATGGTGATGAGGGTGCTGATGGTGATGATGATGATCCCGATGAAGTCCAGCTTGATGGTGGTGTTGATGGAGATGATCTCCCCTCTCCGGGAAGGAATTTCCTCGGCAGAAATCTGTCTGCCGAAGAGATCTTTCTCTCTCGGTGTTTTCCGCCCCCGAGTCTTAGGGTTTCGGGAGGATGATATACGCCAGAGGAGAGAGGCTGGAGTGGGCCAGGGTGGCCACACCACCTGCTGGCGTGGCCTAGGGCTGCCCGCGCCAGGGGGTGGTGTGGCCCCCCCCTGTGGCCCATCTCCACTCCGTCTCCTGGCATCCTCAGTCTTCTGGAAAAATAGGATTTTCCGTATATTTTCCTGGATTTTCTGATCTTCGCAAATTTCGCCTCCAAACAGCACCTTTTCCATCAGAATCCTGACTGCAGCGATCCATGCTCCAAAAGTCATCAACCATGCAAAAACAGATGAAATAACATAAGTATCACCTCTCAATACGAAATATATCAATGAATAATAGTGAATTTAGACATAGAATAGTGATGCAAAATGGACGTATCAGCAGGTTGTCTACAACATGGTCCCTCTTTTCTTGTTTGAGAACAATTCTCAGATTACGATACCAGTTGATGAAGTTTGTTCCATTAAGTTCATCTTTCTCTAGGATGGTCCTCAAAGCAAAACTGGATAACTAAGGGAGACTGCTACTAGGTGCCATTATCTACAATAGAAATATGCAAAACACTTAAGACAAGTATTCATAAAATAGAAGGCATATTAAACATTTTAATACTTATGCTCCCACTAGAACCAACACCCCTCCGATGGTTGCTTAGTGATTCATGATCCTAAATAAACAAGCCGCCGGCCGTCAAGTGATCTAGGTAGGCAACTCCTTGCCAATTGCATCTCATGCGACTCCTGTTGGTCGGTTGGCATCTCAAGCCCCGGCTCCTGACTGACCTCTCCCCAAGTCCCACAACCGTTGTGATATACCCGTCTAGCTTACCAAGCGCTTCCGCTTGTAAGAGTCCGACTCGAACCCACATAGTCGAAAAGAATTGGCAGGACCTCATTTTTATGAGCCCACTACCATGAATGTCCAACTTGTGATGGTGCAGCACCAGCGAGGAGACCGACTAGACCTTCTTTGAGGGATTAAAGTTTAACCACTATCTCATAGAGGTAAAACTAGAGACATAACAACAACACAAAATAATCCAATTATAATGTGAAATGGTATGGCTCCCTTCATGGCGATCTCCATCTCCATGAACCCGTTTGTCATGCCTTTGGCTGTTGTGTCCTTCAAGTCCTCCAAACATGCTACACTAGCACTAAGGAACATACAAGAAGATGGCATCTCATGCCGACATGCATGTCGTTATACAATAATAGTGACAACACTTTGGCTCTAGCCGGCTGACAAACCCGTGATTCACAGATCACGTATGGATTACACACATCACATGCACATATGCCATACCATTCACAACTTCATGCAAAAACAATTTATGCATAGATACGATATCTACCAGCGTTATGAACCTCGCAATGACATCTAATGTGCTACGACAGGGGAAGTCGGCGGTCCCAAATCTGATCTGCATTCCGAACCATGGATTCCTTCAGTTGATAAAACACTTTTACCCAAATCTGATCCTTGTGTAGATCTGAACAATCTCATTGATCATCCGCACCTGATCTTCCATGCACCCCCGAGTACGATTGATCCAATCAATCCTACACAAAACCGATCTATCTCAAAGATCGACCACCAAAACACTAAGTGGATCTGATCCACCACCTCATGCAGAAGCTTTCGCTCTGATACCAATGTTGGGCCACATAGAGATAAACAAAACCTTTCCCCTTACGCAGTACTCCCAAGATCCAGCTCAGGTTATAGGCCACGAGATTACCGCTTAGACGCGCAGATGCGGAAGTTGATGTAGCGCGTCGAAGCAGTGCCGAACGATTCCATAGACAGCCTCCGGATCCAGCGGGTAGCTCCTCCGCTAGATCCCCACGAGCTTCCCTGTCTCCAGCGCCACACGTGCAACGCCTCTACCGGTATCCACACATACAGGAAGGAGCTTCAGATAGAGGATTGCTAGATCCTATCTAGCCCGAAATGAAAGTGGAGAAAGTGCCGGCTAGGTAAGGGACAATCCCTTGTCAGTGCACTTATATACACTCCTATGTGGGCTCAATGCTTGAGGCCCATCTAAGCCATACTTCAATCTCCACATGGATCTAATCCACATGGGCTCCTTACCCTTAAGTGTGTGACTCTATAGTTTCACGTACACCTGAACACGACATGAGCTACTCCTCCAAGTATCCCGTCATGGCTTTGAGTCCAACTCACTCCCATGAACACTCGATCTCAAGTCGATAGATGGTTGCGGCCTCTTGAAAGACGTGTCAACTCTCAAGTGCCGTAAAGTCAGAAGACGAACCTTCAATGTGACTTTCGTCCAAGTCCCTTTGCCTCATGATATACTTGTTAAGCTTAGGCGAGTAGTTTCCATCCCTTTAATAGCTTAACTCTCTTCTCGTACCATGATATGTGATTCACTGGACTAAATCTTAGTCCGACTCCTCAGTTAAGTGCGCATGGGGCTTCCGAATCATATCACATGAGAGAGCCCAGAGAATATCTTTCCATTACGGAGGGGGAAATCCCATCTTGGTAATCCACGTCATGCAACTTGCTTCACAACCAACCCGAACTCTCCCTTTATAACTGCCCATTTACGGAACAACGTTTGATAGAACCTAAGTTGGCGGTTCACAACTCGGATCATGCAATCACCTCAGGTTAAAGGATTTCGTTGCTTGAGACTACAAATGACAACATGCTCGTTGCATCTCAATTGTGGGTCAGTCCGACTCGCTAAACTCTTTAGGCGAATCAGTGTAAGTTGGAATAGCATAACCATGCCCATGACAAGTGGAACTGTGTCATCAGCCAACTTGCACATTGGTCTAAGTTGTGTGTCTAGCACAACCTCAATGACCAAGGACAATCTAGTATGAACAATCATGAATATATAGTTCCACAACTGAATCACGTATTCAGTGATACATATCCGATGTTCATACAGGGACAACTTTACTTTATGAATACTTTGGGAAATATTATCAACCATGATTGCCTCTAGGGCATATTCCCAACACCATGGTGGTTTCTTCCCTACATAAAGTTGGTCGAGTGGTTTAGCTGATCTTCTTCTACTTGTTGTGGAGGTGAGGGGAAGGAGTGTTGCTCAGCCTGCTCGTTTTCTTCATCGAGGCATTGTGCTTGGTGCCGTCACAGTCGACTAGGTCGCCTCGCGCCTTCGTCTTCCCTGTTGGCCGGTCGTGGAGGCGAGGGAGAGGATACCGACAGCTGCACGACTACTGAAGCTCGGAGGTGGTACCGAGGGTTTTGGAGTCTGCGCCCTCTGTAGCATCTCCCAAGCGATGGAAAAGTCGTGCCGCCACTATCTTAGGCCATATGGGTGACCCTACTATGCTTGGCCTGCATGGCCTGGTCTTGTTCTTCCTCCTTGACTGGAGGATTTCTCTAGATCTCGGCGTGGCGGTCAGCGATGCTGCTTCACCGAGTAGTCTCGTCCTCGGTGGATGAAGTGGTGGCCACGCTTGGAGGTCTTCGGCTGTCGATGATGAATCTAGAATTGATTGTGTTTTTGCGATATTTCTTGGGGTGTTGTATGTAAAAGTTAGGGACCTAGATGTTATTCCTAGTTTATTTGGGGTCCTTTATGTAATTGTATGCCCACTACCAATTAAATGCAGACTCTAGGTCCTTCGGACCCTTTACCAGGTAAAAAAAGACATTTGAGGGCTAAGAAAAATATGCTCGCATATAATAGAGGAATCATGATACATTACGTCTTGGTTGTTTTTGCCTTTCCCTTCATTCTTGTGGCATAGGAGTAACTCTAGCGAATCCCATAAATCCACGTGAACCATAAAATAACCGTTGGTTTACAATTTTTGGCAAAAATGGCACCTAGTAGATCCCGTAAACCCATCTGACCCTCATTTTTTTACGGGGAGCAGTAGAACTCACGGATCGAACCCTACATACGTAGGTTGTGCGGCCGAAACGAGTGCGCTTTGTACTCGCTATGAAAGAAATGACGCGCTGAAATTTTCTCTTCCCCCTCCGCTTCCCCATGTTGTCTTTCAGTCCCGCCGCCACCTCCGACCATGCTTCACCGCTCCAGACTCCCCTACACCTCAAAGCTAGCCATTTCCTGTCGTGTTTCTCCAGGAAGAAGGAAGCTGCCATGGATGTTGTGGAGGTGCCCACCCACCATGCCATGGATGTAGGCAGCCAGATCCTGTCCCTCCAGGCCTTCAGCATGCGCCTCATCCTCCGCTGCCGCGGGAGAAACTCGAAAATCAACCGAATCGAGCTCAAGGTAACATTCTGCAATGACCCAGCATACCACTGCATGATGTAGTACACTATAGTCACTAACATAACACCAATGAAACAACATTTATTAGTATTACATCCCTTAGAGTAGTACAATAGAAACATCATGGTTCCAAAGTATGACTTTAAATTACATATAACGCATTATGAAATATCCAAAGAACCTCCATGACACAACGAGGATTATAGTCTACAAAAGAGAATCAAAATTAGAAACTCGAAGCCTCTACTAGAGGTACTACTACTACAATATAAACTAGGGCTTGCATATGATACTAAAGCAATGCTCTACAGAAGTAGGTTCTGATATCTAAAGATTAATTATACACTATACTTCATCTTGACTTCCATAGGTTCAAATGTAGTTGTCATCTCTATCGATATCCTCTGGATTTCTTGAACTCTTCAAAGAATTTCACCTCCTCGGTTCACCATTGATTGCTCCAAAATCTAGCAAGGGTTAAGAAGATACAGTTGAGTACAAGAAGACTCAGAAAGTTCACCAAAAGGAGTGTTTAATGCACTAGCTACAACCACAAACCAAAAGGTCGTAGGTTATGCAAGTTTTCATAAACCTTTCTTCATAGGTTGCTTTTATTCTGAAAAGCTAGGTCCATCGGTCTTCACAGGTTGATTAGAACTTTGTCGAGTCCCTTTCTTGCAGCGTACGAGCTCCTTCCCAGAACAGGGAGTAACATGTCACACTTTTTTATACTCTACAGAGGTGCGTTGCTTTACCCATGAGAAATTCTTATCCATGTTGCACAACCAGGCGTACTTTCCTGTTCACACTTCCTTTGGCGTGAGGCCTAGTATAAGAACCCAAGTCGATCACTCCCCTTCTATGTGACCCTACATTCCTCCTTGGTGTATGTCATGCCCACATTTTATATTACAGGAATGGAACATACAAACAGTTATAAATGCCAGAACTACCTTAGAATGTTGTGGGCTCCCACCCTTCTGTTGTGTATCCTCTCTCGATATTACACACACGGTCCAAGGATAATAGCCACGGCTTGTGCATCCGTTGACATGCGAAAGGAAGAAAATCCAGTTGACTTCCCCAAATCCCATATAGATCTCATGGTTAACACGAAATATATGGCGCACGAATCACTAGCGACATTTTTTGTTAAATCCTAGATGATACATTCTAGAAAATCCTAGTATTTAGGAACCAACTAAGGGTAGAAATAGGAATTTGTGCATTTGCATGCATTCATCTATAAAAATGAGGTAAATTTTTCGCCAAACAAAACCCTGGGAAGATCATAGTTTCTTTCACTACTTTGAGTTAGGGTTGAGCTCTTAGAAGTGTTGGCTATAAATTTTGACATGATCCTTCAGAATTATAAGGATTTTGGGCACACAATTTGAATTCATATTTCAATGTGAATCACTTTTAAAAAGGAAAGGTTTTGAATTAGAAGCATTTGAGTTTTGATTATTTTAAAAGGAATGTCTATTAGAAGAAAGTATGAATTCTTGTATGTGTATTGAATATTATACATTAAGGAAGGAAATGAAAATAACACAAATAGAATAATTCTAAAAAGAAAGTCCATTTCTTATTCTTTCCTTATGCAATAATAATAATACAAGTATTATTAAATAAATAATAAATTAAATCAATAAACAATTGTATTAAAGGAAAAGGAAATCTTTATTGAATCAGACATATATATTACATTGTTCTTACAAAATAAAAGGAAAAAAGATCATCCTAAACTAATTCTAGACTAAATCTTCTTAGTCTTCATTCCTCAGACTTGAACCTACAAAACAAATACAGAAAAACAAAGTAAATAGAGAGGGGTTAGTGTTAGTTATGCTCTCGGTCTTAAATAGTGAGATGCAGTGTTTTCAATACATCATTGAGCAAGTTTACATAAGTAGGGACACACTTCATCAAATGATGTATATGTTCTATTAAAAAATAAAAGCTTCTGGACAACATCATTAGCTAGAAGGGGCAAGTTTCACCATAATAGGTAATAGTAAAAGGTGGGGCAGTTAATCAAAATTACTTGATTTGATCCAAACATAAGGCAACAGTGAAGAAGCTCACACACCAAACTGCATGAAGTGTGTTATTGATCAGCATAGAAAGTAGAGGAGTGGTATAACCATACTTGATCCTAGCAAAGAAAGCTTTGCTCACCACTTCCCAAGCCCAGCCATAGTTTCTTTCACCAGCACACAAGAACACCACTGGTTCTTGCAACATTCCACTAAGGAAGCAATCTTTCACCTTAGAAAAGCCAAGCAGATCACCAACAAGATGTGACCTAGAGGAGGGGGTAGTCTAGGTGGACAGCAAGGGCAAGCTAAATCTTGGAACATAAGCACCAAGCCAGGATAGAAGTTACAGGAGAAGAGAAACCACTGAATCTAGAAAAGCATGCAACACCAGCATTAAGCCACATGCTAACACAATCAGATCTAGCTACATGGTATGTCTCAAGCTCTAGGTCTATCCCTTATTCATTTTACAACATTTGTTTCATGCAAGAGCATGATATACTAGTCATGAACACACAAGGTATTGGAAAGCATGTAAACAACAACTATTCTTAGGAAACATGGTCTTAGACCAGCATCACTAACCATTTAATCTAGCCTAAGCTAGATATCAATACATCAGGGCACATGAATATACAGGGCACATCCCCATAGAGGGTAGCACCTCTGTATTTAATAGATCCTTGCCATATCAAGCACATCTATTTAAGAAATAAATTAATCATCTTCCTAATATGTTTTAGGAATCATTCTTGCTACTCAGATCATCACAAGAATCAAACTCAAAGAATAGAGTAGGTATTCTTAACCATAGATCCTATAATTAACCACAGGCACTCTGCATAATCAAGCTACCAAGAACCAGCAAGCTCAATAGAAGTATACCAATCAAATATAATAATCTTTGCATTAGCACTAAGCCAATTAGGCATATAGAGAATCGTGTACTGATAGTGAATAATTACCAGGAAAATAATCACCAGCATATAGTAGCACAAGTGTAAACACTGACAGTAAGTGAATTTCAGACATCCACTAACAAGAAACTCTATCAGCAACTCTAAATCAGTTTAGTCAATCACTCTACATAAGTGATCACACAGGGGTATGCATGGGCAATTAAATCATCTTTGATGAACACACCAATAAGGGTTGAACCCTAGCACAAGGGGATGAACCTTAGTTCTTCACTTCAAGCACACCGAGAAGGAAGTGAGGAACTTAACCATGGTCCTTGCTAAGAAATTGAAGAGGAAGCAGAGGCCGGAGTCGAGGAAGCACATGACGACACGAGGAGCATCCTAGAGGGGCGCTGCAACCCGCACCGAATTGCAACCACATCGGCTACAGGGAAGGGAGACACCACACCGTCGCCCAGGCACTAGGGAGGCGTTAGAAGGGCATCAAAGCGCCGTATCACCGGTGAGCCCCTAACCCTAGGTGCTAGGGAGGCTACAACACCACCAGAAGAGAGCACGAGCAACGAATCAAAGAGGGTAGAGTGGACGCAACATCATCGGCAACGTCACCCTGCACCGTGGCGGCAGCCAGGGAGGTCCATGGCAGTTGGAATCGGCCGGTGATGGTGAGGTGAGCCTCGGTCGCCCGAGCATCAGTGAGAAGGGAGGGTAAGGCCGAGCCAGTGAGAGAAAGTAGCAACTGGGTCGGTGTGGCCGGTCTAGTGACCTCTAGGTTGGTTTGAGGTAATTTAAATAAAAATAACCCAAACTCGAAACAAATTTAAATAATAAACCTATGCCAAAACAATTTCACAGCGAGTAACCCTTTTCTGCCACTCCCGCCCGCGCGACGCTGCAATCAAACCTGCGGCGCCACCGCCAACGGCGCCGCATAGATGACACGCTGGCCCCATGGGCCATGGCGCCGCAACAATGCCACGCTGGCTCGACCCTACAGCGCCAGCCACACTGGCGCCGCACATACCCCTGCTGCTCCCGTCGGTGCGGCGTGGCAGCCCGTGCCACGCTGGAGCGTGGGCCCCATGCAGCGTTAGTGGCGCGCCACTCGGTCTGGCGCCGGACCCTAGCCTGCCGCGCCGCCGCACAAGCAGCAGCACTAAGACGCGCGGGGCTCGGCCCGGCCCGACCCTCTTCTTCCTCTTGTCCCATTTTCACCCGAGCAAGAAGGTGGTGGCGGCGGCTTTCTATCTCCCCTAGTCCAATCTCCACCAAAAACACAAGATTCGAAGGAAAACTCGGAGGATTTCTTGCCCAATCGCTTGCCCAAGGTATTCTCCTCTACTTCCCGCAATTTCACTCACAAATTTTAAGTTATTTGTTCATATTTTGCAAAATTCTTCCAAATCTAGAACCTCATTGAATATGTAAATTTGTATGGAGCAATGGTATGCTTGGTAGATATCTAGAGTCAGTATTGGTATAGGATTGGTATACTAAGCCTTCTTGTGTAGGTAGCTAAGATTTTTAGGGTTAGGGTTAAGATAAGGGTTAGGGTTAAGATAACGGTAAGGTTTTGGTTTTGGTTTTGTGACCATGTTGTTAGTGCAAATTTTGGTATAGGTACTTATTGAATTTATCACTGTTGTTTTGTTAAACTTGTTTTAGGTATGGCTAGAATTGTGCATGTTCATCATACGGACAAAGATGGATTCTTGAGAGGCAATATTGAGCCGGACCCAGATGAGATTGACCTAATGTTCGAGCATAGTCCTACCTATCCCGAGGTGTTGCACCAAGTTCGAGTAGATTTGAATTGGGTTGATCCTAATGATGTTGTTGAGTTGGAAGGTAGGCACAATGTTGGATTTGGGATGCACAATCGTTGGAAGACAATGTGTATTAGCTCTGAGCAACGTTGGGTTGCATATAAGGAAGTGGTGGCCAAATCACAAGACAAAGCTCTTGAACTATTTGCCACAAAAAAGGTTGATAATAATATGCAAAATAGTATCATACAAGTTGCCTCCCCATATGAAGCTCGGAGTCCTCCACCCATTAACCAAGAGGAATTTATTGAGCCTCCTTTGACCCAACAACATGAAGTGAGGACATGTGTGAGCCCCGTTTCAAACAACCAAGATGAAGCAGTGGGAGAGGACAATGATGAGTACGAGGACAGTGAGGACGAGGTGGAGCTCAATGACAACACTCTTGGAGATTTGGACCTATATCATACACAAGAGAACATGGATCACGACATCTCATTCTCGAATGTATGCATCGGACTCGGATGAGGATGGCCCTGATCAAGAGGTTGATGAAGAGGGGTTCACGTAGGATGAGGCCGAAGTGCACGAGAAGGTATTGGGAAGGGATCCTCGGATACCCTTCATGTGCGATCTTAGTCTAGCGGATGAAGCCACGGTTGACGGTGCAAAGGTGTAGTGCTTGGACCAAGACCAACTTTGTACCGGGCTGGTAGCCACGAGAAGAACGGGATTTTAAAAGGACTTAGGTTTGCCACATTGTTGGAACTTAAGCAATGGATCAAGTACTTCTCTATTAGGTATCATCGGCCATTCACGGTGGTACACTCGGATGTGAAGAAGCGCTACACTGTTAAATGCGAGGATGATGGATGCCCTTGGATTGTGCACACAACACCATACAAGGGAGGGCTCGATTGGCGCATTTCAAGCTGTGTGTCAACACACATGTGCCATGGCAAAAGGGTGGATGGCAAAGATGTGAAGCACGAGCACCGCCAGCTAACCTCCGAGTTCCTCGCCTATAGGCTTTCGAACCAAATTTCATCACTTCCTACAATGCCCATCAAGATGGTCATGGAGATTGTAGAAGCTCTATTTAACTATGAGGTGAAGTATGGGAAGGCTTGGAAGGCGAAGCAAGCCGCATTCAGGATGTTGTACGGTGGTTGGGAAGAACCATACAGCCGAATCCCTCGGTTGTTGTTAGCAATGGCCAATGCTAACCCGGGCATGGTTCATGTGGTCGAGCCATATGGCCTCAAAACAATGATTCGTAACAGAAGAAATGTTCGAGTATTTGAGCGTGCTTTCTGGGCGTTCGAGCAATGTGTAAGGGGCTTCGAATATTGTAGGCCGGTAATCTCCATTGATGGCACCTTCTTGACCGGGCAGTTCTGTGGCACTCTTTTGATTGCAATTGGAAATGATGCAAATAACCGGTTGCTTCCCTTGGCTTTTTCTTTGGTTGAGACAGAGAACAATGTTAATTGGGAGTGGTTCTTACGTCTTTTGAGAACCAAGGTATTACCGCTTGATAGGGAAATATGTGTCATCTCGGATCGCCATCAAGGAATTCTCAATGCGGTAACGATCGACATTCCCGGTTATCCTCCTTTGCATCACCGATGGTGCATGAGACATTTTGTTTCCAACTTCTATAGGGCATGTAAGAGCAAGGAGTTGTCTGATGATCTTCAAGATTGTTGTCTTTCTTTCACGGACCAGCGTTTCACAAACTTATATCCCAGATTGTTGAACAACAAAAAACTCGATTCGAAGGGTCAAGATTTTCTCGGTAGGCACATTCAACTCCGGGACAAGTGGGCACGAGCTTATGATGAGGGTGGCCGGAGGTATGGTCAAATGACAAGCAACATGGAAGAGGCCTTAACAAGGTGCTTAAGGGTGTCTGTGCATTGCCCGTCAATGCAATAGTTCGATACACATTCGACAAGTTGAATAGTTATTGTTTGAACTACTCACTTGAAACGGATAAGCAAATTGCAGGACAGAACAAAAACGAGTACAAGTACCAACCCAAGGTTGACGATTGGATGACATTTCAGTCACGGAAGGCGGACTCCCAAGTTGCCATGGTTTTTGATAACGACGAGCTCGTTTACCAAGTGGTCGAGCCTGGAGGAACCACTTCGGATGGTGTCCAACACGGAGGCCGAGCCTTCAAAGTCTCCCTAAGGAATTGTGATTGCACATGCGGAAGGCCATTGTTGCTTCATCTCACTTGTTCTCACTTGCTATGTGCGTCTCGGAAGCGCCATGTCGATTATAATCACGAGCGCACCATTAGAGAGTCCGAGTTCTCTATCATGAAGACGAAGATGACTTGGGCTCCTCGATTTCATCCATACCTTGACCAATCACAATGGCCGGAGTCCCATGGATTGCAACTATGGCCCCATCCGGAATGGAAAGTGGTTAAACATGGTAGACGCAAGACAAAGCGTTTTAGAAGTGACATGGACAGATGGGGCCGTCCTGGTGTGCGGGAATCGGGAAACAACCAATTTCAAGAGCCTCGTGAGAGATCTCGTTGTGGCAAGTGTAGTGGTGAAGGGCACAATGCTAGGAGTTGTACACAAAGGAAGAGAGCAAAAGGAAATGAAGCAAGCACAAGTGGTCCAAGCCAACAAAATGAGCCTAGCCAACCAAGAAGTAGCCAACAAAATGGTCCAAGTCAACAAAATCCTAGCCAACAAAATGGTCCAAGCCATCAAGTTCCTAGCCAAGGGACATAGCCAACAAGTGCCAAGCCAAGGGAGGAGTAGCCAACATGCTAGTAGGCAACAAACTCCTAGGCAACAAAGAGGTCGAACACTTGGTCTTAGTAGAGGAAGAGGTCGATCACTTGGGCTTGGTATAGGAAGAGGGCGTGGACCAAATCCGGCTAGTATGATAGGTTATTTGGCAGGACCAAATCCGTATGCGCATAGGTATGGCGAAAAAAAGATCACACTTTTATGCTTACTTTCCTATCTTTCATTCTTATATTTTTCAAACCAATATTGTTCACATTCATGCTTACTTAACTAACTTTCACCTTTTCCCTTATTATAGGTATGGCCAACAAGAACAATGATGGGGACGTTGTGGGCGGACGCTTTGGCAGTGGTGAGAGAGAGGAAGGATAAAGAGGAAGAGGAGGAGAGGAAGAGGAAGGAAGTTGAGGGAGAGGAAGAGAGGAAGCGGAAGGAGAAATTTGCTCATGAATTCGAGTCGGTGGTTCAACTTTCTCGCGACTTGAGAAAAACGGAGGACGAAGCGGAGGAGAAGAAGAGGAAGAAGGAAGAGGAAGATAAGAAGAGGAAAAAAGAGAAGGAAGAGGAGGAGATGAAGAAGAAAAAGGAGAAGGAAGATGAGGAGATGAAGAGGAGGTCCAATGCTAGGCCACCTTGCGCTGATCAAGCGGAAAGGTCACGGAGGGCATATCGTACATCCATGGCCCATGGAAAGGAGGTTCCAATTTGTTGGTGCGAAGATGATTGCATTGTTAAGGAGTCCATCCACTACAATTCCGATACTTGAGGAAGAAAGTTCTTCATGTGTGCCAACTACGCTCGCTTGTAGCATCCCATCTGTCTAACATATGTAATGCTACATGGTCTAGTATTATAATTGCTACTTCCTACATATAATTGTTGCATCATAATTCTATCATGCTCATGTCATCATGCCACCTTGCATTTGAGCATCATATAAAACCCTTTTCATTTGGTTCTTATCCCATATGCACTAGTAATTGTATTTGGCTCTTGATATATTGTATTTGGTTCTTGATAAATGCTTGATGCCCAAGTTGAGTTGGGGGCATATCTTTTATTAACTCCACCACCTTTCTTGTCACCACTCCATAATTCCACCATCCAACTATATGTGAGCTTTGCATCTTATTTGAGTTTACCTCTAGCTCATATGGGTTGGAATGGGTCCACTTCTAAAATCCACATGCTCCCAAACTAGCATCATGTTGTTTTCACATTATTGATATGTGGAGCCACCTTTGCATGCATTATGAGTGGTACCCCTTTTTCTAGCTTCCATATGGATTGTATTGGAATATGTGCTCATGTTGGAATATTATTGGGGATATTATGCACCTAGTGGAACACACACACTAGCATGTCCCAAATTATATTCAAAGTTGAGCATCTCCATCTACTCCACTTGGAACATCTTTCTAATTCTTTTAGCTTGGCCTTACTCCATATTTTGGGAATGTATGTGTATAAATGCCATGATTATTATTTTGTTTTCACAAGATTAGACATGGCCTTTAATGCCCATGCATGGGCCATGCAAATTACCACTATCTTTCTCCTTTGGTTTTTAATTGTTTTTGGGAGTGGAGCATGGACCTTTGGGACTCATGTCAAGTGATTCTTTTTGCTTTTGTTGAGCTCCACCCTTTTCTCTCTCAAACCCTCGCTTTCTTGTTTGTTCTCTCCTTACCATGTGCACCTAAAGTCCTAAACACTTCATCTCTCTTTCTCTCTCTCTCTCTTGTACCACCACCTTGTGCTCAACCCAAAAACCCTCACCTCTCCATCTCATCCCCTTTTTGCTTGATCTTAAGAACCAAAAACCTAACCACCCTAGCTCTACCCCACCACCCTCCTTTGCCGAGCTTTCCCTCCAACCCTAAGCCCTCACTCTCCCCATGCCGAGCACTCCTAGCTGCTCTCTCTCTCATTCTCTCTCTCTGCCAACCAGGGACCCACCCAGCTACCCCATCCACTCCCCCAACCCTAGCCGAGCTACCTCCAACCCTAGCTACCCGAGCCTCTCCCTCCTCTCTCTTTTCTCTCTGCCAGCAAATCCCCCACCCAAGCCAGGCCACTCCTTTTCCTCTCCCTGGCCCAGCTACAGCCCCTCGCTCTGCCGCGCCGTGCCTAGCACGTGAGGAGGAGGGCAGGGAAAAGGTGGCTAAATCCACCTTTTTCTCCCCCAAGCCACGGCACCCCTCCCTTCAACCCCGTCCTTATCTCCACCCCTCGCCCCTCTGTCGTGCCCTAGTGCCCCTCCCCTGGCCCCTGCGGCAACCCTCTCCTCCCTGTTACCCCCTCTCCACCCCCGGCGATCTGTCGGCCTCCACCTCCATTTCCTTGAAACAGGCGGCGGGCGTGGTGTTTGGGTGTCGAGCAAGAACGAGGCGAGCCTCTGCGTCGCTCCCGTGCCTGCAGACGAGGAGGAGACAGTCCCTGTGCCGCCGATCGCCGACGAGCCGACGCGCGAACCCTAGCTCCGACCGCCAGCGTCACCGCCGATCCCTTGTGTTTCCGGCCGAACCATCCCCACCGACAACCTCGCGGTGAGCTCCCGATACTCCCAGACATCCTCACCGTCACCGTCATGTCCTGGCCGCATTGATCGTTCCGTCGAATGCCCTCTAGGCGCCGGTGTTCGCGGTCGGTTTCCACACTGTGGCGTCGCAGATGTAGATCTAGCCGTGCAGCCCTTCCCTACCAGCAACCCCTCCGAGCCGCGTTGGTCGCCGTCGCCTACGCGCGAGAGATCGGTCGCGAGTTCGATCCCCGCTGCGCCACGCACACTGTCGTTCGACAGTTCGTCAGACGAACAGAGAAGAAAAACAGTAGCCATGCGCAGTTTGCAAATACCCCCCAAACCTTTTTCCTCAACCTACAATCCATCGAGCCCCACCTGGCAGCCGCAGTGGCATTTTCATAGAAAGGGACCTGAGATTCCTAAATCTCAACCCGCAGTCCCCCGCTACGCCGCGTGTCAAGCCCCCTCTCTGCCTCTGACGCATGGGACCGTTTTACCGCCGGACCCACTTGTCATGCACCGTGGCTAACCTTTTCCGCAGTGAGAAAAGTCCTGGCGCGCGCAGCTGTGCCAGTTCAGCTCGGTCCCACCCATCAGCGACCGTGGCTAACTGAGGTTGGGTATAAAAAGTCTATGGTTTATTTGTTTAAATAAACACAATTTTAGAAATGTTTAAATTCAAATTTAAATCTGTTTTTAATAACTTTTGAATTATAAAGCCAAATAATACAAATGATATATGTTTTTGAATCAGAAAAATTTGAGGAATTGAAATATGCCATTCAAAATAGCATTTGGGCAAATTAAAGTTTCGGAATTGTTTAAATGCAATAAAAATGCCTTTTCTTAAATAATTGATAACTTTAATTCTATAACTCCAAATTCGACAAATAATATGTCTAAATCGATTAGCGCGACGAGCCCGTTCTAACTATGCATTCCATGTTCTGAATTGAAGCATGCATCATGTCATTATTAAAAATCAGAACCGTTTATGGCAATAAAACTTGACCACATAAATAATAAAATGCTTTATTCTTGTACCCCACACCTCACCATGCCATGCTACATTATTGCCATGTAAATTGTGCATCATTCATCATGGCATGCTTGTGTGCTTATCGCATTTTATTTCGTATGATTGTGCACCTTATTTATGTTGGCCCTTGTTTGTTTGGTTCTTCTTCGAATAGACGCCTAGCAGGAGAATTATCAGGAATCACAGGAGTTCTACCCAGATCCATCTCTCGCTTCAACTGAGCTACCAGGCAAGCACTACCACATGCTTGCATACATATAGTACCTATTGCCTCTATCTTACTCTTGCATCATTGAGTCGTGAATTGCATTAAATTGAATCCTAAGTACTGCATAGCCTTTACTTTTCAACCCCACTGAAGGTTGTTCCTCCATCCCATGAGCCATTACTACAGGAGTTGTTTGAGCCATGCGAGTCGTAGAACAACATGTGTAGGGTATGTGAGTGTCTAATGGATAACGAGGTACCTAAACAACTTAACCTGGGTAGTAATGGGATAACTAATGAAAGAGGCACCGGTGAGCAATATCTGCTATTTGGTTTTTCATGCTCACTTGTGTCCCGTAGGACCCCGAGTACTTGATTCCTGTTCCTTGACTATTCGCACTATCCACATCCGGGAGGCCTTATGGACCCCCCCCTGAGCTAGAGCTTGATTCATTTCTATTTCTTGGGGCCACAAAGTAGTTTGGGGCTTTGTTACTACCCTGTACTTATGCCATGGTTTACTGTTTTATTTAAGATTGTGCGTGGAGCACCTGTACTGTTTTGGGATGCGGAGTTTTTTCGCGGTATCGACAAGCCCAGTCACATTTTCGGGTTCCTAGTCGTTTATAGCCATTGACGCAAACCTTGGGTCCGTCTCGGAGCCGGCCAACTTCATTGCGGGTAGCTTAATGGGGTGGCCCCCTGAAATATTTCTGAATCCTGTGATTGCTTTGTTGTGAATGCCTCGTTGGATTTTGATTTGGTTTTTGCGAGGTTGATCGAGTGTGTGTTGCTATTTGTGCACCCCTGCAGGGTAAATCTTTCTGAAAGCTGTGTCCGCAGTTATGGACGACTTGGAGCACAGTTTCTCGATCATAGACAAGTATAACTAAAGTTCCGCTTTTAATCTGACTAAATACCTGACTAGTAAATAGTGTAATACTTATGGAATGGTTAATAAAAATGCCAACGGATGGGTTGTTCGTCCCTTTCTCGTTGGTAAGCGAGAAGGAGGATGGATCTGTTAATTATACTGTTATCACTATTGTTACTAATTAACGGACATCCGTCTATCATTGGTTAGGCAGATGGTTAGCGAGTATCTATAGACTTATTAGATATTATCTTTTGCTGCAATTGCGTCACCCCAGGTATATGTCCCCTTTAGAGGCATAAAGACTTCCTGAGTACCCCTAGGTTCTCACACAATAGATTGTTTGATTCAGATGAACATGTGTACTCACAAGATGGATACTGGGTGGAGGAGACAGATGATGTTGGCAACGATCACTCGGTGTAGAGATTCCGGGGATGGGGATCCGCGAGATATGTGGGCAGGATGTGTTTATTCATGTGGCATCTTATGCCGATTTGATTCTTATCCGTACTCGGATCTTGTTTTCCGCTTCTGCCTGATACTCTGATGTTTGATGTATGAGGAGCTATCCTAAACTATTATCTCTATCTAGGATATTTGGATCTTGCTGTATGGCGTTGCAATATTTCTATTTCTTTTAGATGGAATGGCTCTGTGAACAGTTGTATGGTGGCTTGCATACATACTCACTTGTGTATGTAGTTGATCCGTTCGCCTGCCGACTACGCCGGTCGTTCTTGTCCTGATGTTCTGAAAGTGGTTAGGACGGCCGACGGGTCTACCTGTGGGTGGCCCCTGGGCCCTACCGTACTATTTTAACCACTTTCGCTCATCCAGGCATGCAACTAAGAGCATAGTTTACCGAGGTAGTTACAATTGGTATCAGAGCCATCCCGCCCTTCAGGGTCTCAGCCAAATGGTCGTTGTCAGTCTAGCAAATATTTTGGTAGCTATGTATACTAGGGAAAAACAAAACGTGAGAGTAGGACTGCTTCCATTTTTCTTCTTACCCACCCACCCACCCTTTTCTGGTAAGGAAGTGTAACATTTTCAATCCTCTTCTAAAATTCAAACTAGGATTCACGTGTTCTGGGTTCCGTAGTACCATAGGTTGTGTGTGTGTGTGTGTGCGTGAATTTTTTGTCTATCTGTTGCATCCAAACGATATCACTATCTGGTTATCAACTGTTGGTACATTCCATACCGACATGCCTTTGTAAACCGACGCGATCTATCTGATTCGTTGCATACCGGTGCGATCTGTCTTACTCTTTGTTATCCGACGTTATCTTGTTTGGGGTGTTCGTTTCCGTAGTTACTAATCTTTAGGTTCATCTTAAGAAGAATGTGTTATGATATGTGTTTTACTTATTCATGTGCGGAGTAATGATTTGAGTGCGGGATGGAGTCGCGACCATACCACTACTTTTATCATTCGCTCTTGTATATTGAACTGGTAGAGTTACTAATCTTGTTTCGTTAAGTGGTTTTGTGCATATAGTGGTATCTGAATGCCGAAATATGCTGAAATTTTTTCTTTGTTAGCTTGTGTACCACACTCCTTGTTCAGTCGTGTGCGATATGCTTAATATCTTCTAGGTGCTTTGAAATTTGTTGATATTTTAATATCATCTTAGTGAACTGTATCCTTTAATCTTGGTTAATTCCATTTTGGTACTATTTTGGATTATTATTATTCTCCATTATAGTACTGACTTGTGCTTTATATCAATCACAGGATGGCACCACCACGCCGTTCTGAGGAGGACAGACCACCTGAACTAGGGGCTGCTTTGGCAAGTATTGCTAATGCCTTAGGAGCAATGCAGCAGAACCAGCAGCGATTCGAAGAAAGTGTCAGGAGAAATGAGTTTGTTCCGCTACCTCCACCTCCCAAGCGAGGAGACATCAAGAGTTTTCTGAAGTTCAACCCACGCCAATTTGAGGTGTCTGATCAGCCACTTGATGCGGATGATGGGCTGCGTGAAATGTCAAGGTTGCTGATGACTGCGGATGTTCCCGAGCAAGAATGGGTAAAATGTGCCACTCACCTTCTGAAGGGAGATGCAGCTCTGTGGTGGGAAAATTACCTGAAGGCAGACCACTCTGGTTTTCAGCCTACTTGGGAGCAATTCACTGCGGCTTTCAAAGAGCAATATCTGTCAGAAATTGTCATGGAAAGGATGAAGGAAGTGTTTCTCAACCTCAAGTAGGGCAATGACAATGTCAACACCTATATCAGAAACTTCATGACCTTTCTCGGTACGGTGGCTATGAGATCTCTGATGACAAGAAGAAGCAAAAGAGGTTCAGGCAAGGGCTCAATGCATCAATCAAATATGCAATCACTCATGCAAGGCCGGGGTCTTTTCTGGAACTCCAACATACAGCTCTGCAGGAAGAAGCAAGTAGGCAAGTGTTTGAGGAGTCAAAGAAACACAGCCGCGATGCAGCAAGCTCTTCAGCTATGACAGCTCCTTCTAAGCGCCGCGTGTGGGTTCCTAACACCCTACCGTCGCTACCGGCTCCACCAAGACCGTCAAGCTACGCGGCAAGGCCACCAAACTCCTTCACCGCGGCTCCTAGGGGCTACAACCACAACTACCCTGGAGCGCCTGGCGGAGTCCTTGGCTAGGCTGCTCCACGTCCACCTGGTGCTTGCTACACTTGTGGAAACACTGGGCATCAACACTGGAGTTGTCCCATGAACAACAAAGCTCTTCCTCCACCACCTCCAAGCCCTGCGGCAAGTTCTTCTATGGTTCGTGCACCTCCACCTCGGGCTCTCAACATCAACAGCAAGCCCGGGTCTATGGTTGCTCGTGCCAACTGTGTCAACGTTGCTCAAGCTGAGCATGCACCTGGAGTTGTGATGGGTATGCTTCCTGTTAACTCAGTCCCTGCATGAGTTTTGTTTGATTCGGGTGCATCGCATTCTTTTGTTTCTCACAAGTTTGCAAACGAGAATGAGTTAGCAATGGATCCTCTCCCCAAGCGTTTAATGGTCCTTTCTCCTGGAGCAACAATGGCATCTTCTAAAATCAGCCATAACAATCAAATTGAGATTGGTGGTTCTTCGTTCCCGGCTTCCTTAATTATTCTGGGCAATTCTGACGTTGATGTTATCTTGGGCATGGATTGGTTAATAGCAAATGCAGATGTGATTGATTGTGTTGAACGCTTGGTTTCTCTAAAAATTCCTGAAGGCCATATAGTCTATTCTCCAAGTCTGACTCCTACAATTCAGCTTTTCTCTTCGGCGGCTCTGAATGATGATGCTATGGAAGCTATGCAGAGTGTTCCGGTGGTCTGTGAGTTCCCAAATGTTTTTCCTGAAGAGTTGCCAAGTATGCCTCCTGACCGAGAGGTCGAGTTTGTGATTGAGATTGAACCTGGAACCGCTCCTATCTCCAAGCGGCCTTATAAAATGGGTCCTGCTAAGTTGGCTAAACTCAAACGTCAGCTTGATGAACAAGAGAAGTTGGGTTTCATTCAGCACAGTACTTCTTCTTGGGGTAGTCCAACCATCTTTGTGAAGAAGCAAGACAAGACTGATAGACTTTGTGTTGACTATCGGGCTCTCAATGCTAAAACCATCAAGAATAACTATCCCCTTCCGCGGATTAATGATCTCTTTGATCAGCTAGCTGGAGCTGTGGTATTCTCTAAGCTTGATTTGAGAAGTGGATATCATCAAATCAAGATTCGCAAGGAAGATGTTCCCAAAACAGCTTTCACCACCCGCTATGGCCTGTATGAGTACACGGTCATGTCTTTCGGTCTCACCAACGCACTTGCCACCTTCTCGAGGCTTATGAACTCGGTTTTCATGGAGTATCTTGATAAGTTCATTGTGGTCTATCTGGATGACATTCTAGTCTATTCTAAGTCAAAGGAAGAACATGAAGAGCACCTTCGGTGTGTCCTAAACAAGCTTCGTGAGAACCACCTGTATGCAAAGTTCTCCAAGTGTGAGTTCTGGCTGCCTCAAGTCACCTACCTTGGTCACGTCATCTCTGCCAAGGGCATTGCCGTCAACCCAGAAACTGTCAAGACAATTGTTGACTGGCTTCCACCCAAAAATGTCAAAGAAGTCCGGAGTTTCCTTGGTTTGGCTAGTTACTGTCATCGTTTCGTTCAGAACTTCTCGAAGATTGCGAAGCCTCTTACCGATCTCCTCAAGAAAGGCAAGAAATACCTTTGGTCTCCTGCATGTCAAGCAAGCTTTGAAACACTCAAAGAGAAGCTCACTTCCACACCAGTCTTGATTCCTCCAGATACATCAAAGCCTTTCCAGATATTCTGTGACGCCTCCTTGCAAGGATTGGGTGCGATCCTTGTGCAAGAAAAACAAGTTGTTGCTTATGCCTCTCGATAGTTGAAGACGCATGAGATCAACTATCCTACACATGACCTCGAACTCGCAGCAGTTGTCTTTTCTTTGAAAGTATGGAGGCACTACTTGCTTGGCAACCGTTATGAGATCTTTTCTGATCACAAGAGTTTGAAGTATATCTTCACACACCCTGATCTCAACCTTCGTCAGAGAAGGTGGATTGAAGCAATTAATGATTTCGATTTGACCATCAACTACACTCCAGGCAAAGCTAATGTCATGGCCGATACTCTCAGCCGAAAAGCTTATGTCAACAACCTCATGGTGGAAGAACAACATCCTATATTGTGCGAGGAATTCCGCAAGCTCAACCTTGAAATTGTGGATCAAGGGTATCTTCTGAACCTTCTGGCAACCCCTCTCTTGGAAGAAAAAGTTCGCTCCATTCAACTTGGTGATCCTTACACTAAAAACATCATCTCCAACATTCAGCTTCCGAAGTATGAGTCCTTCCACGTCGATGACCATGGCGCTCTTTTCTTTGAACACCGGATGTTTGTTCCGAACTACCCGGGTTTAAGAGAGCAAGTTCTTAAGGAGGCGCATGATTCTGTTCTTTCTATCCACCCTGGCAGCACTAAGATGTACATGGACTTGAAAACACAATATTGGTGGCCTGGGTTGACACAATGTTGTGCCAAGTATGTCTCGGAGTGTGATGTTTGCCGCAGAGTTAAAGCTGTCCATCAGAAACCTTCCGGTCTTCTACAGCCATTGAAGCCTCCAGAATGGAAATGGGAGAAAGTAGAGATGGACTTCATAACTAGTTTTCCAAGGTCACAGAAGGGCAACAATGCAATCTTTGTTGTCATCAACAGGCTTTCTAAAGTGGCTCACTTCTTTCCCGTCAAGGAAACAATTTCTGCAATTTAGTTGGCTGAGCTCTATATCAACAGAATTGTCTCTCCGTATGGGGTTCCTCTTGAGATCAGCTCAGACCGTGGAAGCATCTTCACTTCCAAGTTCTGGGGAAGTTTCCAAAATGCTTTGGGAACAAAATTGAACTTCAGCACAGCTTACCATCCTCAGTCGCAAGGACAAGTCGAAAGGATCAATCAGATTCTGGAAGATATGCTCCGTGCTTGTGTTATCTCTTTCGGCATGAAGTGGGAAGAATGCCTTCCTTATGCTGAATTCTCTTACAACAACAGCTTCCAGAAAAGTCTAAAGATGGCACCATTTGAGGTTCTCTATGGTCGCAAATGCAGAACTCCGATTGGTTGGTCGGGCGCAGGTGAAAGAACATTGTTTGGCCCCGACATTGTAACTCAAGCAGAGGAGAAGGTTCACATCATTCTTGAAAATCTGAAGGTTGCTCAAAGTCGCTAGAAGAGCAACTATGACAGAAAGCACACGAACATGGAGTATGTCCCTGGTGATCTCGTTTACCTTCATGTCACTCCCATGAGGGGCACGCACCGGTTTGGTATCAAAGGAAAGTTGGCTCCTAGATACATCGGTCCTTTCAAAGTTCGTGGAAGAAGAGGAGAAGTTGCTTACGCTCTTGAGCTCCCTGAAAAACTCAAGGTCCATGATGTTTTCCATATCTCTCAACTCAAGAAGTGCTTCAAGGATCCCGGCAGGACCGTGGACCATGAGCTCAACAATCTCCAAGAAGACCTGTCTTATCAAGAACACCCCACAAAAATCATAGAAGTCACAGAAAGAAAGACTCGCAACAAGTCTATCAAGTTCTGCAAGGTGTAGTGGTCGCACCATTCCGTTGATGAAGCCACTTGGGAACGCGAGGACAAGCTCCGTGCCAAGTATCCTACCCACTTCGTGTCTTCTTCTTCCTAGAATCTCGGGGCGAGATTCCTGTTTAGTGGTGGAGAGTTGTAGCATCCCATCTGTCTAACATATGTAATGCTACATGGTCTAGTAATATAATTGCTACTTCCTACATATAATTATTGCATCATAATTCTATCATGCTCATTTCATCATGCCACCTTGCATTTGAGCATCATATAAAGCCCTTTTCATTTGGTTCTTATCCCATATGCACTAGTAATTGTATTTGGCTCTTGATATATTGTATTTGGTTCTTGATAAATGCTTGATGCCCAAGTTGAGTTGGGGGCATATCTTTTATTAACTCCACCACCTTTCTTGTCACCACTCCATAATTCCACCATCCAACTATATGTGAGCTTTGCATCTTATTTGAGTTTACCTCTAGCTCATATGGGTTGGAATGGGTCCACTTCTAAAATCCACATGCTCCCACACTAGCATCATGTTGTTTTCACATTATTGATATGTGGAGCCACCTTTGCATGCATTATGAGTGGTACCCCTTTTTCTAGCTTCCATATGGATTGTATTGGAATATGTGCTCATGTTGGAATATTATTGGGGATATTATGCACCTAGTGGAACACACACACTAGCATGTCCCAAATTATATTCAAAGTTGAGCATCTCCATCTACTCCACTTGGAACATCTTTCTAATTCTTTTAGCTTGGCCTTACTCCATATTTTGGGAATGTATGTGTATAAATGCCATGATTATTATTTTGTTTCACAAGATTAGACATGGAATTTAATGCCCATGCATGGGCCATGCAAAATACCACTATCTTTCTCCTTTGGTTTTTAATTGTTTTTGGGAGTGGAGCATGGACCTTTGGGAATCATGTCAAGTGATTCTTTTTGCTTTTGTTGAGCTCCACCCTTTTCTCTCTCAAACCCTCACCTTCTTGTTTGTTCTCTCCTTACCATGTGCACCTAAAGTCCTAAACATTTCATCTCTCTCTCTTGTACCACCACCTTGTGCTCAACCCAAAAACCCTCACCTCTCCATCTCATCCCCTTTTTGCTTGATCTTAAGAACCAAAAACCTAACCACCCTAGCTCTACCCCACCACCCTCCTTTGCCGAGCTTTCCCTCCAACCCTAAGCCCTCACTCTCCCCATGCCGAGCACTCCTAGCTGCTCTCTCTCTCATTCTCTCTCTCTGCCAACCAGGGACCCACCCAGCTACCCCATCCACTCCCCCAACCCTAGCCGAGCTACCTCCAACCCTAGCTACCCGAGCCTCTCCCTCCTCTCTCTTTTCTCTCTGCCAGCAAAGCCCCTACCCGAGCCAGGCCACTCCTTTTCCTCTCCCTGGCCGAGCTGCAGCCCCTCGCTCTGCCACGCCGTGCCTAGCACGTGAGGAGGAGGGTAGGGAAAAGGTGGTCGAAGCCACCTTTTTCTCTCCCAAGCCACGACGCCCCTCCCTTCAACCCCGTCCTTATCTCCACCCCTCGGCCCTCTGCCATGCTCCAGTGCCCCTCCCCTGGCCCCTGCGCCAACCCTCTCCTCCCCGTTACCCCCTCTCCACCACCGGCGATCTGTCGGCCTCCACCTCCATCTCCTCGAAACAGGCGGCGGGCGTGGCATTTGGGTGTCGAGGAAGAACGAGGCGAGCCTCTGTGTCGCTCCCGTGCCCGCAGACGAGGAGGAGACAGTCCCTGTGCTGCCGATCAATGACGAGCCGACGCGCAAACCCTAGCTCCGGCCGCCAGCATCACCGTCGATCCCCTGTGTTTCCGGCCGAACCCTATGTTTCCCTGGGTCTCACACGATAAATTGTTTGATTCAGATGAACAGGTGTACCCGCAAGATGGATACTGGGTGGAAGAGACAGATGATGTTGGCAACGATCATTCGGTGTAGAGATTCCGGGAACGGGGATCCGTGAGATCTGTGGGCGGGATGTGTTTATTTATTTATGGGGCATCTTATGCCGATTTGCTTATCCGTACTCGGATCTTGTTTTACGCTTCCGCCTGATACTCTGATGTTTGATGTATGAGGAGCTATCCTAAACTATTATCTCTATCTAGGATATTTAGATCTTGCCGTATGGAGTTGCAATATTTCTATTTCTTTTAGATGGAATGGCTCTATGAACAGTTGTATGGTGGCTTGCATACATACTTACTTGTGTATGTAGTTGATCCCTTCGCCTGCCGACTACGCCGCTCGTTCGCGTCCCGATGTTCTGAAAGTGGTTAGGACGGACGACGGGTCTACCTGTGGGTGGCCCCTGGGCCCCACCATACTATTTTAACCACTTTCGCTCATCCAGGCATGCAACTAAGAGCGTAGTTTACCGAGGTAGTTACATCGCTCTCCCGTGCGTACCCGCAACCTGTATGAGACTCCACCTGTATGTTTACAAAGCAATCTAATTAAAGAACCAATATTCCATATCATATTAATAACATGCTCTATTATCTTGTAGTCTCCCCCTCCAGTATGCAGGTACTACACTTGGATAGACCTCGAGCAATCTGAAGCTACGAAGGCTATC
The DNA here is from genome assembly GCA_910589775.1 of Avena eriantha. Lineage (NCBI taxonomy): Eukaryota > Viridiplantae > Streptophyta > Magnoliopsida > Poales > Poaceae > Avena > Avena eriantha. Next base: position 73,843,373 of record OU342745.1, on the reverse strand, counting down.
CAGGAGATTGATAGTGCAATAGTTAGACGTCGGTACCGAGAAGCTGTGCGTAACGAGGAGATGGCGGCGAGGCGCAAGCAACGTGAGGACGAGTGTCGCTAGCAAGAAGAGGAAGAGAAGCGCATCGCTAAGGAGGCTCGGGATGCGGAGAGGGAAATGAAGCGTCAAATGGTGTGGCACTTCCAGGAGGAAGACGAGAAGCACAAGAAGAAGGGGAAATGGCCTCGTGTTCTAGACTTATAGACAGCGAGGCTCGGGATGAACTATTTCGTCGTGCGATGCGTGAACCTAAGCTGAACTTATTTGGAGAAAACTATGTGAGAACTATGTGTATTGAATTATCAAAGGAATTTGAGCCTCCTTAGATATTTCTAAACTATGTGATCCATTTCTAAACTATGTGTATTGAATTATCAAAGGAATTTGAGCCTCCCTGGCCCCCGGCGCGGCAATCGCACCGTCTGTATAGGGGGTAAGGGGTAGGCCTGGAGAAGGTATGTGCGGCACCACCCTGGATGGCGCGGCAGGCCTAGGAGCGTGCAGCGCTAGCTCGAGTGGCGCGGCAAGCCTAGAGAAGTGCGGCGCCACACCGGCCAGCGCAGCATCGATAGAGTCAGTACTCCAATGATTTCGAAGTGCGGCTGCGGCACCACCCTGGACGGTGCGGCACGCCTGGAGAAGTGCAGCGCCACACCGGCCGGCGCGGCACGGGTGGCTGCGGCGCCTCCCTGGCCCCCGGCGCGGCAGTTGCACCGTCTGTATAGGGGGTAAGGGGCAGGGCTAGAGTGCGGCGCCATCCTGGACGGCGCGGCAGGCCTGGGAGCGTGCAGCGCCAGCTCGAGTACCGCGGCAGGCCTGGAGAAGTGCGGCGCCACACCGGCCAGCGCAGCATTGATAGGGTCAGTACTCCAATTATTTCGAAGTGCGGCTGCAGCGCCACCCTGGATGGCGCGACACGCCTGGAGAAGTGCGGCACCACACCGGCCGGTGCGGGACGTGTGGCTGCGGCGCCTCCCTGGCCCCTGGTGCGGCAGCCGCACTGTCTATATAGGGGGGTAAAGGGCAGGCCTGGAGTGCGGCGCCATCCTAGACAGCGCGACAGGCCTGGGAGCGTGCAGCGCCAGCTCGAGTGGCGCGGCAGGCCTGGAGAAGTGCGGCGTCGTCGCCCATGGCGCGGCAGGCCTGGAGGGTGCAGCGCCATCGCCCATGGCGTGGGAGCCCTGGAGGGTGCCCTGAGCCCCAAAACCTAGGCATTGTGGTCTTTCTGTTCATCGTTGGATTTCACTAAAACAAAACCTATTTGTCCGGCCATTTTTTTCTTAAGTTTGCAAAAATGTCGCAACATTGAAAGAAACATTGTGTATGCAACATTGAAAGAAACATTGTGTATGCAACATTGAAGTAGAAGGATAAACGCTTGCGACATGAACACAATATTTGTGTTGAAGATTCCAACAAGGTCATACAAGTCCACTTCCAACGTAGGATCCAACAAGTTCCACAAGAAACTTCCAACAAGTTCACACAAACATAGGATCCAACAAGTCCACTTTCAACATAGGATCCAACAAGTCCACTTCCAACAAGTTCACCACTTTCTCGCACGCTTACTCTTGCCTCCTCTTCTCGGAGGCATCTTCTGGCACAGCTCCTCATCATCCTCGGACTCGATAATTGGAGGGTTCCTTGGCCTAAGCTTGATTGCGTACCATACCTTGGGCTTAGTTTGATTGCAGGCTTGTACTCGGTACCTCTCCAATAGCATGTCGTCTGGCACGACCTCATCTTCATCTTCGCCCTTTAGAGTGAGAACAATGATCTCAGTTGAGTTATGATACATGGCAATTCATTAAAGGATAACAACGGTCATATTATGGCATACCGTAGTAGATTGCTGTTCTTCGGGGTACCTTCCTCTTCTGATGTCGACTTGGCCCATTGCTTGGACGGCGTTGCTACCTCGGGGTCCCGGCAACCAAGCAAATTCGTGAGGCGACGTAACTTTTGTGCCTGCCGCTTAACGAATTCCCTTAACTTGTTATGGCCCTCCTCGTTCCTTGGAAACTCTAAAGCGCCCTCCAATTCATCTGCCTGCTTCTGGACCTCCGTGCGCTGACATGCAAGGAAATGAAGACCTGGATTATATATTTTGTTGAGGTGGTTACACGAATAAAAACTATCCGACTTACCACAAAGTTGATCACCAGAGCAAAGGAGGTTTGACACCCTTCTCTGACAATCTGGTTGTACTCATGGTTGCTTAGGTCGTCAAAACCAGGCAGCGGCTCTTCCAAAGTGTGTTCTGGATAGGCATCCGGTAGGATCTTAACACGAGTGTTGTCTAGAAACCAGGGGAGGTACTCACTGAAAGCATCCTCACAATGGGGTTGTGCGATCATTCTTTTTGATTTCTTAGCTTCTTTCACACAAATGAGAAACCGTGACACGTGCTTCTGGTGAATCTTGTCCCAGTCCGTCTTCTTGCTCTTGAGCTTGTCCAACCTGTGTAAGAACAAATCGCAATTTGTTTAGCACACACAACTATCATACATCGTATTGGGAAACATGTATAGAAGCAATTCTTACCGGTGGAGCTCGATGCCGGTGTCCTGCCAATCCGGAGGGGTAGACTGATAGAGACCAAACTGTCTCATAACCCACTGCGGCATATGATGCTCAACAACCCACATGCATATCATGGGGCACTTCATGTACCAAAGATTACATTCGGCGTCGCACTGCGGGTTAAGACGAAAATCCTCGCAACCAAAATTGTCCCTAGGACCATATACCTCCCATACAACCTTAATCACACACAAGATAGTTCAATAAGTAAAGTAGTTGAACAGAATGCTAAATGGTATATACAGGTTGGAAATTCTTACTTGCTCTGGGAGAAGGTTGTCAAACTCATTGGTGTATCTAATATACGCCGCTTGTAGGTCGGTTGGGGGCTTGGAGACCACGTCCGAATTGTAAGCCCAAGTTGGCCACCTCGATCGGTTCGCTCCATCGATATAATCCTTGGTGGGCATTTTATTGGGTTGTCCAACTAGAAAGCGTTCCCACATCCACACCGAGAGAAGTAGCAGACCACCAATGTAAGCCTCAGGACCAGTCCTTTGACAAGCCTCGTCCAGCTATGCACCAAAGCAAACTAAGTTTAATCATGGGGACATTCAAAGACCACATGTAAAGATGGGAAAAATGTAAGCACTTCATTACCTGTCGGTACAAGAAGGCCAATGCCGCTGAACCCTAGCTCCATTTCTTATCCATTTTAGTCAAAGCCTTCAGCCAGTGCCAGTGAGCCATGTTGCCCTTACCATCAGGAAATATAGTCTTCATGATAACATACCACACAAAAACCTGGGCATATATCATGACCTCATCATCACTAGCCTTCTCGGGGTATGTATTGAAGTTCTATGATATCCACTTGAAAGTAGCCCCGGCTGTGACCCTCAATTTTACCCCCTGTTTGTTTATAGTGTCATCAGGACATTTACCACCAGTAAGGGAACACATCCGGTCACGCCAGTTGTCAGAGGATGTGTTAATGCAGAGTGGATCCCCTGGATAGGGAGTGCGAGGATCATGGACATGTCCTAGAGAGTCACAGTTATCTCACCGGTACGGAGGTGAAAGCTATGCGTCTCCGGCCTCCACCGGTTGACAAGCGCGGTGATGGCAGCGGGGTTCATGTGCGGTGTACCACGGTTGACCATATGCATGAATGGGAGCAGTCCTAGCGCTTGGATGTGCACCGTGTACCGATCATCCTATGGCACATCTCTTGGAAATGCCCGTGATACCTCAGTCGTAGGGGAACAAGAGTCTGCACACATACAAGCTTGATTATAACATCTCCATCAAACTTTAGCAACACAACATGAACAGTTGGGTTTATTTTTCTTACCCGCTCGGTCATCAGGAAGGCATGATGACACTTATCATACATCATCTCAAGAAGTGATGTGCCTTCGACATACCCGGGTTCTACATAGGTTGGGGCATGGGTTTCTTCCTCTTCCGATTCCGACGTACTATATAATTAAAAAAAAGTACAACTAAAAATGTGAGTAATTTGTAAATGGCATACTAATACGAATAGAGTGCTTTCTATATGATCATAGCTATGTGAGCAAATTTTATGTGAGAAACTTTTATGTGGGCTAACAAGCACATGATGAAGTATTGCTAACAACCATATATATATGAGCATACATACTACAAATTTATTTCAAGCATATAGTTTCAAGCTACAAGCACATATATAATTTCAAACATATATATTTGACATCTATATGTGGCCACTATATATGAACATACATACTAATATTTTGGGATGAACTAGGGTTTCCACATATCGCAAATATATCTAGACACACTACCACATATCTATCCTCCTTTAATTAATCAACAAATCAACTATATGTCTTGATTTTGGGATGAACTAGGGTTTCCCTAAACAATCAAAATTAGTGAGATTCATTGGACAAAGAGGGGGATTTCTTGGACAAATACCTAGAGGAGGTGCTCAAAAACAAGATCCACGGGCAAAATCGATAGATTGGAGAAGGATTAGAGGAGGGCGAGGTTAACCCTAGCCGCCGCCGTGAGTGCTTGTTCTCTGTGAGGAGTTGGAGAGGAAGAGGAAGAAGAGGGTCGGGACGGGCCGAGCCCCGCGTGTCTTAGTGCTGTTGCTTGTGCAGCGTCGTGCACGGCGGCGCGGCAGGCTAGGGTGCAGCGCCAGCCCGAGTGGCGCGGTACTAACACTGCATGGGGCCCACGCGCCAGCGTGGCACGGGTTGCCGCGCCGCACCGATGGGAGCAGCAGGGGTATGTGTGGCACCAGTGTGGGTGGCGCTGTATGGTCGTGCCAGCGTGGCATCGCTCTGGCGCCATGGCCCACGGAGCTAGCGTGTCATATGTGCGGCGCTGTTGGCGGTGGTGCCGCAGGCTTGATTGCAGCGCCGCGCGGGCGGGAGTGGCAGAAAAGGGTTACTCGCTGTGAAATTGTTTTGGCATAGGTTTATTATTTAAATTTGTTTCAAGTTTGGGTTATTTTTATTTAAATTACCTTGGTTTGACCTAACCCAGTGGGTCGAGTTGCGCTGGGCCAGCGCAGTGGGCTAGACCAAAGTTTGAAAAGGACCCAAGTAAAAAAATAATTACAAAAATACCCCTAGAGTGAAAAGAGCTCTAGAAAAATATATAAAAATCATAAAAATACAAATAAAATATCTAGAAGTTCACAAAAATGTGAATCACTCATTAAAAATAAAGAATTGAATTTTTGGATAATGGAATATGGATTAAATATTTGTATAACATAATTCCTCTATAGAATTTTATAAAAATAAATAAAATACTTAAAATGGAATAAAACTCACTTTAAAGATCCTAAATGGATATACTATTTTGTAAAAAATACTAACTTGTATTTTAGTTAAGTAAAGTAAGTTTGCTTAAAATAAAATCTTATTTCCTTTATGGAATTTTATGAAAATATTAACAAGGGTTAAAATTAAATTAATTTTTAAACTCTTAGAATATCATTTGTTATCACAAAAATATTAAATAGAATAATTATGTGATTTTAAGAGTCTTTAATTATTACATTCCTTCTATTAATTAAAATAATGTAAAACCTTTATAAGATGGGTAAAACACGGAAATAAGGAAAAATATAACTTACTGCATGACATTACTATGCATAGCATATTGCTTCTTTAAATAATGTCCTTACCTGGCAATAATGGTGTTTTGTAGATACAGGAGCTCAAGGTCGAGTGGAAGCATCCGACTTCACTACCTTGTAGTCACAAGGCAAGTTCATCAGTTGCTCATGTCCTTTGAAGAGTTTTTCAAAAAGTATTTGCAAATTGTGTGTTATCACCTATGTTCTAAAAGAGACCGAAAAGAAGTATTTTCTCAAGAAAATGAAATGCTGTTATCATCCTAAGTGATGATAAATATTAAGAGTTGCAAATGAATCTAGGATTCTAATTGCAGAATAATTAGGACTTAATAACCCATGACATCATATTCTAGCGCCGTATATTACGCATTAACCATATGATTTGGAATGGGACAGAGAAGTCAACTCGATCTTCCTCCTTTCGCATGGATGGATGACCTAATCATGAGGCTATGGATTTCTCGTTGAGAACCTAACACATGTGTGGAACCCCTTAGTTTCCCGTGATTTTAGTGTCTAGGCTATCCATGAGCGGCTGCCAGTGGTATAGTTGGTCCTTTAAGGGAGCTTGCCAGGGCATAACCATCTCATAGAGTCTTCAGGGGCCTACCAGAGTTATAGCTTGTCCGAAAGGGGCTTAACAGTGGTGTGGCATGTCCTGGGGTGTCGTGTATTTATGCGGGGTTGTTGAGAAGGGAAGTGATTTGCTTGGATCAACTTCTAGGCCTCACATCAAGGAATTGTGAACGGGAAAGTATGCCCGGTTGTGCAACAAGGATTTGGTCTCTTATGGGTAAAGCAACGCACCACTTCAGAGTGTAAAAAAGTGTGACATGTTACTCCCTGTTCCAGGAAGGAGCTACGAACGCGGCAAGAAAGGAACTCCATGAAGTTCCAGTCAACCTACGAAGGTTGATGGGCATAGTTTTTTATATTAAAATCAATCTTTGAAGAAATGTTTGTGAAAACTGCATAGTGCCAAAGACTTATAGTTTGAGATGATAGATAGAGCATCAAACTTCCCACCTTGCATATAATGCACTTGCAGGGTAATGCTTTTACTCACTCTTTCCTTTGATCCCTTGCTTAGACTCTGAGGAGCTAGAGGATAGCCCTATGTATGCTACTGAAGGCTAGGAGGACGTCTACTACGAGGAACTAGACCTAACCGGTGGAGTTGAAGGGGTGGATTACGAGATATGCTATGGAGCTGTGAGTCAGAGTAGTTGCCAATAATTATTAGTACTTAATCCGAACCGACCATCATGAACCATATACAATAAGCTGTTGATCTCAAGTTGTGTTATGTTATTTGAATCTTTCATTCTTCCGCAGAAAACATATTAAGTAAGATGTGTATGGTTTGTAACTGTGAACCACCTAAAGTACGTATATTTTGGTATTGTAATAATATTATGTGTATGTTTGTAATTTTGACCCGCAATGTTTCTGTTGTACCACTCCGAGGGATGTAATATTTGCGGAATGGTGTTCCAGAAGTGTTATCTCAACGACTATAGTATACTAGAACATGGAGTGGTATGATGGGTCACCACACATTATCGAGCAATGGTGCTTCCATTGCCAGTCATAATAGATTAACTGATCACCCTAGATCAGTAACCAATAGTTCAAGTTAATAATGGAAATTGTGTTTTCTGCCATCCTTTAGAAATGGAGGTGTTAACAGTAACAATTTGCAAATACTTGATAGAAATTAATCAAAGGACATGAGTGAAAGAACATTTCCAAATCCCTAGAGTTTTGTGTGTTAGATAACAATACCAAGGAAAATTTAATGTGTGTTAAGTGCTGCAGATAAGTTTTCATATAAAGTGCAGCCAAAACAGGCTTTTGGAGGGCGGAATACCTGCCCCTGCCAGGGGCCGAATTCTCTTCCCTCGCTCGACTGTCAAAGAAAGCAAGGCGTGTTACACGGTATGGGGGGTGGACTATCCTTCAGATTGTCCGGCCAGTGCTGGAGTTTTTTCCCGGGCTAGATAATCTGCCCCCGGGAACCAAGGCGCGTCATGTAGAGAGGGGGTGGATTTTCCCCGGAAAATCCGACACTTGGGCGGAGTTTTTGCCCTGCCAGATGATCCGTCTCCCACTTGGGCCGGATAATTCGGCCCCAAAATCTCCAACGGCCGAGTTTTGATAGGGGGTATAAATACCCCAATTACTCCTCCTATCAGAACTCTTGATTCATTCTAAAAAGTGTTGTTCTGTTCTTCAAGCTCTCAACCGAGATCTCGCTCTTCAACCACCCAAAGGATCCGATCTTTGGGGAATCAAAGAAGGAGGCTTCTATCTTCAACAAGACCAATCAAGCGCATCACTTCCCTTGCATTCACTTGGAGGATCCTCAATCTATTATTTCTTCCGAATATCTAGATCTTGTGTTTTGGTTATTAATAATACTTGTTCTTGTGGAAGCTTGTTGTCGTCACGGGAGCCTCCAATTTAGTTGTGAAAGTGGGCCCCGCTAGTTGTGTAAAGGCACCGGTTCCCGCCTCAAAGGGTACCAATATTGGAAAGGTGGATCAGGCTTTTGGTGGTGAGAACCATCGGAGAACAGGGTGTGGCCTATTGTGGCATGATGGTCTTAGTATCACCCACCCCTCCAAAGAAAATGTACTTCCCTTAACAAGGAAGGAATTGTGGTAATAAAATCTTGTGTCTCCGCATGCTTCACTATGGTTTCCTCGCTCCTCACTTTTACTCGCTTAGTAGTTAGGTTTACATATAGGGAAATTGTCCGTAGTTGCCTATCTAGAGAATTTACCTTTGTGTCAAGCCTAAAATTGAAAAAGAATTAAAATTTGAAGTAGCACCTATTCACCCACTCTAGGTGCCCATACGATCCATTTCAACTGGTATTAGAGCCTTAGCTCTTTATTTAGGCTTTACCGCCGAAGAGAATATGGGCACTAATGGAGATGGTATTGAGGCTATGTAGAAGGTCACTATGGATGATCTCAATATGTTGGAAACAACCTTGCTGAAATCCATAGAGGCCAAAATGGAAGAGATGCATCAAACCATTGCACGTCTCTCTCCATCTACAACCCCACCTCCATCTACCTCTAAGGCTACCACCCCGCTCTCTAAGGAGAAAGCTAATGTTAACTCCAAGGAAGACAAGTTGGTGGGCGATAAAAATAATGGCTCCTCCTCCAAAAATGGAAGTGGTAAGGAGGACTATAGTGAGGTCTCTCACTTATATTCACCCGATCCACCAATCCCTCATTCTCATATAAATAATAGGGGTGATCCACCCAAGCTTACTACATCTTCATTTAATCAATGGCAATTCTTGATGAAATCTCATGTATGCAGTTCTTCCATTGAGGTTTGGAGAATCATTGAAGATGACCTCCATGTTGATAATCCCAACAACATGACAAGAAGAGAAGTCGTTGATTGCCAACTCAATGCAACCGCTCTTCACATGATCCATCTTGGTGTGGGTCCCAAGCACATGCTACACATTGAACACTTCAACACCGCCAAGGAAGCTTGGGATGCACTCACTGACCTATTTATTGGAAATGAGACCATGAGAAGAAATAGGTATGATGCACTAAGCAATGAAGCCAAATGGTTCTATATGTTGGATGGTGAGGATCATGAAGACGTGTATAGAAGGCTCGCATTCATTGCCACTACATTTAGAAAGCATGGTGCCAAACATGTTGATGATGCATGGATCAAGAGGAAGTATATCAGTGCTCTTATGCCATTTGAGCCTACTGATTTAAGAGCTTGCAAGGCCGACACAACTATCACAAAATGTCCTCCAACAAAGTCATGCAAGAAATGGCTGCATTCAAAGTTGCAGCAAAGAACCGAAGATGATTGTGCCCGAGCAATTGGAATGCAAAATGCATGAATGTTGCATTGAAAGCCAATGTCATTGAACAAGATGAAAATGAGATGATTTTTGACACCGTCTCCATGAGCTGTCCCGAGGAGGTCAGGCATGCTCATGGTGATTACATGGCCTTCTACCCAAGTAACTTTTGGAAGGACCCAGCCAAAGCCGATTCTGAACTTGAGTGCAAGAATGGGTCAAGTGGATGAAAGGAAAATGGTCCAAAGTTGAGAACTTGTTACAATTGTGGAGACCGTTTGCTATTTGTAGCTGAGTGCCCTTATCAAAGTAGAGAAGACAATGGGGGCAGGCTTATTCTCAAGGAAAGGTCTAAGGCACGTCGGAAGATGCCATTTGTTAAGAAAAATGCTCCTTACAAGAAGAAACCAAAGATTGTTTTGGTTGCACAAGAGGAGTACTCATCTGGAAGTGAAGACGAATAGGATAATCATAGCTAACAAGAGGTGGCGGCCATAGTCACCACATCTACACCTACATCTCTTTTCTACTCTCCCAATGAGAACATCATCAACAAGAACGTCACTTGTCTTATGGCAAGAGGTTCCGAGGTATCATCTTCTACCACTTCTTTTCCTAAGACTACTATGGATGTTGGTATGGATGATCATACTGGTCTTAAAGTTGAGGAAGAAGTTATTCCTTTGGATATTTTTATCACTAACTTGCAAGGTGAGAAAAAATTCATTTCGAGGTTCTTATGAGTCAAATTTTCCACTCGGAAGAGCTTCTCGAAGAAAAGGGCAGATTTGAGAGAGAGGATGCAATGGAAATTGCATCTTTCAAGAATGCTCTAGAAGGAGATATTCGAGTATCTCTAGAGGAGAGACTTGAGTCAATTGAGGAGTCACATGATGAGGTTGTGTCCAAACTTGCAAAGGAACGTGATAATGCTATTTCCAAGGAAAATAAATTAAAGAAGGAAAAGGTTGAGTTTGGCGCTGCTCATGCTAGACTTTCCGAGAAATATGAGGCACTCAACATTGCTCACAAGGCTTTGGAGAGTGAATTATCGATTCTCAATGAGTCTCATCATCAGCTTGAAACTCGATTAAGCAAGTATGATATGCCTAGCACTTCTACCCCAACATGTGGACATGAAGAAGTTCTTGAAGAAAATGCTAGCTTGAAAGATGAGCTAGCCAAGGCACCTCTATCTAAAAGTAAGGAAGTTCTAGATGAGGTCCTTAGTAAGAAAAGGAAAAATAATGGAAAAGAGGTACTTGGTTATGTTCCAAAAACTAAGAATAAGAAGGCCAAGAATGCTCAAGCAAAGACAAACACCACTACAGAGAACACAATGAGGAAAAAACTGATTATTATGGTTTTGCAGGGTCTAACAATCCTCATTATAAATTATTTCATGATTATTATGGTGATGTGTATGCTAGTTTTGTTGGTACCTTTGATAATTATATTTCTTGGTCCATTTGGGTCCCAAAGACCCTTGTAACTAACATGAGAGGACCCGTTGAAAAATGGGTACCTAAAACCAAGAAGTAATTTTCTTGTAGGGCTATGCTTCAGGTGGATCTAAATGGGTGCTCGATAGTGGTTGCACAAGTCATATGACCGGAAGAAATGCAATCATCATGGAGATGAGGCCAAATCATGATCAAATAACCGTCTCCTATGGTGATAAATCAAAATCAAAAGTATGGGGTCTTGGCAAAGTTGTGGTTGCTCACGATATCTCACTCGTGGACATCATGCTTATTGAGACCCTTGGTTACAATTTACTTTTTATCCGTGCCCTTGGTAAGATGAGCTTTTCTGTTTTCATTGATGATGATATTATGGTACTCTTCTGGAGCAAGTCTCTAAAGGTCGCTTTTGTTACGTCGAAAATGACTTGTATGTGGTGGACTTTTCAGGGAAAAACACTGCAGGACCGATGTGTCTATTTGGAAAGGCCGACGTGGGTTGGTTATGGCATCACTGTCTAGTCCACGTCAATATGAGAACTTCACAAAGCCTTCATAAGGGTGGCCACATTCTTGTACTAAAATAAAATGTCTCCTTTGCCAAAGATCGTATTTGTAGGGCTTGTGTTGAGGGAAAGATGCATGACTCTCCCAGTCTAAGGAAGACGATTATTTCATCAAAGAGGATTTTGGAGCTCCTTCATGTGGATCTATTTGATCCTCCATCTCATGCAAGCCTTGGTGGGAAGAAATATTGTCTAGTCATTGTTGATGATTACTCAAGGTATACATGGGTCTCCTTCTTCAAGCAGAAAAGCGAGACACAACAAACGGTCATCGACTTCACCAATGAGGTTCAGCATGAACACAATGTTCCTATACTAGAAACTAGAAGCGGAAACGGCTCCGAGCTCAAGAACTACACTCTAAATGAATTCATAAGTGAAGGGGGGATAAGACACCAATATTCCGCTGCGTACACCCGTCAAAAAATGGTATTTCTGAGAGGAAAAACCGGACTCTTGTGGACATGGCAAGGTTTATGTTGGCTGAATTCAAGTCACCATACAACTTTGGCCTGAAGCTATATCCACCACTAGTCACTCATCTAACCGGCATTACCTTCACAAAATCTTGGACAAGACACCCTATGAGATACTTACCGGTAACAAGCCCAACATTTCATACTTCCTAGTGTTCGATTGTAAGTGTTTCTTTCTCATTAAAGGAGTTTGTTTATCTAAATTTGAGTCTAAGGCTTTAGAAGGCATTTTTGTTGGTTATGCCGAATCCCACACTTATAGAGTCTACAATAAGATCTCTGGAACTGTTGTAGAATCTTGTAGTGTAGTGTTGGAGGAAAATGATGGCTCCCATGTGGGGCAAGATGATGGTTGTGATGCAGATGTTGAAATACCCCAAGATGCCATAAGCAGAATTGGCATGGGATTTTTCTGCCCCACTGAGGAAGCCCTTGTGGTGGATCGGGAAGGACAATGCTCTACTCAAGTAGAGCCCTTATCTTCACAAGATTGACAACTCCACCTGCTAGAGAAACTATTGTACCAACACAACAACCTCCTGAAGTTCATCAATCATCTGAAGAAACTGGGAGTCCCAGGCCGGATTATCTGGCCCATCATCACCACCTGCCAGGAAGGGCCAGGAAGGACGGGAAGGATCAGAAACTCCTAGGCCAGATTTTCCGCCAGAGGACGGATTATCCGGCCCAACGCCTTCAACTGCCAGAAATGTCTAGGAAATGCAGGGAGAAGCAGAAAATCCCAGGCCAGATTATCCGGCCCCTCCCGCGGCCAGATTATCCTGCCCTGGAAATTCAACTCAGTTGCCTCCTATTATGGGCGCTGATCAATATCAAGGTCAAGCTTCTCCATCATCTATCCGTGCTGAACATACTATCCATCATGGTCAAGACGAAGACTCTAATGATGAAGAAATCCCTCCGAGGAACATCAAGGAGATTGAAATTCGTCGCAAAGCTCGGGCTGATAGAAATATCGAACTTAGAGGGCATAGAATTGATAAAGTTGCGGGTGACCTTAGAAGGAGGGTGTCCACAAGAAGGGAACTTTCAAGCTTCAGTGATCATCAAGCTCATATTTCTATGGTCGAGCCTAAAAAGTTCTTTGAAGCCCTTGAAGATCCTGATTGGGTTGTTGCTACGCATGAAGAACTAAATAATTTCAAGCGCAACAAGGTCTGGAAATTAGTAGAGAATCCCAAAGATTCCTGCAATGTTATCGGCACCAAGTGTAATTTCAAGAACAATCAATATGAGAATGGAATTGTCGTAAGAAACAAGGAAATATTGGTAGCACAAGGTTTCTCTCAAGTGGAAGGCATCGACTTTGGTGAAACTTATGCTCATGTGGCTTGCCTTGAGTCTATATGTATCCTTCTTGCTTATGCAGCTCATCATAACTTTAAATTACAGCAAATGGATGTTAAGAGTGCTTTTCTTAATGGTCCTCTACATGAGCTGGTATATGTAAAGCAACCCCTGGGTTTCGAGGACCCCAACTTCCAGAACCATGTCTACAAACTTGATAAGGTGCTCTATGGCCTTAAACAAGCCCCATATGCGTGGTATGAGCATCTTAAAGAGCTTTTGTTATACCGTGGCTTCGAGGTTGGGAAGATCGATCCCACTCTTTGTAGTAAGAAGGTTAAGGGGGAGATCTTCGTATGCCAACTATATGTAGACGACATTATCTTTGGCTCTACTAATAAAACGTTTAATGATGAATTTTCAAAGCTTATGACTGGTAGGTTTGAGATGTCTATGATGGGGAATTACGGTTCTTTCTTGGATTTGAGTTCAAACAACTTAGAGAAGGAACCATCATTAATCAAGCAAAATACATCCAAGACATGCTCAAGAGGTTTAAGATGACAGATCTTAATGGTGTTGCTACACCGATGGAAACTAAATGCCATCTTGAACTTAATCCCAACAGTAAAGATGTGGACCAAAAGGTATACATGTCCATGATCGGCTCTCTCCTCTACTTCTGTGCATCTAAACCTGATATTGTGTTGAGTGTAGGTGTGTGTGCAAGGTATCAATCGGCTCCTAAAGAAAGCCACTTGGTGGCAGTCAAGATAATCTTACGATATTTGGTTCATTCCCCTAATTTTGGTGTATGGTATCCCAAGGGATCCAATTTCTCTCTATGTGGTTATACGGATTCTGATTGGGCTGGTGACAAGAATGATAGGAAGTCCACTTCTAGATCTTGTCAATTCTTGGGATGATCTTTGGTATGTTGGTCTTCAAAGAAACAAAATTGTATATCTCTATCCACCGCCGAAGCTGAGTATGTGGCTGCTGCTAGTGCATGCACTCAAATCTTATGGATGGGGGCAACTTTAAAGGAATACGGTGTCAATTGTGACAAAGTGCCTCTTTTGTGTGATAACGAGAGTGCTATCAAAATTTCTTATAATCCGGTGCAACATACAAGGACAAAGCATATTGACATTCGCAATCACTTCATTCGGGATCATGTTGCTCGTGGTGATATTGATCTATCCTTTGTGAGCACAAAGAACCAACTTGCTGATATTTTCACGAAGTCACTTGATGAAGCAAGGTTTTGTTATTTGAGGAATGAGATAAATATTGTGGATTCAAGGAGCTTGTCTTGATTACTCATGCATACCCACTTACCTCTCTTCCTCTATTTGGTTTAGGTGTGCGCATATACATAGGGGAGTGTGGTCCTAATTGATTAGGCTAACCCTCCCCCCATAATGCCAAAAGAAAGAAAAGTAATTTCTCTTAATATCATTTTGTGATATGTCAGATTATTGATGAGTATTGGTAATAAACCCTAGATATATCTTCGTGGTGTCATACCATCCACTCCAACATGGTGGCTTTGGCCACCGCCCTCTTCTTTGAGAAGAGTTGATTCCTTGGGGTGTTATCATCACCCTTCTTCCTTTTTGGCGTTTAGATGCCAAAGGGGAGAAGTAGTTCTATTAGGATATCGTGGATTTGCATGGGTTGGGCGTAAGCATGTGCACTTTAGCATTTCATTTTATTCTCTCTTATGCCCATTTTAGTGTTGAACTTTAAATATGCTATTTTTTGTGTGAGACTATGTGGTTTGTGTGGTACTTTGGATTTATCCTGGTCATCACTGGAATTATTATTATGGATTTATCTATTAGGGAGTATTGATTCATACAGAGGCTATGGAATTATGGTTTTATCTCTATGGATGCATCCAAATGGTATTATGCTTCGAAGTCTCAATGAGTGATGATTATATTGGCTATCTATATACTATTGAGAAATTCATCCTCTCGGTGGTATGATGTTTTTGTGTAACTCATCATTTGTATGTAACTTTCAAGTCAATGAAAAGCCTTGTACCTTCTTGTGTGAATTTGTGACGAGGGGTAACCTCAGCAATGTCCATAGAGAAGGACTTAGGGTTTTTCAGAAAAGAGAACGCTAGGGATTTTGTCGGATATCAGGAGAACAATGGAGTCAAAGTCTCCTGAGTATTTGGTGACACACACTATTACAGATTGCTTGGGGATTGTTCGACATCCTTGCCTAGGCTCCTCCTGTCCTATATATAATAGTCCAGGTCTCAAAGCTCTATGCGGATAGGTTACATATGCGTAATTACAATACCAACACGATGTCGGTCCTTTGTTCTCTTTCCTAATACAACTACAACCTTTGTCGATTTCTCCTTTGGGCCATCATTTTGACTCTTCATGGGCCGCCAGCCTTGTATACAGCCAGGGTAGTGAATTATAGGCACCCGAGTAATTGTACCTATGTCAGTAGCCCCCCAAGACTCTACCCAGACCATAGATTTGGACTAGGTCTCAAAGATATGCTCAAATCTTTCCTTTTGTTTTTACTATTCTTAACTTTATAGGGAATTGGTACAACGAGCCTGATGCATCCGACGGATCGAGAATCAGTTAATTGCTCTTGGGCAAAGGCAAGGTTGTCCTACATCAAATTCAAGTTCCCAGGCCTGAACTCATAATTTAGTACTCGTGTAATTCAGTTCGGGCCACTGAGGTCTTAACGAATACCGAATCCCAGTTCTATTTTATCGGATACCCAACGTGCCCGTTGAGATTTTTCATCGTATCGTAGATATGGATATATTACTAGCAGAGCACATTCTTGTGTGATTACCATGCCACACATGACGAATCCCAAGGTCTTACCTGCATGTTTTTGAACATGGCATTCAGAGTTTTATCATGTCTGGATGCGATCTGAGATTTTTATATTTCATTTTTTGTCAGCTTCCCTACTAGGCTGCTAGTATTTCTAAATTTTATTGGATATTTTGATACTTCATGAAAGCTCCCGATGGGAGTAACCTTCTGAGGATACATTAATGTAAAACTCATCGGTTTTTAACCGATGATTGTTTTTACTTGATATGCATAATTTTCTATCGGGTGCGTGCCAGCACTCCCGATGGGAGTAGCCCTGGAGGCTACATTCGGATGCCTGTATCTGGACATAGGCTCACAATTGTTGTTAGTTGGATCAGAAATATAAATCCCCTAAATTGAAATAATCAAAAAACTCAAGGTACAAAGAACTTATCTTTTTTTATATATACATGGCGAAACCTGATGATACATTATTTTGGTGGATTGCCGCCTGGTCGTTGGCCTAGATATTCTGGCTTGAAAAGCCGAGCCATAGGACTTATTGTATAGAAATTAAACATAAATTTTTTTAAGAATAAAAGCGTTGTAGTTGTGCAATGTTCCATGGATTGGAATATTTGACTCATTTCTTCTCATCTTGTAGTCGATATGCTCCTCTAGGAATAAATTCTATAACAATGTAAGGTCCTTCCCAAGGTGATTCCAACTTTCGGTGGCCATCTTGTTTGAGGCGCAAAACTAGGTCCCCTACTGCGAAGGACCTAGGTCGCAATCGTCGAAGGTAATAGTTATGCAAGTTTTGCTGATATATGGTAGCTCTCTCTAGGGCTTCATCTCGAGCTTCATTGAGTGCATCAATGTTGTCTTCAAGTGCTTCTCTTGATTCTTCTTCATCATATGCAGCTACTCTAGGAGATTCATGTGATACTTCGACTAGAAGGATGGCTTTAGCACCGTGGACCAGAAAGAAGGGTGTTTCTTGTGTCGAAATATTTGGGGTAGTTCACAAACTCCATAAGACAGATGGTAACTCATCAACCCACGCTCCTTTCTCTCTATCGAGTGGTGCTAGCAACCTTTTATTGAGGACAACAATTACTAGACCATTGGCTTTTTCCACTTGTCCATTGGTTTGCGGGTGAGCTACTGAGGCGTAGCTTACCTTGATGCCCATCTCTTGGCAATATTCCTTAAACTCATTGGAGGTAAAACTGGTTCCATTGTCTATAATGGTGTTGTTTGGCATGCCAAACCAAAATACTATGGACGTTATAAAATTCACAGCCGAAGTTCCATCTTGAGTGGTGACTAGCATTTCTTAGATCCATTTAGTAAATTTGTCGACTGCTACTAGTAGAAAGACGTGTCCTCCTGGTGATGACTTGTGAAGTTTACCCACCATATCAAGCTCCCACTAAGTGAAGGGCCAAGCTAGAGATATAGGGTTTAATTCAGCGGTGGGTGCTCCCGGTTTTGTTGCAAATCGTTGACATGCTTCACATGTTCTGACTATAACTTTTGCATCTTGAACTACTGTGAACTAATAAAATCCTAGCCTGAATGCTTTGGCGGCAATTGCTCGACTGCTAGCATGATGACCACAAACTCCTTCATGTATTTCCTTGCGTATGGTTTTTCCTTCTTCAGGTGTGACACATCACTATAACACACCCAAAATACTTCTTTTATACAACTCTCCTATGATTATCCAGAAGGCTTTCGATCGAGTGATTCGCCGGGCTTCCGTGACATCCTCGGGTAATTCTCCCTGAGTCATATAGGCTATGTATGGCTGCATCCATGTAGGTTCTATTATCATTACCTCATCAATTTATAGTTCTTCGATGGCCTCTTACGTGCTTGTACTGGCTGACGGAGCACGTGCGTCTTTTTGTGGCTTACTCTTTTTCCTTGTCTTGTTTGCTATAACCTCAGAAACTGTTTTTGCTTTGATAGAACGCTCAGATATTTCTTCCCCAAAAAAACCAGGGTGGCACTGGTAAGCATAGGGACCCAATGTTTGCCAAATTGTCGGCTTCTTCATTACTTGATCTTCCTATGTGCGATACTTCACATCCATCGAACTGAGCTTCCATAATACTATATAGATCACGATAAGCAATCATATTGTCATTGACATCATTGCATTTGTTCATTGTTTATTGTGCTACAAGATTGGAATATCCGAATTTTTTTAGACGAGGTTCACTGCAAGATTTAGCCATCCACATGCCGTGCAACAAGGCCTCGTACTCATATTCATTATTGGATGCATTCACAAAGCTCATCCGAAGTATATATCGCATCTTTTCACCTTGTAGTGATACTAATATGACTCCTTCTCCTACTCCTTCCGTTCTTTTTGATCTGTCGAACTACATTTTCCAGGAGCTAGATGGATCAGGTGGGCCCACACATTGTAACTCGGTCCATTCCATGATGAAATCAGGGAGAACTTGTGACTTAATTTCTTTTTGCTTCTCATACGTGACGTCCCAAGGGGATAATTCGATGCCCCATAGAGAGACACGCCTAGTTGCTTCTGGATTATTGAGGATGTTCGACAGAGGTGCTTCGTTGACCACTATGATCGGATGTTCCGAAAAATAATGGCATAGCTTTCGTGTTGTCATAAATACTCCATATGCTAATTTTTGGTAATGTGGGTACCTTTGTTTGGATGGCGAGAGGACCCCGCTCAAAAAATAAACTAGCCTCTGAACACCATGGGGTTTTCCTTCTTCGGGTCGCTCCACGACCAGAACCGTGATGACCACCTGATTTCTGGTGACGATGTAAAGTAGTGGCACTTTTTCTCGTGGAGACACGAAGATGGGAGGCGTCAAAAGCGTCTTTTTGAGGTCTTCAAATGCGTGTTGAGCTTCTTCGGTCCATTCAAACTTATCTGACTTCATCATGAGGGTGTAAAATGGTAGTGCTTTTTCTCCTAATCGAGCAATGAAACGGCTGAGAGCTGCCACTCGCCCAGCCAGCTGCTGTACACCTTGTAGATTCATTGGTTTTTTGTCAAGATTACCTATATTTTATTAGGATTGGCCTCAATTCCTCTTGCTGATACCAGATATCCGAGGAGTTTCCCTGCTAGGAGTCCAAAGGAACACTTCATTGGATTTAATTTGATGCAAAACTCATCGAGATTTTTAAATGTTTCTTTGAGATCCTTGATAAGTGAAGATCCTTGCTTCGTTGTGACTATAACTTGATAAGTGAAGATCATTTGGCTTCCCAGGCAATTATGCATCATCCGTTGATATGCTGCTTCGATGTTCTTGAGGCCGAAGGGCATTGTTGTGTAACAGAATACACCATAAGGCGTAATAAACGTTGTTTTCTCCTGATCTTCCTCCTTCATCCGAATCTATTGGTATCCTGAATATGCATCCAAAAAGGAAAGACGTTCGCATCATGTAGTTGCATCGATTATTTGATCGATGCGTGGTAGTGGGAAGTGATCCTTTGGACAATCTTTATTTAGTGCACTGAAGTCAATGCACATCCGTAGCTCTTTGGTATTTTTGTTTGGGACACATACTAGGTTTGCGACCCACTCCGCTTTCTTTAGTTCCTTTATAAACTTAGCACCAGTAAGGTGATGTAGGTATTTTCCAATAGCTTTGTGCTTTGGTTCTGCGAAACGACAATGCGATTGCTTTACCGGTTTTGATTTTGGATCCAAGTTTAATGCATGCTCAGCGAGTTCCCTAGGAATTCCCGGCCTTTTAGAAGGTAGCCATGCAAAGATTTCCCAGTGCTCACGGAGGAACTCGATGAGAGCGCTTTCCTATGTGGGACCAAGGTTGCAAGCCAAAAATGTTGTCTTCTTCAGGTCAGTGGGATGTATCTATACTTCTTTTGTGTCTTTCGTAGTGTCAAAGGCCTAGTCGGGATTGACACGCACTACTGCCAGAGGTTATGTGGTTGTTGTCATTTTGAGCTGCTCAAACTCGGTTGCCATCCTGAAAGATTCAGAAATTTTTGATGAACTCCTGATCGCAATTTTCGGAACGTGTGAAACTTTCTTTTACTATTTAGATTCCCTTTGGTGCTGGCATCTTCATGACCAAGTATGGATAGTGCAGGACTGCATGAATCGAGTTGCCGTGGAATGTTGTTTCTGTTGGTGCCAAATTTGCCAAGGGGTAGTTCATTGCCCGTATTTTGGCGTAGATCAAGTTTATGCTGCTTCCTTCCATGAAGACCTTGCTCATGTCGAACCCGCCAATTTGTTCTTCGACTATCAAGGCTGAATGACCTGATCTTGGTATGTGATGGTGGGTCATCTGTTCTGCTAAATGTGATTTCCTGTTCTGACCAATGGAGATAGTCGGGTGTGACTAGTGGAGCCATATCTGCCATGTTGACTTGTCTTGTGATTAGCTTCTGAATTATGTTGGATGGACGCCCTTTTCGAATCATTGACATTGCCTCTTTTGACCTAGGGTATTCGTTTCCTTAATCAGTTCTGTTTTGTGGTTGCCCTGCTGGCGGAGGTGGCGCACCGATGGCTAACATGCCAGGCGTGGATGTGTATCCTTCTTTTGTTGCTTCGGTCGCTTTTGCATTGCATAGCTCTTGCATCCTTAAAAACGTTCGGCAGTCTTTCATGAGGTGGTTGGATTGTATTTTTCCTGTTGAGTCAACGTAAAAGTGCATATTATAGGGCCCTTCCAGTATTTGCATTGCGGAAATGGGTGGGTCCCGAGCTCTTGGTTGATATCACTGTGTTGATTAGCTTCCTCCGCCTTCATCCCTGTTGCGGAGGTACCCGCTATTGTAGTCGTCATTCCTGTTGTTGCCTTCACCCAAAAAACTGGCTGCAACATAAATTGGTCATGTGTTTCCGTCATTGTTTTGTCACCTCCTGTCATTGCCGCGTTTATCCCTCTCTTCTTCGGGTGACCGTGTTCGTTTGTTATGTAGCACATCCTCTCCATCAGCCCAGCGATTTGCTATGCCCATTAACTGTGAAATTGTCTTGGGTTTGACTCGCCCCAGTTCTTCTATGAATTCTCGGTGACTGAGCCCATCATTGAATGAATCAATGGCTCTTTCATCGGATATGGATTTGGTTGTATTTTTGATGAGGTTCCATCGCTAGATGAATACTCTTATTGACTCTCTAGGCTTCTGTTTGCATGCCCGCAATTGCTCTAAAGACGCAGGCCACTTGAATGTGGACTGAAAGTGTCGGATGAACTTATCTTCGAGATCATTCTAGCTACCAATAGAATCTTTGGGTAGTTGTCCGAGCCATGACCTTGCAGCGCCGGTAAGGTGCAATTGTAAACTTTGCATTGTGGTGGCTGTGGAGCCGCCCTGTAACTTGGCAGTGGCCAGATAATCTGCTACCCAAGCTTCGGGTTCGGGAAGTCCATCGTATTTTTTACGGTCATGTGGAAGTTTAAAGTCTTTGGGTACTGAGGTTTTGCGAACCTGCAGAGTGAAACAGCTGGCTCCTCATAACTCGTAATAGTCTTCATTTTCATTGTCATGATCTCTTCGGTTGCGGTTTTCGTCTCTTGCCCCATCGTCCATGTATTGTGTATTGTCGCCTCTTGTGTTGCTTCGCGTCTCTGGTTCTAAGAGATGTGCCCGGTGTGGCGACCGAGATCACCGGGTGTGACCCTCTTGCCGAGGGCTACTGCGATGGCATGGGTGTATGTCGGGTTGATGCGTGATTCCCTGTTTTGCTTGTGCGAGAGATGCTCCTACCATGCCGAGGTTCATCAGGGGGAACGGTGAAGAGCCGCACGAGGATCGTTGGGTGCGGGTTGAGGTTTGATCAGATATGTTTGTGCGACCACAATTGCCGCTTGAGCTGTTTTTGCCTTGATGTTTCCTGCTTGATCTATGGACATGAACAATAAGTCAGGTCTCAGATCAGTTCTCCTCTTTCTTCTTCGGGGATGTTTTGTAACCGAGACATTCCCCTTCTTGGTGGTGCTCCTCCTGTTAGGCTCCTGGATCCTTGGGTAGAGCTTAGTTGTGCCCCTCGTAAGCTGGATGCATCGGCTAACCTCTTTATTTCGTCGAGTTGCCTCTGCATCCTTAATAGATCTCTCTTCTTGTGATGAAGCAGATATTGATATGCTAATAAGTCTTCATGTGAGGCATCGGTTGTCATTGGAACTGCGCCCGAAATCTCTTCCCTGGCCTTTTGCCATGCCATCACTGCTAGACGAAGAGTTCGCCTCTCATCTTCATTTGGTTGTGCTCTTCCTCCTAGGACTATATGGTTGTCTATTGTTTCTCCTATGTTTCTGTGGTTCCCTTTGTTGCTATGGTTTCCTGCATTGTCATCTAATAAAATATCATTGGGGTCGAGGATATGGTTACCGTTAGAATCGTGCGGTGTCGAGGTATTCCCGTTGACCATGCACACTTGGTGGCGTGTCATGCATGGGCCGGTGTCGTCGTCATCTGAATCAAGGGAGACATTGTTGGGTGGACCAGTGAAATCCATTGTTTTCTGTTCTGGGTAGATTTCTGGCATCCTTATCCCGAAGTCAAAGCTTTCACTGCTTTCTTCGGGTTCAGAGTTTGCTGGGCTTGATCCACGTGATGGAGTTACTAGGGAATCAAATCCAAAGGAGAGATTGTCGTAAAGACCATCAAGGTCCCCCAGATATGTCTCATCTTGCTTGTTTTCTTCGGCTTCTTCGATTTCCGCCATGACCTCCACGGAAGATCCAACAGATGATGCTGGTATCGCCGTAAGTGTAGTTTTTTCCACCGACAATTCTGATGTAATCAGGGCCGAAGGGTGTGATTCTTGAGGGTCTTTTACTTGGAAGTGGAAGCTTCCGATGATTAGATCGGATCCTCCATTGAATTCAGCGGGTACTATCACAAGGGTGGGAGGGTGTGGAACCTCTTTTGTTGGGTTGCTACTTGAAAAAGAGAGTTCCACCGAATCCATGGTTCCAGCATTCAAGTTTCCCATAGACGGCGCCAATTGATGAGGGGTAACCTCGGCAATGTCCATAGAGAAGGACTTATGGTTTTGAGGAAAATAGAACGCTAGCGATTTCGTCGGATATCAGGAGAACAATGGAGTCAAAGTCGCCTGAATGTTTGGTGACTCGCACTATTACAGATTGCTTGGGGATTGTTCAGTGTCCTCGCCTAGGATTCTCCCGTCCTATATATAATAGGCCGGGTCTCAAAGCTCTATGTGGATAGGTTACATATGCATAATTAAAATACCAACACGATGTCGATCCTTTGTTCTCTTTTCTAATACAACTACAGCCTTTGTCGGTTGCTCCTTTGGGCCATCATCTTGACTCTTCATGGGCCGTCAGCCTTGTATACAACCAGGTAGTGAATTATAGGCACCTGAGTAATCGTACGTATGTCAATTTGTACTCAAATGCAAATTTCATACATGCACACATTTAGGAGGAGTCTTTTTCATCCTTGAAATAATGATGTTAGTAGGATATTTATGCAAATCCTAGTATTGTCATCTAACACCAAAAAGGGGGAGATTGCAAGAACATTTCCTAATCCCTAGAGTTTTGTGCATTAGATAACAATACCAAGGAAGATTTAGTGTGTGAAGCGCTGAAGATAAGTGTTCATATAAAGTGCAGCCAAAACAGGCTTTTGGGGTGGATTATCCACCCCTGCCAGGGAACGGATTATCTTCCTTGGCTCGATTGTCAAAGAAATCAAGGCGCGTCATGCGGTACGGGGGTGGACTATCGTTCAGATTGTCCGGCCAGGGCCAGAGTTTTTAACCGGGCCAGATAATCCGCCCCCAAGAAATTTTTGCAAAGGAATTCAAGGCACGTCATGGAAAGAGGGGCAGATTTTCCCCTGTAAAATCCGACGCTAGGGAGGAGTTTTTTCCCCAGCCAGATAATTCGGACCCAAAATCTCCAACGGCCGAGTTTTGACAGGGGGTATAAATGCTCTAATTACTCCTCCTGTCAGAACTATTGATTCATTCGAAAAAGTGATGTTCTATTTTTCAAGCTCTCAACCGAGATCTCTCTCTTAAACCACCCGAAGGCTCCAATCTTTGGGGAATCGAAGGAGGCGGCTTCGATCTTCAACAACACCAATCAAGCGTATCACTTCCCCTCCATTCACATGGAGGATCCTCGATCTAGTATTTCTTGCAAATATCTAGATCTTTGTTTTGGTTATTGATAATACTTGTTCTTGTGGCATCTTATTGTCATCATGGGAGCCTCCAATTCGGTTGTGGATGTGTGCCCTGCTAGTTGTGTAAAGGCACCGGTTCCGGCCACGAAGGGTACCACTAGTGGAAAGGTGGACCAGGCCTTTGGTGGCAAGATCCATCGGAGAATAGGGTGAGACCTATTGTGTCATGGTGGTCTTAGTACCATCCACCCCTCCAACGCAGATGTACTTCCCTTAACAAGGAACTAACTACGGTAAAAAAAATCTTGTGTCTCCGCATGCTCCACTAGGGTTTCCTCGCTCCTCTACTCTCTCAGTAGTTAGGTTTACATATAGGGAAATTCTCCGTAGTTGCATATCTAGAGAATCTACCTTTGTGTCAAGCCTAAAATTGAAAAATAATTAAAATTTGAAGTAGCACCTATTCACCCCCCTCTAGGTGCCCATACGATCCATTTCAATGAGCAAGTGTGAACTTGCCATTTTTTACTACAAAATTATGTAGCCAAGGTCTTCTAGTTTGTGTAAACTCCAATATATGAAAACAACATCATTGGTCTGGTAAGGACTAATGTTTAAAGAAGCAACATGCTA
The DNA here is from genome assembly GCA_910589775.1 of Avena eriantha. Classification (NCBI taxonomy): domain Eukaryota; kingdom Viridiplantae; phylum Streptophyta; class Magnoliopsida; order Poales; family Poaceae; genus Avena; species Avena eriantha. The sequence goes on along the minus strand of OU342745.1, from coordinate 73,818,406 downwards.
TTATGCATAAATAATGATATGCATTTTGTATAAATCCCCAAAGTAAATCCCCATGTTTCAGTATGGATTGAGTTTGGTGATTTATGAAAGATTTATGTTGCAATCAAGTTTACTCTCTTAAGGATAATCACATTTCAAGTTGGTGGGTTTTAGCGAAATGGCTAAACCTTCTGTTTAGAGTGGAAAAAAGAATAACTTTCGAAGAAAATACTTATTATATTAAGTTTAACAATTTGCAGTGTTCTCATAACACATTCAATGGTTATTTTATTTGTTTTAATGATCTTAAGTTAATGCGCTCCTTGCTGGTTGAGTGACAAACCAAAGTTAACTATAAAACATAACTATGACTATGATATAGTAATTTTATATTATGGTCAGGTTCAAGAGTTTTCCTCGATATGATTGAAAATCGTATAGGTATTAAGTATAGCACTACGAATTTAAACTTCCCAAGTCGATGATAAGTGGGTTATAGAGCTAAAGCTAACTTTGAGGTATGGTGATCTCATTATATGATTTGTTGAACTCCTATTAAGCTTTAAAGTGATGTTAAGTATGGTCAAAGAGATGAGATCATTCACTCTCAATATAAGTGAATGATGTTAAAGGTTAGATTGAAGTTATTGGTTATAGTTGATTTAAGACTCTAAAGGAGTATTAAATAATGAGCAGTTTACACTTAGGTTACATTTAGAATCCATAATTATGGCTTTAAGTTTAGTATTTAACTTTAAGGATTCTTTTTAGAATTACAATATTTTATAAGGACATATGTTTATTTCTTAATTAGGAAATAATTTTGAAGAGTTACATATGACAAAGCAAGTATTTTATTTGAATAAAATAGAAAAATAAGGATTTATTACTTTAGAAATCTTAAAACCTTTTGAAATAACATACTTATTCAAGAACTTAAAAGTGATTTTTTATTTATTTCTTACTCTTATTTTATTGAAATTCCATAAAGGTATAAGTGTTTTCAAATACACATCTTAATTTTATCAAATTAAAATACCAACTTGTATTTTTCTTACATAAAGTATTTATTTAGGATCTTTAAAATGTATTTTATTTATTTTTAAATATTATCCCTATTTTAGAATATTTCATTAAGGAATTATTGCTTTAAAATAATTGAATTAAGTTTTATCATCTTAAAATACAAGTTAGTATTTTTATTGAAGGATTTATATTTTATGAACATTTATTATTTGTATTTTTAGGATTTTTCTTTATTTTCTAGAACTAAAATACTCATAAGGGTATTTTTGGAATTTTTGATTTTGTGATTATTTTATTTCTTTTTTTAAAACTTGGGCCTCGTCCGCGGGCTGGCCTAGTGGGTGTGGACTAACCCACCCCACACTCCACTAGGTCGGCCATCGACCCAGTCACCTCTCTCCCTCTCTCGAGTGCATGTCCTTCTCCTTTATGGCAACCTCGCATCACCGCCGCTATCACCTAACAATTCCGGCCATCTCCGACCATTTCAGCCGCCACCGACATGTGTGTTGACTCAGTTTAGTCGCGCAATATCCTCTTGTGCATGTTGAATTAGGTTCAGTCCTTCTCAATTTTTTGTGTGAGCTCTCGTTTGGTCGCGCCATCCCCTCTCTAGTGCCTAGTGTTTCACCTCCCCTTGCGGTGTTGCACTCCTATGCCCTCATGGTGGTTCCCTTGTGGTCTAGGGTTGGTGCTCGCCGGTGCCTCTCTTCCTAGGCTGCTGCAGCTGCTAGCGTGGCTCGACACGATGCATATGCAGACTGTGCCACCTTGTTGTGTCTTGCTAGCGGCTCTACTTCTTCTGCTTCCTCTTCTAAACCTAACAAGGACTACATGTGAGTTATTCCCCTTACTCTCTTCTCTCTGCCCCTTTCTGGATTCCTCACTATAGGAATGGGGTAACCCTAATTAGAGTTTGTACCCAGCTCTAGGGCTCTACTCTGCCTAGATTGTATGCTCATGATACTTAGGTGAAATTGGCCTTAAGAATGTCCTATGGTTACATTTTTGTATTTATTATGTGGTTTGATCAGTGGCATGTGTTGCTCATTATTGTTACTAGTTGTGCTAGGATTGCTGATTTCATCAAACTAGACTCTAGGATACTCTGTTAATTAACTATGTGCTTCATTAGCTAGTATATGTCCTAGCAGTGATGGAAAATATGATATTTGTCCAAAGGACAATATATGAATATTTTGTGCTATAGGCTATGAGTCTTGATGTTTATTTGTTATTTAAGTGATGATAGATAGATAGATAGATTATTATGATTCCTCACTCGAGAGTAAGGAATATGATTAGTATTTCTTGCTTTGAGAATAAATGATTGCTATACATAGTAGATGGCTTGATCTGAAAATGATCTCCTAAATATATTAGTGATGGTTTACCCTTTCACTAGAATGATGCATTTGATCAAACTATCCTAAGATTGCTATCTTATGATATACTAGTAATTATTGATGATCCCTAGCATCCTAGGAAGATGATTCCTTAAGTTTCCTTTATTTGATCATGGTTGATCTTGGGTTGGATGCCACTGTGATGCCTCATGTTGGATGGTACACATTGGTAACCCCCACTAGATCATGTTGTTGCCTTGTAATTTTGATGGATTTAAATCCATGATGCAAAGTCTAAGATTTGGGATGATGCTTAGATATAGAACACATGATTTTAGTGGCTAACTTCATCCTATGACGAGCTTACACTCCATCTGAGTGTAGATAAGAGGATTTCACCCAAATTCCATAGATCTTGTCCTTATAATTTGTAAGAACAGATGTAAGGTATGATTAGTTTGGAAATATCAACCGGCTATTGGTGTTGATGTAGCTGTGGTGGTTGTGTTGCTCTTACTTCTAGTGATGAGCTTGTTCCTGTGATAAATTTGGCCTCTTCCTCCTTAATCTGCTCCTAACTTGTCCTTGCCCAACTCCAACACTACCGCCTCCTTTAAGTGACCATGATTCTTGATTTGGTTGGTTGGTTTAGTGATGGATTATATGGTTGATCTGGTAAGTACCAGTGCTGGAACTGTGGTGTTCTTGGTGTTCTTCCTGTGGTGAAACTTTGGTTAGTAGAGAGAAACTCCTTGTGTTGTTACGGCTGTGCTCCTTATCCCTTCTCTCCTTGCTTCCTGGTGTCAACAACACAAACTTTTGCATGTGTCTATGAGCCACTTCATTGTTTTGGATTAGTTCAATTGAAATATCTGGGTTTCTACCCTTTTACTTTTATCTTAACTGGTGAAACTTCCCCCTCTCTGTAATGTCAATGATGTGGTTTTGAGACAATAATCGTATTAAGAACAGATATTGCTCTTTTGGTGAAATTTTCCCTAATCTTTTATTTGCTTAGTGATGAAATGAAATAGAGAATTTCACAATTAATGATTTGAGAGCAAACAACTAACCATTTACCTCATCCTTTAGTTTTGTTTGTTCTTTGTTTACTTGCAGGTACAATTCTTACAGGGAAGATCCTAGAGCTTAAAGATTTAGTTAGGAAATAGTATAGGTTCTTATTTAGTAATTTTCATATATTATTTTCTAAAGAATAATGTAATATTTATATGATTTAGTAAAGTATTACTTTCTTATTTATTTCAATTATTTCTTTGTGTAGTAAATTCTTACTTATTTGTATTCTCCTTATCTTTTAGTTATAGATTAAGAAAAGAATAAGAACTTCTATTTATTTATATTCATTATTTGTATTTTGAATAATGTAATATTTATATGATTTAGTAAAGTATCACTTTCTTATTTCTTTCAATTCTTTCTTTGTGTAGTAAATTCTTACTTATTTGTATTCTCCTTATCTTGTAATTATAGATTAAGAAAAGAATAAGAACTTTTGTTTATTTATATTCATTATTTGTATTAGTTTATTGTCTTGAATTCTTTTTATTATAGTATTGTTATGTGAAGTAATATCACTTCATATCAAAAAATTCTAATATTCACTTTTAAAACAATTAACTTCTAATTTTTTTGGTTCCAAATAATTCAAAAGTAGATTCAAATTTAAGATTCATTTTAAATTATCATCCCAAAATACCTCAAAATACTTAGAGGTTATGCCAAAATTCATAGCAAACACTTGGATGAGCTAAACCCTAACTCACCAAAGTGAAAGCAACTCTAAATCCCTCTAGTGTTTTGGTTTTGCGCAAAAATTCCTCGAATTTTCTTATGCATGAATGCAAATGCACAAACTCTCTTCTAGAGCCCTAAATACGGATATCACTCTTGTTGGAGTACGAAAAACTTTCCTTCTAAATCTTCTCCATTGAACTTTGGCAATCCTCATCCATCCATTAGTCTCTTTTGGTGATATTTATACTACACCCTACCTCTTGATGATTATCTATTCCAGATTTCTAATGTATCTACACTTTATAATCCTTCCTAATGTATTGGCAAAGCAACTTCATAACATCAATGAACTAATTCATAGGTATCATGGTGGTATGAGGGTTTACTAATGGTAGGGTTTTAGGGTTTTCACGGTCCTACGAATTCTAACTACTCCATTTCGGTTTCCTTTCTCTGAATTATTTGAAATCATTTAGTCCATCCATTCAAGTTTATCAACCTTTTCCTTAAAAGGCATTTGTGTTATATTCTATTCTTAAGTAGAAATACTATTGATATCAAGCTATGATTTGCTAGCTAAGCAGTTGTAGTCCAGGTATATCCCTAATACTATGGTTAACATCAAATTTTGACATTTTTGAAAATATTCAGATTCATCTCTTCAAATCTACTATAACTGTTGGATCTGGAGGTCTAACATGTTCACTCTCCCCCTTAGGGTTCTCCTAATGGTCTTATGAAGAAATATATGGAATACCCACATATTTGTGGATACCCATGTGGATTATCCGACTTACGAGACGTGGATATAAAACAACTTATAATACATATATTATAATGACTTACTAGTTTCTAGATTTTGTTTGACATCAGGGTTGAGTTGAGTCATAGCCTCATACTTCCTCTTCCCAAAACAGGTGCCCTCTGCAATTACATCTCCCTTTGGTGGTAACTCCATAGATTATGTACCTCCTCTCATTAATTTTCCATACTCTCCTAGATGTTCCGGACAACGCCTTTTTGTGTGTCACATATTTCCACATTTGTTACATATTCCCAAAAATGATGATGTATTGATCACTTTATTTTTATTGTTGGGACAAACATTTCTTAGATGTCCATATTATCCACGAGCGTAACAAATGACCTTGGGTCTTTTGCAATCTTTCTTGATGTGTCCAGGAATTCCACAGTTTCCACATATTGTTTTCTTCTTACCACATCCATGGGCATAGTGTCCTTTGTTTCCACAACTGTGGTATGGACCTGATGACTTTGGCATACCTAGATCTGGCATAATTTGTGAGTTTAGAATAGATTGTGATTCCTCCTGAACCCTCGTTCTCTTACTTCCTTCGACCTCATTCTCCTTGTTTTCTAAGGTATAAGCATTATGCATTAATTCCTGGAACTCTTTGGCATGAACAATCCAGAGCTCCATTCTCATGACTACTTGTAGTCCTTTCATGAACTTATTTTGACGCTTCGCCTCCCTATTTACTTCCTTAATAATGTATCGAGATAGACAATTAAACTCTCGTACATGATTTAGAACTAGAAGATTCTTATTCTTTAAATCTTCATCATCCTTCATTTTCCCACAATTTCTATGAACAAATTCTTCACGGAACTTTTTCTTAAACTCCACCCAGGTACTAACACCTCCTCTCGGTGCTGTAAACTTTGATTTTTCCCACCATATGGCTGTTGTTCCATCGAATAGATATGCCACATATCTCACTTTCTACTCATCCTTACATCCCACGCTTTTAAGCTTAGGAGATATATCCATTAGCCAATTCTCCGCCTATGTAGTTTCTTCTTCCAGGGAAAAACTATAGGGTTTGGTTCGTAAGAATTCCACAAATTTAACCCTTGAATGTAATTCCTCAGATAGCTTTTCCTGCATTCTCTTCCATATACCCTGCTAGAACTGATTTTTCCTCGCTATTTCAATATTCCTACCTTCCTCAATGCCCTTCATATACTAGAGAAATCCTTAATTAATGGTCGAATGTCGCATTGGAACTGATCCTTTCCTTGGATTTGCGTTGATAGCCTCTATTTGTGTTGTCTCCATCATGCCACGAGCCTTCATCTCTGATTCATCATGATGGTACTCATCTCTCCCTCACGCGAACCCATTTTCCCTCTAGACATGTACAAGTAGGAACTTAATGTAACACCATGCATATGCCCATCAAGTTCAAACTTCATGCACGGACCTAGTCACACAATAAATCACGAACCAAATCCAAATAACAACCAAACATATACGATGTATTACACATAGTTCTTATACAATAGTACAAACAAACTATCCTCACAACCCTACCCAATCATCCACTCTTAAAATACTGGTATATACAATATCCTACTAGTTCATGGTGCATTCTCGCACTTATTACGATCAACCTCTAAGCACTAAAATACACATAACCAGATATACACACCCTTCAAAGCTCACACCTTCAATGGTTACTAGTTCTTCTTACTTTGCACCTTATTCTAAATACTTCCTGGAATTCCTTCCATGACGACGTGAAGTCTAACAACTGCCTTCTGGAACATCTAAACGTACAAAGGGTGCATACTCTGAATCATAAGTACCTAACCATTGAAAAATGACTAGAAGATGCGTGATATTCTGCAGAATTATTCCGCCCATCTTCAAACGCATTTACAAAGTAAGACATATTTTCCACCCCCCTATTCACACAGTCATACTGAGCTGTGTAACCACTATCTTCTGGAATGTGAAAACTTGGCATTCCCCAAACTTCCTTCTCAGCTAAATATTTGGCTCCTAGATCTTCAATTGGTGGAGTTCCATAATGGTAGTTAGCATAAGTTTCTGATTGTGGATCATCAGAATTAGTTCCTTCATACATATCCCCTGAAAAGACGGTTTTAGGGTGCCTAACTTCTAATTGTAACTTCTTTCTTCGTTCTTGTGCCTTTGCAGGATCGGTGAAATCCTCAAGGACAATCTCCAACTCCTGGACTAGAATTATATGAATGTTGTGAAATACATTGAGTAAAGACCTATAACGATCCATATGTTTGATAGCTAAAATGGCTTCAATCTGATCAAGAGCAGCATGATCCTACTCAAGCTCCGAACTTAAGGAATCATGAGGTATAGTAGTGTAAGTACTACACACCAACTCCTATTATTTATGATGCATCATAATAAAGAATTATCGCACTAAAGATATGACAAAATAATTCACATTTCAATCATCATCATATTTCTAGAGAACTCTTTATTGTTGCTAATATACTTCCTACATGCACTACCCAATTAATAGGTTTCCATCCTAAGGTCAAAGTGTTTGCTCTAATACAGCTGCGGTGACCCATCATACCACCGCATGATGTAGTACACTATAGTCATTGACATAACACCAATGAAACACCGTTCACAAGTATTACATCCCTTAGAGTGGTACAACAGGAACATCATGGGTCCAAAGTATGACTTTAAATTACATATAACACATTACAAAGATCCAAAGAACCTCCTCGAAACAACGAGGATTATAATATACAAAAGAGAAAAATAAATAGAAACTCGAAGCCTCTACTAGAGGAACTACTACAATTTAAACTAGGGCTTCCATCTGCTACTAAAGAAATCATCTACAGAAGTAGGTTCTGGTTTCTAAAGATGAATTATACACTACGCTTTAGCTTGACTTCCATAGCTTCATATGTAGTCGTCGTCTCTGTTGATCTCCTCTATATTTCTTAAACTCTTAAAAGTATTTCACCTCCTAGGTTCACCATTGATTACTCCTAAATCTAGCAAGGGTTAAGAAGATATGGTTGAGTATGAGTGTACTCAGCAAATTCACTAAAAAGGAGTGTTTGATGAACTAGCCACAACCACAGACCAAAAGGTCGAAGGTTATGCAGGTTTTTGTAAACATTTCTTCAAAGGTTGCTTTTATTCAAAAAGCTATGTTCGGCAGTCTTCACGGGTTGATTAGAACTTCGTGGAGTTCCTTTCCTGCCGCATTCACAGCTCCTTCCCAGAACAGGGAGTAACATGTCACACTCTTTTACACTCTGCCGACATGTGTTGCTTTACCCATGAGAGATTCTTATCCATGTTGCACTACTAGGCGTACTTTCCCGTTCACACTTCCTTTGGTGTGAGGCCTAGTATAAGAACCCAAGACGATCACTCCCCTTCTCCGCGACCCCACATGCCTCCCTGGTGTACTTCATGCCCACATTTTGTATTATAGTAATGGAACGTGCATACCATTATAAATGCCAGAGCTACCATGGGACATTGTGGGCTCCCACCCTTCTATTGTATATCCTCTCTCGATATTATACTCACTGTCCAAGGATGATAACCATGGCCTACGCATCCATTGACATGTGAAAGGAAGAAGATTTAGCTTACTTCCCCAGAGCCCATATAGATATCATGGTTAACGCGAAATATATAGTGCAAGAATCACTAGCGACATTTGCTGTTAAATCCTAGATGATACATTCCTGAGCAATGGTGCTTCCATTGTCAGTCATAATAGATTAACTGATCATCCCGGATCAGTAACCAATAGTTAAAGTTAATTATGAAAATTGTGTTTTCTGCCATCCTTTTCGAAATGCAGGTGTTAATAGTAACAATTTGCAAATACTTGATAGAAAATAATCAAAGGACATGAGAAAGTGTGAGCTTGCCTTTTTTACTACAAGATTATGCACCCAAGGTCTTTTAGTTGGTATAAACTCCAATATCTGAAAACAACATCATTGATCTGGTAAGGACTAATGTTTAAAGAAGCAACATTCTATGATGCATAGAAAATTATATGCATTTTGTATAAATCCCCAAAGTAAATCCCCATGTTTAAGTATGGATTGAGTTTGGTGATTTAAGAAAGATTTGTGATGCAACCAAGTTTACTTTACAAATAAATTTATACTAAGATTCTAAAAGTAATTGGTAAGTGATGAAAGTAAAGCACAACACAGTTGATGATAGATGTTGATTAGTAAGTACTCTTAAGGATAATGACATTCAAGTTGGTGGATTTTAGCAGAATGGCTAAAGCTTTTGTTTAGAGTGGAAAAAAGAATAACTTTCAAAGAAAATACTTATTACATTAAGTTCAACAATTTGTAGTGTTCTAAGAACACACAATGGTTATTTGAATTGCTTTAATGATCTAAAGTTAATGCGCTCCTCACTAGTTGAGTGACATACCAAAGTTAACTATAAAATATACCTAAGACTATGATATATTAATTTTATATTATGGTCGGGTTCCAGAGTTTTCCCTCAATACGATTGATGACGGAATCGTATAGGTATTAAAAATAGCACTACGAATTTAAACTTAGCAAGTCGATGATAAGTAGGTTATAGAGTTAAAGCTAACTTTGAGGTATGGTGATCTCATTATATGATTTGTTGAACTCCTATTAAGCATTAATGTGATGTTAAGTGTGGTTAAAGAGATGAGATCATTCACTCTCAATATAAGTGAATGATGTTAAAGGTTAGATTGAAGTTATTGGTTGCAGTAGATTTAAGACTCCAAAGGAGTATTAAATAATTAGCAGTTTACACTTAGGTTGCATTTAGATGGCTTTAGGTTTAGTATTTAAACTTTAAGCTTTCTTTCCATAATTACAATATTTTATAAGGGCATGTTTATTTCTTAATTATGAAATAATTTTGAAGAGTTGCGTATGATAACACAAGTATTTTATTTGAATAAAATATGTAAACAAGGAATTATTACTTTAGATATCTTAAAACCTTTTGAAATAACATGCTTAGCTCTTTTCTAGTAAAATATACTTATTCAAGATCTTAAAAGTGTTTTTTATTTATATTTTGGTCTTATTCTTATTTTATTGAAATTCCTTAAAGGTATAAGTGTTTTCAAATACACATCCTAATTTTTATCAAATTAAAATAAAAACTTGTATTTTTCTTACATAAAGTATTTATTTAGGATCTTAAAAATGAATTTTATTTATTTTTAGGTATTATCCCTATTTTATAAAATTCCAGAAAGTAATCATTTCTTTAAAATAATCGAATTAAGTTTTATCATCTTAAAATACAAGTTAGTATTTTTATTGGATGGCATATATTTTTATGAACATTTAGAGATAATATTTGTATTTTTAGGATTTTCTTTATATTTCTAGGGCTAAAATACTCATAAGGGTATTTTTGGATTTTTTCATATTGTCATTATTTTATTTCTTTTTTAAACATGGGCCTGGTCTGCGGGCTGGCCTAGTGGGTCTAGGCTAAACCACACCACACTCAACTGGGTCAGTCACCGACCTAGTCACCTCTCTCCCTCTTTCAAGTGCATGATCTCCTCTCTAGCGACCTCGTGTGACTACTGCTGTCGCTTGGCGATTCTGGCCAGCTCCAACCATTTTGGCCGCCGCTGCCATGCGTGTTGACTGACTCGACGATGCCGCATAGATTGGTCCTTCTCAATTTGTCGGGAGAGCTCTCGTTTGGTCACGCCATCCCCTCTCTAGTGGCTACGGTTTCGCCTCTCGTTGCAGTGTTGCGCTCTAGCGCCCTCATGGTGGTTCCCTTGTGGTCTAGGGTTGGTGCTCGCCGGTGCCGCTCTTCCTAGGCTGTTGCAGCTGCTGGCGCAGCTCGGCGCAGTGCATATGCTCACCGTGCCACTGTGCAGTGTCTTGCTACCGGCTCTACTTCTTTTGCTTCCTCTTATAAACCTAGCAAGGACTAGAGGTTAGTTCTTCCCCTTACTCCCTTCTCTCTGTCTCTCTCTAGATTCCTCACTGTAGGAACATTGTAACCCTAATTAGATTTTGTACCTAGTTCTAGGGCTCTACTATGCCTAGAATGTATGCTCATTATACTTAGGTGAAATATTCCCTAAGAATGTCCTATGGTTATATTTGTGTATTTATTCCGTGGTTTGATCAGTGGTTTTGTTGCGCAGTACTGTTACTAGATATGCTATGATTGATGACTTCATCAAATTAGACTCTAGGATACTTTGTTAATTAACTATTTTCTTCATTAGCTTGTATCTATCCTGAAAGTGATGGAAAATATGATATTTGTCCAAAGGACAATATATGAATAATATCTAGTATAAGCAATGAGTCTTGATGTTTATTTGTTGTTCAAGTGATGAAAGATAGATAGCTTATTATGATTCCTGACTCGAGAGTTAGGAATATGATAAATATTTCTTGGTTTGAGAATAAATGATTGCTATACATAGTATATGGCTTGATCTGAAAATGATCTCCTAAATATATTAGTGATGGTTTAGCCTTTCACTAGAATGATGCTTCTCATCAGACTATCCTAAGGTTGCTACCTTATGATATACTGGTAATTATTGATGATTCCTAGCATCCTAGGAAGATGATTTCTTAAGTTTCCTTTAATTCATCATGGTTGATCTTGGGTTGGACGCCACTGTGGTGCCTCTTGTTGGATGGTACAAAGTGGTAACCCCCAATAGATCATGTTATTGCCTTGTTGTTTTGTTGGATTTAAATCCATGATTCAAAGTGTGAGATTTGAGATGATGCACAAAATAGATGATTTCAGTGGCTAACACATCCTATGATGAGATTATACTCCATCTAAGTGTAGTTCTAAGGATTGCACCCAAATTCCAAAGATTTTCTCATTATAATTTGTAAGAACAAATGCAAGGTTTGATTAGTTTGGAAATATCCACCTGCTGTTGCTGTTGATGTAGTTGTGGTGGTTGTGGTGCTCTTACTTCCAGTGATGAGATTTTCCTGTGATAAACTTGGCCTCTTCCTCCTTGATCTGCTCCTAACTTGGCCTTGCCAAATTCCAACACTACCCCCTCCTTTAAGTGAGCATGCTTGATGATTTGGTTGGTTGGTTTAGTGATGGATTATGTGGCTGATCTGGTAAGTGCTAGTGTTGGAACTGTGGTGTTCTTGGTTTTCTTAGTGTTCTCGCCGCGATGATGCTCATGGCGGACACTGCCACGTCAACTGGCAGCTTACCAGTAGACCCATCGAGCTTGGTGGCCTTGGTATCCGTGACCTAGAGCACATAGGGCTCTCCCTCATACTACACTAGATGTGGCTCGCACGCACTGACGAGGATAGGGCCTGGAGCGGCCTGGACTTGCACCACTCGCCCGAGGAGCACAAACTATTCTTCGCATCGACCACAATGACCCTGGGCAATGGAAAAAATGTCCTGTTTTGGGAGGACTACTGGGTCGACGGTTGCGCCATCAGCGATATCACGCCCCTACTCTGTGACTGCATACCGACAAGACACCACAAAACCAAGACTGTGGCAGAGGCCTTACAAGGTAATAGCTGGGCGCAAGATATCTGCGGTGTCATGGGAGTACATGATATAGGCCAATACTTGAAAGTATGGAACCTGATTCAGAACACCATCCTGACTACGGAACTAGACACGCTCCGATGGTCCTAGACAGCAGATGGAGCTTACACTACCAGCTCTTGCTATCGTGCCACCTTCCATGGGTCAACATCTTGTTAATCCTGGAAGCTGATCTGGAAGACATGGGCGCCGCCCCGCGTATTTTTTTCCACTAGCTGTCGAACCAAGACAGATGCTGGACCGCGGAGCGCCTAGCAAGACATGGCCTGCAACACCACCCAAGATGCCTGCTTTGTGACCAGGAGCCTGAGACCATCTAGCACCTGCTACTGACATGCCCCTTTGCCAAGCAAGCTTGGCATGAGATCTTAGCCTGGCTGCGCATGACTACCAACGCTCCATACCAGGAGGCTTCGCTCATGGAATGGTGGAGTAAACCAAGACGGGACACGCCCAAGCAACTGCACAGTGCACTTGCATCTACAGCCCTCCTGATCCCTTGGATGGTGTGGAAGCATACAAATGACTGTGTCTTCAATGGCGCCCAACCATCGTTGACCTCCCTATCCCTTCTCTAGTTAGAAGAGAGAAAATCAAAAAAAACTCTGGTTAGAAGAGAGAAACTCCATGTGATGTTATGGCTATGCTCCTTATCCCTTCTCTCATTGCTTCCTGGTGTCGATAGCACACAGTTTTACATGTGTGTGTGAGCTGCTTCATTGTTTTGGACTAGCTCAATTGAAATATCTAGGTTTCTACCTTTTTTTATCTTAACTAGTGAAACTTGCCCCTCTTTGTAATGTCAATGATGTGGTTCCGAGACTATAATTGGTCTAGGAACAAATATTTCTCTTTTGGTGAAATTTTCCCCTAATCTTTTATTTGCTCAGTGATGAAATGCAATAGTGCATTTTACTATTAAAGATCTGAGAGTAAACTACTAACCATTTACCTCTTCCTCTAGTTTTGTTTGCTCTTTGTTTTCTTCCAGGTACAATTCTTACAGAGAAGATCCTAGAGCTCCAAGATTTAGTCAAGCAATAGTATAGGTTCTTCTTTTTATCAGTTTGTAATTTTCTTATATTCTTTTGTAAAGAATAATATAATATTTATATGATTTAATAAAGTATCACTTTCTTCTTTCTTTCAATTCTTTCTTGGTGTAGTAAATTCTTACTTATTTGTATTCTCCTTATCTTGTAATTATAGATTAAGATAAGAAATAAGAACTTCTATTTATTTATATTCGTTATTTGTATTACTTTTAATGTCTTGAATCCTTTTTATTATAGTATTGTTATGAAGTAATATCACTTCATATCAAAACATTCTAATATCCACTTTTGAAACAATTAATTTCTAAATGCTTTTGGTTTCAAATAATTCAAAAGTAGATTCAAATTTAAGATTCAATTTAAATTATCATCCCAAACTAATTCAAAATACCTAGAGGTTATGCCAAAATTCATACCAATCACCTGGATAAGCTAAACCCTAACTCACCAAAGTGAAATAAACTCTGATTTCTTTAGTGTTTTAGTTTTTGGCGAAAATTCCCCTAATTTTCTTATGCATGAATGCAAATGCACAAACTCTCTTCTAGAGCCCTAAATACCGGGGCATTATTACCCACATGCCCTCGAGTTCTAGTGTCGGTTTTGCGGTATTGTTAGTTTTATCTTAGATGAGTGCGATGTGCGAGAGCAAGCAGTGCTTCTTCGAAGATTGTTTGGCTTCCTACGATTGAATATCCATGAGTTGCTCCAAGATGATTACATGGAGCAGATGGTTATCATCCTCGTGGTGAAGGAGCTTGAGGATAGGATGAAGGCGAAGATACGGCATGGATAGATGATGGGCCTACCATGCATCACACGCAATCGCGCGCTCAGCCACACCCAACTCATGCAGATTACTTCGTCGAGGTACCAACATATCCGCCACATCTTTTCCATAGAATATATTGAATGCGTCGAAGTTTGTTTGTGAAAATTGTTCGAGCTTGCGAGGCGAACTGTCGCTATTTCACTCACCATAGAAATGTTTCCGGCCTTCTTGGGTTTAGCGCATACCAAAAAATATTGGTGGCCATGCGGGTGATCGCATAAGGCATCCCCAAATACTATATCGATGAATACCTTCGCATTGGGTTAGATACAACCCTTGAGTTTGTGTGTATGTTTGCCAAGGTCATCATCCGGCTGTTTTGAGATGTGTATTTTCGAGCTCCCAATGAAGAATATACAAAAATATTGATGGCGATGAATGAAAAAAGAGGTTAGTCGGGCATGCTTGGGAGTTTTGCTTGTGTGCATTGGAGGTGCAAGAATTCCCCGAAGGCATTTCATGGTCAATATTGCGGTAAGTTGTGATCCTACCATTGTGCTTGAGGTCATGGCATCGGAGGACTTGTGGATTTAGCATTACTTTTTTTGATTATCGGGATCACTAAATGACATCAGTGTGTTACATAGATCACATCTATTTGCTAGACTATCTAATGGAGATGCTCTAGCTTGCAATTACAAAGTCATGAACCATGAGTACACAATGGTCTAGTGCCTTGGCCATAGCATATATCCTTCATTGTCAACTTATGTCAAGACCATTAAAACTCCAAAATCAAGGCAAGAATCTATTTTTGTCACGGCTCAACAGGCATCACACAAGGACATGCTCTTTCGGTGTTTTGCAAGAAACATTTGCAATTATTAATGGTCCTGCTTGGTTTTGGGATAAGAAAATCCTCCAAAACATCATGACATATTGTATGATCCTTCACAACATGATCATCAAGTATGACAATGTTGGTAGCCGAGTGAAATGACAAAGAAATCCTGATCTCAGTCAAGCATTTCATAAGATGCATCAGCAAATTGAATATTCGGCCACGTATACTCGGCTCAACAATGACCTCATCGAGCACAACTGGAAGATGCATGGCCACCAATGATCGACCTATTTTATTCAATGGATTTCATGTTTATGTATGTGTGAGATAAACAAAGATTTGCTCTCAGAACCATTCATTATTTGTTTAATTATTGTAATTTGAACTACTTTTGTAATTTTATTTGAACAATATTGTAATTTGGATGATTATGGCGTGCTATAATGTTTGAAACGTTCATAAATATTTGACCATGTTTTTATGTTAGGATTTCTATTTTCGTGCCCTCGGTTTGTTAGTTGTACTCAGTTTTCCCCAGCCGCTTAACTTTTCCTCCCTTTTGCCCATCTCCTTCTACGAAACTCTCACACGGTCTAAAAACTCGCTATCCGTCAGTCTTGCCGTTACGTGCTAATAAGTGGGACCGCGTTCAGTCGGGTCCCGTAGAGGATCCTCGCCGTTACGTGTTGACAAGTAGGGTCGCGTTCTATCGGGGCCCGCAGTGGACCCTTGCCGTTATATGCTGACAAGTGGGGCCGCGTTCAGTCGGTTCCCATAGTGGATACCTCTCTCCACTTATCCAGATCAGCATCAGACCCACAGCTTATCCACGTCAGCATCGGACCCAGAGCTTATCCACGTGAGCGCTAGACCCACAACTTACCCAGGTTGGCGTTGCAAGATGGGACCCTGACCCAACCCCGCGTCCGCGGCTGTGCCGTTGCCTGCCCTTTCTTCTTATTCTCCAGCGACGGTGACCCTTTGTCTAGCTTAATTTTCATATAATGAAATGTAATGCATAAAATTGCATATACAAAATTATACACCTTTGAACTCTTTGAAATCGCACTAAGGACATGATAATGTTGTGCTAATAAAATCCTGATCATTTATCATTTCCATGGAGTGAAATGTAATGCATAAACTTGCGTATACGAAAATTATAAACCTTTGAACACTGTGAAATCGCACTTAATACGTGATAATGATGCGCTAATAAAATTTTTAGAGGTTATCATTTTCTCCCCCACTTTCATAGAGTGGAATGTAATGCATAAACTTGCATATGATAACACTTCTACGCCGGTTCCTGATTTTTAGGACCTGGCGATCATGCGATTGCATGGCGATCTAGATCGCCTAGCACTTCCTCACCGCCGGTGGCCACTCTAGCTGCCGGCGTCCACTCTTTCTCCCTCTACCTCTCCTTTCCCTGCATCATGCCTACCTCTCTCATTTTGGATCGGTCTGCTTGGCGTTGGAAGGCCCTTTACTCATTGACTTTGGATCGACGAGTGGATCACATTTATTCAGGTTTTCTGGTGGTAATCCCGAGGCTGAAGAAGATTCAATTGGTCGCATCTAATGGGGTTGTTATTTATGATCGTGTCCTAAAGGTACGAGAATTTATCTCAGCTGGCTCAGTAATTTCTCTTAAATGTCATCGTGTCAAGGTGCAACCCCGTTTGGTTTTGAGTAAGGGGAGATTATTGGATAACGGCGCCCCTATTTCTTTCAATCCACAATGGATGCCCATTAGAATTCTTGATGCAGACCCCATTTATCCTTCCAATATGGCCGTGCATGCTCCAAAAACTTTGGACTTGGATTTCTCTCTAGGGATTAATATTGCTAAGAGGATCAGAACTCTTTTCCAGTCTTCAGTTCATCCTTTCATTGGGTATGATCACTTCACAATGGTTGTTTCTTTTGGTCGTGCCTCCTTTAGACTTGATGACGATACTGTGGGTTTAGCACTTGAAGTTGCAATTGGGGATTTTTTTGGTGAGCTGAATGTGTCACTACTCAGGGATAGAGTTTTCTCATTCAGAGTTTCTTCTAAAAGAGTGGGTTTTTTCATATTAAGTCTGAGATCTTTGAATGTTTTCAATTCAAACGTTATTTTCACCTTTGCAGACGTGGTGGACCGAATTGGCCCCATGAAGCAAAAAGTCGGTTTAACGAGACTAATGCACAATGGCTTAATGGTGCTTGGCAGCATGCAAATATTAAGTCTTCTGAATTGTCTCACAACTCAGATTATACCCTAGTGGTTTTTGTTAAAACCCTGGATGCTGATGAAATCAATAAAACTCTGGCTGGTGATGATTTTATGGTTGCTGACACCAAGACTTTACCTAATCTAGCTATGGGTGCTTTTATCTTAAACGGGAATGGTAATTCTATTGTTTAGAATGTCTCTTTAGTGGAAGGATCTACATATGATATTGATCTGCATTGCAACTCTTCTTTAAACTCCTGTGATCCTTTATTAGAGGATTATGACAAAGATTTTATGCAAATGATTGACGACATGGCACTAAAAGTCTGGTCATGCTCCAAGTGCCTAAGTTTTGATCACGTAACTGATAAATGTAATAATGATGTACGTTGTGTTGCATGTTATCGAAGTGGACACGTTAAAAGGTTCTGTCCAGGTAATCTAGGGGCAAACTCGACTTTTCGCTGGGTCGCCAAACCGTCAAATCAATCGGCCCACTACCTTGCTCTACCTGTCAAGGACTCTGCACCAGGGGTCAAGACAGATTTATCTGGGGCTTTGCCGTTTACGCTTGCTGCAAAATCGCTTGGCTCTTCACACATCTTAACCTCTCCACCGAGAAATCCTAACCTAGCAATGGCGAACTTCCCTCTTGATCACAATCGCTTCACTCCACTAAAAGCTCATGAGAACTAGGCCATGGCAGTGGTACTGCCAAGACCAGAGGGAGATGAGATCGACCAGGTACTTGATCAGATTGCCCACACGTCCATGATGATCTGCACCTTGAGGTACTGTCTTTTGCTAAAAGTGTTGTTGGCATTGGTCTGTTTCAGATGGCGGATTCAGTTAGGCGAGATATTCTAGTTTCACAACCTGCGTTTAATCTGGGTAATGGTCGTATGTTAAATTTTACTCGCCATGATGCTAGACCAAATTTTAGAGCTACAATCTATACAGTTACTAGGTGGATCATGCTTTTAAACCTTCCTATGGATTATCATAATGAGGATTTTCTTAGGGATAGCTAAGTTTGGGAAGATGAGAGGCTGGTACAGAGAGGATCCTTCACCAACAAGAACTCTGATCAAATGCAGTTATACTGGAGCTAGGGACATACTTAAATCGATCACTGTTAGGGAGCCTCAGCATTATGGTGGCACAGTTGTCTCTTGGAATGTCCCCTGTTTTATTCTTCTGAGTGAGCAAGAGGATGTTTTACCTGGAGTCGAATATCCTGAGCCACATAATGGGATTCCATACCCCTTGCCTAGTCAGTTTCCTGGGGATCATGAAGCTGATGATGATGGTAATCATTGGATCCCTGACAACATTCAACTTGAGGTGCCTGGATGGGATGCTTGGGAGCAGGAGCATGCTACAGAGAATGTGGTTCAGAATATTCAGCCTGCACAGAACCAGTCTTCCATCACATTTTCTATCTCAGGTGCTTCTGGATCCTCTATTCACTTTGTGCAAGGTGGGGTTGCTGCTCAGATAGTTGAGGGACCTATCATTGAGGGACCTGTGGTGCAACAAGTGCAGCAGGAAAACCCTTTGGCCATTGTTCCTACTAGTAACCAGGCTAACAACAATAACCTATAGATTTTTACTGTGCTTCTTCCTGATAGGGCCATGGGGTGGAATGGTTTTGGTAATAGAAAAACTTTTTCTTTGGATTTATCTATTGTGGGACGCCTACCACATGATCTGCAGTATTTAGCTGCAATGAAATCCTTATGGTTACCCCCTCTCCACTACTTTTGACCAATGAGAAGCTTGATGCTTGCATGGAAAGTTACTCTTCCTCTGCCAGTTCTGTGAGTCTCAACTTGCCCCCATTTGAGGATGTCATGTTGCCATCTATCACTCGAAAAAAGAGGGGGAGAAAGGCAAAGGAGGTTTTGGTTGTTAACACAACTGACATGTGTGCCACTAGAAACACTACCAGGAGCAGTGGTTATAAGCTACTTCCATGTGTTGATCAGCCTTAGCCAAGGAAAAAAGCTAAGTCAGCAAAACCCTACATGTAGGAAGATAGGGCAGATCAGGCAACAAGCACTACACCTGTGGAGATACTATAGTAGGATGGAAGGATCCTTGAAATCCCTGAAGAAGATATGACTGAGGAGATTCTTATGGCTTCTCCTAAACCCAACAAGGATGCTGAATCTTCTGATGATTAGTGAGCTTTGTCCTTTTATTGCCCTTGTTCTGGGCCCTCTATGTTATTTGCACTCTTATGGTCTTGTGTTTGAACTATTGTGTCTCCGTGTGATGAACTCCCAAAGTATTTTGATGTGTGGTTTCACAGTGGCATTGCTAGGCTATCAGTTCTAGCTTCCATCTTCTTATTTGAAATAAGAGATATGCTCATTACGGTTGTTTGTGGTTCCAATGGATAGCATCAATATTAATAGCTGGGACTGGTTGATCCTTGACTGGAATGTTAGGGGGCTAAATGATAAAAATAAGCAAATTTTGGTCTATAACAAAATCAAAGAGAGTAGAGCTAGAGTCATTTATTCTCAAGAAACTAAATGTGAACAGTTTGATCATTCGTTCATAAGGAGATTCTGCCCTAAAAGATTTGATAGATATGCTTTTTCTCCTTCTATGGGGGCCTCTTGGTATCATTGTTCTATGGAACAGTTCTGTCATCTCTGGAAATGTAATTGAGATCCATAGATCTGGTATAATTGTTAATTTCACCTCCTTACACAATGGGGAGAGTTGGAACCTGGTAGCTGTTTATCGTCCTTTTCAAGGGGTGGAAAGGGATAATTTTGTTTCATGGTTATATAACATTCAAATCCCTATGCATGAACTCTGGATTTTATTGGGAGGTTTCAATTTTATGAGGTCTCCGGATAATAGGAATAGACAAGGGGCAGACATGAATGACATCCTTACTTTTAATGACATTATCAGACATTTGGGTTTAATTTAGTTACCTTTGAAAGGCAGAAATTATACTTGGTCCAACATGCAGAGTCAACAACTACTTGTTCAGCTAGATTGGTTTTTTACATCATGTGATTGGACTCTGAAGTACCCAAATACATTGGTTTTACCACTAGCCAAGACACCTTCCGATCATGTACCTTGTGTGGTGCAAATATCCACAAATATTCCTAAATCTCACATTTCCAGATTTGAAAATTTCTGGGTGCATCAACCTGGATTTTATGAGTTAGTGGAAAGATTATGGAATCAACCAATTCGAGGTAACTCTAGAACATCCATTCTGGTAGCTAAATTCAAGAAGTTGAGATATGAGCTGAAGAAGTTGGGAAAAAACCTATCTCATCTTAAATCTCTCATTGATAAATCCAATATTGTAATTTTTAGATTGGATAAAACTGAGGACCAAAGGCCACTATTAGTCCCTGAATTTAATTTCAGAAATATTGTGAAATGTCATATCAAGAACCTAATGGGCGGACAATCTGACTATTGGAAGCAGAGATGTACCATTAGATGGGTTCAGTTAAGTGGGGAAACACACAAAAAATTCATGCCAAAGCTACTGAAAGGTACATGCATAGTATCATCACTGAAATACAGGATGAGGATGGCCTAAGAATGACTGAACATAATCAGAAGGTAGCAGCTTTTTGGAAATGCTATAAAAATAGGATGGGAGTTACCTATCCAACTATTGATATAGTAGGGCTTAACACTATGCTCTCTGAGGTGGACTCCCTAGACAATTTATCTAATCCCTTCACTTTAGAGGAAATAGATGGTATTGCCAAGGATTTGAAAGCTGATAAAGCACCTGGCCCTGATGGTTTTAATGGGTACTTTGTTAAAAAATGTTGGCACATCATTAAAGAAGACTTTATCAAGATGGCTATGGATTTTCACAATGGAATTACCTCTCTGGAAAGCATAAATGGCTCTTTCATAACTCTGGTTCCAAAGAAGCAATCACCTGAATCTATAAATGATTTTAGACGCATCTCCTTGACAAACACCTGTCTTAAATTCATTACAAAGATTTATGCAAACAAACTGCAGTCAGAAATTACTAGATGCATTCATGATAATCAGTATGGGTTTATTAAGGCAAGAACAATTCAGGATTGCCTAGCATGGCCTTTTGAGTATCTACATCAATGTAAGCAATCTAGAAAGAAATCTGTGATCATTAAAATTGACTTTGAAAAGGCTTTTGACACTATTGACCATAGTGCCATCTTGCAAATTCTGAGGTACAAAGGATTTCCACCAAATTTTGTTCGAGTGGTTGAGGAGATTCTTTCCTCTGGCTCTTCCTCTGTGCTTTTAAATGGTGTTCCAGGTAACAAGGTTGCTTGTAGAAGAGGGGTCAGACAAGGGGATCCAGTGTCACTATTGGGGGGATACGTCGGGTAGGGTCACGCCGGGGTATAATGGCCGAGTTAGCCGAGGTACGGCAAGGTCAAAGCAAGTGCTGGCCGAGTCACCTCAAGGCAGGCCGAATCACGGAGTAACCCGGACCTGAGGATGTCCGCCTAACTGAGTCCCAGCCGACTTATGTCGTATGCCGGCAGGATTTTATGTAACTTGTATGTAGGTACCGGTGTGGCCGGATCAACCAGGCACGATCCGGGTTATATCAAGCTTGCAAGAGAAGGAAGGTATCTCGCTGGTCAAAAGGTGGCCACTGTGTCCAGAGCGTGAGCGAAGCGGACAGAGGCCAGGACCACTTAGGTGTGGCCGACAAGGGTGACATCACCTGTGTCGTCTGACGTTGGCGCCGCAGAGCCTCACGTAGCCTCTGCATGGTTTACGAAGGGGAAAAGTGACCCGGTCGGTTTGCTATTTTGGGAAGAGGCATATTCCCTGGAATATGCCTCCACGTATGCCCTAATTGGAGACCTAGCCACCCCTATATAAGGAGGGCTAGGGCCTCTATAGAGGGGGTTGATCTCGAGTTGGTTGAGTTTTACTAGTATGTTCCTAAGGGCTAGCTAGTGGAGAGAGTAAGAGAGTTCCTTCTTCCTCCTCTCCCCAATACAGCTCAAGGAGCACTTGTAAACCTTGGAAGCGAATCGAATACAAACATCTGTATGTGGAATTACCACACTATCCCTCCCTGGATTCCTCTAGTGCATCTTGTCCCCACCTTTAGCCTATCCATAGCATTTGCCGTGACACCAGCACGACAGTCACCACTTTTATATGTGCTAGGAGGTGACTTATTATAGAGAATTGTGAATTTGGCTCTGAATCAAGGGAGATTGCAGTTACCAATACTCAGAGAAGGTTGTTTCCCTATTGTTCAGTATGCACATGACACTGTCATTATACTACCTACTGAGGAGGAGCAATTACTTGTTTTCAAAGAGCTATTGGATCAAGATGCTGGTTTTACTGGGTTAAAAGTGAACTACAATAAATCTTCTCTCATTCCAATTAACCTTTCTAAGGAAGAGACAACTCATCTGGCTTCAGTGTTTGACTGTTAAGTTGGTTCTATGCCTTTCACCTATTTAGGATTGCCAATGGGTACCACTAAACCTCAGATTAAGGATTTTCACCACTAATTGATAGGCTTGAAAGAAGATTATCTGCAACAGCTTCTTTTCTTTCATATGGTGATAGAGTGGTTTTAGTCGACTCTGTCCTCTCTTCCCTGCCAACTTATTATATGTGCACTCTTTCAATTCCTTTGGGAGTGCTGGAAATCATTGATAAGGGAAGAAGGAGGTGCCTTTGGAGGAAATACAAGCAGGATGAGAGAACAAATTCCCTAGCTTCCTGGGAAATGATCTGCAAGCCAAAGAAAAAAAAGGAGGACTAGGAGTACTAGATCTTCAAAAGCAAAATACAGCTCTATTGTTAAAGCACCTCGATAAATTTTATAACAATGCAAACTTTCCATGGGTCAAACTTGTTAGAGATACATATTATCATGAGTCTGTGCACATGCTGTGACCAGGTGTGGGTCTTTCTGGTGGAAGGGTATTATCAATCTTTTTGATGAATGGAGAGCTATAAATGAATGTCGAATTGGTTCTGGCTTTTCAATTCTATTTTGGAATGATAACTGGGCTGATGTTATGTTGTCTAAGAAATTCCCAGGTTATTTTCCTTTGCCAGAGGTAAGCTGGCCTCTGTTCATGATATCTGCTCCCTAAGCAATCTGCATGAGGCATTCATGCTGCCCCTGTCTGCTGAGGCCTTTTGGAATATGAACAGCTTCAGTCTCTACTCTTTGACACCAACTTGTCAGCTTTTGATGACAAATGGATTTGCTAGTTCAATAATAACAGGTTCATGGCTAAGGCCCATTATGAAAGATATTTCAGAGAGGAGAATAATGACATGGTATTGGCTCAGATTTGGAAAAGCAAGTTGATGACCCACAAGTATAGGGGGTGTATCGCAGTATTTCCGAGGAAAGTGAAACCCAATTTATTGATTCGACACAAGGGGAGCCAAAGAATATTTATCAGCCTTAACAACTGAGTTGTCAATTCAGCTGCACCTAGAAACAATCTTGCTCATAGCAGTTTATCAGTAGCAATAGTTTTGTAGTAGGAATAGTAAAGTAACAGTAGTAGCAAAACAAAGACAGTAGTAACAAAAGCAGTAAACAGTGGGATTCGAGTGCGGTAGACATAGTGATGGATGGATGGGCGTTGCATGGACAAGACAATTCACATAGAAATCAGCACATAGGGCAATTGCAGATAAATAAGATAAAGCACCCAAGTACTAGACAATCCTAGGCATGTGTTCCATATATAGTCATACATGCTCGCAATGAGAACTTGCACAACATCTTTTGTCCTGCCAGCCCGTTTGCAGCGGGGCCTCTAGGGAACTACTGGCAATTAAGGTGCTCCTTTTAATAAAGCACCGGAGCAAAGCATTAACACTCCGTGAACACATGTGATCCTCACATCAAAGCCTTTCCCTTCCGGTTATCCCGATTTCTGTCACTTCGGGGCCATAGGTTCCGGACAACAACGTGTGTAAACAACTTGTAGATAAGACCCAAAACAATACTATCATAATGAATCAATAATAAGTTCAGATCTGAAATCATGGCACTCGGGCCCTAGTGACAAGCATTAAGCACAACAAAGTTGCAACAAAGTCATAAAGCACTAATAAGAGATACTTGGCACTATGCCCTAACAATCTGATGCCATTACATGAACGATCTCATCTAATCCCTACCATCCCCATAGCCTACAGCGGGGGATTACTCACTCATAGATGGAAGAAACATGGATGGTTGATGAAGATGATGGTAGGGATCGATGGAGATGGCTCCGGGGGCACTTCCCCGTCCCGACAGGGTGCCAGAACAGAGACATTCTGTCCCCCGAATCTCCCCTTCGGTGGCGGCGGTGCTGCGGAACTTTTCGTGGAAAAACGTCAAACCCCCCGAAGTTTTTAGGTCAGAAGGCTTCTTATAGGCGAAGAGGGAGACCGAGGGGGTGCCTGGGGCCACCACACCAGGCCCTGGCGCGGCCAGGCCTAGCCCGCGCTTGGGGGGGTGTGGCCAGCCCCTGGCCCTCCTCCGTCTCGTATTCTGACTTCGTGAGTCTTCTGGAAAAATAGGCACTTTGGCTTTTGTCCCGTCCAATTCCAAGAATATTCATTTTCTGACTTTCCTGGAACCAAAAACAGCAGAAAACAGGCAGCTGGCACTGTGGCTCTTGTTAATAGGTTAGTCCAAGAAATCATATAAAAAGTACTCCAAAGTGTGGACAAAACACACGAAAGTGGATAGAACCAAGCATGGAGCATCAAAAATAATAGATACATTTGCAATGTATCAACATCCCCAAGCTTAACTCCTGCTCGTCCTCGAGTAGGTAAGTGATAAAAAGAAAGAATAACTTTTGACGTGACATGCACCATCAAAGACTTGACCAAAGTATTTGTAAACATTCAAAGCTGGAATCATAGTACTTCAATCATAATCATGAAAGACAAAGTTCTAGCAATAAGACAAAGAAACTATGATGCAACATGAAAAAGCACAAACAAAAGATTCATGAATAACAATGCTTTGCAATATGTTTGTTTGTTTCACATAAAGAAAACATAGCATAGTGGCATTCAGCTTGTCCCTCATAGAGTAGCAAACATAAATGCATAAGACACCTTCAAAGTTTACAAGAGTGACTAGATACAAATAGTTTAAAACAAGCAATATCAAGGTATGCATCAATCAACTAGTCTTGGGACAATGCACATAGAACTAAGAATGGCCACTATGCTCTCAAAGTAGGTGCATAAAGATAGAAGGTGGAGACTCAATATAATGGTGGAAGAAAGGCCTTTTGTAAAAGGAAGTAGGGAATCAAGTCTCATAAAGAGTTTCCAAAAATTATGGTACTTGTAGTTTTCAGCTCTCATTGCCCCTACCATAAGCATCTTGAAGGGTGATTAAAGTTAAAGTGACACAACTAAGAGGATATGCTTGACAAGTTATAAACCGAAATGTCATGCCCCTTACTTACGAAGACCGATCCTCATGCTACTCAACTTCAGTCACGAGTAAGCTCTTGTCATCGTAAGTATATGTGTATCATTAAGAACCGCCAACGGGGTACCCCTTGCACATGATACAGGAGCTTTCCCATAACCAAAATGACAAGGCAAGCAGACAATGAGCATCTCAGCGATCTTTTTATTTTCTATTTACATAGGTTTTTATTGAGGATGCTTCATAGAGTTCTCATTATGGTGATGCTGCAAGTTTCCACCATGATTAGGCATGTCTTAGGCTAGCGGCTCAGGCATTTCTCTAACACACATACAAACTCCATGATCTTACAAGTTCCACTTTTATTTCACACCGCCGGGATCCGTAAGCAAAAGAACATGATATCAACGGAGTACAAAGTACAAGTGCGATGTTGAAAGCGTTCCCCATGAAACATGGTTCTGCAAATTTTAACTTATAAAGCGCAAGCATATACGCAACAAAGAAGGACCCAATGGTTCAGGTTTCTTAGAGGCAATAAAGTAAAGTGTGCCATCAAGTGCGTGAGAGCTTTAATCACTAGTTTTCTCATAACAAGTGGAAGGTAAATAAAAGCATGAATGTACCTGGAATAGCATAAGCTAGTAGGTAGGTATGTTGGACTCTTTGGAAAAACTTGGTTTAGGGAGTTGGATGCATGAGTGGAACTCATACTTTGTTGTGGAGGCTAGCAAAAGACTGGGAGCGACAAACTAAGAGAGCAATAATGGCCATAATCATGCAGAGCGAAAAAACATCATTGATAAAAGCATAAAGTGATACTACAAGTTGAAAACTAAAGGATCATAAAGGCTATGGTGACTTGAGATAGTCATAACATGGTGTGAGCACGTGCCAAGTCAACCCAAATAAAGCATCAAAGGAGAATACCAATATACTATGCCTTAATATGCTAAAACAACGCATGATTCATCCAAGGAACATTAAGCAATCTCAATTTTTCTAACAAGTCATGCTACAGCAAAGAATACTAAGCATAGAGCCAAAACAATATCAATCATTGCATGACAAAGCATAGGCCACAGTCAAAAACTAGCTCTCTTTACCACTTAAGCATGAGCTTTCCTACTCTTTTCCAACCCAAACCAAACCATTTGAACACCAATGTATGAAAGAGGGGGGTCCAACCAATTTATTCAGAAAACTAAGAAAACCAAGCAAACTGAAAACCAAAATGAAAATGAAAAAGAAGACGCTCCAAGAAAAACATAACTGTGCATGAAACAATAAAAATGAAGCGTTTGGAAGAAACCTGGGATTTTTATTGATGAAGAAGGGGATGCCTTAGGCATCCCCAAGCTTTGACGCTTTTACTTCTTGGATATTTGTTGGGGTGACACGCGTGGCATCCTCACGCTTGAGATTTAGTCCATCCTTCATCTCATTACTCATCCCTTCCATACACCTGAAATTTTTCCTTCATACAAAACTTCACACAATCTTCATTAGCAACATTAGTGCACTTAAGATAAATAAGTCTTAATGTTCAGTTATAACACCAAATAAACTCCCATTAGAACACTAGATACTGTAGCACTTCCCTCAAAAAGCTCAATTTCCCAAAAGAACTCAAGAAGGAACCAACAAGAAGCAAATGCAGAAAATGGCAGAAATCTGTCAAAACAGACCAGCAGGTAAATAAGAATTTTTTAGAAGACTTTCTATTGCTCAAATAAAAAAGTGTTGAACTAACGAAAGTTAGATAACCACCTGGGGCAGAAGCACAAACAATTACAGCTCAATCCAACATACAGAGCTCTCTCACGAATTTTTACGGTGAAGCACAGAAATCTGTTTCAGGACAACAACTTTCCCAATTATTACTTCTCTCTTATTAGAGGTTACTCTTGGCACAAAAAGCAAATAAAAAGGATAAGGAGTGGTTATTACAGAGGTAATAACTTTCAAGACTCATCTAAAACTTTTGGGTTATCTCCCAATAAGTACTTTTCTTTAATGCCTTTAAGTTAGGCATAAGCAAAAACTACAATGGATAGAATAGAAGTAAACAGAGATAATCATAGTGAAACCATTGTTTTGTTCAATGAAATCCTTTTGTTAACAAGGTTGATCAGGTCTTGTTACCAAAACAATTCCATATGAGCCAAAACTTTGTATTCCACTAATGATTATGTTACCTCAAACTTGATAGCAATGGTCCCAATCATAATAGTTTCAATTTTTCCTCTTGGTATGGGACAATATATTTCTCCAACTTGAATGCCCTCAACATGTTCAATTGAGTTCAAACCATAAGTCCTTTCAATCTTCTTGGGGAAATAGAAAGTATGTTCTTTGTAATTAACTTTGAAGGTCACCTTCCCTTGATTACAATTAATAACAACTCCTGCAGTATTTAAGAAAATGTCTCCCAAGAATAATAGACGTATTATCATCTTCAGGCATAAAAGTTTGAGAGGATGCTCTCATAAGAAATATGAAGTGAAGTAAAAGAGATCATCAAGAAGCAAATCCAAAACACATTTAAGTCTAACCCACTTCCTATGCATAGGAATTGTGTATGCAAATAAATTCACAAAGAACAAAGTGACAAGCATAGGAAGATAAAACAAGAGCAAATTCAAAACTTTCAGCACATAGAGAGGTGTTTCAATACCATGAAAACTTCCACAACTATATTTTCCTCTCTCATAATAATTTTCAGTAGCCTCATGAAGAAACTCAACAATATAACTATCACATAAAGCATGCTCTTCATGATCTACAAGCACTAGAGCTTTATTATAAACACTATCAAGAGAAACCTCAGGAACATAACACTCATTCTCCTTTAGTAAGCAAGGGGCACAATCAAATAATGTAAGGGATAAAGAGTTACTCTCATTAGAAGGTAGGCATGGGTAGCTAATCCATTCTTCCTCCTTTTGTTCATCACTCTCTTTCTCTTTTTCATCTAATGAGATTTCAGGTTCATCAAATTCTTCTTCCATAGGATCCTGCAAGGCATTAGTCTCTTCCATTTGTGGAAAGCATCTATTAAAATATTCAAGAATATAGCCATTTTCATCCTTGTAATTATCTAAGCAAAATTTAAGCATACCATACACCTCATATTTGTAAGGTGAATCATCAATATTTTCAAGCAAACTAGCAAGTTCAAAAGCACCCTTCCAAGCAATAAATTCTTCAATTTGTTCCGCATCATAAAAGTCATAAATTCCTTTAGAATAGGAAGATATGGTATCATTATCACTATACTCACATTGAAAAGGGAGGTGTTTATACCTCTTTCTGCAACAAGACTCACCACAGCAATAAGTAACATTATAAGTAGAGCACACGTTTCTAGCAATTGTATACAATCTATCAATTTGTTCCCATAAGTGTTTCCCTTTTTGTGACAAGCGGTGTTCCTTATAATAATATTTTTGATCTTCCGTGAACCCACATTGCCAATAAGCTTCAGTTTCAAAGAAACCAACCATTGACAACAAGCATGATAGGGCAAGACAATAACAGACCAACGAGAATAACAACTAGAGTAGGAACTAATTTTTTTTTGTATTTTTGATAAAGAAACAAGCAAACAAAGAGAAATATAAACTTAGCTTGAACAATAGTGAATCCAAGTGAACTTGATAAATAAAGCTATGCTCCCCGGCAACGGTGCCAAAAAATAGTCTTGATGACCCACAAGTATAGGGGGTGTATCGCAGTATTTCCGAGGGAAGTGAAACCCAATTTATTGATTCGACACAAGGGGAGCCAAAGAATATTTATCAGCCTTAACAACTGAGTTGTCAATTTAGCTGCACCTGGAAACAATCTTTCTCACAACAGTTTATCAGTAGCAATAGTTTTGTAGTAGGAATAGTAAAGTAATAGTAGTAGCAAAACAAAGATAGTAGTAAAAAAAGTAGTAAACAGTGGGATTCGAGTGCGGTAGGCATAGTGATGGATGGACGGGCATTGCATGGACAAGACAATTCACATAGCAATCAGAACATAGGGCAATTGCAGATAAATAAGATACAGCACCCAAGTACTAGACAATCCTAGGCATGTGTTCCATATATAGTCATACGTGCTCGCAATGAGAACTTGCACAACATCTTTTGTCCTACCAGCCCGTTTGCAGCGGGGCCTCTAGGGAACTACTGGCAATTAAGGTGCTCCTTTTAATAAAGCACCGGAGCAAAGCATTAACACTCCGTGAACACATGTGATCCTCACATCAAAGCCTTTCCCTTCCGGTTATCCCGATTTCTGTCACTTCGGGGCCATAGGTTCCGGACAACAACGTGTGTAAACAACTTGTAGATAAGACCCAAAACAATACTATCATAATGAATCAATAATAAGTTCAGATCTGAAATCATGGCACTCGGGCCCTAGTGACAAGCATTAAGCACAACAAAGTTGCAACAAAGTCATAAAGCACTAATAAGAGATACTTGGCACTATGCCCTAACAATCTGATGCCATTACATGAACGATCTCATCTAATCCCTACCATCCCCATAGCCTACAGCGGGGGATTACTCACTCATAGATGGAAGAAACATGGATGGTTGATGAAGATGATGGTGGGGATCGATGGAGATGGCTCCGGGGGCACTTCCCCATCCCGACAGGGTGCCAGAACAGAGACTTTCTGTCCCCCGAATCTCCCCTTCGGTGGCGGCGGTGCTGCGGAACTTTTCGTGGAAAAACGTCAAACCCCCCGAAGTTTTTAGGTCAGAAGGATTCTTATAGGCGAAGAGGGAGACCGAGGGGATGCCTGGGGCCACCACACCAGGCCCTGGCGCGGCCAGGCCTAGCCCGCGCCTGGGGGGGTGTGGCCAGCCCATGGCCCTCCTCCGTCTCGTATTCTGGCTCCGTGAGTCTTCTGGAAAAATAGGCACTTTGGCTTTTGTCCCGTCCAATTCCGAGAATATTCATTTTCTGACTTTCCTGGAACCAAAAACAGCAGAAAACAGGCAGCTGGCACTGTGGCTCTTGTTAATAGGTTAGTCCAAGAAATCATATAAAAAGTACTCCAAAGTGTGGACAAAACACAAGAAAGTGGATAGAACCAAGCATGGAGCATCAAAAATTATATATACATTTGCAATCTATCACAAGTGCATGTCTAAGCATAGGTTTTTTGCTTGGTTACTCCTACATGACAGATTGAACACAAAAGACATGTTGGTCAGAAGGCATTGGAAAGTTACGGATGATAATGATTGTGTCATGTGGAGTGGTCAGATAAGAGAGGACTAGAAGCATCTTTTCTTTCAATGCCTGTTTAGTGCCCGTGTGTGGAATTATTTGCAGATGGAGTGGAGAGACACTAGCTTCCCTGAGGCATTTAAAATGGCTAAACAGAATTTCAATGGCCCATGTTTTACAGAACTAACCATTTTGGCATGTTGTATCTGGAAGCAAAGGAATGCAATGGTTTTTACACATGAGAGACCCTCTTTCAGAGGCTAGAGATCTGGGTTCCTTTGTGATTTGACCTTGCTTAGGCACATGTTGAAGGGCGATGCTAATGATATGGTGTCATCATGGCTTGACAACTTACCCTAAATGGCACTGTAAATAGCCTTTTTTATCACTATTTGTCTTCCCTCTTGTATGTAAATATTCTCTGAACTTGTGTATCTGTCTTTCACTTCAATAAAAGACTGCAGGGGGCTCCCCTACAGTAGAAAAGTTCCAAAAAAAATTATACATATTTGAACTCTTTGAAATTGCACTTAATACGTGATAATGTTGTGCTAAGAAAATCTTGAGAGATTATCATTTTCATAGAGTGGAATGTAATGCACAAAATTGCATATGCGAAAATTATAAACCTTTGAACACTGTGAAATCGCACTTAATACGTGATAATGATGTGCTAACAAAATTTTGAGAGATTATAATTTTTTCCCACATTTTCATAGAGTGGAATGTAATGCATAAACTTGTATATACGAAAATTATACACATTTGAACTCTCTGAAATTACACTGAATATGTGATAATGTTATGTAAAGAAAATCTTGAGAGATTATCATTTTCATATAGTGGAATGTAATGCATAAACTTGCATATACGAAAATTATACACCTTTGAACTCTCTGAAATCGCACTTAGGACATGATAATGTTGTGCTAATAAAATCCTGATCATTTATCATTTCCATGGAGTGAAATATAATGCAGAAACTTGCGTATATGAAAATTATAAACCTTTGAAAATTCTGAAATCGCACTTAATACGTGATAATGATGTGCTAGCAAAATTTTGGGAGATTCTCATTTTCTCCCCCATTTTCATAGAGTGGAATGTAATGTATAAACTTGCATATACGAAAATTATACACATTTGAACTCTTTGAAATCGCACTTAATACATGATAATTTTGTGCTAAGAAAATCTTGAGAGATTCTCATTTTCATAGAGTGGAATGTAATGCACAAATTATACACCTTTGAACACTTTCCCTTCAAATTATATTCAAAGTCATTTGTTTATGGAGTTAAAGTACCGGTGGCAAACTCATTATTTTGCGTGGATAGAGGGGTGCCCCCTGAAAGATATAGGGGTTATCCTGTCCGCTTGATCACAGAGGATCAACGGTTGGTGGGCACGATCCGCGTGACAATAGTCTCCGCAAATCAGAGCGTAGCAGCCAAGATAAGCATAGGTGCGGGAGATTGTGACTAAGAGAGAGGGGGAAATTGATTAGAACTTAAGAACCAAGGGCAAAACTGAGTAGAACTTAAAAACCAAGGGCAAGACTAACAAAAGGATTCAAATAGAAAATAGAAAGACATTTAAAAAATAGAAAATGCGTCTTTTATACAATAAAATACATCTTGGCATAAATCAAACTATTTGCAATTTAAATATACACCAGTTTGAAAATTATTGCCTCATTCAGAGAAACTATGTTTTGGGAAGAGGCCTGAGTAGAATGCCATGAACCTTCATAGATAGTAGGTGATTTGAGAAGTGGTGATTTAGGTTAAAATTTTATTTATATACATTTATTATGGTGGAAGGTCACATAATAAGACTCCCTGGGTGATGCCACTATGTTTTGATCTTTTGGACTTTGTTGTGCATAAAATGACTCAATTAGCTAGCTAAAACCCATTCGTTGATTCTCTGTTGACCAGCCAACGGAGGGTAAAACTGAGTATATTGCACACGGCAGTGTTAGTACTGGAGGGCAAAACTGACTACAACCAAACTACTAGTGTTACACTAGAGGATATAACTGAGCACAACTAAGTCGCCATGGTTAGACACGAGGGAAAAAACGTGACTCACGGTACGTGTGCCGCGGTGCACGGGGCGGTAGCGGACACGTGTTGTCGTGCACGGTGCAGTAGCGTACGCAGTTACAAGGTTCATAGTGGTGCAACGAAACGTCCCTTCCCTTCTCCTTTATAGAGTCCTCCTCACTATCACTCATCACTCACTCTCTCACTCAACCGTCTCCACTGTCCCATCACCTTCTACAAACCCCCAAAAAAACCCAAACCATGCTGGTGATGGAGAAGAACGGCGCGGTGGCCATCATCGCCTCCAAGGCCGCCAGCGAGGAGGCCCCTGTATCCGTATAGACCCCTGTCGAGGCATCGAAGGCAGCCACCGCCCCCGTCCAGTCCCTCGTCCTCGCTTCCGCCATAGCCGTCGGCGAGGAGGCCCCGCCGGTCTCGGGTAGATCCCTCTCGGCTGGGACTCCTACGAGGAGGATGATTACATTAGGCCGAAGAACCCCTATGACACCAGCATCATCGACGCATGGTCGGAGGTAACTAGGGTTTTCTCCCCTCCCTTGTTCTTCCCCCATCCCCATTGTTGGATGCTAGATCGCATGTTATTAGGATTTTGCTATTCGTCTTTTTACAGTAGCTAAACCTCTTGTATTAGATCTCGTATTTCGATGAATCCCCCTGTTCATATTTCGATGAATCCTCTTGTTCATATTTGAATCCCCCTATTCGTAGTTGGGATCAGTATTTGATTTGGTTTGAGATTTGGAGAATAATCAGGGGATCTAAATCGATTAATTTATGAAAATAATCAATCCTGATAATCAATCCCGACTTATTACACTCTACTGTTTTTCCACCAAGAGGATAGCAGCGACATCTACAGCGATGACGAGTCCAAGGACACCAAGACTCGTCAGGTGCTGAGGAGGCTGAAGTCCGGCTAGTATGACAACTTCTTCGCCAGCGACGTCTACATGTGCCCCTTCTTCACCACTAGGAGGCTTCGTGCCACCGACTTCAACTCCCTTGTGAATCATGCCGAGGACGTGAGGACCCGCGGCGAGTCTGTGAACGTCCACGGCTTCAGATCCAAGCACCAGGCGCTCGGTCTTCACCTCCACAACCTCCAAAAGGTGGCCATCGAGGAGGGTCGCATGTCCCTGATCAAGCCCAAGGTGCTCAAGGTCTAGGGACTGGGCATCAAGAAGTGGAGGAGGCACTCGAGGGAGGAGGCGGAGGCCATGAGGGGCCACTGATCTTGTGGTGTTGCTGCTGTAAAGTAGCTTCTTTTGTATTGTGTGTGTTGAACTTATCCGCTGTTGCTGCTGAGCAGCCTAATTGTCGAACCTCGTTAAGTACCGTACTATATACATATCCGCTTTATCTACATCTACTATATATCCTATATTAGCTGCTTTATCTACATCTGCTTTGTTTACTGAATATATTTATGGTACTGGTTAGATTTGCTGCTCTAGATTTGCTACCAGATTGGGAAAAATGAGGGTCAAAAGGAACAATGAATGAGGAGAGGAGATTCTCTAGATTCGCTACCTTTTTAGGCAAAAAACACAATGTTAGCGAGAGAGAGAGGGGAAAAGGCACTCTTAAAAAGGCCAATCATAAAAGTAACAAAAAAAACTTCCAATTTAAGCGAGAGGGCGCATGTAACCACCAAACGCGCCCTACATGGTACCACACCATGTCCCCCATAACGTGTTCCCAACAAACTGGCCGGGCCCCACATGTCAGCATAACGCGTTCCTGACCAAATGACCCCACGTGGTCCCACACCATGCGGCCTCACACATCAGCCAATGGTCAACCTAACGGCAGCTGCCGTTCGAGCTCATTGATGGATTTCCGAGAAGGAGAGGGGGAAAAGTGAGGAAAAGTTAAGCGGCTGGGGAGAACTGAGTACAACTAATGAACCAGGGGCATAAAAATAGAAATCCCTTTTATCTTATTCATTTTGATAAGAAAATGTTGAAAATCAAAGTATACAAAAAATGGAGTGTTCTCGGTGCGAGAATCTTATCACTTTGCATGAAGTTGAAAAGAGAACAAGAAGGATGGATTGTATCCTCAACATCAAAGGCCACAAAGGGTGGTTGGATTTGTGGGGAGCACATGTTCCGAGCATCGTGTGGAGGCACTATAACGCGGAGCCCGTTTGCTGGCTCTTATAGATGCTGATGCACAACCTTAGTCGCCGTGCTCGTGCTGGCGCGGCAAAAAAGCTACCAAGGATAAATGCATCGGGGATTCTAAAACGGCGGCTAATTTTATCGCACGACACAATGTGATCCACCGATCTAGCACTTTTGCAGCACGATAGAGGTTGTGCCTCGATACAAGAAACACGGCGGGGGCCATACTTGCTGAGAAATAGTGAATTTGCTTCGCCATGCTTGATACACTTTTTAGCGACACTACTGTTAATTACAATTAGTACAAACGAAATCATCTGGACGCGTGTTTATTCAAATCAGATGCTATATTATATTAAGGTATAAAAATAGTATTACATTAACTAAAATACAACATCTAATTATGAGATTTCACAATCTCTTTTCCTATAGATCTAATCCCCTCCATCCCTTATTTTGGGATGGAGGGTTATACAATAACCATGCTTTCATGGATTCCTTGATGAGGCACTCGTCCGTCTCCACGGCGCGGATCTGACCACCATCATCTTCGAGCCATTCACTGTTGACCTCATCGACAATCTGGCCGCCATTATCATCGTGGCAGGCGCTAATGATCTTGCCAACAATCAGCACGCCAGGCTTGGTGAGTCTTTTTTTGCCAGCCTCCTGGTCATGGATCCGAAACAGAAAAGAATGATAGATTAGCAAAATGGGAATGAAGAAATCAATGAAACAAAGAAGGGATAATGAACATGGACATGACCGATGGAGGACTTCACTGAGAGTTGAGAAGATCGGGCAACTTTACGGACTATGGACCGCTTGGGCACATATGTGTACGGAGTGGATATAAGGAAATCCCTGATGAGATCTAGGGGTCGAAGTGGGAAGAGGGAGACTATATGAGATGCAATTTCGGAGGGGAAAGAGGGAGAGGCTGAGATCTAGGGTTAGTAGTGGAGTGCGGTGGCATGTAGGAAGAGGATGAGGTCCTCAATTATATAGGACATGATTCAGTGGACTTCGATATGGTTAGCTTTATGGGCCTCAGTTGCGGGCCAATAGGTACACTAACAAAGAATTTAGCAAAAAACTTTTTTCCATTATTGTTGTATGATAATCCCCAGGAGCAGGGGAATGACTGTAGCACAATTCAATAAGTATTTGAGTGTCGAACCCACGAGGAGATGACGGTAAACTATCTATTCTCTAAAGCCCTATAACCCACTCATATGGCCTTTTATGGAATGCAATAAACTACAAGGTGTAAGGTACCTTTTGCTTGTAGCTAGAAAACTGTAAAGTAAAACTACCTAGTGCTAAATGTAAACACAGAAACTAAAACTAGCTAGTGCAAGTAAGGTAAAAACAAGTAAAGTAAAACAAAAGCAAGTAACTAAAGGAAGCAAATGTTCTGGCAAATTTTTATTTCATTCATTTTAGTTGTCACAATTAGTGAAGAACAATTTATACCAGCTAGATGCATAAGTACTAAATACCATAAAGCATAAAGAATTCGATGATTAAAATACCATGGCACTAGAACCTAGAGCAACAATATGATTAATTAAGGACATGTGTCTAGCAAGTGACACGCCTAACCATCACATCTAACTTGTATAAATAAAGTCTATTGTTTCTTCTAGGTGGAGCCATAAATATGTGTAGTCAAGTAAATGAGTAAGTACACCCCCTAATGATTGACCCTAACGAGGATATTTTCATGTGCAAGCATAGTAATATTAAGACATAAAGTCTAACCATTGCTGTAAGTTTCAAGGTCCCAAATATATTACTCACCATTAATTAACCTTAAATTAATATAGCATGCATATAAGACTTGGGGCATGGTTTCTGTTGGTCCGTCCATCCTTCCTCCTAGCAACATGAAATAGTGACAACCTTATGCATCCACCAACATATGTGTGCACTCATATATCAGTATATAAGATCATCATAGAAGATAACATACTTGTATGCAACTAATAAACAAAGTATTTCACAATTGCCAAAAAAAGATCACTACTCAAACTTGGACATAGATACAATAGATCATAGGAAAATACTAGATTGTACCACACATCACGTTTGCGGAGATATTACAGTAGGGGGATCAAGATGGTGTTTCTGTATATGGTGATGATGAGGTCTTCCCCAAGGGGGAGAGGTGTCCATGGCGTGTAGGAGAGGTGGAGCCCCTGCGCCTCCCTAGGGCGGCAGCTTCCCTAGGGGATGGAGGCCCATTGCCCCTCTTATTCCTTGGAGATGGTTCTGGTGTAGAGGAGGTCCTCCCCCTCCTTGGCGGCTGCCAAGAGGGCGGAATTTCGTGGCTTTCGATCGATAGCTCCAAAAATAGGGTTTCCACTCAATATATAAAGGTAGAGATGCAATCTTAGGCCATGGGATGGATGTCCCTTTGATCCAAGGGCTCTAGGACACCTATAGAACCTTCCTAGGGCTTCCCTTTGTCCTTTGGGAGCTCCTTGGGTCATGACTTGGCCGAATCCATCAAGTATGAAAAGAGTTGGAGTCAATCACATCACAAACTCTCGGTATCCTGAAACTGCTTCTGTACCCTTCAGTAATCCAAGTTCCGTTTGAGGAAAATTTTATGTATACAATCATCAGCGTAAATTTATCCACAACTTTTTCCATTTGACGCCATCTTCAAGGGCTGCCGTGACAATCTTCTAAAACTGTTGTGCAGAGACAAATTTCAACAAACTCCGAATTTCACCAAATTTCCATATTCGCGTATTTCCTACACAACAAAGTTTGAAACAAGAACTTGTGCACTTTTACAACTATTAGTAGGTTAGTCCCAATAAATATAATAAATTTGTAAGATAATAGGGATTTTGGCACAATAAACTAAAAAGTTCATGGATGCATTTATATGCATCAGTATACAAAATGGAACACACAACAGAAAGCCTGGAAAGTCTTCATAAAGCTTACCAATACTTCAGAAATCTTTAATTTCCTTAATTAATTATTCGGTGTACAAAGCATAGAAAATAACAAAAAAGACTTCTTTTCATTTATTCGGTGTACAAAATGAACAAAACAAGAAACACTTCACAGCAAGAATCACTCAAACATGTTTAGCCAGTTCCTCTAGCTTCTTCTGAACCGGTGCCAGTACATCGACTAAAGCAAGGTATGGCGGTTTAATCACGTTTATCTTATCTCGCCCTTCATGCCTTACTTTTTCTAGATTCTGCTGAAACTATTGGTCGGACACCTTCAATTTCTTGGGTTGGGTAAGCTTCCATATCACGAGCAACACACAAGAAAGCTCCGGCGACTGTGATTCATCAATCCAGTCCACCATGTGACACTTAGGTGATTTATAGTGGCAACACATGAACTTGCTGACGGTGTCCACGTCCTCGTATGCCACGAGCCGACGCGGTAGCAGCCCGTGGTCGCACTGCCACCACGTATCATCTTTGTCATTCCAGTACTCGTTACGGATCCACTTAGGCACTTTGCCAGCCTGCGAAGAACAACCCCAGTTGTTCCTAATCGATATCGACCGAATAATCCAAGAATAATAGTCATGGACGAAGAAAATCAACAAATGGAGGATAACGTACGATGCCCCCGCCGCGCTCAACCTTACTATCGCCGCCGTGCATCATCGTGTTTTCACGTCAGCGCTGGCGTCGCCGCTATAGCCGCTGTCCCGACGGGCGAATCAAATATCCACCGTGCGAGATGGGATGCTACAATGCACAGACAATGATGATTAGGTTGGCACGTGTGTGAGTGATAGTGGACGGTGGTTGATAAGGAGACAACAACTCGTGGTGGGGCATACATGTTAGAGACATACTTGAGTAGTTAGATCATAATGAACGTCTCAAAACAAACACGACGCAAAATTAAATGTCTCTATTTCCATGGCGCAACAATTGCAACCACCGTTATTAAGTCCGCAGTAGTCCAATATTCCGGCATCGAGTGTGCCATGACGTATAAGTGGCTGCCATGATAAAATGGTAGCACGACAGCCTATCTGCCGCGTAAGCAACTTTTGCCAGTTCTTTTCGCTTATGCCGCCTGAAAATCCACAGCTATGAGGTGTAGTTTTGTAGTGAGGTTTATTGCTGAAGTATGATCAAATTCAATAAATGAGGCTAACTTCTAACGAAGCAGAGCCAGGCCTATTCATTTTTTGGATGCGTACATAAAAAGAGGTTACCTATAGATCAATCTAGTAATAAAAAATTGTTCGATCTAGCAATCGCTTCTCCTCCATCTTAGCGTCTCCTTGTGTGGACTCCAATTCCCGATCGGAAACAGGGATTGCACCGCATCATGTCCTGCTATCCCCTCTAACCTCTTCTCGTCGATTGATCGCAAGTCGCTTGAAGATATCAAATCCATTCATTCCTTTCCAAATTTTCATGGACGGTTGCTTGTCCAACCCCTGCCTGTAGAAGGTATTGTCCCAATTTTTTTAGATTTGGATGCTAGTTTGTGATGGCTAAATTCTAATTTTTATTAGCAATTGTTTTTATTTCCATTGTGGTTAACTCGCAATGGCGCCTGAATCCGGTGCTTAGTAAAGAAAAAAGAGGCGGCGGCTAGGGTAAAAACCCTAGCAGCCGTCACGATCTACTTCGTCCTCGCCGTCTGCGACCGAGCATCGATGGGTCCCCGTCTCCTCCGCTTGCCGCTCCGGCGGCGGGAGGAGGTGGGGACCTCGGACCTGCGCTCGGCGGTATAGAAGGGACCCTAAAGTTAGAGTTTGGTCTTCCGACATCGTCGTTATGGTGGCTATGACGGCGTTGTGCGGGACAAGAATCAGGTATACCCGCCTCCTCTTCCACCTCGTCGGCGACGATCCTGCTGCTGGCGTTGAGGAGGGTGGGGATTCGTCTGGTCGCCGCTTCCATGGAGTGGTGGATCTCGTCCAGTCTACGTGTGTTCTAGATCTCGTCCAGTCTACATGTGTTTTAGGTTTGGTGTTACAAGTTTCGGATCAATTCAAGGGTTCAATGGCGACAACTTCATCTCTGGGGCGCTGGTCCTTAGGGGCACGTGCACGAAGACTTTCCGACTGTCATCAACAATGGTATGCCGGCTCCGGCAATGGAGCGGCGACAGTGGCGCGTCGGCGGCTCGCTCTGGCGATAGTAGTATTCGTTAGGTGGTCCAAAGATCTCGATGTAATTTTTATTTATGTTTAGGATACTTTGTACTTCTTATGAACTCATGAAATAGATTCGGATCTTTTTCCGCAAAAAAAAAAAGAAAAAAGAGGAAGCTAGAACAAAAGGGGTTGAATCATAGAGATGATCTCTTCATAAATTTTTAAAGAGTAATATGAGAACCTCGATGAATCCATATGAGTTGGAAACTTTTTGAGATCTGTAATTATTGAAGAACTATCTGAGATCTGTAATGTCTCAAAAAGGAATAAATAGTTCGGCAACTCTATGTATCGAGAAGAAGCTATTGGACGAGATTGATGTTGATTACATAGTCATTGACTTTGCTTTTACGAATCTACGGAAGAAATTAAGGTAAAATGTAAACATTGTAATTTCTATATAAATATTGTAATAGTGTACACTTGAAATATTTACTTTCATCATTCATACATGATTGTAGCAAGGACCCCAAATTTTAGTTTCGCGCACCCCGGGCCTCCGAAATCTCGGGGCCGTCCCTGTGTACATTTTCCCAACCAAGAAATATTTTTCCCACCTATGTGTCGAGTATATCTGTCAAATGCACTGGGCAAAGATGAATTTGCCGAGCGTATATGTCAAATTCATCCAGCAAGCATGATATGATAAATTCTTGAGCTTGGAATTCCAATTGGACAAATCAAATGATAGCACCAGTGCCCTTTATTTCATTTATGCAAAATGAAATGGAACGAACAGGATGCCACACGAGCTCTAAAAAAACCATTAATGATTTTCCACAATAAAAATCTTCGCATTTGTTGTCTAAATGTTGCCATTATATCTCCATAATACTCCATATCCACGCGCGATTTCGCTTGATGATCCTGCATGCATGCAGCCAGCTGCAATTAGGCAATAATTGAACGCATATCAGATCCTACCATATATTACCATACAATTCACTTTGCTGTAATCTATAAATTGCGTATGCGTAAAGGCTCCGATCGTGAGAAAAAAACAGTTTTGCTGTCGACCAACCAAACAGGCAGAACACCATGTCCATGTGCCGCAAGCTTAGGCCCCAGGTGAACGCCAAGGCAGCGGCGGCGACGATCTTGCTTCTCCTCGTGCTCGTCGCATGCCACGCGTTCTCTGCGCACGGTACATACATCTCGTCTCCTTGGAAAAGAAAGATCTTTTGATCTCCTACCTAGTCTGTCCAGATTAAGTTTTGATCACTACTAATACAATAATTTGATGAAATGAAATCTGACTCCTCGTCGATGAAGGTGCTCGCGAGGTGGACGAATCGGGCGGCGGCCGTCGTGAGCTAGAAGAGGACAGCGAGAGCAAGGTTAACGTCGTCACGGGGCTGTGCATCGACAGTCCGTGCGACGCAGATCCAAACCGGACGTGCTTCTGCTGCACGAGGCTGGCCAACGAGCCCTGCTACGACACGATGAAGCAGTGCGTCAGCGTCTGCCCCGTATGCAACTTCCTCGTCTGCCCGCCGCCGCCGGCTCGGCGGACGCGGCGGTTAGGGTCACCTCCGGCGTCGACGGCGTGATCTGCCGCCCGACGATGGTCCACTAATAATTAATGCCATATTTGTAAGCGTGGAGTTAATACCAATTTATTGCCTGCTGCTTCTTTTTCGCTGAACGACGGAATTACTCTCATATCCAAGCTGTTGTCATTGATACAATACAACAATTGTTAATTTATTTTACTCCCCCAAGTTTATAGCAACCAACTGATACGACACAGCAACCATTCCGGCGACAAACAGCACAAGACCAGCCTAAAAAAATAAGAAGAAAAAAGAGAAAACAAAACCGACAACGGTGTTTCAACGAAAACCGACCGGAGATAACTCGTGACCGGTGCATCCTCCGGAGAAGTACCACCACACACTTATCATTTCGAAGTGCCGCGTACCAAACAACACCTCCAAGAAGTGAAGCGACGACGATGACGCTGCTGTCTAGACTAGTCCTAGAGTTTCCGCCGATACGCTACTGGAGGTGGGGAAGAGATACACCTGACGCAAGGTTGGCGTCAGCCGTAGGCATCACCGCGTCGGTGTCAAACGATAATGATTTCTCCTAACCCTTGAAAAAACCACACTCCCCGACGTTTCGTATTGCTCTACCAACCTTGCTGCCCACCAGCACATGCCACCACGGTCTTCTGGTCACCACGTCGTCATACCGCGACCCACGTTATGAAGCTGGTAATACTGAAAAGAAGAAGCTTCGGCGAAGGTCAACGAAGCAGCCGCTTGCGGGAGGGAACTGCCTCCACCGATGGAAGGCGGTAATTGACCGGATGCAACAACAGGGGCAAACTAGGCCCTCCTAGCCCCGCTGAGCCCAAATAGGCCCGTGAAGCTCCGTCAACGCACTGCAGCAAATGGCAACCGTTATCGCCAACCCCAGCACTAGTCCATACTCCTTCGTCCACCAGGAGACTGACCACCTACAGGTCTCTGCTGCCAAGCAGCAGCTCCATCGCCACCATGCTCACCCGGGTCGCCGCCGGTCTGAGGAGAACCACCACATGCCGCCATGAAACCACCCCGGCCTGCACGTAGGAAGAGGCCAGAGCCTCTCGGAGTAGACCGGGATTTTTCCACCTCGGGCT
Source organism: Avena eriantha (assembly GCA_910589775.1). Classification (NCBI taxonomy): domain Eukaryota; kingdom Viridiplantae; phylum Streptophyta; class Magnoliopsida; order Poales; family Poaceae; genus Avena; species Avena eriantha. Next base: position 73,775,371 of record OU342745.1, on the reverse strand, counting down.
CACCTGGGCAGAAAGAGGACTCCAGGCCACACAAACAAGGCAGAGGGTCGGACATGGAAGCAGCCGCAAGAAGACACCGCAGGCGACCTGCAAAGCCAAACTGGCCTACAGGGTACGCTCTAGCACGTGACCGGGCACATCAAGATATTTCTGGTGGTGGTGGGCGGGCTCCCTACCAATCGACCGCCACACAACATCCAGGAAATCGCCAAAAAGTAGTGGTGTAGGGCTAGATCTACGGGATGACACCTCCGTATCTTCTAGCATGCAGTCCATCTCCTCATAGGGTGCCTCATCTTCTAGCAGCCAGAAGCGCGATCCCTCCACGCACGTGGTTACCGAGGAACGGGGATGAGGTGGGAGCGTGCAGGGGAGCGCCGACCGCACTGGCCAGCGCCAGAGCGTCTTGTTCGCGTCATGCGTCGCCACCTGCGATGTGAGAGCATGCGTACCGCTTAGTCAAACACATCTATGACCACATCTCACTAATGCCCGATAGCTCCAGATATTGATACTTCTTCTCAAGGATTTTCCATTGGTTTTCACCGGGTTTATTTGATTTTGATCTCTCAACTAACGTTGATATCTCAAGTTAGCAAAACCTTTTTTGTGTTGACCTTTAGGTACTGGACACTTTTGGAAAGATTCGAGGGCATTTATGGGCTAATCACACCTAAATGAACAAATCACCAATTGAACATTTCATCCGATACCTGTTGAGCCTTCAACGACCAGCAGTACGGTCGGAGGCCGCCCATACGGTCCGCCCGTACGACCCTCCACCGCCTCTGTTATATCAATACAAGCAACTTTCGTGAAGGAGAGAGGGGCAGAATATGAACATAACTGCCATAAACTGTCCCAAAAGAGAGGAGATCAGATCTGGAGAAGAAAAAGAACTTCATCTCATCTTTCGAAGATCTCGAGCCACTTGATCATCAACTCCACCATAATTCCTCACTTATACTGAGAGAGAGAAAGAGCGATTCATATTTGTAAGATTAGGGATTGGACCTCTATTCGTTCTTTGGTTTATATTTGACGTGATCTTCAACCCTATTGTGGTTTGCTGCGGTAAAGTTGAGATGTTTTCCATTTGCAATATTATTATATCTTTGATCTATTCTCCTCTCACGAGTGAGTAAATCTCCATAGGCGTGGGAGATATAGGATCTGGTGAGATGTGATTTGCCTCCTTTATTTTCATCCATTTGTGATTATTGTTATGATTATTATATTGTGAGAATGATTATCTATGTGTGTCTAATGCTTGTTATCCAATTCAAAGGGCCCGGGTAACATGATCCTGAGATCTCATAGATATGAACTTGTTTATTAGCGAATCGGTGACCCCTGAGTGACACGGACGATATCAAAGAGGAGCTAGTACAAGTCGAGGACAATAAGGAACCATCAAGTTTAAAGCCTTGATCTGGTCGAAAGACATTTATTGATGTGTTGGCCATAGCTTTGGTAATAGGCAGAAGGATCATTGGAACCGATAATAATCTACAAAGAGGACTCTTGATTGGTATATGGATTGCTTGCCTACTCACATATAAATAATAAGTATCATAATCACTTATCCCATTTTATTCACCTGGCGCATTCACTATCACCATGAACCGATTCTCTCCATGCCTAACCTTTCATCTGCAGAAAACCTCGAACAACCTCTATGCTTTTCACTTTTGTGTTATTTACTTCAAGTATCGTTCAATACTCAAAACTACTTCCTTTTTCACTCACCCATTTCCACCTCAACACTTGCAGTCAATTCACTCAAGACAAGTGACACCTTGACTTTGATAGAAATGCCATAGGTAAATGTTCTCATAGGCTCCTTATTGGGATTGATATAAAAACTGGAACTAATACTTCCACGAAACATGCTCTAACGAACCTATGGTCGTGCAGGCCATCAAGCTAATTTGCGGCGCCGTTGGTGGGGAGCTAAGTGCTAAGTGTTTGTTTCTTGACATTTGTAAGTGTTGAAACTATCCATGGTCTCTGTTGAAGAAATAGGTACTACACGTTCCAGAAGAACTTATTTACCTCCTTATATTGAACATGTACCAATTGAAAGACGCCTAGAATTCATTAAAAAAAATCCTAACTCACATTCTATAGACATGAACAATTTGATTCCTTTGATGACATATTTGACCATCCCCCAAGGGGCAGAAGAGGCTGAGAAATTATTGGGAGATTATGGGAATCCATCTAGGCATCTTAGAAAAATACCTATTCTCTATCCTAAACTAGAAATCAGAGAATTTGAAATAGGTCCTGAGATAATCCATATGATGAAAGAAATTTCTTTTGAAGGAAGAAAAGATGAGGATCCAAGCGTCAATTTACTCAATGCTCCTCCTGCGGTTAAATCAATAATGCGCTCACTAATGATTCAAACAAATGATTGATTTAACTATGGGAGGAGCATTGAGTAAATTGACACTATCTAAATGCATAGATCTTTTCGCGGTAAAATCCTTAAATGATGAATATTATAATTATGTTGAAGATATCCAAGAAAACGTATGCTTCTTGTACCTTCAGAACGTATGCCTGATGTTAAAAATTCGATGGAAGAAAGAGGAATAGCAGCGAAACTCATAAAATAAAATCAAGTGGATGTTCTCCAAACTTTTGTATTAGAAGATGAAATGAATCTTGTTTTGAAAAAAAATTAAACATCAACAATGTTAGTTCTGTGATAAATATTATAAACACCTAATGCTCCAGAAGAAAAATATAAAATATTTGGCTGCAACCTTTGATGATATAGGACATGCTACTAGACATCTTGATAAATATATTAGTATGGTTAAAATACAATGTGATCAAATAGCTGAAACTGAAGATTTGATTTTAAGTCAAAGTAATCATGATCGCAATACCATGCTTACTAATATTGTTACTAGACATGGTACTGAAACACAGAAACATCTAGGGCCACCTTGGTATCAAGAACGACATGCATGAAAAGTAAGTGAGACTCAAGAATCGAGTCAATAAGAGAGGACCTTGTTGATCTACAAGATGATATTGATCCAGAAGCTTCAACTAATAATGAAGAAGAGGACAAAGATAAACAATATGACTCTTACACTAAAATTGTCGATCCAAGAAACAAGTTGATCTTAGTCATGAACAAGAGGAACAAGTTATCATATCAAAAGAGAAATAAGTTAAGAAGTAGAAGCCTACAATAAAGAAGAAGAATAAAAAAGATACTGATCCAGTGACCAAGGTAAAGGAAAAGGTAAAACCAAATAAAAATAAATTCGCGTATCCTAACCGTTTTCATTATGAACCTTACAAGAGTGCCTATGACTCATTTTTCAAGGCTATAAGTAATATTCGTTTAGAACGTCCTCTAGATGATGCAATTCAAGTTCCTACTTATAAAAAGTTCATGCGAGACATCCTTAGAAGAAATAAAAAGGTAACTAAGACTATAGCGGTGATGACAAGCTTTGGAGAAAAGATTCCCACTAAGCTTGGGGATCCTGGTATACCAACTATCCCATGTGCTATTAGAAAAACTAACATACTCAATGCTCTATGTGATTTAGGTGCAGGTGTTAGAGTCATGCCTTATTCCCTCTTTAAGATACTAAATCTCGGAGATTACTCTCCTACATCAATTACCTTGCAAATGGCTCATAAAACCACTAAATAAACTATTGGTATGATCAAAGATGTTTTACTTAGAATTGATCAACATGTTATACTGAAGGAGATATGCCCAATAAATAAAGTTGTTTTATTATTATATCTCTAAATGTTCATAATAGTTTTGTATCATGCTATAACTATATTAAGCGGAATCATTAATACAAGTGTGGTATATAAACAACCAGGTCCCTAGTATCCTCTAGTACTAGTTCATTGGGCAGAAGATGATCAAGTTTTCCTGATCATGGACTTGACATAAAATAGTCACCTGACAACAAGGTCACTTAATGATGTGATGGACACACCTAACCATAGAATTGCAATGTGATCCAGTCACAATTTTCAACATTGCGATATCTAGCAAAGCGTAGTGACTTAATCATTCGACCGAGAGATCATGTTTAGTCACTATCTCCCGTGACTGTTTTGATCACATCAACCGTCATGTCCATAACTGGGTGACCATAAAGGTGTGTTTCAGGTATTCCAGAGGAATGGTTGAGGCGCATGATCGAGATCGGTATTTGCCTATCCGAGTGACAGATAGATACTATGGGCCCACTCGGTGAGACCACATCAATGAGCTTGCAAGCATGTGACTAGGTCACAGGGATGTGATATCACGGAAATGAGTAAACATGTTTGTTGATAACAAGATCGAAATGTATAGGATATATGAGATCAGGTCTTGGACAAACCAGATATCATTGTGGAAATGGAATGAGACTCGACGTTTAGAAGGTTCAAGCAAATAACCGAATTCGTGGGATGTGAACGGATCATCATGTGTTTCCAGATACCGCTGATGATCACTTGATCGGGGAGATGTCTCCTTCATACCTAAACATTCCCGAACCATATGGGTATCATGCTTAAGGGTAATCAACATTGTGAGTTAATCTACTAACGATAGAGAAATAGTAAGAGAGAACCGAAAGTGTTCCGAAGAGAATACTGAAGTGTTTGGAGTCTGTTCAAAAGGAGTTTTGAATAATGAGGAATTAAATAATGTATTTAATATTTAATTATGAATTACTATTAATATATAATTATTTAAATAAAAATAAAAAGGAAACCTCCCACACGGGCCTTCCGTGGGAGGGAAGAGGGCCCAAGAGGGAGGAGCCAAGGGCCACAAGGGCCATGCGGCTAAGGGTGGGAGGGCTCCCACCCTGCCGGCCCCTTGGTGGGCTTAAGCGGGTGGGTGGGGCCTATCCCCACCACCGGCCGGCTGCTCCTCCTCCTCTCCCAAGTATTTAGTCCCACCTTGGGACTTGGAGGGTGGGAGTAGCCCAGTTTTTCCTATATATAGGGGTGGCACTTGCCCCAAATCCTTAATAGACTCAATCAAGTCAATCCCACAAATGGTATTGGCTATTATATCTCTCTATCCCTCCCTCTCTCCCTCCCAACACGTTCCCAAGTTAGGAATGTGCTACACGGGGTAGAGGTTTCTCCACCCAGCACGTCATCGTGCCACTAGAATCGGTATGGATCTTCTTCTTTCGTTGGCTTGTTGGACTGGGGCATGGGAGATGTCATTTACACCGTACGCATGTAAAGCTCAACGAGGAACCGCCACTAGTGGTACTGGATGCTTGAAGCCTTCTAGACCCTGGGGTCTACGATGCTTGGCTTCATCAGCAATGTTTGTGCGGGAACGTAATCCCTTTTTCAGTCTTCAAAGGTATGATCATACTGTCATGCTCATTACTATACTTCTTCATATATAGATATTGGGTTGCTGCGTTCCCATAGTAGTTTTTTTTGTTTTCTGCCATGGATCCCCTTCACATACCCACTTATTTTATTATACTTGATGGTCCTGAAGATGACAAACTTTCAGTCATCCTTGGAAGACCTTTTCTTAGCACTTTAGGAGCTAATGTTGACTTCTCTAGCGGGAAAATTGTCTACAACATATATGTTGATCAGATTGTTCGTTATTTCCCTAAGAAGCAAGAGCAAGGTGGAAAATATGTGCCATCACCTAAACGTGTTCAAGTGGTAAGTAACCTCGATAAAGGGAAGCCGTATGTGCCAGGGAATTAGAGGTTGTTTTAGTCAAATCAACCATTTCAAAATAAATGCTCAATGGGAGTCAACCTATCCTTGAATAAAGTAGCATAGTTATTTTTGTGTTTTAGTTTAGTTGTTCTAATAAAACTCACTTAGCCAAATTTTGTAGAGAAAATATGCTAATATGAAGCTACGGTTTAAGTTTGAAGGAAAGAATTGAAAAGGCAAAGAAGAATAGGTGTTCTGAACCTTTAACAAGCTCTAGTACGACCGGAACGGACCATACTGTTCGCATGTACCGAAGGCCTAGATAAAACAAGAAATTTGTCATCGATACAGAAATTTTAATGAGCATCAGTACGACTAGAAGGCCCCGTACCATCTGCCCGTACTGGTTCTTGACGAAACCAACCAACAAAAGTTTCTCCCAAGGTACTGCACGAGTAATGACCTGTGGTATGATTGGGTCCGACTAGACCCAATCATACCACGCGCCCGTATTAAGGCTTAGGTTCGATCTATAAACCCTAAACCCCATATCCAACCATGACGACAACCGGTACGGGTGGGATGCGCCCGTACCTCCTGCCCGTACCAAGTGTGTTGCCCTGCAAATAGGGCGGTGGCTGGCTGGAAGCCCCAACCAGCCGTCTTCTTCCTCTCATTTTCTCTCTCTTTCTCTCTCAAACTCAAAACCTAGCCTCCTAGAATCCTTGATTCTTCACCGATTTCATTCGTTTGAATGCGGGAATCTTCACATCATTAAGATTCTTGCCTGACCCATGCTTTATTTTCTAAAATCCATGGTTAAATCCCTTAGTTCTTCATATTTTGAGATTATTGTTTATTCCTCATGTTAGGATTCAAAGTTTCTACCTGTAATCGTTTGCTTCTATGATAGAATCCATATGCCTATAGTTTTACTTTGAAAATTTTCAGTACAATGAATATTGGAAGGTGACATGGGTATGATTACTCGGATGCTCAATATTTGTTACCCTACACTGGGTAAAAGGCATGCGACCCATTAATATTCCAGATAACAGCCCAAGGAAGCAACCGACAGGGACTTTTTATTGTATTAGGAAAGAAACTATGAACCAACATTATGTTGGTATTGTAATAGCGCGTGTATGAAACCTATCCGCGTACGTCTTTGAGACCCGACCTATTATATATAGGGCGGGAGAAGCCCAAGCGAGGGTATGGAAATCTAGAGGACAACTGCTAATAGAGTGCTTTCCCCAATATTCAGGCGACTTTGTTTTCATTGTTTTCCTGACATCCGATGAAATCCCTAGTGTTCTCTTTTTCGCGAAACCCCAAGCCATCACCATGGGCATTGTCGAGGTTACCCCTCGTCAATTGGCGCCATCTATGGGAAACCTGAACGCTGGAAAAACGGATTCGGCGGAACGCTCCCCACCTAATATCAACTCGACAAAAGATCCACACCCGCCCACCCGAAGAGCTACATCAATAGAAGTATAGGAACTTTCTTTCGGATTCTCAATGGAAGTCGAGTCACAGATCGAAGAAGATAACGAAAGAGGCCAAATCGATACAAATCCAGGGGATCTTGATGGTCTTGACGACAATCTCTCCCTCGGATCAGACCACCTGCTCACACCACAACATGGAGCAAGCCCAGCAAATTCAGAACCCGAAGAAAGTAGTGAAAGCATCGACTTCTAAATTTGGATGGCAGAAATCTATCCAGAACAAAAACTGATGGACTTCACTGGCTCATCCGATAGTGTCTCCGTCGGTGAAAACGATGACATTACCAGCCCATATGCCACTCAGCACCAAATCTGCATAATTCGGAGACTCCGCGACCTAGCAAGACTCCAATGGTAACCCAATTCTTAACCTCGACGATATTCTTTCAAACCATAATGCAAGAAGTAATGACAACGAAGAGAGCCGAGGAAACGGGGCAGACCCAACAGGCAACCGGGAAAATGAGGAAGACGAGCAACCATGTGAAGATGAGAGGCGAACCCTTAACCTACCAGCCAGCACATGGGAAAAAGCAAGATCAGCAATCTCGGGTGCGGTCCCAATGGGAATAGACGCCACCCATGAAGATTTATTGGCATACCAGTACCTACTACACTGCACAAAGAGAGAAATCCTAAGGATGCAAAGGCAAATCGATGAATGGAAAAGGGTAGCCGACGAATCTAGCTGACAGCGAGCACAGCTAAGCCCCACCCAAGGATCAAGAAGCATAATAGGAGGAGCATCGCCAGGAAGAGGAACGTCCAGATTACGAGGCATATCCGAAGAAGGGAGAAGCAGATTAATCCGAGACCTCGATCTCTCATTTATCTCGGTAGACCAAGATGGAAATATCAAGGCAAAAACAGCTCAGGCAGCTATTGTGGCCGAGCAAACATACCTAATAACAACTCAACCTGCACCCAACGATACTCGCGTGGCCGTCCATCGATCCGCCTTAATGAGCCTCGGCTTGGTGGGGAAAACTCTCGCGCAAATAAATAAAGGAACCACAAGGCCACTTAACAGGTCCCCACATCGTCGCAACAACCCTTGGCGAGGAGGTCATACCCGACGATCACGGTCACCACATCGGGTCCACTTTTCAGAACAAGAACCGCACAACAACGTGAGAAACGACATCACCCAACAAAGGATCGATTGATCAAGAGAAGAGCGCAGCACCCGAGGACACCATGATGGCGAAAGCGAGGATGAACAAGAATTATGCGGAGCTAGCTGCTTTACCCGAAGGGTTCGCAAAACTCCGGTGCCGAAATATTTTAAGCTACCCCAAGATCGACAAAAATACGATGGCCTCCAAGAACCTGAAGCTTGGCTGACAGATTATCTAGCGACTGTCAGACTACAAGGCGGATCCAAAGCCACAGTAATGCAAATCTTGCAGCTACACTTAACCGGTGCGACGCGCTCTTGGTTGAAGCAATTACCAGAAGATTCTATCAGCAGCTGGAATGACCTTGAAGACAAATTTATCAGAAACTTCCAGTGTATATTCAAGCGACCCGTGTCTTTAGAGAATTTGCGTTCCTGCAAGCAAAAGCCAGGGGAATCAATATGAGCATTCATCCAGCGATGGAACATTACCAAAAATTCGGCTGAAGAAATATCCGACGAAAGAGCAATTGACGCCTTCAATGAAGGTCTTCATCGATAGGAATTCATTAAAGAACTAGGACGAACCAAGACAAAAACAATTTCACAACTGATGGAAATAGCCAATCGTTGGGCCAACGGAGAGGATGCAGTACATAATAAAAGGGCCCGTTCACCTGATGACAGAGACTAGCGTAACAACGACCTGAGACGACGAACCAACAATGGAAATCATGCACCCAGTTACGTCGCAACGAGTTTTTCTGGAATGGAAAACCGACGAGGTAATGACTACAATGGCGGTTATTGTGGCAGTAGGGACAATATCTGGGAAAGCGAGCCACATCAATGATATTAGTCGACGAATCGAGACCCACCCATGTCAACAGGACAGATGTTGGAAGGACCATGCAATATGCACTACTACGTCGACTCAACAGGGAAAAGGCGGTCAAATCACCTCCTAAAAAATTGTTGGACATTCCTAAAAATGGAAGAGTTATGCAATGCAAAAGCAGCCGAAGCGACAAACAGAAACTACAACCCCACACCTGGCACCTTAGCCATTGTTGCTCCGCCGCCACAGCAGGGCCTCCACCAGCAGGACAGCCGCAAAACACAGTATATCAGGTCAACGAATATCCCAGATCAAAGGGAGCAATGTCAATGATCTAGAAGGGGCCACCCTCTAATAGAACACATAAGTTGATCACTAGGCAAGTAAATTTGGCGGTAACAAAGCCACCTCCCACACCAGAGTATTTCCATTGGTCAGAGCAAGAAATTACCTTTAGTAGAGATGACCACCCATTACGGGTCCCTCAGCCAGGACAATCAGTACTAATAATGGAAGCGCAAATCGGCGGGTTCGACATGCGCAAAGTTTTCCTAGATGCAGGATGCAGGATAAATCTGATTTACGCCAAAACTCTGCGGGCCATGAACTGGTCCATGACGAACCTAACACCAATAGACACAACTTTCCACGGGATAGTTCCAGGGAAAGCCGAGATTCCATTAGGCAAAGTCCACCTCGACGTAGTCTTCGGGTCAAAAAATAATTTCAGGTGAGAAAGGTTGGAATTCGAAGTCATGGACTGGCCATCCCAATACCACGCGATCCTGGGACGACCAGCTTTCGCTAGGTTTATGGCAGTACCTCACTATGCATACTTAGTGCTAAAAATACCAGCCCCAAACGGGGTCATCACAGTAAAAGGAAGCTTCAGCTGTGCAGACAACTACGATCGTGAATTCAACAAAACCTCAGAATCCTTCCGGATGGAGGTGGAGCTTGGACAACTGAAACTGGCGGATGAAGAGTCGACGCATGAAGGGCACGCCCGCAAAAACAAAATATCAGAAGAACAAGCATGCAGTATTCTTGCAAACAATAACGTATGCGGCCTCGAATAATGGTCCCGCATAAGAAGACCCACTGACTGACAAGTCACGAGCACCACAACAAAGAAGATGATGAAGACCCTCAAGGACAGAAGCCGAAGTTCCTCCAGAAAGGATATACTAAGACGCACTCTTTACTTAAATAAATAGGCCAACGGCCAGGCGATCACGTCATCGCAATGTACCCCTATCCATTATTATCAAGAAATAAAGAAAGTATTTTGTGACATGAAACTTCTATGGTACACAAACATCAGTTCGTCGGATCCCCCAATGAGGAAAAACAGCATACAATCAAAATCTCGTATAAAATATACGACCTTTTCGACAAGTATAAAGTAGCTCTATGCAAAGTACAAAAAAAAGAAAAAGCCTAATCAGATAGGGAAGTTTACAAAAAACCCTTCGTCCGCCTCCAAACACTTTCGGATAATCCGAATAGCAGGTCTACGAGCATCGGCGTAATGAGGTACCATGTCAATGAGGCCACCATCGGAAGGAGAGGGTAGCCACGAAGACACATCGTCCAAATCCAGCATCGGATGATGCACCTGCACCCAAGAAAGAGCGAGTTTAGCACCCGCCACAAGTTGAAGCTTCACAAAGTGATGAATCTTTTCACCCTGTTGGAACTTCGCAATCAAGCCCACCAAGGTTTCAAGACGGGGATCCCGAGGAAACATGGCATTATAAGTAATAGCCAGAGATCTGCGGCAGCACTCGACGAATTGCTGCAACTCCGATAGATGATCCTGAAGCAATGCTACAGTATAGGCGTGTCGGTGATCAGTCCAAACGTCCATTTCAGAACTCCGGGAGGTAGCCATAAGAGCATGCATTTGGTTGCGCAGACGCTGGGTCTCATCCCTCTCGCACAATCGAATGCCTAGAAGTAAGGGAAACAAATATATCAATTTCCCGCAAGTCGGAAAAGGCGACCAAGAAAAATAGAAAGAAGAAAGAAGATGAATACTCACACAACAGTTTCTCGTTCGCCCTGGAGATTTCTTCCAAGAAAAAAGCCTCGCGATTGAAGGCTTGGCGCATTTTTGATTGGGAAACATCCACCATCGATTGGACAACCCGGAGTTTTACTTCAAGTTTTTTCACTTGTTCTATCTTTTCAGCATATAATGGCGGATCCACCGTACGCACGATGACAGAACTGGTTGCGCCTACTACAGGAGGGGCCAAAGAATCATTCAAGATCTGACAAGACAGAAATATACAAAACACTCAGCATATAAAAACAAGCTCACACGCATATATTCAAAAGTAGCTTGCTTGTAAAAAGAAGCAAAGGGAGGCTCCATAAGTCCAAGATCCATTACAATGAAGGGAGACACGATAAGAGTTACAAAGCATAGACAATGATGTCGTATCCTTCAAAGGAAGGGTGGCACTTGCGGAAGGAGTGCTAGCTACAGGAGTAGCCGAGGAAGGAGCGCCTGTCGTGGTAGCGTTAGCTGAAGAAGGGGCGGCAAGACTCTCTGTACCTGAACCCAGACCTAGGAGCAGTCGAGAATATTTTCTGGCCCTCTTAATGTAAGGCTTCAGGGCAATATCTTGGCCATCGGGAGTGACCAGGACAGAGGAGCTCACCTTATCCTAGTCGACCTTCTCGCCATGCGCTATTGCCAGGGCCATTGAAGTCTCAGCACCACTCCTTGACTGCGTCAAACTATAACCAACAAGGGGGTCGGGATCAGCACCGAAAATGGCGGCAAGATCATGCAGTTTGTTTGGCACGTCCTTGGTTGGAAATATTTCAGCGTGTAGATTCTTAAAGGCACGGCGGGAGCGGATAAGAATATTACGCCCACGAACACTATTGGTCTCTAAGGTACTAACAACATATGACAAAGGATCAAACTTCTTATCTTCATGTAGCTCCAGGTCTTGGCTAGTCAATTCTGAAAATAGAATAAGAAGGAAGGATTGATTAATCAAAGGGACGAAATGAAATAAAGACACGAAAGAAAAGAAAACTTATGGGTCAGAGAAGCATTCAGGGTCTCCAAGCGCTTTCGAAGATTTTCATCTCGACTAGCGGCTTCCTTGGCTAGTTCTTCAGCATCCATTTTTGCTTTCTGCCTGAAAACCTCCAAAGCCTCCTCAGCAATCCACAACTTGGCCTCCAGTTCATGGGCATGTTTCATCGCCTGGTCCCGAATAACTACGGATTCCTTTGCGGTTGCTGCATAACAGGATTATGAAAACAAAGGAAGAAAACCTCGCAAGTAAATCCCGACAATAAAGCAAGGGCATACCTTTCATTTCTTCGGCTTCATCACAAATCTTTATAAATCGAGAGGCCATGTCGACCATCTCGCACATCAAAGGCTGAAGAAGAACATTGTAGCAAAAGACATTAAGACGAAAACAAAAGAGGCCACATGCAGGAAAACTTACAGCTCATAGGATGGCTTACATCTTTCATATTCACATTGACAGGGATCTCTGATATCACCACCCCTTTCCCGGCCGTTTCTTCCTTTTCTGCGGTAGTGGCTTGGATGAAGCGGCAGCATCCTTCTGAATGACCTTCTCCAGAGAAAGTGGGAGATTTTCCTTCGGCCCCGCTGATGGCAGAGGAGATCTCTTTGCAGAGCAGCCCACAGATGTGTGAAGAGGAGATGCGGGAGGATCTTCATCATCACTGTAGAAGAACAATACAAGTGGAACAAGCATCAGCAGCAAAACCACCCGATAAAATGGAAAAAAATTAACAAGCAGATTATTACGAAGACACATCCTGTGCAAAGCAGAACACATTCACTTAGGCAGGAGCAGCCGCAATCGGAGAAGAGACAAAAGGTTTGGAAGAAGTCGAGTCATCCGAGTCCTCGACCCTTTCCACAGCATAAGGGTGTTTCCTTTTTTCGCCAGCACGCTCTATGCGGAAATCTCTAGAGCCAGCCGAACAAAGAGATGGTATTTTTGATGAAGATTGAGATGTAGAGAACTCCCCTTCCTCATCCGTGCTAGTCCCAGTCATAGGAAGATCGTCGGATGTGGAAGAATGCGTCGGGGCTCATAGCTTCTAGGAAGAGGAGGAAGTGATTTTAAATGATCAAAATCCTACACAAGCAGAAGGCGTGGAAAAACAATTGTCATCAAAATAGAATGCAAGCGCATCTGGAAAAAGAAGAAGGGAATAGGTGAAGGAAACGGAAATTTACCTCGGGAAGCTGGTTTTTCTTACCAAATGGCTCCACAAGGCAAGTTGAAGGAACCGGTCTTTCTGTAGTCAAAGTAGTGAAGCTCCAGACTCTTTCCTCGTATAATTTGAGGGGGAGGTCTTCTGAAGAAATTCTCATCGGATCCTTCTTCCCGGTATACGCCCACATGCTAGAAAGACGACCTTGAAGCGGCTGGACGCGAATCCGCAAAAAGTATGTCGGGCCGTGGAGACCCGACAGTTCCTTGCCAACTTCATACCGCAACTTCGAAATATGATCAACATAGGGCTGGATTTCCGCCATTTCCTCGGCAGAAGGGCGTTGATCCCAGGAATCGTGTTTACGACAGACTTTTTTAGGTTCAAAGGGGGCTAACCCAAAAGGCTGGCCTTTGAGTGGCTCGTCCTTGACATAAAACCACTTGGACTTCCAACATTGGACAGAATCCGTGAGTTTGAAGTCCAAGTAATCAACATCGGGTCAGACAAAAAAAATGGCGCCACCAACATCATAGACAATGGTGTCAGTGGCATTGCAACGAACATAGAAGAAGTATTTCTAAAGGCCCCAATAGGGATGAATCCCAAGGAAACACTCGCAAAGAGTGACGAAACAAGCAACGTGGAGAATGGAATTGGACGTGAGCTGATAAAGTTACACGCCATAGACAAACAAAGGGCCACGAAGAAACTCGTGGACAAGAAGAGAAAGACCACGGAAGAGAAAAGGAAGGAACATTACCCTCCAGCCAGGCTCGGGGATGGGAGCAGCTTCGTCTCCAGGGAGCTTGAAGGAACCCACCAACAGAACGCCGAAATTCCGCGCCTCGTGGAGCTCCCGCGTCGTGCACTTGGTAGGAGCCCACCCAACGGCCCTCTTCCTGGTGGCCTTCGCATCAGCATCGAAAGTCCCAAAAGCTTTGCTTTTGCCCATGGCGGTGAAAAAGGGGAAAAATAGCACGAAAACCAAAGTTCGCGAGGAAGCAAGAGCGGGAATTCGCAAAGGGAACAAGAGCGCAAGGAGGAAGATGAAGCGGGGGAGGCCAGGTGAAACAGTAAAACACATATCCCCTCCCTTATAAAGAGAAACAACTCAAGGATTCAACCGTTTGATGCAAAAACGAACCGACATAATATCACACAATGATAACACGTGTTACAAGGGTTCCGTAAAGGAAAGAATTAAAAAAGTTATGGTTGCGGTAAAAACGGAAAACAACGCATAAACGCCTCAATTTTCGCGCGGAGAGGGGACGTGCAGTCAATAATTTCCGCTACAAACGGCATCACGCGTCATTATTAGTGTGCATGGGCCCAGGTTCGACACATCCCATCATGGCATGTTTTTCTGAAAACTAACAACATCCGGTACATCATCACTGATGTCATAAAAAGCACTACAGCGAAAATTGTGTCTTTCTCAGGGCATGACCCGAAGAATTTTCAATTGGAGTCGAAGTAAATTCCTCCCAGGAGCATATTTGAGACTACACTCGAAATATATAACATTACAACTGTAGCCTCGGGGGCTACTCCTATTGGGAGCACTAGTCGTGCACCCAATAAAATTTATAAAAAAGATGCCGCACTTTTCGAGTCTATGTCTTGATACATATATCCAAAACATAGCCTCGGGGACTACTCCTGTCAGGAGCGTTGGCGCGCACCTGATAAAGAAAAATAACGGAAGCATTTGACGATAAATACTCCTATCGGAAGCATAATATGGAAAGTAAAATAAAACTCTCGGATCACGCTCAGACGCGGGACAAAAATCCGAATGTCATGTTCAGAAACATGAAGGTAAGACCCCAGGATTCGTCCTGTGTGGCCTGGTAATCTCACAAGAATGCGCTCTGCCAGTAATTATCCGTATCAACAATATGATGAAAAATCCCGACGGATGCGTTCGGTACCCGATTAAAATATAAAACTGGAATTCAGTATTCGGTAAGACCTTAGCGACTCGAACTGAATTACGCCAGTTAAAAAAATTCCGGATTCAAGCCTGGGACTTGAGTTTGATGTAGGTCAACCTTGTTTTTGCCCAGGAGCAATTAACTAATTCCTGATCCATCGGAAGCATCAGACTCGTTGTACCAGAATCCCTACAAAGAATAAAAACAAATAGAGTAAGAGAAATAAGAAAACTTTGAGACTCAACCTGAAAACTGTGGATTCAGGTAGAGTCTCGGGGGCTACTGACATGGGTATGAATACTCGGATGCTCAATATTTGTTACCCTACATTGGTTAAAGGCCTACGACCCATTAAGATTCCAGATAACGGCCCAACAAAGCAACCGACAGGGACTTTTTATTTTATTAGGAAAGAAACTATGAACCAACATTATGTTGGTATTGTAATAGCGCGTGTATGAAACCTATCCACATACGGCTTTGAGACCCGGCCTATTATATATAGTGCGGGAGAACCCCAAGCGAGGGTATCGAAATCTAGAGGACAACTTGTAATAGAGTGTTTTCCCCAATATTCAGGCGACTTTGTCTTCATTGTTTTCCTGACATCCGACGAAATCCCCAGTTTTCTCTTTTCCGCGAAACCCCAAGTCCATCACCATGGGCATTGCCGAGGTTACCGCTCGTCAGAAGACTTCTCTGCACTAGAGGGAGCTTAGGACCCTCTAGAAGCGCCACCGCACCGGGCTCAAAGAAGAGACACCAGGAGGGGGGTGCTCTAAAGGCCGCCATGGACAAGGACTACAATAGGGTGAGTGCTTGCAAGGTGCTATCCACCAAGTGGGTATGAAACGACTTCCTCTCTCGCCATGGTTTCAAGGAGGACTTTGGCACAATGGCTCAGAACACCGGCATGACCCCCTTCATCATCCTTGCTCCCGACACCTTCGAGAGCACCACACATGAGTTCCTCTCGAGTTTCCACAACGACCTTGTTCTACAACAACGTCATTGCGCTATAAGTTTCATGTCTCAATGGGCAGCCAAGAATCCTTACTTTCTATGAGTTTTGTAATTGCTTCGGGTTCTCCTATGAGGGAGAGCTCGATACTACTGAGGAATTCCCCACAGAGACAATGTTTGTTTGGGAGCAGATTTCTGTTCACAGGGATGTGCATTATTTGCGGAAGAAGACCGCCACCCTCCAGAACCCCACTATCCATTACTTCACCACCTTCTTGGTGAATTCTATTTTTGGGAAGGGAGAGACCAGGGCAATGGCTAGCCCCGAGAGGAGTTTGATTTACATGGCTCTCCATTAGGAGATGGAGCATAAGGTAAAACTGGCTGCATTGTTGATCCAACACTTTCACAGCCAAAGGTCGGCTCATTCAAGAGACATTCGTTGCGGTGGCTTGATCACTCAAATCGCTTACGCAAGTGAGTTTGTCATGCCTCGAGAGAGACTGGTGGCAGGTAGTAAGTTTTTGGATGATTCTCACATGGAAAGTACCAAATTTATGGGAATCCTTAGGGCTAACCGCTCTCTTCGTGGTTATTAGTTTTATTATGAACCTAACGGTGAAGTTCACCAAATTTCGCTTCCATTCGTTCAAGATTTTGGTTTGCCAGGAAAACAGAGTTGGGTCCTCGATGAGGAGGAGTTCAAACAAGCAATAGTCACCTAGGGGAGGATCGTACCTCCAGGAGGAAATCCTGCTTGGGAGAATGCAGGAGAGGACCAAGAGCAGCACCAACATGAGGAGAAGGGCTAGAAAATGATGGGCTGGGATGACTATGTAGTAGCACTAGCATCAACAACAATTCCCTTAGTACCAGCAGCAGCAGAACATGCCACCACCTCAGCCGGGATACAACTATGTACCAAGAGGTGAGTTTGATCAGATGGTGACTCGTGTCAGCGGTGTGGAGAACTTATTCTCCATCTTCCTGTAAGTTTATTCATAAACATATTATATTTGTTCGGTTGCACTTGAGTCTTGCTACACGCTTAGCTTGTTATCTTTTAAAACTTATTCTCAAGGCTAATGTCACTACTTTGGTTTCGACTTTTGATAATTACTCTAAGTTTGAAAAACATCCGCATTGTATTTAATTCCAATATTTTTAACGATAAGAGAAAGTGTCTTCTTGACAACTTTTGTGCCATGTTTTTGTCTTATGGGCTTAATCTTAGCAGCACTCAACCCCACATCTTAACGGTTTGACTTGATAACACTTTTCGAAAAAGATTTGTTTGAGCGAATGGACATTTTGTGGTGGTTGAGGGAGATACCAAACTTGTCTTGCTGAGTTCAAACTTTGAAGTGAATTATAAGAGTACCAAACCTTTATGGAACTAACAACTCCTATGGCCTACAAACAATCTTGAGTTCATCTCAGATTTTGGTTATGAGTTGACGAGACATTTGTATCATTACTACAATGTGCAAAATTTTAGTTCCATCGGCTGAAGTGTCAAAGCAAAAGTGAACTACTATCAAAATTTGTTCTGAAATTATTTGATCGTCACAAAAGTCTTGGCATCACCTCACCACTTAAAAGATTGAAGATCTTCAAATACAAGGAAAAGATGGGGTGTCAGAGGGCCACAAATTTTGAAGTGGATGTTAATGAAAAGCTCATCCTTCTTTTTACAACCACTAGTGCACCCTTAATTTGGTTGAAGCATTCTTGCTTAAAATGATTTTACTCTCATAAAAAGAGAGGCGCTGAAGGAATTGATTCACAAGCCGAACCAAATATGACTAAAGAATTCTTGTGTAAAAATGATTTTACTCTCATAAAAAGAGAGGAGCTGAAATAATTGATTCGCAAGCCTAGCAAATTTTTTTACAATCTATTTTGAGTTTAAAATTTATTAGCTAGCAAGTTACTACTGTTAGGACTGCTGTTAGGACGAGAGCTTAAGTGCAATTATTAAAATATATTATGCTCATGTTCAAGGTTGCATGATTTGTGACAACAGAATATGATAACACCTTGGACTTGTGAGTTTCTATGCTCAAATTCATTTCTCACTATCATTCTTTACAACATTCTCACTCGAGGGCGAGTACCAACTAAGCTTGGGGAAGTTGATAGCTCCAAATATTGACACTTTTTCTCAAGGATTTGTCGTGGTGGTGTCACGGCAGATGCCAAGGATAGGCTAAAGGTGGGGACAAGATGCACTAGAGGAATCCAGGAAGGGATAGTGTAGTGATTCTACACACAGAAGCTTTGTATTGTTCAATGAGATTCCAAGGTTACAAGTGCTCCTTGAGCTGTATTGGGGAGAGGAGGAAGAATGAACTCTCTTACTCTCACCACTCGCTAGCTCTCAGAAAACTAGAACTGAACAAGTAAAGACCAACCCACTCGAGATCAACCCCTTCTACAGAAGCCCTAGCCCTCCTTATATAGGGGTAGCTAGGTCTCCAATTAGGGCATAAGTGGAGGCATATTCCAGGGAATATGCCTCTTCCCAAAATAGTAAGCCGACCGGGTCACTTTTTCCCAGCGTCATCCCTGCAGAGGCTACGTGAGCCTCTGCGGCACCCGCGTCATCCGACACAGGCATCGTCACCTTTGTCGACCAAGCCTCGGTGGTCCTGGCCTCTGTCGGCTTCGCTCACGCTCTGCGTACAGTGGTCACCCTTTGACCAGCGAGATACCTTCCTTCAAGCTTGATATAGCCCGGATCGCACCTAGTTGATCCGGCCACACCTGTACCTGCATATGAGTTAGATACATGTTACCGACATACTACATAAGTCGGTTGAGACCCAGTCAGGTGGACATCCTCTAGTCCGGGTTACCCTGTGATTCGGCCTGCCTTGGGGTGACTCGGCCAGCACCTGCTTTGACCTTGCCGTACCTCGGCTAACTTGGCCTTTATACCCTGGCGTGACCCTACCGAGGGGTATCCTCCCAACATTAGTCCTCGAAGCTGGTGCGGTCTTAGCTGCCTTAGCCGCTAAGGCCACAGCAGGTTCAATTTTACCGAGCCTTTTCCTCCTTTTTCGAGTTAACTCATAGTCCGGATTTCATAGGTTTACTTTCCCTTGGCACATTCTGAGTTTTCACTCGGTGGTCGGGTCACCTCATACTCATCCGGGTCAGTCTTCCTTCTCTTGTACGCTTCCCAACGTGGAGGGTAATCATTACTTTGCCTCATTTTAAGTGCCTGCGCCAGTAACCGCCGCAGTTATTGTCAGAAATTATGGTTGCGCATGTCACATCGTGTTTGTCTCCTCGTTAACTGTATCATAACGTCACGTCGTGGGATCCTCTGTGCCCTGTGGCCCTTCCTGTGGCTCGTTTTTGATTGGTTGATCCGGATTGTACACGGCCACACAGTGTGGCCCGTCCACACAACACGATCCCACTACCTCTCCTGGGCGTGGTTAAATAGGGGAGGGGCGCGCCCCTTGGGTCTTTTCCCTACTCTCGCGCCCCTCTGCCTCTTCTTCTTCTTCTTCCTCTCCAGCGACAGAGTCGCCGCCACTGCAACTGCTTAGCCGCTCCGCCGCCGCACCGTTTCCTCGCGCACCAGCGTCGCCGCTACTCCCGCGCATCTTCTCCACCACGGGTCCACGCCAATCTAGGCCACTGCCTCCCACTGCCGTTAGG
The DNA here is from genome assembly GCA_910589775.1 of Avena eriantha. NCBI lineage: Eukaryota > Viridiplantae > Streptophyta > Magnoliopsida > Poales > Poaceae > Avena > Avena eriantha. The sequence continues at coordinate 73,755,412 of OU342745.1, read as the reverse complement.
GCTAGCGAGGACAGTGACTTAGAGATGACAGAGGAAGAGCTCACCGTCACGGATCAGGAAATGGAGGAGGATGCGGGGAACACCGACCGTGGCGCTTGGGCTAGGTCCTGGGTATGCCAGGACGACCTCGATTGGTTGTACCGCACCCGGCGTATGCTGGAGGGCGTCATCGCCCGCCTCGCCACCGAGGAACTTGCCCCCTCACCCAATCTGGGTGAGTTCGTCGTATTCCTCTCCCACTTCCAACGTGGGTTCGGTCTCCCTGTCAGCCACTTTTTCCATGACTGGCTCAACACCTACGAGCTTCAGCCGCATCATCTTCCGGCTAACGCCATCACTTCCCTATCTACCTTTGAATCCACCATCGAGGGCTACACCGGACTATGGCCCTCCAAGGAGCTCTGGATCCGTTTTTTGATCTCCGCTGGAATGTGATTCCGAATACAGAGCTTAATCCGGAGGACAAGTAGCTCACACAGTTAGGCGCAGCTTCCATCTCTCCTCGGAAATAGTCCATCTTCCCCCGAATCACGGGGCTTGACTCCTGCAAGGGCTGGGCCCGAACCTTCTTCTATGTCAGAAATGGCACGGATGAAGATCTGATCCGGCTGCGCCTCTACGCTCCAGGTCCTCCTAATCCGGATCTGTGGGACAAGGTCCCCAAGAAGCCCACTGTCCTAGCAAACCAAGTCCATAAACGGTTCCAGGAGCTAAAGGATCAGGGATTGTGCAACAAGGGTGCAATGATTTCCTTCATCCGCAACCGGATCTCCCCCCTCCAGAAGCGCACGCATAAACTTTGCCACATGAGCTGGCGCCGTGACCCCAACCGAACCTCCTCATTCGAGTTGAGCAACACCGAAATCTACCGCCCGGTCAAGGCCCTCTTCACCACCAACAAGAACTTCTCCGCTGAATGGGCGTGGGGGATCGAGCACTTCTGCCGAGATAGGCTTCCTCCTGTGGTAAGTCTTGTGCCCCAAACCTTTTCCGAGTTGAATCGTATGTCGGTTTTTGTTGTTGGTTTGATCCCTTTGGCTTTTCTTTCCCTTAGATGTTTCTTCAACAAACTATTGAGGATGGCACCGAGCCTTCTCTCAAATTGGTGCCTGATCGAGATGCCTCGGACGAGGAGGAGCCGAATCAGGAGATGTTCCTGCCGATGGCTGATGTGACCAAGCGACACGCCGGTAAATTCTCTTCCATTAGAGATTGGCCTGACGATGAAGATGATTCCGACATTGAGGTGATGGAGGCATTTGATGCTATCCCTCTTTCTTACGCTTTTCTGGCATCAGCTAACCCTGGTGGGCAGATCCATGAAGATCTTCCCCTTGCCACGGGTGAGCCAGTCCCGGTCGCATCGAAGAAAAGGGGGCCGCATCTGCCTCTTCCTTCGGACCTTCTAAGCCAACCAAAATGCAAATGAAGTCCACAGAAAAAGCTGCCACCAAGTCCACGACCAAGGCCATAGCCCGAAGAGCTCGCAAGCCAAAGGAGCCTTTGACCTCAGATGAGTAAGTCATTTCTCCCTTTGCTATTCATTTGTTCTTCCTTTGGTATAGTTTCTCATTGTTCACCATCTGATTCGGCAGGGCCACGGTGGAGGTTCCTCAGAGTGGATCCGGCATTGCCTCGCCACTCCGACATAGCCCTTCTCCCCCTCGTGGCGACGATTCACGCCCGTTGAGCCCCATTCAAGAGGGCTCAGCAGCTCCTCCGGGTTCTAGCCCACCTCGTCAAGAGGAGGGTAACCTCGGAACAGGGGGAAGCAGCTCTGCCGAGGCAACGGTTACTCTAGCCACCGCGAAGGTATCTACCGCGCCTCTGCCAAAAACAACACCAGGACTAGCATCGGCTCCAGCACCAGCAGCAACAGCACAAGCAACATCAGCAGCACCAAGTCCCTCTGCCTCGTCCGAGTCTTCCAAGACTCGGCGAGAAGGCACCAGCAGCACCAAAGTAAGCATTAAGGCAGCTCCCAAGGGCAAATCTGCGGCTCAGACCTCCACCTCTCAGTAGCAACCCAAAGTCAAGAAAGCTCCTGACGCCACCAGGGCAGCGTCAATCGAAGCTGGACAGCGTACACTTGCGTCCATGCTCCCAAAGGCGACCCCGCCGACAAAGGATATCTCTGCCGGGTCAGCTGATGAGTAACTCGTTTTGCACACCAACCCCGCCGCTGCCCAAGTTGAAAGGAAGGAAGCCCATGCTAAGGGTCTGGTTGCGCCCCACATGCTCAGCGGCGAACGTTATCCTCTGACTTTGATCGAGTTCGTAAACAACTGGAACAAAGCGGAGTTCGTCCACAATGATGATCTCCCGGAGAAATTCGGTCCCGCCGAGTTTGCTGCCCAAATGAATACCGTTGCCAAGGCAATTAACCTTGCAGGTCAGATGATGGAGGTATGTTACTTCGCCTTTTCCTTAACATGTAGTAGATATTAGTGATATAGCCATTAGTCCCCGAGCCTCCGGGGGAGTAACTTGTTACTCGGCCAGATACTCCTTAGAGAACTAACGTAGCTCCTTAATAACTTCGAATATGCATGCACCTAGAGCCGGGTTAAGTTCCACTTGGCCCGGATTTCGTACACTTCGAATATGCACACACCTAGAGCCGGGTTAAGTTCCACTTGTCCCGGATTTTGTACACTTCGAATATGCACACACCTAGAGCCAGGTTAAGTTCCACTTAGCCCGGATTTTGTACACTTCGAATATGCACACACCTAGAGCCGGGTTAAGTTCCCCTTGGCCAGGATTTTGTACACTTCGAATATGTACAAACCTAGAGCCGGGTTAAGATCCACTTGGCCCGGATTTTGTACACTTCGAATATGCACACACCTAGAGCCGGGTTAAGTTCCACTTGGCCCGGATTTTGTACACTTCGAATATGCACACACCTAGAGCCGGGTTAAGTTCCACTTGGCCCGGATTTTGTAAACTTCGAATATGCACACACTTAGAGTCGGGTTAAGTTCCACTTGGCCTGGATCTTGCACACTTCGAATATGCACACACTTAGAGTCGGGTTAAGTTCCACTTGGCCTGGATCTTGTACACTTCGAATATGCATAAGACTAAGCTATCCTTTTGTACTCTTTTCAGGTGACCACCAATCGTCGGACCGCTGAGTTTCAGCGTCTCTTGGACACTCACAAGATGTTGTGCACGAAACATACTTCGCTTCTTGCCGAATACGAGAAAAGGGGTACATTTTCTTGTTTGCATTTTTCCCATTTCTCTTCGTCTTTTTCCACCGGACTAATCTGATATTCGGATTGTGCAGCCGGAGTGGAGGCCGAGAACATCCTTATGAGGAAAATTTTGGACCAAATAAAGGGTAAGTTATTCTTGCTTAATCTTGCTCTGCGCCCTATCTTCTTTTCTTCTTGGCTCGGCAAATATTCATACCTCGCCTTTGCCGGGTCAACGAACTATTTCAGCATCTCTTGAAGATAGTGTGCCTGTGCCTGATATGATGTTGCATTTTCTCGAACAAGCAGGGCAGCACCAGGCCGAACTCAAGAAGAAAGATGATGAAGAGATTGCCAAGCTTAAGGCAGACATGAAGAAGCTCAAGGCGCTCCACAAATCCGAACTTGACAAAGCAGGCCAGAATTTTACTAAAGAGCACGAACGTCCCAACCTCCAAATTACTAAGGACCAAGAACTTCTTAAGGAGGCCGACACTAAGCTTGAGTCGGCGAATGTTGAACTTGCGCAACTCCGAAAGAGGCGTGACAACTGCACTAAGGAGCTGACCCGGATCCACAGCCATATTTCTTGTAAGTTCTTTTTCTTCAGCTGGCATGAATATCTTCGGGTCAACTTTCCTCACTTGCTCCACTTGTCTCGTTTTCAAGCAAATTTCTGGAGGGTGATGCTATTGCAACCACTTCCGTTGCCAAGTTCCGCCAGAAGAGGGGTACCCCAATTGCTCCTAGCGCTAAAGAAATTCCTTATGACATGGAGGACCTGTTGGCCAGCTTGTCTTCTCGTGTCGAAATTGTGAAGAACTATGGCAAGGATATCTTGGATGTGGCCATCCGGATCTTCAATGCCTTTTGGCCTGAAGAAGATACTCCGGAGGGGTCACTGCTCTTATTGCCAGGCTAATGGAGTGTGAAACCCAGCTTGACCTTTGGAGGGAATCTGTTGGACGTGCCAGAGCTGAAATTGTCCTCCACTATGTGCTCACGTGGTATGAAAAAATAAACCTCAAGCTTTTCGAGCGCATGCGCACCGGATCAAGGTGGTCCACTGACCTGGAATGGATAGCTCGGCGCAAGGCTTGCGCCCATAGCCTCATTCAGTATGCCCCCGTCCATCAATGGAATGAGGGACCAAGTTTCTTTGGCGTTGTCGACGACGAATATGTCGAAGATGATTCGGGTGAGGAGGAAGAGGACGAAGCCTCAGACGTCGATGAAGGTGAAGATGATGCTGAAGCCGAGGCTGGAGTTCCACCTGCTGGCGCCGAGTTACCTCCTCCTGCTGCTCCTTGATTAAAAACACTTTGTAGTTTATCAGATCCCCGGTATGCCAGGTGCAGTTGTATTAAGCACATAAGTAATATATTTCTACTAAGTGGTTTGTGCCGGATTAACTTGGGCGTAGTCCCCGAGATTCATTTTCTTGTTTCTCCAATTTCTTGGCTCGGCTCGTGTCCACCTTGGTTCGGTTTTATGACTTAAAAGTCCGAGTTTCAAAAATTGACTTAAAAATACTTGGAAACTTTAGGATTAGCTCAAAATAATTTAGCATAAAGTAAACATAAGATTAGTCCGAAAAACAAACATCGGCTCGACTAAGTTCCTTTCCTTAGTCGTTTTTCATGTGCTACGCAATTCCAAACTTGTTCTCTTGCTTGCCATGAAGCCAAATCTTGTTGGACAGCAGCAAGTCGAAGAGTTAGGTTCTTGATGCTCACAAAATACTAATCCGGCTTAGGTAGAAGCAACTTATGCCAGCCGACAAATAAATAATAAATACAGAAGACAGTAAATATTATTAAGGCAGTCCACATGCCCACATTCCCCTTGATGTATATCCCGGAGGATGTCAAGCCCTTCTTCCGGGTCAACACATCGCTGGAGAACGTTTGTCACACTCCTTTTGTATAGCTCGGAATTGATGATCGTGTATGCTTTCGCTCTCCTCTGGGTTTGCCTGGAAAGCACCTCCTTAGCGGGTAAGGTTCCATCTTTCAGGAATTGAAATATGGGCAGTGCCCAAGCTGGTATAGCTCGCACTGGGAACACATCCTCATCAATTTCCATCTGATCCACCGACATAAGCTCAGCCGGATCACGCTGCGCAGTACCCGAGTCTTGCGAAGTAGTCCCCGGGTTTCGCGAACCACTTCCTACGTCAATGTCCATGGGCATAGCCTCCGATTCTGGATTTGCCGGGATATAAATTGACTCGCATTCTGGGGATGGCCTGGTAGAGGGTTTTCTGAGGTGCTCTAGCGCTACACCTAGCGGGATTGCTTGCCGGGTTGATCCGAGCTTCGACAATACGTCGGCAACTTCATTTTCCACCCGAGGTATATGATGAAATTCACATCCGTCAAAGTACCCTGATATCTTCTGTACATGAAATCTATATAGTGCCATATTTGCATCCAAAGCATCCCATTGTCCGGAGACTTGCTGGACTACGAGATCCGAGTCACCGAAGCATTGGATCAGACGTATTCCAATTTCCTTTGCCAGTTTGAGCCCATGCACAAGTGCCTCATATTCTGCAACATTGTTCGATGTTATGAAATGGATCTGTAGCACGTATTTCAGCTGGTCCTTCTTGGGCGAGGTAAGCACTACTCCGGCGCCTAACCCGGTTTTCGTTTTTGACCCATCAAAGTGCATTCTCCAGTAGTTCGGATCTGGCAATGGTGGCTCATATTGCACCTTGCCCCAATCCACAAAAAAGTCAACCACAGCCTGAGACTTGATTCCTTCTCTTCTGTCATATTGTGGCGCATAAGGGGCTAGCTCAATCGCCCATTTTGCAATCCTGCCACTTGCATCCTTGTTGCTCATTATCTCGGATATGGGAGCTTCACATATTACTTTGATGGGGTGCTCTTCAAAATAGTGTTTTAGCTTCTTAGCCGACATGTACACACCATATGCCACTTTCTGATAGTGCAGATAATTTTGATTTGATGCGGATAATACCTCACTTAGGTAATATACTGGACTTTGCACTGACTTACCCTCTTCGTCGCGCTCTACCACAATTACTTCACTTACAACTCGGTTGGTTGCGGCTATATAGAGCAACATTGGCTCCTTTGATAGTGGAGAGGCTAACACTGGTGCAGTGGCTAACATCTTCTTTAATTCGATAAAGGCTTCATTGGCCTGCGGCGTCCAAATGAACTTGTCCGACGTTTTCATGAGTTGATAGAGAGGTAGTGCCTTTTCTCCCAACCGACATACAAACCGACTTAAGGATGTCAGGCAACCAGTGAACTTCTGGACATCGTTAAGGCACTTCGGCAGTTCCATTCACTCTATGGCCCGGATTTTAGTTGGATTGACTTCGATACCTCGGCTAGAGACAAGAAATCCGAGTAATTTTCTAGCCGGGACACCGAAGGTACATTTTTCCGGGTTAAGCTTCATTCGGAACCCCCTTAGGTTCGCGAATGTCTACTTGATATCGTCAAGGGGCATTTTTCTTTCCTTGGTCTTGATAACAACATCATCCACATATACCTGCACATTTTGACCAATTTGGTCGTGTAAACATTTCTACATACATCTTTGGTACGTTGCCCCTGCATTACATAAACCGAATGGCATGGTGCGATAACAATAAGCCCCATACGGGGTGATAAATGTGGTCTTTATTTGATCACTTGGGTTCAGAGGTATCTGGTGGAAACCAGAATATGCATCAATGAACGACGACAGTTCACACCCAGTAGTGGAATCTATGACTTGGTTTATCCTTGGCAGTGGGAATGGATCTTTCAGACACGCCTTATTCAGGTTCGTGTAACCGATACGCATGCGCCAAACCACTGCCACGTTCGGGTCATCTTTCTTCTTCTCCACCAGCACCGGATTAGATAGCCAATCCGGCTAAAGCACTTCCATGATAAATCCTGCTGCTAGCAGCCGAGCTATCTCATCTCCTATTACCTTTCCCCTGTCTTCGGCGAAGCGGCGGAGAGGTTGCTTCACCGGCTTTGCTCTGGGTCTTACATTCAAAGAGTGCTCGGCCAACTCCCTCGGAACACCTTGCAAGTCCTGTGTGGACCAAGCAAAAATATCCCGATTCTCACGGAGGAAGTTGACGAGCTCGCTTTCCTATATGTCATTTAACCTGGCACCAATTGTTACGGTGCGCTCTGGGAACAGATCATCAATTGACACTTTCTTGGTATCCTTTGTCGCTTGAAATGACACAGTTCCATGCGGGTTGCTCAGCGCCAGCATATACTGCTGCGTGGATTGAGCCAATGCTGCCACCTCCTGGATCTTTCTCTTTTTTGCGCAATCACGAGTGACTCGGCCAGGTTATACCCGGCTGACGTGCACTCAATGGAACGTCAGAAATCACCAGTTATGGTAATCACTCCATTTGGCCCGGGCAGCTTCATCTTCAAGTAACTGATGTGAGTACTTGCCATGAACTTGTTCAGAGCTGGCCTGCCGAGTAACGCGTGATATGCGCTTTCCAAATTGACAACCTCGAATTCTAAATCATCAGTTCAGCAGTTATCTCTTGTGCCGAACAACACATCGACCCAGACCTTACCAATGGGTTCACAGGAAATGCCTGGCACAATGCCATGGAAAGTTGTCCTTGTAGCTTGGAGCATGTTCTCCGAGATACCCAACTTACGCATCGTGTCCAAGTACATGATATTTATGTTGCTGCCATTGTCAATCAGCACCTTTGAGAACCTCACATTGATGTTTGGCCCAATGAACGTTGGGTCCAACACCAGCGCATACAAACCAGGACATGGCATAAGCTTGGGATGATCTTTGATGCTCCAGGTAATCTCTTGGTCCGACCAAGGCATATACCTCGTCACCGCTAGCATTACCGCATTAACTTCCATGTGTCGGCACTGCAAGCTCTTGCTGTCTGTTTCTTCTATGGTGAACACAAAGTAACTCTGATGATGCTCTCTGTACTCATTTCTCCCCTCATTTCCGGGGTACCTTTGATCTGGTTGATGCTGGTCTTCCACTTGATGCACTGGATCCCTTCTCTCATGGTTTTCATACCTCGGCGGAGGGGGAGGCAACATTAACTGTTGCGTGTTCGCTCCGGAGAGCAATTGCTGCTGGGGTAACTCCTGCCGAGGTTGATCATTCTGAGGTGCCTGAGCATTCCCCCAACCACCTTGCTCTATCTTCGTCATCCACTCGCACTGCCGAGTCGTGTGACCCGCCGGGTTACTCGGATTTGGCGTGTGAAAATTTACACGGCTGAGCCAGCATTGCCTCATAGGTATATCTCGGATGGTCCTTCTTTTCTTGCCACTGTTTCTTCTGCTCAGGCGTCCAAGTTTTATTTCCATCATTTCTTGGATTCCATTGCTGTCCTCCAGTTTTCTGACGTTGGTTGCTTCCTGCACCAGGTTGATCTTGATTCACAGCAGCAACTTGTTGCAAACTGTACCGGTAATCCGGTCTATCATCTCTTCTTTTACCCCGGTAATCATTCCTCTAGGATGATCCGGCTCCATTTCGCTGGTAGTACTCTTTGTTTGACTTGCTCGACATTACCCTAGGTTGAGTGGGATCACCCAAGGCATACGAATCAGCGATCCAGATTGTCTCTGCTAATGTAGTTGGCATATCCCTTTGCAATCTTTCCCACAACATGCTTGCATATCTGCACTCTTGTGCAAACCATGCTATGGCCTGTGACTCAATCACACCCTCGCATGAATTTCGCACTCTACACCACCGGGTTAAGAACTCCCGATCTGTCTCATTCCATTTCTGCTTGCACATTGCTAGGGTCTGTGGCCTGTTGGGCCTTTGATACGTGCTTGCGAAATTGCTAACAAACATTTCCTCAAAATTGATCCAACATTTTATACTTCCGGGTGGCAAATTGTTTAGCCATACCCTCGCTGGCCCCTCCAGCATCTAGGGTACATATCTCACAGCCATCTTAAGTTGCCTGTAGCAATTGTTACAGCTGTTGCATAGTTAATCAAACCATCCTCCGGCTTTGTGCTGCCGTCATATGTTTTTGTGCCTCTAGGTAACTGGAAGTTAGGCACTGGTGGCTCCTTCATGATCCGGGGCCCAAAACATGCAGGACCCGGAGGACCTTGACACTCAATTTGCTCTGACCTATAAAGCCGATCCAGTTTTAACCTAGCGTCATCAGGCATCAAGTTCCTGCTTCCCAATCTTGACCCTATCACGTGATAGTCTGGCCTGGGATACCCAGCATTCAGCATTTCCGAATCACCATCATTGTATCTATCTTGCTCCTGTGGAGCTGCTCTCTGTTGCATACCTTGGTCGGCACTACGCTCTTGCCATGGTATATTCCGTTGCTGCGGTTGCCCTGCACCTGCCGAATTACGCTGTCCGGCATTGCCGTTTACAGCGTTCCCTTGAACGGCATTGCCTTGGTCACGGTTACCTCGGCCAGCTTCACCTCGGCTCACACTTCGTCGATCCTCATTTCTCTGCACTTCTTTTCCTTTCCCTGCCCTTGCCGGGTCATACGGTACTGTTTGTTTGTTCCTCCTGGCCGAGGTCACTACCTCTTCTCTCCTTGGACCACCATGAGGAGACGATGCAGCTCCAACAGATTTCTCCGGGTTACCCACCGCCGAATGAATGATTTTGGAGGCCCCAGCTCTCTCCGGGTTAGCCCTGAGCAATTCCTCATTTTGCCTGTTCGCGATCCAAACCAACTCATTGACCCTATCTTGCTGTCTCTGACGGGCTTCACCCGTCAGACCTTCTAACTCGGATGCAGCTACATCTGCTGCTCTAAGGTTTTTTGCCGGGTACTATACTTCGGCAGCCCCACGGACAAACAGTTCTCTGATTCCTCTATTCTAGTATCACCTTCTTTGTTCATTTCACTCATGAGGTTTCTCCCCTTCACTTTTACAGCATCTACCTTATTTGCCTTCGCGTACTCTCGCAGTGTCATGTTCAACGACTGCTGAGCCATGCTATCTTTTTCGCACCCTCTAGTATTTTTTGCCTAGTCTCCTCTAGCTCGGCCTATGCCTGAGCTGGATCTACTACTGCTGCTACTAGGTTTGCCAAGCTATCCATCGCCTGCTGCAGCACATTCTCTGGCCTCTCTAGCGGAGGACCTCTACTTTTCCTCGGTGCCTTGGGCGTTACCTCCGGATCTGGTGTTGGATCCTTGCTCGCGCTAGCGCCAGGCGTAGTCATCATTACCTCGGCGTGGTCCGAGGAGCGTGTGACACGCGTCCCGCGAGCCACGCCAAGGGGTGGCTCGCCTCCTTCGACGATGTGCGGCGGGTGAACGCACGACACATCGACGGCAACGTAGATCTTGTGCGCGCCGAGCTTGACGAAGAGGCCGTTGCGTGGAAGAGGACGCTTGCCGAAGCAGCCAGCGTTGTCTCTGACGAAATCCAGCGCTCCAAAATGCTGAACGAGCCCGGAGACGATGCGTTTGCCGGTGCCGAAGAAGTTTCCTGTCCAGATCTTCACTCCTGCTAGCGCTGCTAGCCCCACGATGGGCGCCAACTGTCGTGGTGGTGTCACGGCAGATGCCATGGATAGGCTAAAGGTGGGGACAAGATGCACTAGAGGAATACAGGGAGGGATAGTGTAGTGATTCTACATAGAGAAGCTTTGTATTGTTCAATGAGATTCCAAGGTTACAAGTGCTCCTTGAGGGGGAGAGGAGGAAGAAGGAACTCTCTTACTCTCACCACTCGCTAGCTCTCAGAAAAATAGAACTGAACAAGTAAAGACCAACCCACTCAAGATCAACCCCTTCTACAGAAGCCCTAGCCCTCCTTATATAGGGGTAGCTAGGTCTCCAATTAGGGCATACGTGGAGGCATATTCCAGGGAATATGCCTCTTCCCAAAATAGTAAGCCAACCGGGTCACTTTTTCCCAGCGTCATCCCTGCAGAGGCCACGTGAGCCTCTACGGCGCCCGCGTCATCCGACACAGGCATCGTCACCTTTTCGGCCACGCCTCGGTGGTCCTGGCCTCTGTCCGCTTCGCTCACGCTCTGCGTACAGTGGGCACCCTTTGACCAGCGAGATATCTTCCTTCTCTTACAAGCTTGATATAGCCCGGATCACACCTAGTTGATCCGACCACACCTGTACCTGCATACGAGTTAGATACATGTTACCGACATACTACATAAGTCGGCTGAGACCCAGTCAGGTGGACATCCTCTGGTCCGGGTTACCCCGTGATTCGGCCTGCCTTGAGGTGACTCGGCCAGCACCTGCTTTGACCTTGCCGTACCTTGGCTAACTTGGCCTTTATACCCTAGCGTGACCCTACCCGGGGGTATCCCCCAATAGGATTTTTGATTGGTTTTCACCAGGTTTCGTTGATTTTGATCTTTAAACTAACTCTAATATCGCAAGTTAGCGAAACCTTGTTTGTTTGTGATGAGTTTCAGGTACTTGAAACTTTTTGAAAGATCCGAGAGCATTTACGGGTTAATCAGACCTAAATGAACAAATCACCAAATGAAGGCATTTCCATCTGAGACATGTCGAGCCTTTAACGACCTGTAGTACAGTCGAAGGCTGCCTGTACGGTCCGCCCGTACGACCCCCCATCGCCTCTATTGTGTCAATACAAGAAACTTTCATGAAGGAGAGAGGGGCAGAATCTGAACATAGCCGCCACAAACCATGTTCAAGAAGAGAGGAGACCATATCTGTAGAAGGAGAAGAACTTCATCTCATCCTTCGAAGATCTCGAGCCTCTTGATCATCGACTCCAACATAATTCCCCACTTGTACTGGGAGAGGGATTCATACTTGTAAGATTAGGGATTGGAACTCTATTCCTTCGTTGGTTTGTATTTGGTTTGATCTTGAACGATATTATGGTGTTCTACGGTAAAGTTGAGATGATTTCCATTTGCAATATGATTATATCTTTGATCTATTCTCCTCTCATGCGTGAGTAAATCCCTACAGGCGTGGGAGATGTAGGGAATTGGTGAAATGTGATGTGCCTCCGTTATTTTCATCCATTCATGATTATTGTCGTGATTATTATATTGTGAGAATGATTACCTATGTGTGCCTAATATTTGTTATCCAATTTAAGGGACCGGGTAACATGATCCTGAGATCTCATAGATATGAACTTGTTTACTAGAGAATCGGCGACCCCCGAGTGAGACAGAGAAATCAAAGAGGAGCTAGTACAACTCGAGGACAACAAGGAACCATCAAGTTTAAATCCTTGATCTGGTCGAAAGAACTTTATTGATGCGCTGACCATGGCTTTGGTAACAGGTAGAAGGATCATTGGAATCGAGAAGAATATACCAAGAGGACTCTTGATTGGTATATGGGATTTCTTGCCTACTCACATATGAATAATAAGTATCATAATTACTTATCCCATTTTATTCACTTGGCACATTCACTATGACCATGAACCATTTCTCTCCGCGCCTATAGAAATCTCGAACAACCTTTGTGCTTTTATTACTTTTATGTTATTTACTTTAAGTACCGTTCAATACTCAAAGATACTTCCTTTTTCACTCACCCATTTCCACCTCAGCACTTGTAGTCAATTCACTCAAGACAAGTGACACCTTGAATGCGACAGAAATACGGCAAATAAACATTTTCTAATGCTCCTTATTGTGATTGATATAAAAACTGGAAAAAATACTTCCACGAAACATGCTCTGAAGAACCTGTGCTCTTGCATGCCATCAATGCCCTCTGCAAATTAGTACTCCCTTCTTTCCAAATTATCAGATGTTTTAGCATTTTCCAAAAAACATGTATCTAGACGTCTTATTTGCAAATAGGACTCTAGCATTAAAGGAAACATCGAACAATACAAAGCATCTGAACAAAAATGAAAATTACATCGAAATCCTTGAGAAGCCTGTCATCTTCAACCTCCATACTGTGTTGATGATGTGCCACCGCTGACACTCTTCCCTAAGCCAGCCTAGCATTGTTGGTTGTAGAGTGGAAGTCGCCGAATGGGTCAAAAAGACCACATATGTCCAGGAGATGAAGAAGAAGGATGAACTACGAATGAAACTCCTTGACGAACCGAAGGTCCCCACAACCATAAGAATTCCTCGAGGACCACACCACTCTTACAAGCTCCTCGGCATCGAGATGGGGTTGAACCCGGTGAAACCTTATTGGAAGAAACATCGCCGCCGCCACCACTTGAGTGTTTCCTCAGCAAACTTGAACCCTAAAAACACAAAATGCATGCCTCCCACGGGGGAGGGGGTTGCTATAGATCCACCCTTCCTCCATGGACCGAAGGCCACATAAGCAAGGAAGATCAGCGACAACACCAATGGGAGGCGAGGAAACCATAGTCACCTTTGTAGGGAGGAGGAGAGGGAGGGGAGCAGACCGTATCTAGACGTCTTTTAATGTGTAGGTTCGGAGAAAAATGACTAAACCTACACCCTAAAAGACGATTAGATACCGATGTTTAAAACAAGATAAAACATCTTGTATTTTGCAACAGAGGGAGCTATTTATTTTGATTATTATTAATTTTGATATAAGAGATGTGAGCTAGCCTGATATAGAGACCATTATCTATAGTCACCATGACATTTTTTTAGATAATGGGCGATAAAGCCCGTATGCTAGAGAGTACAGGTGCCAAGGAAATCATCTTACAAGAAAAGGCGCAACAAGCAAACATAAAATAAACAAGACAAGGTACTTGAAATTCTCCAAAATCTTTATGAGACGCAAAGATCGTTGACTGAAGTTGACGCGAGAGAAATATATTGACGACGAAGCCGCCGAGCCATTGAAGAGAATGTGCATGCATCTGCAACCTGGGGACTTCCCATCGTCGAGGCGCCATCCATCTCCACGTCCGAAGAGGGCCCCTGCCCCTCGCTCGGTTTGAAGAGCATCGTACAGTCGGAGTTGGAGAAGCTCACCCTAGAGCACACGGAAGACACGGAGACAACAAGGTAGCCAAGGGAGATTAGGAACACAGCTAACCCATCAGAACAAAGACTGCGATGAGAAGGGCATCACCAACGCCCGCAAACCACCCACACCCTGTTAACCGGTGATGAGTCCAAAATTTAAGCATTTTTACCACTTGTTTTTACATAAGTAGAGTAGGATTTTAGTATTTTATTGCACTCGTGCGCACCTTTTGTATTTGTTTCAACATGATCCCGAATTACTAAGTCTTTTGTGAACATATCAATTAGGACTGTCATATTATGCAGTAATATGATATTTCTAAGTGATAAATATCATTTAATTGATTTTTCCTCGCTCCTGGGAGAATGGTAATCATGGAGGAAGCCTACAGAGGGTTTAACGACCACTTGTACGGGCGGAGCTTGCCCTTACCTTCCGCCTGTACCAGCTTTCAGAGCGCCGTCTCATCAAATACTCTCACCTCGCGAAGACGGATCTGTGATCTGGTATTAACAGAAACTTCCAGCCTCGAAACACCACAACAGAGGGGGATTTGGAGGTGGAACTAGATGAAAAGCAAACCCTTGATGGTTCACGGATCATTGGAGGATATCACATCATCCCCTTCAGCATCAACCACTGCATTTCCATCACCATCACCATTCCCCTCTTCCACACTTTAGATATTGTTGTAATTCCAAATACAATTGTGGTTTGCACTAGATTTATCTTCATACTTTTATCCATCCATTTGAATATGATGATATTGTTGATTGCTTCCATGTGTGAGTAGTTCCTTTTGTTCTTGGGGAGATGGAGAAACCCTAGCATTATTATGAAATGAAATAAAGATGATCTATTATTTTGGTCCATGATCCATTGATCTATGATGTTGTATTTGATCTCTCTCTAGATGGTATGTGTAGTCGGCCACATATCGTTTGCCTTCGGGACTAAAGAGAGGGTGATACCCTTAGGATGTGTATGGGAGTATGTCCAATGTTACTTTTGTGACTACAAGCATTGGCTTATAACTTGCATGGACAAAGGGGAATAAAGAGAGACTAACTAAACTTATTACGATATCCATGGGGAAAGCTTTAATTATGGTGGTCTGTATGAGTGAGTGCTCTCAGGCATCACAGTGGTTATTTAGAGGTGACCTCATTGCATGACTCAAGAAAGTGAATGCTCATGAGTCTTGTAGTGAACATCTTATTATTGAGCTCTCTCCATACATATCATGATGAAAGAAATAGATTATCCTAATTATGATTAATTATTCCATGCTAGCGGTGTATCCTAAATCCCTCAGAACACTTTAGCCTTATTGAGTTTCAACACCATTTCCAATGCTTTTGTTACTTGCTTTCCATTACTTGTTTTATTTACTTTTCTGCATTAAAAAAACCTTTCAAAGACCCTTTACTTGAAATCAAAGGAAGCTTACAAGTATACTTCGGTAGATAGTGACGAGGGACATAAAGACCTTAAGCAAATATCTCTCTATGGGTTAAAAACTCTTATTTAGACACTAGCTACAATCGATCTATGCACTCGCAGTCATCAACCGGCAGACATTGGGCTCCAAAGACAACGCCCTCAAGAAGGTAAAGACGCCAATGCATCGCCACTGCCTGGTCCAAAGACCATGGATTTTCACCCGGAGCCCGACGACAGGGAGACCTGGACCCTCGACAATGCCCCCCCCCCTAAAAGGGAACATGGTGCCCGGAAGCATCACTGTCGTCGGCACCAACACGCCAGGCAAGGTTTTCACTTGGGTACCACTTCTAGTGTCAAGTAAGTCTCAATGGTAGCACGGGTGGAGACTGGAGTAGGCGAGACACCAAGGTCTGCAAGAGAGAAGAGAGCTCTCGAACACGACCGACCCACGTCGATGACCTCACCACCCTCATTGTCAAGGAAGTCATCCAACACCTAGCATAACAGGGCCCACAGCCAAGCCACCGCCACACCCACCGCTCAGGGTCGCCGCCCCATAACCTCAACCGTCACCTAAGAAGCAACGACCCACCAACACGAAACCGTCCACCCTAGCAACCGTGACCGGCACTCCTTCGAGATCCCAGCCCATGCCATTCCCGAGCTAGCACTGTACGACCAAAGGTCATCCTGGCTGCCACGCGTGTGAAACCCTAGATCTGAAGAACTCACCGAAGGGGAAACCAGACGCCTGCGAGGAGGATCTGGCGTTGGTGATGGGCTCCGGCTGACCACCATAACGAGTGGTTGATCCCCCGTACCCTAGCAGGGGTTGCCGTGGAAGAGCCAAGCTCGTCGGATTTGGGCGAAACCAGCCTGATTCGCGCGGAGCTGCTAAGGCCACCGACGGCCGGAGCTCGCGGTAGCACACCCATGTCCTGCCGTCGCCACCAAGGTCTTGGAGACCACTAGAACCCAAGAACGGACGCTCACCGCCGAGAGGACTGCAGGTCAGCGGGGAGATGGAACGGGGAGGGGCTCTAGAGGAAGAGGAGGCAGGGTAGCCTCGCTGCCGCCGCGGGCTGGCCGGAGGCGACGGCGGCGGGGGAGGGGGTGGTTGGAGGCGAGTGGCGGCGTCGCCTCATGAGTCACGGACGTGTTTTCTTCTCCTCCGTCACCAGGAGATGTTGCTGAGCAGCCAAGTAAAAACCAAGAAATGTCTGAAGTAATCTAAGGGAACGCTGAGCATCGGGTGGACTACGCCTACATGATCCACCAAGAGCTACGTAAACAGGTGGATATGAGGAAATTTGTTTTGCTCCTGTTTGGCCACCATCTAAAAAACTGCATTTTGCTAGGGTTTCTCTCTGGCAAAACACCAGTCTTTTCCTTGATACTGTATGGTTTACGTCGGTGGGAACCTTTATTTGTCCCTGCTCAAATGTTACTCTTCTGGTACTCGTACATACATCACGAAGTGAAAAAGAAGAATCTTACTCTTGTACAGTCAAACGATCGACTTCAGAGGCCAAATCTTTCACGTATTTCCCATAATGGAAAGATGTCTACTTTATGTGCTCAGATGCGTATAAGATCTACCTCCTCTGTCCAAAATGGATGTCACAAATTTATCTAAACTGAATAAATCTATGCACGGTTTAGGTTTAGTGCGTAGATACATTCAAATTTTAACAAATCGAAGACACATTTAATACATAAAAACCCTTGTAGTGACCTCGCCGTGCAGAGACATGGACATGCTCAAGAGATGAGACCCATGCGAAACTAAATACTTACTCCGGTGTATATTAATAGTCTCAACTTTATTCTTTATTTAGATTCATATGTATCTTTACTATTCTTTCTGTGTTAAATAGATTTTATGTATCAAGAAACTATTTAGTATATAGATACATCTAGATTTAAATAAATTTAGAATATCTATTTTGCGACGGAGGAAGTAGATACATAGAAATCTAGGTAAGTTAAGGCCATTAATATGTATCGGAGGAAGTAGCACAACTCAGACTCAATGAGAAGGGAAAGAACATATATAACCCACTTTTTTGTCTTGAATGAGGTGTGGCGTTCTGTACGAACCGCTTGTGCTAGCTCGCACTACGATCGACGCGGTCACTGTTCAGGATCTAGCAACTCGTTGGTCATCTATCATCGTACTACAGGCCAATGAGAAGAGGAAAAAACAGTTGAAACCTTACAAGCATGGGCGGAGGTACGTGTGTGTGTGGGGGGTGGGGGGGGGGGGGGTGCCCCCTCCCACAACTTTATTGATTTTACCTTAATTAGTGCCTAAGATATGGAAAAACTAGTTAATTGCCCTCCGACCCGTACTGCACATGCACATGGATCTTCCCCACCCCCATAGATACTCCTCTAGCTCCACCACTGCTTACAAATAGGCGCTCCGCCACCCTGCTCGTTCTCCACCGGTCGTCGTGGCTCTATTAGAAGATGAGGGTGAGGTCCAGAAGATCACTCTGTACATCGGCGTTTTTTTCTCGTGCCCACCTTGTCTTACCCTGAGCCAGTGATTCAAGAAGGAATAGGGAAGGAGCTTGGAGTTCTCGTCCTATATCTTCGTCCACACAGCCACCATAGGGGTGGGAGCTGGACTTGGTATGTCTCACTTGCGATTATTCTTCACCTCCGGTGTACTCTTTTCTCACCACCTGGCTTTTTTTTGAACGAGGAATGGACACGAAGGGCCTGGAACTGCATTAAAAATACAAGGTGCCAGTACAAGCCAGACCCTAACTTTTGTTAAAAAGACCCTAAGCAAGATTCTGAAAAAGCAATCAGGTCCAACAGCACCACTGAAAGAACATGGACCGCCACCGTGGCCTTCTTCATCGATTCTGGGGACGGAACCACTTGGAATCGGGAAGAAGGTGAGCGCCACCGCCAATCCATCGCAAGGCCTCCTCTTGGAGGTTGAAGAGACGCCAAAACTCGTCGTTGGCGTCGAGCAAAGCCACCTACTGGACATCAGAGTCGGCGGCCTAACCTTGGCCACCGAGAGTGATCCGCTGATTGTTGCAGCTCCATGAAATCCTCGCCGCCCTCCAACTCCATCCCTAGCCTCAGATCGAGTCCTCCCGTTGTCTGCACCTCACAGAGCTGGGAGAGAAGCCGACACCGAAGCAGAAATAAGAGGCAGAGCGCGGCCACATACGAGCTTATTGACCAAGCTGCCCGACCCCTTCTCCCCCAGCACTGGCTCCGACCACCAGAGCACCACCAGGCAGAAGAGAACAAGCAACCTCCCAGCACAGCTCGGATGTGCAATGGAGTAGCTTGAATACACAGCCTTATTGTCGGAGATCCCCTAGCATGGCTTCCTCACCTGAGTCTCCACCTGCCACCGGAGAGACACCGTAAGAAAACCGCCACTCGGCCCGCCCCAGATCCGGTCGGCGAGACCTAGCGCACTACTCCCATACTCCACTTGGGAAACACAACAAAACCTACTTCTACTGGCGGCACCTCGCCTCAGCCCTCTCCAGACGGCAGAGCCGCCGGGAACGGCCTTGGTTCGGCCCAGATCGATGGTGGAGACCCTCAAGTACTGTAGCAAGAGAAAAGAGGGGAAGGAGAGAAATGAGAGCCCCACCACCTGGCTTTTATGCACCCTACTTTTCTAGATAAAAGTCTTTCATCATCTCCCTCCTTACTTAGTTGTCGCAATATGGAGTTATTCCTTTATTGTTGTTTCTTTTTTTCGAAACTGGGGAAGATCACCCCGGCATCTGCATTCAAGAGATGCATACATCCTGTTTTATTACATTATTCCCAACTAGGAAACATGTCCATGCGTTGCACTAAGAGAATTATTTTTATCAAAACCAGGGTAACCCAACTTTTGCCGCAAAATCTAACGACTAACTTACCCTAGATAACGAAAATCTAGTGGAAACGTCATTTGACTCTATATGTCAACTTGTAAGTTGGGCATGGAGTTTTAGCACCCTAGTGCACATTCTCTTGATATCTGGACCACAAAAATATACTCCATGATATGTGTTGTCCGCAATAATGAGTGTGACATAGACTATAGTAATTGGCTTAATACAATGTTGGTATTTTGTTACGTACTGGTGGGCCTGTCGTGGACCACTGGTACGGATGGCAGGTTCCTACCTGGACCGTGCACTGCTATCCTCGTTTAGGGACAGAGAACAGGGCGGCGACTCCTCTGGGATACTGGCTAGAAGTCTAAGGTGAAATTAAACATCCAAATACGATAACCTAGAATGGATGCTCGCAGTCGATGAGCACCAAATCAATCGACAATGTAGCATGTAGGTTTAAACTATTTGTGGCAAACAAAATATGTGCAGTCTTCTGATGTTTAGATTCAGATTTAGATCGTGTTCATGTCTAAGGTTAGAAATCTCACTACTGACATACTCCAAATGTTACAGTAAATTCGGTGTTATAACAAGTGGGAGTTAAAACAAAACATCTACGGTTCTAGAAAACAATTTGTAATTTTACAAATAAAATGAAAAGAAAAGTCATGATGGAGAATAATTGAGGACTGGAAGGTACTATAATCGTTCCTCCATTACTACACTTGACTAGAGCATCAAAAGATATCCAAATCAAAAGAGAAAATGTAAACGCACGGGCACAACAAGAGCTTGTTTTGTGGTGCCGGCAAGTTATCTCGGTAGGCCGTCGACATGGTGTCGCTCTGCCGTGGATGGTCCACACTAGCCGCACCTCCCTCTGCTAGCACCACTGTCGCCAACGTCGCCCGTGTTGGCTTACCTACAGGCTCACGATGCGACCTGGGGCTTCCTCCACGACCTCTTCCAGCAACGTCTAACTCGCCTCCAAGATAGCCAGCCCCCTACGAGTCTCCTCCATGACGGTGGCCACCAGGCACCACTACTACCATGGATGTGCTTTGGTGCGGCGAATTAATCTTGCAGGGGAGACTAGGGGAGGCGACGCGCCTTAACGGCAAAGGGTGATTCTCCTGGGAGCTATGGGAGGACGATGAGGACGCCATGGATCTTGGGATGTCTGGATTTTTTTAGGCAATTGGGATGTCAGGATTTGGAAAGAACCATAGATGGCTCTGGTGGTGCTCGACACGTGGTTTTCCGTGTGTGCATGGGTCCAGATCGCTGGACTGTATTTGTGCAGACAAGTGTAAACGGGTTGAGTATTCAACGTGGTGGGTTGTGGGTCAAAGGGCACTGTTCAATAATTGATATACTGCAATCAATACAACAAAATATATACGCATGGGCTTTCACGTGGAACAAATTGGTTGGCCCCGCAAGCAGGAGCATCTAGATTTAGGAGTCAAATCGAATTTCCGAACTTGTAAAGCTCTGAATTTTCTGCGTCTTCTGTTAGTATTAAGATTTTGATGGACCCCCAATTCTCAATATCTAAAAATTTCATCAATCTCTCAATTGATTTCTAATGGCTAACGGAACAATACTACCTGAGTTTATTTATCTAAAAACACCCCAACTATGCCGATTTCTCTTGTCGAGCATTCCCTTCATCTTACTATTTCTTCCATATCCTATTTTTCCAGTTTTTAAGATGCAATTTTCGTATTGATTCATCAAATTTGTCACATTCAACCAGCAAAACATCCGTGCTGAGTACATAAAATTTCTGAGATTCAATCAACAATATTTTATACTCCCTCCGTCCAAAAATAAATGATTTGAATTTATCTAGATTGTATATATCTAAACATGTTTTAGTATTTAGATAGATTTAAATCTAGACAAATCAAAGTAACTTATGTCTACACAGAGTGAGTACATACAATAGCTGGGTTGACATTCGCTACACTTGAAGTTATGAACTTATCTCGAACGGTTCAACTATACCTAGGGCTTGGCATTCGCTTTTAACCGAAAATTTGGTTCATTTTTTTGCCCTTTTTCAGTAACCAGTTAGCGTGCAAGTGCCATGCAGGTATCAACATATGATGAAATGTTTTCGAAAAAAAAATATGACGAAATGTCCAGCTGCAAATGTGAACTCGATTGGAGGACGTATTGTCAAGTGTCGTGAAGATGATCGGTACAACAATGCGTTAATCAACGTTTTAGTTTTGTTATAATCAAAGATATCTAGACGTCTTTTAGTGCTTTGGTATATGCATATCGAGAGTTGATGGTTGACCGCCGCCCCCCCTTGTCCTGTCCTTTGGTATATAGGTTCGTAAAGGTTCGGAGTAAACCTTACACTAAAAGACGTCTAGATACATTCATTTCACAAAACTAAAATGTCTTATATTTCTAAAAAGAGGGAGTGCCGGCTAACCGAAGAGAAATAATATATATCTGCAAGTTGCCTTTTTGCAAAGCTATGTGTGATCTTAAATTAACATATAGATGGCAAAGGACAGTCACACAAAGAACAGTTAACGTGAAATGTTTTTATGTGTGCACAGGAATAATTTGCTGCTCGATGTACGTGAAAAAGGACCAGTGATGCACTAAAGAGTAGAATGTGTGAACCAAGTTCTGAAAGCCAATCGGTAGTGTTTATGTGAAGATGTTAGGCTTATATTACTTGACCTAAGCCTAGGTTTATATTACTTGACCGCCCACATACTCCCATCCCACACCACCCTCCCGGCCCCTCCCGTAGCGCACCCCAGGGCGCCGCCGGGGGGCTCCTGATCCTGTCGCCAGCCCCTCCCCCTCCGCCGTTGCCACCGGAGCTGGCCACGGTGGCGGTGGGCCCAGCGCCAAAGGGGCCGGGGAGAGCAGATCACGATGGCAGTTCGCTGGTGGCGGCTGGATTTGGCGATGGTGGTTCGCCTGTGCGCGGCAGCCAGGGCGGCGCCCCTGGTCGTGTGACGGCGATGGATGCCCCTGGGCGTGAGATTTGATCGTGGAAGTCGGCTGCTTCCGGCGACTGGGCCGGTGCTCGGGTCTTGTTGTTGCGGCGGCTTACCCATCGGGTATCAGCGTAAGGTGTGGCGGTTGTGGTCGTAGATCCACCATCGGCGCGACCTTTTGGTTGCCTGAAGGTGCGTGGGGAGGCGACACGATGTGTCTTGCTTGGACTGATAGGCCGGCAGGGGCGCATCGTTATTGCAGGCTTGTCTCCTCTTCCGCCGGAGGGGATGAGCGACGGACGGCGGCATGGGGGCATGCTGTTCTGTCGATAATGGCGGGCGGTCCTAGGGTTCCTTCAACGTGAAGATGAAGATCTGCTTGTGTCTTGCACACGTTGATCTAGCCTAGAGAGACAGGTTCCAGAAGGCTTCGCTGGCGAACTCCCATGGGCGCATCATGCCTGAAGATTGCTGGATCGGAAGATATTCGGTCGTGCATGCCCATATTTTTCTAGCCGTTTGGTTTCAGCGGGAGCGTTGCAAAGCTCTGTTGTTTGTTACCATCATGTGTCATGTCTTCGACGATCCATGGTGAAGTCAGATACGGAGAATGTCAGGAAAGCAGGAACATGAGGGCAACAATGGTGATTTGAGTCTTTGAGCCAACAAAGAAATGGTTGCGTGATCTGTGACACGCGGCAGCGACTGTTTGTGGGGGTGACAACATAGGAAGAGTTTCTAGTCTTACCTTGCAGGTTGAAAATCAAGGTCTGACCTTAATTGGTTGAGCCTGGCAATGGCCTTGTTGAAGGCATTGTTTTACGAGCAAGGACTTTCTCTAGTGCGATCTTGCAGGGTGATCGGGTGACGACGGCGCTTGTGCACTGTTTTCTTCTTGATAGCGTTGCTATTCGAGTGGTTCGACTACTGGTATTATTCTGGTGGTGCTAGTGTCGTTGCTTCCAAGCATCGTTCTCTGTAGCAGGACTTTTTTTGGTATCTCGGCGATATTAATATATACTCTTTTTCAAAAAAAATTACTTGGCCCTTTGCTCAACTTTTGAATGATCAGCGCAAAACCCACCCTTGGTTCTACGTAACACTGGTAGAAAGAGGGCCTTTGGTCCAGCGCCCAAATTCCATTGGTCCCGGTTCGTTTCCATAATCGGGACCAATACTAGGCACCGGTCCTGGTTCATGCCGCTGGGCATTGGTCCCGGTTCATCTCTAAGCATTGGTCCTAGTTGGTGGCACGAACCGGGACCAATGCCCCTGCGACGAACACGTGGCGCTCTGCGGGGCATTGGTCCCGGTTCATGCCATGAACCGGGACCAAAAACCCCGCGACGGTCAGCAGTCCAAAAACCCCGCGAACGGTCAGTAGTCTAGGACAATTAATGTAATTTAATTCGGGGCAGAAATTAATTCGTGGCAGAAATTAATTCGAGGTAGAAATTGAATTGATCAGTATTTTTGAAAAAATCTTTCACAAATTAATCGAGACAAAGATCTAAATTGAGATATTTTATTATTCGACCACAAATTTTTCCATACAAAGATGCGACTTTAAAAAATTTCCTAGTCGACAACACTTCCGATGTCGCTGTCCTCCGAGCTGCTGTCCTCCAAGCCGCCGGCTTTCTCGTTGTCGTCGGACAAAATCTCCACGATTTCGGCGTTGTTCGGGAGACGGAGCTCCTCTACGCGCCTAGCGGCGTCGATGGCGGTGTAGATGGTCCGTCCAGGGACAGACCAGAACATCTCCCGCCCTTCTTGGTTGCGGTGATCCGGGTGCATCAGGTGCCTGTCCACGATGCGGTTGCCAAGTTTGGCCTTCCGCTCCTTCTTGAACAGTTGGGGCCAGTACTCGCTGGCCGCCGCGTACCGGGGCAACGCCCTCATGCACGCGGGCAGCTGGCGGCGACGCTCCGCGATGACGTACTCCATCTCGTATCCGCGGGGGTTGAGGAGCGGAGCCACCGGCACACCCGCCTCGCTGATGCGAAATCCGGCGGGCACGGTCGCGCGTGGCGGTGCGAGGATGCCGTAGTACGCAAACATCGCCGCCTCGTAGTGGTTGAGCGTGGGCACCTCCATGACGGTGCGGTGGAGATTGGAGAGGGAGGGGAGGCGAGACGACAGCGCGGTGGAGAGGCGATGGCTAAAGGGGTGGGGTGGAGAGGGACTGCAGAGAGGCCGAGGCGATGGCGAAAGCGAGCGTTGTGGCCTAATATTTATACACGGGGATGACGAAGCGACGGTGGGCATTGGTCCCGGTTATCGCCACGAACCAGGACCAAAGCCCCTCCCGAGCGACACGTAGCGGCCTAGCAGCGCGCCCTCCACCCAGGTCATTGGTCCCGGGTCGTGCCATTAACCAGGACCAATGACCTAGGTGGGGTGCGAGCTGTTGGGCCGCCACGTGTCGCGTGGGAGGGGCGTTGGTCCCGGTTCGTGGCAATAACCGGGACCAAAAACCCTCCCCTGGCTATATATAAGTCCAGCCCTTTGCCCACCAAATTTTGCTGGATTGTGTGTGAGGTGTGGGTGCTAGCTTTTTTTTCTTTGATTGCACACAAGGTGTTCGATGAAATGTCCGAGTCACACTTTAGTTCGCACAACACGGTATCCTCGGCCGAGGTTAGCATGTGTCCATGTAGGGTGTTCATTTTACTATTCACGATGTTATTGTAATGGTTAATTATTATGACGCAGATCGATGCACGGATGCGATGGATGTATGGCGACCAACGCCATTCCGATTTTATTGCAGGCCTCCATAAATTTATCGATTTGGCTAAGGCAAACAAAGTGGATAATTTTATGCCTTGTCCCCGCATCGACTGTCGGAACATGGCGGAGCACTCTGCCCCGAGAATCCTTCAAAGCCATCTGCTTCGGAGAGGTTTCATGCCCGGATATTATTGTTGGGCCATGCACGGAGAAAGAGGGGTTAGGCTGGAAGAAAATAAAGAAGAGGAGGATGATGACAACTATCCTATGTCCCCTGAAGAATACGGTGATACTGCAATGGAAGACAATGAAGAAGAGGGAGGCGGCAATGAAGAAGAACAACGGGCATCGGATGAGCCCGTTGATGGTCTTGGTCGGGTAATTTATGATGCAAAGCAAGAATGTGATACAAAAGGGAGAAGCTTAAGTTGGAGGCCATGCAAAAGGATCATAAAAAGTTGTTGTACCCAAATTGCAAAGATGGCAGCACAAAGCTCGGTACCACACTTGAACTGCTGAAATGGAAGGCAGAGACTGGCTTATCTGACAAGGGATTTGAGAAGTTACTAAAAATAATGAAGCCGAAGCTTCCAAAGGATAACGAGCTGCCTGAGACAACGTACGAAGCAAAGAAGACTATCTGCCCTCTAGGATTAGATGTGGAGAAGATACATGCATGCATTAATGACTGCATCCTGTACCGTGGTGAGAAGTACGAGAATATGGATAAATGCCCGGTATGCAATGCATGTCGATACAAGATCAAACAAGATGACCCTAGTGATGTTGAGGGCGATGACGAGCCCTCCAGGAAGAGGGTTCCTGCTAAGGTTATGTGGTATGCTCCTATAATACCACGGTTGAAATGTCTATTCAGAAATAAAGAGCATGCCAGGTTGTTGCGATGGCACAAAGAAGAGCGTAAGAAAGACGGGAAACTGAGACACCCCGTCGATGGGTCGCAGTGGAGAAACATCGAGAGAAAGTACTCGAACTTTGCAGGTGACGCGAGGAACTTATGGTTTGGTCTAAGTACAGACGACATGAATCCTTTTGGGGAGCAGAGATGTAGTCACAGCACCTGGCCAGTGACTCTATGTATCTACAACCTTCCTCCTTGGTTGTGCATGAAGCGAAAGTTCATTATGACGCCAATGCTCATCCAAGGACCGAAGCAACCCGGCAACGACATTGATGTGTACCTAAGGCCATTAGTGGATGAACTTTTACAGTTGTGGGAAGAACCAGGTGTAAAGGTGTGGGATGAGCACAAATAGGAGCCATTTGACCTACGAGTGTTGTTGTTCATAACCATCAATGATTGGCCTGCTCTTAGTAACATTTCAGGACAGTCAAACAAGGGATACAATGCATGCACGCACTGTTTAGATAATACTAAAGGTACATATTTGGATAAATGTCAGAAGGTTGTGTACCTGGGGTGTCATAAATTTCTTCCGACCAATCATCAAGTAAGAAAGAAAGGCAAGAGTTTCAACAGTGAGGCAGATTAGTGGAAGAAGCCTAAGCTTCCTAAAGGTGCTGATGTATTTGGTATGGTGAAGGACCTAGAAGTAATCTTTGGAAAGGATCCTGGCGGTCAATCTGTTCCAAAAGACCCCATTACCGGACACACGGCCATGTGGAAAAAGAAATTTATATTTTGGGAGCTTGAGTATTGGAAATACCTAGAGGTCCGTTCTTCAATCGACGTGATGCACGTGACGAAGAATCTTTGCGTGAACCTGCTAGGCTTCCTGGGCGTGTATGGGAAGACAAAAGATAGACCAGAAGCACGTGAGGACCAACAACGTATCAAATACCCATACAACAAGCATACTGATAAAGGACGTAAATACTTAAGCAGCTACGCTCTTACCAAAGCACAGAAGGAAATCTTTTTTGAAGTCCTTTACAGTATCAAGGTCCCGGCTGGCTTCTCGTCAAATATAAAGGGAATAATAAATATGGCAGAGAAAAAATTTCAGAACCTGAAGTCTCATGATTGCCACGTGATTATGACACAGTTGCTTCCGGTTGCATTGAGGGGGCTTCTACCGGAAAATGTTCGATTAGCCATTGTGAAGCTATGTGCATTCCTTAATGCAATATATCAGAAGGTAATCGATCAAGAAAGTCTAGAAAGGCTACAGAAGGATGTGGTCCAATGTCTTGTCAGTTTTGAGTTGGTGTTGCCCCCGTCCTTCTGCAATATTATGACACATCTCTTACTTCACCTAGTCAAAGAGATTTACATTCTCGGTCCTGTATTTCTGCACAATATGTTCCCCTTCAAGAGGTTCATGGGAGTCTTAAAAAAATATGTTCATAATCGTGCTAGGCCAGAAGGGAGCATCTCCAAGGGCTATGGAACAGAGGAGGTCATTGGGTTCTATGTAGACTTTCTTCCTGACCTTAAGCCGATTGGTGTTCCTGAATCACGGTATGAGGGGAGACTGAGTGGAAAAGGCACGCTAGGAAAGAAAGCAATGATATTTAGGGACGGACATTCTTTGAATCAAGCACACTACATAGTTCTCCAAAGTTCTACCTTCGTGGCTCCGTATATCGAGGAACACATGAATGTTGTAGGCTCCAAGTTCTCGGGGAAGGATGACTACTGGATTAAAGAAAATCACATGGAGACTTTCGGCACTTGGTTGCAATTACATCTCATGAATGACACCACTATTGGAGATCAGCTCTACTTGTTGGCCGCGACACCATCTGCGACTGTATTGACTTTCCAAGGGTACGAGATAAATGGGAATACATTTTATACGATTTCCCAAGATAAAAAGAGCACCAACCAAAACAGTGGTGTCCGCTTTGATGCAACATGCGAGAATGGGAAAAAGGACACATACTATGGTTACATAGAGGAGATATGGGAACTTGACTATGGGCCTACTTTTAAGGTCCCATTGTTTTGGTGTAGTTGGGTCAACATGAATGGAGAAGGGGTAAAGGTAGACCAGCTGTACGGAATGACAACAGTGGATCTCAAGAATCTTGGTTATAGAGATAAACCATTTGTCCTAGCCAATGATGTGGCTCAGGTTTTTTTTGTGAAGGATATGTCCTCTAGACCGAAAAAAAGAAAAAAATAAGGAAACGAATACATCAGACGATGAGCCCAGGCGTCACATAGTTCTTTCAGGGAAAAGAAACATCACGGGAGATGAGGACAAGATAGACATGTCAGCAGATTATGATAAGTTTGATGAAATTCCGCCCTTCACCGTGAAAACTGACCCAAGTATCCCGTTAAGCAAAGAAGATGCTCCATGGTTACTGCCTAAGAAGCGATCATAGGCAAGGGATCGACATATGCGACGAAGGATTCATATCCTAAACCCTAAACCCTATGTAAATCTATGTAATGTATGGAAACTTTGTGTGATTTATGGGAACTTTATGTGATGTATCGAAACTTTATGTAATGGAGTCTTTCACGGGCTTGCAGGGAATTTTTTCCGAGGCGGAGCTTCCGAAGATGCCGTAGGGCGTGTGCACCAACGACATCTTCGAGAAGCTCCGCCACGGGCGATTTCCCAACCCTTTCCCCAACACTGTTAGAGGAGATGGAGTCTTTCACGGGCTTGCAGGGAAATTTTTCCGAGGCCGAGCTTCCGAAGATGCCGTAGGGCGTGTGCACCAACATCTTCGAGAAGCTCCGCCATGGGAGATTTCTCAACCCTTTCCCCAACACTGTTAGAGGAGATGGAGTCTTTCACGGGCTTACACAGAAATTTTTCCGAGGCGGAGCTTTCAAAGATGCCGTAGGGCGTGTGCACCAACGACATCTTTGAGAAGCTCCGCCACGGGAGATTTCCCAACCCTCCATCCATGGGGATGAAACTCTCTCTACCTATGATAGCCCTTTTATAGGCATGGCGCCGCTTCTACTTTGTCTTGTTCCTCCGACAGGGCGTCGTGTGTTACATGCTTTATCTCATCGAGCAGTGCGTCCACCCACACGTCCTTATCCCGCCGACAACTTTAGTCTCGGTTGCACCCACCAGCCGGGACTAAAGGTTACCCACGCGTCCTTATCCCACCGACAGCTTTAGTCTCGGTTGCACCCACCAGCCGGGACTAAAGGTTACCCACGCGTCCTTATCCCACCGACAGCTTTAGTCTCGGTTGCACCCACCAGCCGGGGCTAAAGGTTACCCACGCGTCCTTATCCCACCGACAGCTCTCGGTTGCACCCACCAGCCAGGAATAAA
Source organism: Avena eriantha (assembly GCA_910589775.1). Taxonomy (NCBI): domain Eukaryota; kingdom Viridiplantae; phylum Streptophyta; class Magnoliopsida; order Poales; family Poaceae; genus Avena; species Avena eriantha. The sequence continues at coordinate 73,726,024 of OU342745.1, read as the reverse complement.
GGTTACCCACGCGTCCTTATCCCACCGACAACTTTAGTCTCGATTAGCTTTTTCGTGCGTCGAAAGGGAAAACTTCCTCCTGCAACATCGTAAGCCATCCCAAGGTGCACATGTGTGCACAATATGGGCACATTATCACAAACTATGCCCTGATTCTAGCCATAACATTGGTGGTTTGACCTAAATGCCATGAAACCTCGAACATGATAGGTCATTTTGTGAAGGATTTTTTATGATGTTTGCAATTTTTCAAGTTCAATATTTTTCCTTGCAACTGTGACACATAATATGACACCACGGGAAGGTTTCACATTGTTTGGATCATTTTTTCAATTTCTTATGCCCGTTTCAAACTATATTCAAAACGGCGGGCATGAAGCTTCTTAGTCCGGGGCTGAGCCTCGCTGAACTTGAAGTGGATCTCTGATGAAATAGCATGTTGTGAACCTATAAATGATTTTTTTTAAATTCACAAGCATTATATCATGTACTTGTAGTTCAAATCTTGATAACCGCCTACCGATTCGGCAGGAATTTGTCTTTTTCATGAGGGATGGACAGAAAGGTTCCAGATACACCGGTTGGGAAATTTTCCATATAAGGTGGTCTAGTATTTTTGAAAAATGGTTTGGTACCAATGCCAAACTTTAATTTGGTGGTTGCTACACAGAACACCCTGATTTTGACACCTCAAAAATGGAAATTAGCTTTTTCGTGCGTCGAAAAGGAAAACTTTCTCCTGCAACATCGTAAGCCATCCCAAGATGCACATGTATGCACAATATGGGCACATTATCACAAACTATACCCTGATTCTAGCCATAACATTGGTGGTTTGACCTAAATACCATGAAACCTCGAACATGATAGGTCATTTTGTGAAGGATTTTTTATGATGTTTGCAATTTTTCAAGTTCAATAATTTTCCTTGCAACTGTGACACATAATAGACACCACGCGAAGGTTTCATATTGTTTGGATCATTTTTGAATTTCTTATGCCCGTTTCAAACTATATTCAAAACGGCGGGCATGAAGCTTCTTAGCCCGGGGCTGAGCCTCGCTAAACTTGAAGTGGATCTCTGATGAAATAGCATGTTTTATAAATGATTTTTAAAAAAATTCACAAGCATTATATCATTTACTTGTAGTTCAAATCTTGGCAACCGCCTGATGATTCAGCAGGAATTTGTCTTTTTCATGAGGGATGGACAGAAAGGTTCCAGATACACCGGTTGGGAAATTTTCCATATAAGTTAGTCTAGTATTTTTGAAAAATGGTTTGGTACCAATGCCAAACTTTAATTTGGTGGTTGCTTCACAGAACACCCCGATTTCGGCACCTCAAAAATGGAAATTGGCTTTTTCGTGCATCGAAAAGGAAAACTCCCTCCTGCAACATCGTAAGCCATCCCAAGATGCACATGTGTGCACATTATCACAAACTATGCCCTAATTCTAGCCATAACATTGGTGGTTTGACCTAAATGCCATGAAACCTCGAACATGATAGGTCATTTTGTGAAGGATTTTTTATGATGTTTGCAATTTTCAAGTTCAATATTTTTCCTTGCAACTGTGACACATAATATGACACCAAGCGAAGGTTTCACATTGTTTGGATCATTTTTGAATTTCTTATGCCCGTTTCAAACTATATTCAAAACGGCGGGCATGAAGCTTCTTAGTCCGGGGCTGAGCCTCGCTGAACTTGAAGTGGATCTCTGATGAAATAGCATGTTGTGAACCTATAAATGATTTTTTTTTAAATTCCCAAGCATTATATCATGTACTTGTAATTCAAATCTTGGCAACCGCATGCCGATTCGGCAGGAATTTGTCTTTTTCATGAGGGATGGATAGAAAGGTTCCAGATACACCGGTTAGGAAATTGTCCATATAAGGTGGTCTAGTATTTTTGAAAAATGGTTTGGTACCAATGCCAAACTTTAATTTGGTGGTTGCTTCATAGAACACCCCGATTTCGGCACCTCAAAAAGGGAAATTGGCTTTTTTGTGCGTCGAAAAGTAAAACTTCCTCCTGCAACATCGTAAGCCATCCCAAGATGCACATGTGTGCACAATATGGGCACATTATCACAAACTATGCCCTGGTTCTAGCCATAACATTGGTGGTTTGACCTAAATGCCATGAAACCTCGAACATGATAGGTAATTTTGTGAAGGATTTTTTATGATGTTTGCAATTTTCAAGTTCAATATTTTTCCTTGCAAATGTGACACATAATATGACACCACGCGAAGGTTTGACATTGTTTGGATCATTTTTGAATTTCTTATGCCCGTTTCAAACTATATTAAAAACGGCGGGCATGAAGCACTTTTCTTGTTCAAAATTATATAGTTCAAATAAAAATATTTGAAAACACAAAATGGTTTTTGATTAGTTATTTAAATTGAAGCACTTTTCCTATTAAAAGTTTTTTGAAATTCCAAATTATGTAATAAATATTTGTTAATGCAATTTTAATTGAAAATAGTAAAATTGTATTGTTCAAATAAAAATATTTGAAAACACAAAATGGTTTTTGATTAGTTATTTAAATTGAAGCACTTTTCCTGTTAAAAGTTTTTTGAAATTCCAAATTATGTAATACATATTTGTTAATGCAATTTTAATTGAAAATAGTAAAATTGTATAGTTCAAATAAAAATATTTGAAAACACAAATTGGTTTTTGATTAGTTATTTAAATTGAAGCACTTTTTCTGTTGAAAGTTTTTCAGATTCCAAATGATGCAATAAATATTTGGTAATGCAATTTTAATTGAAAATAGTAAAATTGTATAGTTCAAATAAAAATATTTGAAAACAGAAAATGGTTTTTGATTAGTTATGTAAATTGAAGCACTTTTCCTGTTGAAAGTTTTTTGAAATTCCACATAAATAATTATCTTAAATTGAAACATCTTTTAATTAAAGAAGAAAACAAATTTGAAAATGGCGGGAAGACCAAAAGGTTTGCCAAAATCTGAAAAACAGGTCAACGATCCCGGTTTGTCCCACCAACCAGGACCGATGATCCTAGATGCGCGCGCTGCCATTAACATGCCTTCGGTCCCGGTTGTTGGCACGAACCGGGATCGTTGATCCTTTGGTCCCGGCTGGTGGGACGAACCGGTACCAAAGGCCCATGCACGTGGCAGCACAGCAACGCTTCTTTAGTCCCGGTTCGCCCACCAACCGGGACCGTTGGTCCTTTAGTCCCGGTTATTGGGACGACCCGGGATTAATGGTCTCTACAGTTACAGCCCCGGACCTTCCTCCTCCCCAACTCCCCCAATTCACAGAGCACATCGATGCGCGACTAAGAAAAATTTGCGGCGGAGCCAAATCACGCCGGCAGGCTGCCCAAATCTACAGCGGCCGCTTCACGCTGTCGACGCCCGCCGCCGCCAAGCCACCACCGTCTGAGGAATCGACCGCGCACGCTGGAAATCAATGCCACGGTCACCGTCTGCTTGGACTCCGGCCATCGCCATTGCCGCTGCTTCCGAGCTCCTTCGGCCTCGTCGACCCGTCCATCGTCTTCGTGGTGAGCCGCTGGTCCTCCAGGACCTCTCCTTTCTCTCTCTCTCGCTCTGTTTCCTTCTGTCGCCTAGCACCACTGCCCGCCACCGTCGGACGTCGTCGCAGACGACGCTCTGATGACCAATAAAGGGCGGCGCGACCACCGTTAGCTTCTTCGCGACACGCTCGTTCGAACCGGACCTTCTGCGCGTTCCAGCAAGCACTCTAGTGCCGCTAACCACCGCCGGCCGATGTGCCCTCCGGCGAGCCCATGTGGCGCTAAGGCGGCGCTCATGTGGCCCTGACGTGGGCATCGAGCAAGCTTTGCCATCATGGCAGCCCGACGTGGCCCTGGCCCCACTAATCAGTCACTGTGGGTAGGTGATGCATCCGTGAGAAAAGTTTCCCCAGCCTTAGGTGACGTCAGCCTTTACCTATGTCGACGCAATAAAAGTTTAATAATTGTTTAAATAATTTCAGAAAAGAGTTTAATCATATAAATTCAATAAGTAATTATTTCTAAGTCAGAAAAATATGTATAATATATCAAAATGTTCAGAAAAATAAGATCTACACAATAGACTCATAATCATGTATTGTTCAACAACTTTAATTACAAGTTTAATAAGAGAATGAAATCAACCCCTCGTAGGTGATTTCGGGTCTCTCCTGTACTAGGGTTTGGACCCTTCGGATCCCACTTAAATTGTCAAGCATGCCTTAGGGTTAAATTTCAACTATGTTTAACTTGTCATATCATTATCGATGCCATGTGTTGATTGTTGTTTCCCCTTTCTTGTCATAAACTTAATATGTAATTTCAGAACATCATCTTTGCAGATACTATGGATCCAACACATCAGGAAAACATCCTCCAAGGAATGATCTGCAAAAATGAAGATATCGATATCGATGTCACGAGTGAGTTTTTGAACGATTCCGGTCAGGGAGATGAGTCTCTCAACCGAGGAGACGGCTCCGGTGAGGTAGAAGCCGAAGCCTGGGACAGAGGAGAAGCTGATGAGGAAGAAGGCGACGGCTCCGGCGGAACCTTAAATCTCGCAAACATCGGCGAGGTGTATATATGTATTTTTGTAATTAAAATGCTGCTGTCTATATATATACATGCATATATTAACACTCTTTCTTGTTTTAGCCCTCCGGATTGAGAACTTCTTTTGTAAGAACGAAACGAGGCCCAACAAAAAAGTTGGATGACACTGTGAGGTATAGGATCGACGTGGTCAGTGTAGATGGCGAACCGCAAGCTCCCGTCGATGTCGCAAGAAAATTTGTCAAGCAATGCGGAGTTCTTGTGAGGGACTACATCCCGATCACCGTTCAAGAATGGAATCGGCCAAGCGGCGGTGGAGTCCATATGTCGGCGACAACGCCAAAGATAAGCTTTTTGACAAGGTCATGACTAATTTCCTCCTGCCGGTACCAGATGTGAATCCAGATGAGGAGAGAGCAAGAATGGAGCTTGTGCAAAGAGTCAAGAAGTTTGCTCTCAGCAAGATGGCCGATGCATTCAAGGATTGGAAGAAGAAACTGTACAATAACTTTGCCAAGGTAGAGAAGACTCCGAATTTCAATGAAGCCGGCTATGCTAAGTTAAGACACCAGTGGGAGGATTTTGTGAAGTACAAGACATCGGAGAAAGCTAAGGAAATGTCTAGAATAAATACGGAGAACGCTGCTAAGAAACTGTACCATCATAACATGGGGCCTGCTGGCTACGCCGGTTGCATGCCTAAGTGGGATGCACTTGAGGTCAATTACATAGCTGTCGAGATCAGACCAGAGCCCGCAACATGGGCACCACAGGCGAGAAACTGGTTTTACGGCCATGGGGGCATGTTGGACAAAGAAGGGAGGGCAATATATAATCAGAAATACAAAGATGATCCCCTACTGCCCATCGACGATATTAGAAATGCAGTAGATGATGTTGCAGTGGGACGGTTCGTTCCTGATAGTGAGAACGACGAGCTCACACGCGCCCTTAAAAATCCTGAACACGACGGACGAGCACGAGGCACACCAGGCTCCAAGCCGTGGAAGGTTGCCTCCCCCCCGGAAATGAAGAGATATCCCACTAAAAGCCATCAGAGGAGAAAGGAAAGGGAGGCAGCTGAGAAAGCGGCCGCTGTAGACCGGCTGCGTAATGTAGAAGAAGCATTAAAGCGGCACCAGGATCAACTCGACAGACTTAGCCAACAAGGTACTAGCGGCCAATCTCAGCGGCACGTAGTAGAAGCTGCATTCGAGGGTACCGACGCCCTATCGAATAAGAAAAGCAGTGTCGCTTCCACGCAGCTCCATGATGTTGATGATGATGCACCGACGACATCTCCTCCTAAACGCTACCCAGTGGATAATATCACGGAGACAACAGCTTGTGAGCTAAAGGTGCAGGTTATGAACTTAAGGGTGACGGCGGCGGTCGGCATGGCGGTACCAATTGCGCCTAACCCAACTTGGCATTGTAGACCGGTTCCAAAAGGGTACGTTGTCGTCACGGTGGATGAGATGAAGGAAGATTTTGAGGAGCTGAAGCTAGACCACCTGCAGGGGAAGATATGGAGCTGACTCAACTAGGAGAAGCCAAAGGGGGGACTATTCTATGGCCAAAGAAGCGCATCATGCTTCCAAATTATGTGCCGCCAAGGCCACCCACTCCTCAGAGCAGCAATCTACCTTTGCCGCCACCTCACCACTCCAGCGCAACCGTCGCCTTCACCGCCTCACCACTCAGCGCAACCGTCTCCATCGCCGCCTCAGCCGTCTCCGCCGCCGCGTCAGCCGTCTCCGTCCCCTGAGCGTCAGAGACAAAAGCGGAAGTATACTAAGGGGGGCAGCAGCAGCAGCAGCAGCAAGAGCACGTTCCAATCACCGAAACGTAAGCTATCGCCCCTCCCAAAAGTACCTCATCAGAATATGAAGAAGCTACCTTGCGAGAAGACAGATGAAGAAACTGATGCGGCCGCAGCTGCCCATTATGAAAAGTGGAAGATTGACATGGCTAACAAGAAAAAGCCGATAGAGGCATATTTCCCGGTCACCGCAGAAGATAAATCCAAAGCAGCCGCGCTTAAGATTCAGCTTCACCAACCCATAGCGCTCACATCAGACTATAATCGCTCTATTACAAAGTCGGCTGAGGCAAAAGAGCGGAGAGTCGGGAAAGAAGTTGCCCAGCTCGGACAACAAAAAAATCAATCGATCGAACCGCTCAAAGTGTACGATACCAATGAGTGGAGAGCCCAGGAGCGGCATGATCCGAACATTGATCCGGAGTTTGTTCGACTGTATGGAGAAAAGGCCCAATTATATGGACTGTTTATTACTGAGTACATGAGCCGTATGAATGAGTTCGAGGGGTACCAAGAAACATCATATGTGTATCAGTACGGGGCTCCTCTCGTCAAACCCGAGTTAGTCAAAGATCTACCAACAAAAATGCGAAGATTGCATAACTGGTACATCCCAAGCCTGTGCTGATTCCAAAAACTAGATCTATGCTGCATATAAACACCACCATTACGGTCATGGAGATGGCTTCCTACTAATCGAATTTCCAGAATTATTTCAGTTTTACCAACAAGACGCCCTCGACAAAACTATCGTCAGTGCCTATTGTTTCTAAGTATTATTAATTTCTGTAATTAAGTCTTTCTAGCTCAGCTCATTCGTTGCTTGTATAATCTTACTAATCACTATACTAACTATATATGCAGAATGAAGATTCAAGAATGCAACAAAGGACAAATCTATGACATTGGGTTTGTTGACTGTAATTTCGTTCATGAAGTTACTCTAAAAACAAATCCCAAAGAGACAGAGGATAACTTGTTCCAAGCGTTGAAGTATTTCAGCAACAGAAGGGAAATATTATTTCCTTACAATGCTAGGTGAGTGTTACTGTCTTGTACACATTCTATTTTTGCTTACTCGATGTTAAGCGTATAATTGACACGTTATATATTTTGTTAGTGTGTCAAGATTCCACTATATTTTGTTAATCATTGTTGTTCACACCGGAGTAGTAAAAGTCCTGGACTCGAAATGCACACCATTAGAAAAGTGGGCGGACATGCAGGAATGTCCCTAGAAGGCTTGGAAACGGTTCATCGCCAAAACTAGGGGTGTTTGGAAGCCAGAGCTTACATTTCAACTATTGACTGTAAGTACTATTTGCTAGATCCACACATCTCTTTGATTCTAGTTTCAATACAACCATTATCATGCTTGATTATTATTTTGATTGAACTCCGTTCTCGTAAAGTGCTTGAGACAGGAAGCCAGGAATAACTTATGTGGATACTATGTCTGCGAGTTCATTCGCCAGACGACCAAAGAGAAGGGCGCATACCGGAACATCAAAAAAATTGAAGTACGATAAACAATAATCACAACTTTATTTTATTACCACCAATTGTGTTTAGTTTCATTCATATATATTGATCCCCTTCTTTATATTAGATCGAACGGATGCGGGACAGTCTTCTATCACAAGAACGCATGCAAGCAATTTAAGAGGAAATTGCCGGATTCTTGTTAGAACAAGTCATAGATCCGAAAGAAGAATACTATTACCCGCTTCATTTGGAAGGGTGAGATGTAAATTAGATCAAATTCGTGTGAGAGTATCGTTTGTAATTATAATATGTTTCGACCAAGAAGACGGATGAGACGGTGTATATATTTGTGATCATGCATGATGTGTAATATATATATATATCGTGGTTTCATTATTGCTGTATATATGTAGTACCATTAAATTGATAAAAAAAATCATGCCGCGGCAGAAAATAGCCCGAAAATCCTGCCGCGGCAGAAAAATAGCCCGAAAATCCTGTCGCGGAACAAAACCCTGCCGCGGCACAGAGACCAACGATCCTGGTTCGTGCCAAGAACCGGGACCAATAATCCACCCCCGCCCGTCTCTGAAGCTGCCACGTGGAGACCCATTGGTCCCGGTTTGTTCCAGGAATCGGGACCAATGATCCACCCCCCTCGTTGCGCGCCCGCCCACGTGGAGACCCATTGGTCCTGGTTCATGCGCGAACCGGGACTAGCATTAGTCCCGAGTGATTGGTCCCGGTTCGGGAACCGGGACCAATGGCCCTTATGAACCGGGACTAGAGGCCATTTTTTCTCCAGTGTAAACTCAAAAGGAATAGCCATATCAATAATTATGGTGGAAGAAATTCACACAATTATAGTTATGATAGAACTTAGGGGCTCCGGCTTACGACCGGGAGCAGAGCTAAAACTATTCATGCGTATGCAATGAATAGCCAATAATTTTTGCAAAACAGTTTCAGTATATAAGCTCTTAATGCATTGTTCTTCTCTATGTGTTTAATTCGTAAAAGTTGCAAAAAATCGATGTCGCGAGCACTCCCCAGGTGTGGCCGTTCTAAGGGCTAATTTGGATACAGTTGAAGAGTATCCCAGGGTTCTACTCCCCTTGGGGAGGATTTCCATGAGTAAGCCGGATCCCCTCCTCCATGGGAAAATCCTAACGTGAATTTGGACAGAAGGGCGAGCGGATCTTGGGGTTGTTGCCTTGGACAGAGGGAATAGATTTTTGAGCGCATAGTGTTTTTTTATCGGGGGGCGCCTAGTGCTCTGTTCGCTGTAGCTTTCTGAGCTCCCAATCACGACTCATGCGCGAGAAAAAAAGGGAATTCCCACCAGACGTCTGGGGGTGTGGGAGGTTTTCCTGGGGAAACGACGCGGGTCGGCAAGGCACACCTTTCCCCGTGGGCGTCCAAACTTGCAGATGAATTCTCCCAGGACTCGCTCAGCCCGTGGATTGTCTAACCAAGGAAAGAGCCGGGATCCCCTGCTACCAAACAGGCCCTAACCTGGACCAGGATACCCAGTTTGGGTTTTACTTGGGCTCCACCAACACCAAGTCACCGACCCACACTCACTTGTTACAAAAAAAAAAACTGACCCACACTCAGAGCTAGAAGAAAAAAATCCAATCGACACGTACACGAACTGCTATTCTTGTTCAGGTCCTGGACTTGATGGATCGATCGATATCAGTTGGCCGTCGCGCGCCGACGTGTTGTATGTTGTGACGCCCGTTCCGCCGCCCGTCTACAGGCTTATTCCCTCTGTCCGGCAATCTGCCCGCAGTTTGTCAGTTTGTCAGTCTGTCAGTCGTTAGTCGTTAGTTTGTTAGTCATACCACGGTAAGAACAACAGTGCTCTATTCTCCTTTACTTATGGTTCTTTGGATCACAGGATTTTAAAAAATAGAAATTTGACAGGGTCGCATGTATAAAACAGAAGATTACAAATAGCGGATAAATAGGGAAAATCTGCATGCTTTAGTCACTTGGATGAAACGCAGGAAAAACATAGAAAAAGTGCCTTAATCCTACGCGAATAAGGTTAATAAAGAGGTTAAAGTGGTTGTTAAAATTTCTATAGGATTGGGATATAGGAATGCAGTCTATAGGAATTTTGGAGGTGTGATTCTTTTCATCCAAAGGGCTTACATAGGAAAAAAAATCCCATGGGTTGAATTTCTCCAAAATTCTTATGAAAATCCTTCAATCCAAAGAGGTCTTTATAATTTCCGTTGTTTTACCTCGAATTCAAAATCAAAAGTGGCGGTCTTTTATGTTAAATTCAGATTTGGATTATATGATTGGTTGGTGCTAATTCTATTTAGAATCAGAAGTGACCAGATCAAACTGGTTTGTTGATTCACGGTAAGAAGAAGAAGTGCTTCACTTATAATTTATGTTCTGTTTTTCTCTAATTGAGATTCTGAAAAAACATAACATTGTAGGTCTGAAAAATGAAGATCAAGCAAAACTAAGAGAAGTGTAGTGATTTAAAACGTATGTGGGATAAAGCTGCGGAGAAACCGAAGATAGCTTCGACGTCGATATCTATTGAGCTTGGGAGCCAAAATCAAGATGAAAATGTGAGGAATCCTCCTTCCAATGAATTGAAGTTGGCACTAGTGCAAGAAAATAATAATGATGGCAGAGAACAACTAACTGAAGATGGTGTTAGAGAACCGGAGCTACGGTAGAAGATCAAGTATTGGATGATGAAGTAGTATGTACTTGAGCATGATCGAGGCAAGAGGACTCCCATCACATTCTATGATGTCAATAATCAAGACGTTATAAGAAGGAGATACTTGCTTGGTTACTTTTCTTGAGCGTCGATTTCTCTTGCAAGTAAATGACGATGACATCATTGCTTGCTTTCAAAAGGGAGATAGTAGAATTAAATAATATTTTTTCATTGTTCTTCCAATGTAATTTATTTTTTTGAAAGTAAAACAATTTATAGTTCTATTCATGTTGTTGTGAATGCATATATATTAAATCGGTGTGCTGGATTTTTTGGCTCCGAATACCCAATATGAAAATCCTGACTTCGCCACTACCTACGACTTGTTTGTGTATCCATATTTTTCTAATACTTTTGACAACCAACAATGTAGAATAATTTTAGAAAATATAAATGATTGTCTAAAAAAATAGATGGTTCAAGCTATAGCCTATCATGACTCTACTCATCATTCTATAAGCAACTCTCCTCTTATTCCCAACAACTCGTCCCAAACATATACGTTTGACAGACTATTCCATCCTCTTATTCATTCCTTGCCTAATATGTTTACTCACCAACTTATATTTTATAGATGCATATGTACACAACCAGCAATTCATAAAATAACTATCATGGTAAATAGTTTACTCGATCAATAGACGTAAGTGGTTTTGAATGTATTCAACAAACTTTCAAAAATCATGGATATATCGAATATATAGATTATTTAATTTGCAATTGCATTACGGTAATCTCTCTTACGAAATACTAATAGTTTCAAGTCTTTTCTGTATGAACAAGTGGGAGCTTGATATGCATTGTTAAGATGCCCAAAAACGCTAATCATGATAAACTTGAAGTAATATATCTTTAAAAGTTTAGCATAAATATTAAATATATCTTTCATATATTTTTTGGAGTGGGGGACCATTGCCCCCTGGACCCTATGAATGCTCTGGCACATTAAACAAGAGGATCTTATTTCATGTTGCGGTTCCCAATTTTGTGGACCAACAATCGCGTAGGCACCACGCCCACCGCGGTTTTCACCCATAGGTGTGTGATCTTCCTTGAAGCTGAGTTTGGATTCTCCATCTTCATGTACGTGTAGTCTCTCGCTTCTAGCTCCTACATAAAGTATTCACGTCGTTGTCCTCGATCAAATGCACATGACTGATTGTACTTTGAAACATCTTATATTTTGAAACGGAGGGAGTATATGGCTGTTGCAGGTTATGCTGCACGCCATTTTGCCGCTGGGGCAGCCTCCCTCACGGTGGTGGACTACGTGGACAACAACACGAGTCGGTGCTCCTTCCTCACGGGACTTGCATCCGATACAGGACAGCCGAGGTACTCAGCCTACGGGCGTGGGCTTTCAACGTCCCCATCGGCCTCATCATGATCCGTTTCCATGCAATCCGGGATGGGATTCGCGAGGCTGCCGCCGCCGGTGAGGCATGACGGGCCGGACATCGACGCGTACATACCTGCAGCCCATCGAGAGGGATCAACCAGTCGGTTATTGTATTATATTGTAGTTTGCTCTGGCTGTGTTCTATAATACACTACAGGACGTAGCCCCCGATTGTTGTCGGCTCCCGTCGACGTATGCTCGTCGGCGTACTGCCCCATAGGCGTAGTCCTTTTGTCCATCGGCGTAGGTTAGATGGGCCACACCTAGATGGCAAACGGCCGTTTGGCTACACCGACGGCTTCGCCGTTGGCCTAGTTTTTTCAAAAAAATCAAAAAAATCGAAGTTTTTTTCAACGTTTTTTAAAATTGTTTAACTCACTAATCTAATATGGATATTTTTAACTCTAAGTACACTGAATCTCAAGTTAAATTGCACTCGTCGTCAAATTTTCCAATCGGTCATCCATCCCAGCACGCTTAACTTTTCTGTTCCTTCTGGATATGCTTCCAAGAAAGAAATTAGGTCTTGTTGTTAATACTATCATATCAATTCTATTAACCATTGGACCATGATGTTAGACGTCTTTATTTCTTTTAGATTTCAAACAATTATGGAAGTAAAGAACAATGAATAAGTAATAATAATCTTGAATTCAAATAAAATGAAATAAATTTAATTTATTTTTTCTTTTTTCCATTTAATATTAAATAATTCATATCTACAAATCCGTAAATCGTAATTCGACGAATAATATATCCATATCAATTATAAAAATAAGAGGAATTTAAATATGGCATCCCTATCATATTTTTAATCATGTACCATATCTTTTTAACACTGGACCAACCGAAACTATGTCAGGATTTACGAAACACCCTGTTTTGGCACTTGGTGTGATGAAAAGAAAAACTTGAAGTGAATCTTTCATAAAATAACATATTTTGAACCTACAATTTATTTTGCCAAAAAATCATGAGTATTAGATCATGTACATATAGTTCAAATATGACCCACTTTCTACCAATTTGATATGAATTTGTATTTTTCACGAGGGGTGATCAAAAAGGTTTAAGATACCCCGGTGGGATATTGTCCATCGAAAAGGTGGTCTATTATTTTTGAAAAATAGGATGGTACCATTTTGAAACTTTCATTTGGTGGGTGCTTCACAAAACACCTCATTCTTTGCACTCAGTAAATAGAGAATCGTTTTTTGGTGCGATGAAAAGGAAAATTTCCTCCTGCAACATTCTTCGTCATCCCAACATGCACATGCATGTACAATATGGGCACATTATCATAAGATATGCGGCGATTTCAGTCCTAACATTGTCGTTTGGCTTGAAAGTCATAAAACTTCGAACATTATAGCTCATTTTTGAAAAGTTTTTTTAAGATATTTATAATATTCCAAGTTTGATATTTTTCCTTGCAAATATATCACATAATATGACACCACATGAAGATTTTGCATTGTTTGGATTGTTTTCGAATTTTCATACCCATTTCAAACGATGGTTAAATAAGTGCGCATGAATATTCTTAGCTCGGGGATGAGCCTCGCTAAACTTGCAGTGGATCTCTGATGAAATAGTATATTGTGAATCTAAAAATGATTTTTCCAAAATATCATCAGCATCAGATCATGTATATGTGGTTTAAATTTGACCCACTTCCTACTGATTCAGCAGAAAATTGTCTTTTTATGAGGGATGGACAGAAAGGTTTAAGATAGGCCGGTTGGGACATTGTCCATGCAAGGTGGCCTAGTATTTTAAAAATGGGTGTTACCATTTTGAAACTTTTATTTGGTGGTTGCTTCACAAAACACCCCGTTGTTGATAATTGGAAAATGAAAAATGACTCCTGCAACATTGTTCGTCATCCCATGATGCATATGTGTGCACAATATGGGTATATTATCCCAAACTATGTCACGATTCTAGCCATAACATTGGTCATTTCGCCTGAAAGCCATGAAACCTCGAACATGATAGCTCATTTCTGTGAAGGTTTTTTTGAGATGCAATCACTATACTATGTTTGATATTTTCCTTATAAATATGTCACATAATATGACACCACGCAGATATTTTACATTTTTTGGATCATGTTTGAATTTCTTATGTTCGTTTCAAACTATGGTCAAAACAACAGGTATGCAGATTCTTAGCTCGGGTCTGAGCCTCACTAAACTTGTAGTGTATCTCTGTTGAAATAGAATATTGTGAACCTAAAATAATTTTTCCAAAAATCATAAGCATTAGATCAGATACCTGTAGTTTAAATCTGACACACTTACTACCGATTCGACAGGAATTTGTTTTTTTTCAAAAGGGTTGGACGAAACGGTTTAAGATAGCCCGATTAGGACATTGTCTATGCAAGATGGCCTAGTATTTTTGAAAAATAGGGTGATACCATTTTGAAACTTTCATTTGGTGGCTGCTTCACAAAACACCCCATATTTTATATTTTATTCAAAAAAATGTAATATTTGAGTTTAGATAAATAGATAGATCATCTTGTTCTGCAAATTATGATATATTATATGTATTTTTTTGAATTAGAATAATTGAGTTATGATATTTCTAGGATTAATATGGCCAAAGGGAAAAATAGCTACGCCGACGCCTATGGCTTTGCCGTCGGCATAGACTTGACTTCATCGCACCGGCCGCTGTCACGTCCAATCCTTACGCCGACGGCTATCGTCAGCCTATCCCGTCCTACGCCGGTGGCAAACCTGGGCCGACAACAAGTTTGCTCGTCTGCCCTCTTCGGGGCCTACGACGATGGCCCCGAAAAATAGCCGTCGGCATAGCCTTTGGTTGTCGATGTCTGTCTCTTCTCCCGTAGTGATACTCCCTCTGTTTGAAAATATAATACGTTTTATCTTTGTGAATCAAATGTATTTAGACGTCTTTTAGTGTATAGGTTCATGGATGTTCGGAGTAAACCTATATACTAAAACGGATTTGCTAGTCCTCAAGTGCCCGAGAACTTCTTCGTTCTCCTCAGTCATCTCTCTCACCATTGGATTTACCTCATCACTCGTGCAACATGAGAGGCACATATGAGTTGCAACTAGGTTATAACTGAGAATTTAATGAGTTGCAACTGACAATTAGAACAAATTTTAACTGAGAATTAGCATAAATAATAGGATAACGTCAGCGACTTAGACATAAAAAGTTCTCAGGTGCCTAAGATCTATTGATGGGTTCGTAGCATGGAAATCAAAAAATTTCTACCGCAAGAACGAACAAATCCCAGATCTAATCTAGATAAAAGCCAAGATCTAATCTATTAGACATGTGCAACGAGATAGATCTATACTAACCCTTGTAGACCCGAAAGCATTACAAGATCGGATCCCGTGGTTGATGTAGTCGATCACTTGCCGATCTCAAGATCGAGTAGACGATCCTTTCGGCAGCGCTTCCGCATTCGGTCACACGTGCGGAGTCGAAGTAGACCTTCCTCTCCTCGTTCCAGTGAGCAGCGGAGGTAGTAGATCTTCTCCACGGAATCCCAGCAGCACGACGGCGTGGTGGTGGTGGTGGAGTAGAGAATTCTGCAGGGCTTCGCCTAAGCCGGAGCAGAAGAAAGGAGGAGGAGAGAGACGGCTAGGGCAAGAGTGGAGGGGGCAAGGGGGTGGCGCCTCCACCCCTCTATTTAAAGGAGGGAGGCGCCATGGGAGGGGGAGTCCTAGTAGGACTCCCCTCCCTTCCTTGGCCGGTGGATTGGGAGGGGGGAAGGAGTCCTCCTTCCCCACTACTCCTTGTCTTGCCCCACAAGGATTCCTTGATCCTTTCTTGGTTTTCAAGCAAACTCGAAGAAATCTTCCATAAACTTCCGGAACATTCCGAAACCTTCTAGAATCTCCATACAAATACTCCGGAACATTTCCTAACTTAGAAAATGATCCCCAATATATGAATCTTATTCTCCGGACAATTTCGGATCTCCTCATGATGTCCCGGATCCAATCCGAGACTCTGAACAACATTCGGTCTCCAACGCACATTCCATATCTACTTAAAACAACTTCGAACCTTAAGTGTGTCACCCTACGGTTCGTGAATATGCAGACATGATGGAGACACCTCTCCGATCAATAACCATCAGCGGGATCTGGAGATCCATAACGGCTCCCACATACTCAACGATGACTTCGTGATCGATAGAACCATTAACATACGAAACCAATTCCCTTTGTCACGCGATACTCTACTTATCCGAGGTTTGATCGTCGGTATCTCCATACCTAGTTCTACCTCGTTACTGATAAGTACTCTTTACTCGTTCCATGATATGTCATCCCTTGTGACCTAGTCACATGCTTGCAAGCTAACTAGATGACATTCCACCGAGAGGGCCTAGAGCATATCTATCCGTCATATGGATGCACAAATCCCAATCGTGGTCCATGCGCTTCAACACATACTTTCAGAATACCCAATATCATATTTATAACCACCCAGTTACGAAGCGGCGTTTGATGTCATCAAAGTACCCATCCGGTGATGGTGATTAACATAACCTCATGGTCGAAGGATTAGGTTACTATGCATTTGAAAAGCTTGTAGCAAAACAAACTTAATGACTTGATATTATGCTATGCTTACTATGGGTGTGTGTCCATTACATCATTCTCCTAATGATATGATCTTGTTATTAACGACATCCAATGTCCATGATCAGGAAACCATGATCATCCATTAATCAACAAGCTAGTTTAACAAGAGGCTTACTAGGGACTCTTTTATGTTTACAAAACACACAAGTATTAATGTTTCCGGTTAATACAATTATAGCATGGGATGTAAACATTTATCATAAACATAAAGATATAATAATAACCACTTTATTATTGCCTCTTGGGCATATCTCCAACAGTCTCCCACTTGCACTAGAGTCAATAATCTAGTTAAAAACTTGTGCATTCAACACCTATGGCTTTCTGGTGTTGTATAGACACTATTGCTAATGGTAAACATAATCTTCGGATCTGAGACTTCCAGGTCCGTGTGTATTTGCATGTCCTTGCGTCTCTACGCATTACTCATTCTCTAATGAGATGGCATTGTATAAATTTGGTCCTTTGGTGTGACCTTTAGTTCCTTGGGATTAAATCATGTTGATACAATTGTCATACAATGTATCTTCATAGTATTATCCTGCTATGAACCACACCTAGTTTGATAACAAACTACTTGACGCAAATGCCCTCATTTGCTGCTACAATAGTATTCATATACTTAGCCTTTTGTTGTAGTATCTGTCACATTGTTTTAACTTTGGTACTCAACCAAATCCGTTATGGAACTTTATTTCCATTACATTGTGCCACCCATAGTCTAAATTGAGATAAATTTAATTTGTATCTTCTGACAAAACTAGTATCAATGTAACACTTTACAATGAACTACCTTTAACTATTTGTCACTTATACATGATATATTCTTAGTTCTTCCAAAGCTCATAAGAATATCTTTACTATTGTCCAATGATCATCTTATGAATCATTCTGGTATATGCTCATAACATTTAGAGCATAGGACATATCTGGATGTGTACATCTTAAAAAATGATTGATCAAAATATTCTTGTGATTTCACCAAGTGTCAAAACACTTGAATCTTGTGTCAACACACTTGAATCTTGATTTAGTCCTTTCCGTGCGTCAAGAACCTTTCTTGTTGTTTCCATATTGAACTCATTCCACATCTTATCTATGTATATTTGGCAAAACCATATTAGCGCCTCAATCTATTTATATAGACATTGATGCCTAATTCTTGAGTTATGCCTAAGTCTTTCATCGAAATGAAATTCTTAACCTGTGTCAATAAAAGATACATTATTTCTAATCAACAATATGTCTTTCACATAATGTATTGGAAATATGTCTTAGCGCTCCTACTTAATTTCTTGCAAAATGCAAACATCTTCATCGTCTCTGATGAAATTAAACCTTTTAACGGTTTCATCACGGTGAAGATTCCAACTCCGCGATGCTCACTTCAACCATTGAAGTTTTGCATACTCTTTTAGCATCCTTTGAATTAACAAAACCCTTTGGATCGTGTCATGTACACGTCCTAGGTAACCATTCTATTAGAAGAACTTGTTTTGTTCGTTCAACTACCATATACCAAAATATATGTAGTGGTTGCTACATTAATCCGTCCAGACTAAATATCGCGATTAAAGATCAAATCTTATCATAGTAAATTCCTTGAAAATTGTCGTAAACTCTTTCCGACATGTCGACTATTTCATAGATTTGAAACATCCATGTCTATTTCTTTATAGATCCAAACACGACCGATAGGCTTCACGCCTTTCCGGAGGGTCTTCTAAGTTCAGAAACTTGATTTCTCGTTTATGGATACTATCATGGATTCCATGACTTCTAGTCATTTTATGGAGTCAGGGCCCATCATCGCTTCTTTGCATGTAGTCGGTTCATCATTGTCAAAACAATAACGACTTGCTTATCAAATCTTACTATTTGATTCTTACCGACCCACACGGTTCTATAGGAACTCTAATCTCCGAGATCACACCTTTTGTAATCACGAGAGCCATGAGCATGGTGGCCGCCACCGGGACACTTTCCGGCGCTGCGCTACTTAGCACATATAGCTAAGGTTTAACAACCTTATCAAAGTTCTATTGTCCTCCCACCTAACTTTTCACGAAAAATTCCTTCTCAAGAAACTTGATGTTCCAAGCGACAAACTCTTTTGTCCTCGGCGTTATGGAGAAATTCTCAACAAATTCTTTGGAATAACCTATAAAGACGTGTTTATCCGACTTTGGTTGTAAACATTTTACTTATGCCTAGCATACCAAAAATTTAAGAAAGGACAACCTAGGTTTTATCCCAAACCATGACTTATATGGTGTCATTTCAACGGATCACCATGGAGCTCTTTTCTGTGTAAAAGCGATAGTCACTAAAGCTTTAATCTTTAATATATAATGGCAGTTTTATAAATGACACCTTTGATCTTACCATGTCAAACAAGGTTTCATTACATATCTTGAACACTCCATACTCCTATGGTGTTTTGGGAAATGCAAATCCATGGAACGATTCCTCAAATCTTAGGTGTTTTGCTAAACTTGTAACTCAAACTCTTTCTTTATGATCCAATCATAAACTCTTTTATTTTCTTGTTACAATGATTTTCCACTTCATCTTGAAAGTCTTTGAACATTTTTCAAATGTTTCATACTTCTTCCTTATTGAGTAACTATATACATATACTCACTCAAATCTTCGGAGAAAACATATGAAGTTGAAATCCATCGCCCACGACTACACATAATGGACTATATACATCAATATGTACAAATTCCAATCAGTTAGTCGTCCGTTCCTCTTTTGGCCTACGAACGGAGTTTTAATTATCTCTAGGAAAGTATCACAAGCGTCATTTGATCCAAATCAAAGACTCCAAAAATTCATCAACATGGAGTTTCTTCATATATCCTTTCAATATAATTTAAACGGCAATGTCACTTCGCAAGTGATCTTTCAATCATTTGTCTTGCGACATTTTAGCATTAGTTTTATGGTCGTTATTTCTCCTACCAGACTTGTATATTATCCATCTATTATGGAATACGGTAATTATTTGAACAACCTTTTGTCGTCATAATACCTGATCGAAATAACAATTATTGAAACAAATCTTGAAGGCAAGCTTTGATGTTAACGAGCAACACAATAACCCTTTGTTTGTTTTCGATGAACATCATCACATTTTTTCTTGCTAGTTACTTAGGCCATTGCAGTTCATGAATTGTGTTGTCCTGTATGACACTTCATACCAACCAATTCGGTATCCAATACCGGTATCCAATACCTAAGAACCACATTGTTTAACAAGCAACGAATACAACCATAACATGTATATATTCTATATGCCTAAGTTGGACATCTCCAACCTTTTATTTTCTGCCAAATATTTTATAGATTCTCTTTCAGCAATTCATTTTCTTTTAAAAGAATCTATCAACATCAATAGTGGTGTCATCAACATGACACATGGTACAAAGCGTATATAGTCAACTACTAATACCTTTGGACTTGCACTTTGAGGTGGATCACCATCATCAAATGTTTGGCATTCTTTCAAAATTCCATTCTTTAGTAATCTTTTAGTGTAGTAAATATTTTACTTACATCTTCTATTCATCCTTATCATGACAACTTTCATGATCAAGCTGCTATAGCTTATAAAGGTGAATTGCGAGTATAATGTTTCTTTTTCAAAACCTTTTGGAGGATTAGGACGACTAGCGTCTCCAACCTTCACAAATTCTCATCAAATATGAGGACGTATACTCTATCATGTTGTAACCAACACATTGTTTTAGATATCGCAATACCTTTCACATATGATGGTTTCTGAAACATTGCTTTCAGCTCTTAGATAAACTTGATATTAAAAACAATCTTTTGAGTATCAAGAATCATGGAGGCAAACATGATACATTAGATATTAACATTGGAATTGTTACTCTTGATTTAATACTATTTATTAAACTTCATGGAGTAAATAGAGTTTGCTGAAAGTTTGCAATAGGACTTATAAACTTTAAATTGATATTCAAAATAATACGATACCAATTCGTAAAGTAAATATCCAGAATTTCTATAGTTCCACTATCTCAACTATAACTAAGCGTAAGGTGGTGAACGGATGCCAATGACTACAACAAACTATGCAAATTCACTTTGATTGTGTTTATGATAAATTGAGTTCGACTAATCCAAATTACAAATAAACTCCCACTCAATACAACATCCCTCGAGTTGTTTTAGTGATTACACGAACCAAATCCACTACACCAAGTCCGATCATCACGTGAGATGATGTAGCTTTAAAGGCGAACAATCAACATGTTCATCATATCATCCATATGACTCATGCTTTACCTTTTGGTATTCCGTGTTCCGAGACCATGTCTGTACATGCTAGGCTCATCAAGGTTAACCTTAGTTTCCGCATGTGCAAATACGGCTTGCACCCGTTGTATGCACACGTAGAGTCTATCACACCCGATCATCACGAGATGCTTCGAAACGACGAGTCTTAGCAACGGTGCCAACTAAGGACGAACACTTTATTACTTGATATTTAGTGAGAGGGATCATCTTATAATGCTAACATCGCGATCTAAGCAATACAAAATGCATAAAGGATTAACATCATAGGCAACTCATAATTAATGTGATATGATATGGCCCTTTCTTCTTGTGCCTTTGATCTCCATCTCCAAAACACGGACATGATCTCCATCATCACCAGCATGGCGTCAAGGTCAGTGGCGCCGCTTCATGGTTGTCCATCATCACTAGCAACTATTACAACTACTTGGAACAAAGCTATTACAAGATGAATAGACACGCATGTCTTAACAGAATTGAAGACAACCATTAGGCTCCTGCCGGTTGCCATATTACAACAAGGATCATTGCATACATCAAATATAATCACAATCACATGATGGCCATATCACATCACAAAACCCCTGCAAAAACAAGTTAGACGCCTCAAATTTTCTTTGCATGTTTTACGTGGCTTGAGGCTTTCGAATAAGAATGGATCTTACCTACGAAACTGAACCACAACATTGATACAAGTGCTATCAAGTTGCACAGTGTAAATTGGTTCTATACTATGGTGGGAGAGACAGACACCCGCAAAGCCACTTGTGCAAAGCAAGTTACACGTCAAGCGTGGAGCAAGTCTCATGTGCGATGACATGTAAGGTTAGCCCGAACCGCTTCATCCCACCATACCGCAAGATGCAAAGTACACAAAGCAAAAGACAGCACGAGCACCAACGCCCACAAAACCATTGTGTTCTACTCGTGCAACAGATCTACGCATAGACACGGCTCTGATACCACTGATGGGTTCGTAGCATGGAAAACAAAAAATTTCTACCGCAAGAATGAACAAAACCCAGATCTAATCTAGATAAAAGCCAAGATCTAATCTATTAGACATGTGCAACGAGATAGATCTGTACTAACCCTTACAGACCCGAAAGCGTTACGAGATCAGATCTCGTGGTTGATGTAGTCGATCACTTGCCGATCTCAAGATCGAGTAGACGATCCTTCCGGCGCCGCGTTCCGGCAGTGCTTCCGCATTCGAAGTAGACCTTCCTCTCCTCGTTCCAGTGAGCAGCGGAGGTAGTAGATCTTCTCCACGGAATCCCAGCAGCACGACGGCGTGGTGGTGGTGGTGGTGGAGTAGAGAATTCTGCAGGGCTTCGCCTAAGCCTGAGCAGAAGAAAGGAGGAGGAGAGAGGCGGCTAGGGTAAGAGTAGAGGGGGCAAGGGGGTGGCGCGTCCACCCCTCTATTTAAAGGAGGGAGGCGCCATGGAAGGGGGATTCCTAGTAGGACTCCCCTCCCTTCCTTGGCCGGCGGATTGGGAGGGGGGAAGGTGTCCTCCTTCCCCACTACTCCTTGTCTTGCCCCACAAGGATTCCTTGATCCTTTCTTGGTTTTCAAGCAAACTCGAAGAAATCTACCAGAAACTTCCGGAACATTCCGAAACCTTCTAGAATCCCCATACAAATACTCCGGAACATTTCCTAACTTAGAAAATGATCCCCAATATATGAATCTTATTCTCCGGACAATTCCGGATCTCCTCGTGATGTCCCGGATCCAATCCGAGACTCCGAACAACATTAGGTCTCCAACGCACATTCCATATCTACTTAAAACAACTTCGAACCTTAAGTGTGTCACCCTACGGTTCGTGAATATGCAGACATGATGGAGACACCTCTCTGATCAATAACCATCATCGGGATCTGGAGATCCATAACGGCTCCCACATACTCAACGATGACTTCGTGATCGATAGAACCATTAACATACGAAACCAATTCCCTTTGTCACGCGATACTCTACTTATCCGAGGTTTGATCGTCGGTATCTCCATACCTAGTTCTACCTCGTTACTGATAAGTACTCTTTACTCGTTCATGTCATCCCTTGTGACCTAGTCACATGCTTGCAAGCTAACTAGATGACATTCCACCGAGAGGGCCCAGAGCATATCTATCCGTCATATGGATGGACAAATCCCAATCTTGGTCCATGCGCTTCAACACATACTTTCAGAATACCCAATGTCACCTTTATAACCACCCAGTTACGAAGCGGCGTTTGATGTCATCAAAGTACCCATCCGGTGATGGTGATTAACATAACCTTATGGTCGAAGGATTAGGTTACTATGCATTTGAAAAGCTTGTAGCAAAACGAACTTAATGACTTGATCTTATGCTATGCTTAGTATGGGTGTGTGTCCATTACATCATTCTCCTAATGATATGATCTTGTTATTAACGACATCCAATGTCCATGATCAGGAAACCATGATCATCCATTAATCAACAAGCTAGTTTAACAAGAGGTTTACTAGGGACTCTTTTATGTTTAGAAAACACACAAGTATTAATGTTTCCGGTTAATACAATTATAGCATGGGATGTAAACATTTATCATAAACATAAAGATATAATAATAACCACTTTATTATTGCCTTTTGGGCATATCTCCAACATCTATGCACTCCCATACTAAAAATAAGTCTAGATACATTCATTTCACAAAACTAAAATATCTTGTATTTATGAACGGAGAGAGTATACGCTGTTGGATCAGGCCTTGTAGGGCATACTCCATATGCACGATGGTTTCCTGCTATAGATGCATAAATATGATTTTGATGTAATGGTATATACTCCCTCCGTTTTAAAATATAAGATGTTTTAGTTTTGTGAAGGTAGTGTACCTAGACCCCTTTAGTGTCTAGGTTCACTCTAAATCTAAATGAACCTAGACACTAAATGAGGTCTAGATACACTTCATTCACAAAGCTAAAGCGTCTTATATTTTAAAACAGAGAGAGTATATGTTGTGATAGTTTTGCTTTGTGCAAGCTATCTGCACATGCAGTGCCAACATCATAAAAAGAACGTAGGCAAACTCACCGCTTTTTCCATTTTTGTTGACACGCGGGCAACTCTCAACTGCTAATAAAGCACAAAGGAAAAAATCTAGTTCTCGACCCCGCTTGTCTTGCATGCAGTCACACCAGCAAAGCCACGCCCCTATCTCCACATGCACACGTGCGCGCGCGCATGCATGCAGGCACGCACGCACAACGTCCGGTGTATGGTAGAATCAACGGCACTGTAAACTGCCGGAAAAAATTCAAAAGGTGCCAAAAAAGGTTACACCTTATAATTCCATTCATTCAGGTTTCAAGCACACATAACCAAAAAGCTGGCGAACTCACCCATGCCCCGGCCAGTATCCTCTCTCGTGGCTGCTCTTCAAATTCTCATTTTTCTTTCTATACTACGAGCATACCGTGGGCTGTGAGAGCGCACGTCTTGTGACAAGGAACTTGCAACACCACCACTAGTGGAAAATACGGCATTAGTCCGGTTCGTAAGGACCTTTAGTCCCGGTTCCGCAACCGGAAGTAGGCAATCCGGACTAGAGTCTCAAGGCGCTCTATGTGGCCGCCGCGGAGAGCGGGGGTGGAGGAACTTTAGTCTCGATTCGGTGGACTAAACGATCTTTGCCGCAGCGGCAGAGTTTGGGACGTTTTTCTGCCGCGGCAGAGTTTTGAGACGTTTTTCTGTCGCGGCAGGAGGGAGAGGTTTGGCGTAAGTGACGTGCCGAGATATGATATATGTACAACTACAGAAATGAAGGAACCACTACAGAACATTGTCATGAATATAGAGATCAAAGTATTCTCTGGAATATATAGAAATGAAGGAACCATTACAGAAGCATATATACAATATAATTTCTCTTACGATTCCTAATGCATAAATACAAATTCCCGATGGTATTCTCCGGATGGATCTATGACCTCCTTATTTAAGAATCCCGCCAATTCCCATTGAATTGCTCGTATGCGATCCTTTGGTAGGAGACCGTCCCACATCCGTTCGATCTACTTTAAAGAAGGAATCTTCAATATATATGAATGGAACTCAACACAACTGATGGTAATAAAATAAGACTGTGAACATTATTTACATACTGTAAGTTGTTGTGGAATTCTGCCCAGCTCATACGTCGTCTGGCGAATCTACTGGTAAACATAGTATCCACCTAAATTATTCCTAGCTTCTTGCCTCAAACACTTCACGAGAATAGAGTTCAAGCAACATAATAATCAAGCATGGTAATCAAGCATGCTAAAAAGAGATGCACGGACCTAGATATAGTACTACTTCGATTCATCGAAATGTAAGCTTCTCTTTCCATTCACCCCTAACAGTCTTGTTGAATCGTTTCCAAACCCTGCCCAGCAAAGAAAATGAGTAAATGAGTTACTAATTATTTGATATCAGGAAATGAACGAAAGATGCCGATATAGTGCGATAATGATTGAAGTTACCTCTAGAGCATTTCAATCAGGTCCACCCATATCTCAGGGTTTTTACGTATCGAGTCCATGAACAGTACTGTCCCTTTGTCAAGTTTAATGACTAGAAAAATGAAGTGGAACATGCGCACGCATAACTCATCAGTTACACTTAACATTGAGTAAACAAAATCGAATGTGTACAAGACACTAACACTAACTCGAAGTTGTAAGGAAATAATATTTCCATTTTGTTTCGTTGTTTCAGTAGAAACCTTAGCAAATAATCCTCCATTTCCTTGGTGTTCTTCTTTACCGTATATTCATGAACATTATTTGGATCAATGAACCCAAGGTTATAGATTCGTCCACTTTTTCATTCAAGAATCTTCATTCTGCATAATATCATATAAAATAATATAGTAAGGATAATTATACATGAAATGAACAAGCTGAGCTAGAGACTTAATTATAAAAATAAAACAATAGCAACCGATGAGAGATTTGTCGAGGATGTCTTGATTTAATAAATGAAATAATTCCGTGAAGTGAACGTGTATCTCGTCTTTCCACGGAAGTAATTCTCCTCTCTAATTGCCACTATGAGCATGATCGTTCCTTCCTTTGAGGCTCACATATACCACTCATACAAGTTTCGCATTTGTGTTTTTACAAGCGGGACCTCCTCAGGTTTGACGAGAGGCTTCCGGTACTCGTATTTGTATGCTACTTCAGCCATGGGTGAGGCTTTCGTGCCTAAGTATTGACCAACAGTCATACCAAGATCGCTAAATGTTTGTGCGACTAGTCGTGCAACCTCCGGATCTGGATCGGGAAACACTTGCAGTGAGGGGAACAATTGGTTTTTCTATTCTCCGGGCTGGGGAATTGTTTTCCCGCTTCTACTAGTACTTCTCGACCACTCCACATTCTTCCTATGTGACTTCATAATTGAGTGTCATAGTCTGATACCAGATCATCTGGCCTTGGTTGCTCAAGCAGGTTCACAAAGTTTTGCACCATTTTCGGTGCTATGTACTGCTTTGGTGGGGGCTGTTTCGGTGCAGGCTGGCGTTTGACATCTTCCGCCACGACCTGATTGAGTTCCTCATTGGCCAGGTCGCAAGCTAACTTGGGAGGTTCTTCCTTGGCTTTCTTCCTACCTGCTGAGACTTTCTTCCTTATACATGCTATAGTAGTAGCCGTCGGAGCGTTGATGCTCTTCCACTTTTACAACCCAGGCTAAGGCGGCGGAGTTTGCTGACACGGTGGAGGTGGTGGAGTCTGTAGACGCACCGGAGACAGCTGAGGCAGCGAAGATTGCATACGCTCTAGAGACGGCTAAGGCGGCGGAGTCTACAGACGCGCCAGAGACGGTTGAGATGGTGGAGATTGAGATGGATTGCAACTGGGAGAAGTTGGTGGCCTTGCGTGAAATTTGGAAGCACCGTGTTTTCCTTGCGCCATAGAACGGTGCCTTTCCTGGCTTCTCCTACTTCAGTCAGATCCCCTTCTCCTGTAGTGAAGTCAAGCTTCAGGTGCTCAAATCTTTTCATAACTTCATCCACCTTGACAACATCGTAGCCATATGGAACTGGAGAGCAATAGTAAGTTGGTCTAGGTATAGAAGGTAAGGAAAAGCCGACTGGGATATGTTCACAACTACCACATGCAGCTCACAATTTTCTGAATCTATGATATCATCCACGGGGTAGCGACAAGCCATCGTCAGTGCATCATCATCAACCGGGAGCTTCGTGGAAGACATGCTGCTTTTTCACCGAGATGGTGGGCCGGTAGCATCGAATGTAGGATCTTTGTCCTGCCGCTGAGATGGGCTGGTAGCTTGCTGGCTAAGTGCGTTTATTTGCTCTTGTTGCATCCTTAATGTATCTTCTATATGTTGCATCCGGTTTGCCTCCCTGTCCATTCTCCTCTGATGCCTTTTATCGGGATATTTCTTCCTATCGTCGGGAAACCTGAGCTTCCACGAAACGGAGCCTTCAGTGCCTCTTGTTAGTCCTTTGTGTTCTTTATTCCCAAGGGCGCGTGTCAGCTCGTCGTTCTCTCTGTTGGGATAGAACTTCCCCCCCGCACATCCCTCACTACAATTTTTAGGGCTTCGCAAGATGTTGCAAGATGTTCTTTTGTATAAATACACTTCCTTGTTTCTAGGTTCAACTTCCCCCATGCCCGTAGAACCAAGACTTTGCCCGATCGGTCTACCCCGATGTCTCTAGATCGATACCTTTATCCATCAGGTCGTTGTCAGCTTTCTCCCACTTAGGCTTGGCAGCCTTGTAGCCTCCTGTCCCCATAACATGGTGATATTTCTTCAGCGCAACATTTTCCTTGTTTATTTCCGACCTTTTCACAGCTTCAGCCGATTTCTTGTACTACACAAATTCGTTCGAGTGATCTCTTAATTAGCTTCTCATTCGCTCCGGTGGAGTCTTTTCTTCCAGGACATACATCTTGTACAATCTTTTCTTATGGTACTTGAATTGGGTGACCATCTTCTTAAGAGCCCACTCCTTGACTTTTGGCTCTATAACTTTGATTTCTGGATCCACCTCTAGCGGTAGTTTGAAATTTGTCATGAGTGTATTCCGAAGATTATCTTTGCATCTATCCTCGACATAACTAACTCCATCCGCATTTGGCTTATTCCATTCTCAAATGGTGAACGAGATGGTGTCCCTAACAATAACTCTGCATTGACTTACAAATAATCTTACGTTATTCGTGGAAGCAATTGGGGTGCCATCTGCAGCGACTTCTTTGATCATGAACCTAGCATCGGGGACCAACTTTTTTTTCGGGCCTCGTTCGCTTCTAGTAGATTGCTTCGATCCGATGGGCTAAAAGAAGAAAGAATTGTTAATATATATACAAATAAATTAATGCATCTAGTCAGCAACGGCTTAATTTATATACCTCACCAGACTTTGTAGTCAAGGTTCCCTCACTGGAGCCGTCTCTTCGCTCACAGGAGTCATATCTTCCCTCAGGGGAGTCGTCTCTTTGCTCGAGATCCTCCTCCACTCCCTCATCAGAGTCATTCAGATACTACGAGGTGATATCTTTACCGGCTATCATATCCTGCAGTATCTCTTCTTAATCTAGGTCACGCTCCAAAGTTTCTGCAAAGACTTGCTAGTTATTTTGATGCTATAAACACAACAAAGCGCTAATGAATTAAGGACACCACACGAAATGGTTGCCTCCACGGAGTTAAGAAACCCGTGCGAAATTTTTGCCGCGCCCGTCCATCATCCCTATATGGCGCGCGTTGACGCGCCCGTCCATAGTCCTTATATGGCGCGCATTTCCACGCTCGTCCATCATCCATATATGGTGCGTGTTTCCACGCCCGTACATCGTCCCTATATGGCACACATTGCCGTGCCTGACCCGAAGACATTACTCCCCCGATCCGAATACATTTTATAGCATCTAAGATTGTCCAAGAATCATGTTATAGAATACAAAAATGTGTCTTTTACACATGACTTGTACAACTAATACTACCACTATACTACTACTAATACTACCACTACCACTATACTAGTACTACTAATACTACCACTACCACTATACTACTAGTACTAATAAAGAGTACAAATTTAGTAGATAGATGACACAGACAAAATAACTAGCATATCCAAATAATTCTTGATCAAAGACAAATATTGAAATATCATGCATCTTATTCTTTCGAATGAAGGTACTCCCTCTATTATAGATACATCCAAATTTTAACAAATTTTCAACATCTAGTTTAAGACGGAGTGTGGTGGCTCCGATTTTTGCCATCTTCCACTATGTTTAAACATTGCTTTTGGTCAAGCAGTTGCCAAAGAAACTCTCAAATGTGCCACTAATGACTAATAATTGCAAAGATATGCAAATCCCTTCTTTGATTTATGTTGTGCATGAAATCACTACTTTTAAGGCGAAATAAGGAGTCATAATGAAGAATTTTTAGGAAGTACACACAACCAAGTAATTGAAGAAGCCAACCAGGGTGACAGCACGCTTAACGACCATTGGTACGGGTGCGGTCCGCCAGTACCGCCCGGCAATGAATTCGTCTTGTTAAACCCTACAACTTCCGTGAAGATGCCTATATATTTTGAGGCTCCAGCCGCTGGCCAGAGAGCCGCCATTCTCAGATTGAATCACACAACCACCAAAGGAGACCCACACCATTGTTCATCCATTGTTCATCACTTCCACCATCCATCCATCTACTAGCCATAGCCATTGCTTTGTACTTTTAGATCTCCTTGTGATTTGGTGACCATTGTAAGCATATTTGATTTCAATCTAAGTATTTGCATGATGTTTTCTATCTCTAATCTATTTGTTATGAGTGAGTAGTCCTCGCGAGCTGCGGGTTGGGGAGAAACCTCACAGAAAATATGTGAATCTAGATCATGGGAAAATTGTGTTTTGTTTGGATTCATGATTTGTATATTTTGTTTCTTCGTCTCTCATCTCGATCTGTGGACTTGTAGGTGATGGGTTCGTAGCATGGAAAACAAAAAATTTCTACCGCAAGAATGGACAAAACCTAGATCTAATCTAGATAAAAGCCAAGATCTAATCTATTAGACATGAGCAACGAGATAGATGGGAACTAACCCTCGTAGATCCGAAAGCGTTAACGAGATTAGATCTCGTGGTTGATGTAGTCGATCACTTGCCGATCTCAAGATCGTGTGGACGATCCTTCCGGCGTCGCGTTCCAGCAGCGCTTCCGCCCTCGGTCAAGTAGACGATCCTTCCGGCGTCGCGTTCCAGCAGCGCTTCCGCCCTTGGTCAAGTAGACGATCCTTCCGGCGCCACGATTCGGCAGCGCTTCCGCAGTAGGTCACACGTGCGGAGTCGAAGCAGACCTTCCTCTCCCCGTTCCAGCGAGCAGCGGAGGTAGTAGATCTTCTCCACGGAATCCTAGCAGCACGACGGCGTGGTGGTGGTGGTGGAGTAGAGAATTCTGCAGGGCTTCGCCTATGCCTGTGCAGAAGATGGTGGAGGAGAGAGGCGGCAGAGATTCGGTGTTATGAGAGCAGGGGAGGAGGGGGCGCCCCTGCCCCTCTATTTAAAGAGGGGAGGCGCCTAGGGAGGGGGAGTCCTTGTAGGACTCCCCTCCCTCTCTATGGCCGGCGGATTGGAGGTGGGGGGGAGGAGTCCTCCTCCCCCACGAATCCGTATCTTGACCCACCAGGACTCCTTGATCCCTATCTTGATTTTCAAGCAAACTCCAAGATATCTTCTAGAACCTTCCGGAACATTCCGAAACCTTCTAGAATCCTCATACAAACACTCCGGAACATTTCCTAACTCATAAAATGATCTCCTATATATGAATCTTATTCTCCGGACCATTCCGGATCTCCTCGTGATGTCCCGAATCCAATCCGAGACTCTGAACAACATTCGGTCTCCAACGCACATTCCATATCTACTTAAAACAACTTCGAACCTTAAGTGTGTCACCCTACGGTTCGTGAATATGTAGACATGATAGAGACACATCTCCTATCAATAACCATCAGCGGGACCTGGAGATCCATAATGGCTCCCACATACTCAACGATGACTTCGCGATCGATTGAACCACTTACATATGAAACTAATTCCCTTTGTCTCACGACACTATACTTATCCGAGGTTTGATCGTCGGTATCTCCATACCTAGTTCTACCTCGTTACTGATAAGTACTCTTTACTCGTTCCGTGATATGTCATCCCTTGTAACCTAGTCACATGCTTGCAAGCTAACTAGATGACATTCCACCGAGAGGGCCCAGAGCATATCTATCCGTCATATGGATGGACAAATCCCAATCTTGGTTCATGCGCTTCAACACATACTTTCAGAATACCCAATGACACTTTTATAACCACCCAGTTACGAAGCGGCGTTTGATGTCATCAAAGTATCCATCCGGTGATGGTGATTAACATAACCTCATGGTCGAAGGAATAGGTTACTATGTATTTGAAAGCTTACAGCAATACGAACTTAATGACTTGATCTTATGCTACGCTTACTATGGGTGTGCGTCCATCACATCATTCTCCTAATGATATAACCTTGTTATTAATCACATCCTAATGTCCATGATCGGGAAACCATGATCATCAATTAATCAACAAGCTAGTTCAACAAGAGTCTTACTAGGGACTCTCTTATGTTTACAAAACACACAAGTATTAGTGTTTCCTAATAATACAATTATAGCATGTGATGTAAACATTCATCATAAACACAAAGATATAATAATAATCACTTTTATTATTGCCTCTTGGGCATATCTCCAACAGTCTCCCACTTGCACTAGAGTCAATAATCTAGATTACATAGTAATATACCTAACACCCATGGCGTTTTGGTGTTGGT
This sequence comes from Avena eriantha, assembly GCA_910589775.1. NCBI lineage: Eukaryota > Viridiplantae > Streptophyta > Magnoliopsida > Poales > Poaceae > Avena > Avena eriantha. The sequence continues at coordinate 73,694,132 of OU342745.1, read as the reverse complement.
CGTGCTTTGCCCTAGGGAGAGGTTTAGTCAATGGATCTGCCACATTCAGATCAGTGTGTACTTTGCAAATCTTTATGTCACCATCTCGGACATACTCGCGAATAGCGTGGAAACGTAGCTTGATGTGCTTCAGCTTGCTATGTGACCTTGGCTCCTGCGCATTAGCTATGGCACCTGTGTTGTCACAGTAGATGGCCATCGGGTCCAACGCACTGGGAACCACGCCGAGTTCAGTAATGAATTCCTTCATCCAAACGGCTTCTTGTGCAGCCTCCGAAGCAGCTATGTATTCCGATTCAGTTGAAGATTTCGCCACAACGCTTTGCTTTGCACTCCTCCAGCTCACTGCAGCACCATTCAAAATAAATACGTAACCCGACTGTGACTTTGAGTCATCCAGATCGGTGTTCCAACTAGCATCGGTGTAACCGTTTACAACAAGCTATTCATCACCTCCATAAGAAAGAACCATATCCTTAGTCCTATTTAGGTACTTTAGGATATTCTTGACCGCTGTCCAGTGTTCCATTCCAGGATCACTTTGATATCTGCTAGTCAAACTAACAGCATGTGCTATATCCGGTCTTGTACACAGCATGGCATACATGATAGAACCTATGGCCGAGGCACAGGGAATATTATTCATTTTCTCTCTATCTTCTGCCGTAGCTGGACTTTGAGTTTTACTCAAGGTCTTACCTGAAAACATGGGCACGAACCCTTTCTTGCTATCTTCCATTCTAAACTTCTTTAGAACTTTGTCCAAGTATGTACTTTGTGAAAGCGCTATTAGGCGTCTTGATCTATCTCTATAAATCTTGATGCCTAGTATGTATGCCGCTTCGCCAAGATCCTTCATTGAAAAACTATTATTCAAATAGGTTTTGACGCTATTAAGGAGTTCTATATCATTCCCAATCAACAATATGTCATCTACATACAGTATTAGGAATGCTACAGAGCTCCCACTCACTTTCTTGTAAATACAAGCTTCTCCATAAGTTTGTATAAATCCAAAGTTTTTGATTACTTTATCAAAACGTTGATTCCAACTCCGGGATGCTTGCTTCAGTCCATAAATGGAGCGCTGAAGCTTGCATACCTTGTCAGCATCTTTAGGATCGACAAAAACCTTGGGTTGTACCATATACAACTCTTCCTCAATGTCACCATTAAGGAACGCCGTTTTGACATCCATCTGCAAAATCTCATAATAGAAATATGCAGCAATTGCTAACAAAATCCTCACAGACTTTAGCTTCGCTACTGGTGAGAAAGTCTCATCATAGTCAACTCCTTGAATTTGTCGGAACCCTTTCGCGACAAGTCGAGCTTTATAGACGGTAACATTACCATCAGCATCTGTTTTTCTCTTGAAAATCCATTTGTTCTCGACAGCCTTACGGCCATCCGGTAAGTCCACCAAAGTCCACACTTGGTTTTCGTACATGGATCCCATTTCGGATTTCATGGCTTCTAGCCATTTGTCGGAATCTGGGCTCACCATAGCTTCTTCATACGTCGCAGGGTCATCAGCGTTGTCCACCAACATGACGTTCAAGGCAGAGTCATACCAATCAGGAGTGGTACGAACCCTCGTTGACCTGCGAGGTTCAGTAGTAACTTCGTTTGATGTTTCATGATCATTATCATTAGCTTCCTCTTCAATTGGTGCAGGCGGCACAAAAACATCTTCCAGTGCTGCGCTACTCTCAAATCCGAGAGAAGGTTCAATAACCTCATCGAGTTCTACTTTCCTTCCAGTCACCTCCTTCGAGAGAAATTCCTTCTCAAGAAAGGATCCATTCTTGGCAATGAAAACTTTGCCTTCGGATCTATGATAGAAGGTATACCCAATCGATTCTTTAGGGTATCCTATGAAGACGCATTTCTCCGCTTTGGGTTCTAGCTTATCAGGTTGTAACTTCTTTACATATGCTTCGCAACCCCAAACTTTAAGGAACGACAACTTAGGTTTCTTACCAAACCACAATTCGTACGGTGTCGTTTCAACGGATTTAGATGGTGCCCTATTTAAAGTGAATGCGGCTGTCTCTAATGCATAGCCCTAAAATGATAACGGTAAATATGTAAGAGACATCATAGACCGAACCATATCTAAGAGAGTTCGATTACAACGTTTGGACACACCATTACGCTGTGGTGTTCCCGGCGGTGTCAACTGCGAAAGTATTCCACATTTCTTTAAATGCATGCCAAACTCGTAACTTAGATATTCACCCCCGCGATCAGAACGCAGAAACTTAATCTTCTTGTTACGATGATTTTCCACTTCACTTTGAAATTCCTTAAACTTCTCGAAAGTTTCGGACTTATGTTTCATAAAGTAGACATACCCATATCTACTCAAGTCATCCGTGAAAGTGAGAACATAACGATATCCACCACGCGATGCTACACTCATTGGACCGCACACATCAGTATGTATTATTTCCAATAAGTCTGTAGCTCGCTCCATTGTACCAGAGAATGGAGTCTTAGTCATTTTTCCCATTAGACATGCTTCGCATCTTTCAAGTGATTCAAAATCAAGTGATTCAAGAAGTCCATCTGAATGGAGTTTCTTCATACGCTTCACTCCAATGTGACCAAGACGACAGTGCCACATGTATGTAGAATTATCATTCAATTTAATTCATTTAGCATCTATGTTGTGAACATGTGTATCACTACTATCGAGATTCAGTAAGAATAAACCATTCATCTCAGGTGCATTACCATAAAAGATATTACTCATATAAATCGAACAACCTTTATTCTCAGACTTAAAAGAGTAACCGTCTCGCAATAAACAGGATCCAGATATAATGTTCATGCTTAACGCAGGCACCAAATAACAATTATTTAAATTTAAAACTAATCCCAAAGGTAGATGTAGAGGGAGCGTGCCGACGGCGATCACATCAACCTTGGAGCCATTTCCAACGCGCATCGTCCCCTCGTCTCTTGCCAGTCTTCGTTTATTCCGCAGCTCCTGTTTCGAGTTACAAATATGAGCAACCGAACCAGTATCAAATACCCAGGCACTACTACGATTACTAGTAAGATACACATCTATAACACATATATCAAATATACCTTTCTTCTCGATGTTGCCATTCTTCAGATCCGCCAGGTACTTGGGGCAGTTACGCTTCCAGTGACCAGCACCCTTGCAGTAGAAGCACTCAGTTTCAGGGTTAGGACCAGCCTTGGGCTTCTTAGCAAGTGCGGCAGCTTTCTTGCCGTACTTCTTGAAGTTGCCCTTGTTCTTAGGCTTGCCCCGTTTCTTGAAATTGGTGGTCTTATTGACCATCAATACTTGTTGCTCCTTCTTGATCTCCACTTCAGCAGTTTTCAGCATGGACGACAGTTCAGGCAACGTCTTGTTCATGCAGTGCATGTTGTAGTTCATCACAAAGTTCTTGTAACTTGGTGGCAGTGATTGAAGGAGACGGTGAATCCCCAATTCATTAGGAATCGATATTCCCAACTCTTGGAGCTTCTTTGCGTACCCAGACATGGTGAGCACGTGCTCGCTAACGGAGCTTCCTTCTTCCATCTTACAGTTAAAGAACTTTTCGGAGGCCTCATAGCTCTCCATTGCCGCGCGAGTCTCAAAAATTAGCCTGAGATCCTTAATGATCTCGAACGGGTCATGGTGCTCAAAACGCTGTTGGAGCTCCGCTTCTAAACCGTACAGGATGGCACACTGAACTGTGGAGTAATGATTCTTCCGAGTGGCGAAAACATTCTTTTCGTAATCGGTGGCATTATCTGCAGGTGGGTCACCTAGCGGTGCATCGAGCACATAGGTCAACTAACCAGCCCTGAGGACGATCTTCAGTGCACGGAACCAGTCCGTGAAATTGCTTCCATTGTTTTTAAGCTTTTCTTTCTCTAGGAACGCATTGAAATTGATGGAGGGGGTCGCCATAATCTACAACAATTTGCAAGTAGTTTAGACTAAGTTTATGACAAATTGAGTTCAAATTTAATTATTAAACTAACTAGGTGAACTCCCACTCAAAACAACATCCCTCATATTGTCTTAGTGATTACACGAACCAAGTCCACTACACCAAGTCCGATCTTCACGAGAGAAGATGTAGTTTCATCGGCGAACAATCTTTCATGTTCATCATATCAATTATATGACTCATGCTCTACCTTTCGGTATTCCGTGTTCCGAGACCATGTCTGTACATGCTAGGCTCATCAAGACAACTTTAGTTTCCGCATGTGCAAATCTGGCTTGCACCCGTTGTATGCACACGTAGAATCTATCACATCCGATCATCACGAGATGCTTCGAAACGACGAGTCTTAGCAACGGTGCCAACTAAGGGTGAACACTTTATTACTTGATATTTAGTGAGAGGGATCATCTTATAATGCTACCGTCGCGATCTAAGCAATACAAGATGCATAAAGGATTAACATCACAGGCAATTCATAATTAGTGTGATATGATATGGCCTTTTCTTCTTGCGCCTTTGATCTCCATCTCCAAAGCACGAACATGATCTCCATCATCACCAGCATTGCGTCAAGGTCAGTGGCGCCGCTTCATGGTTGTCCATCATCCCCAGCAACTATTACAACTACTTGGAATAAAGCTATTACAAGATGAATAAACACGCAGGTCTTAACAGAATTAAAGACAACCATTAGGCTCCTGCCGGTTGCCATATTACAACAAGGATCATTGCATACATCAAATACAATCACAATCACATGTTGGCCATATCACATCACAAAACCCCTGCAAAAACAAGTTAGACGCCTCTAATTTTCTTTGCATGTTTTACGTGGTTTGGGGCTTTCGCATAAGACCGATCTTACCTACGAACAAGGACCACAACGTTGATACAAGTGTTGTCAAGATGCTCATTGTAAATTGAATCTTAAGTATGGTGGGAGAGACAGACACCCGCAAAGCCACTTGTGCAAAGCAAGTTGCACGTCAAGCGTGGAGCAAGTCTCATGTGCGATGATATGTAATGTTAGCCCGAGCCGCTTCATCCCACCATGCCGCAAGATGCAAAGTACACGCTAAGACACCGACAACAAAAGCATAAACGCCCACAAAAACATTGTGTTCTACTCATGCAACAGATCTACACATAGATACGGCTCTGATACCAATGATGGGTTCGTAGCATGGAAAATAAAAAAATTCTACCGCAAGAACGAACAAAACCTAGATCTAATCTAGATAAAAGCCAAGATCTAATCTATTAGACATGAGCAACGAGATAGATGGGAACTAACCCTCGTAGATCCGAAAGAGTTAATGAGATTAGATCTCGTGGTTGATGTAGTCGATCACTTGCCGATCTCAAGATCGTGTGGACGATCCTTCCGGCGTCGCGTTCCAGCAGCGCTTCCGCCCTCGGTCAAGTAGACGATCCTTCCGGCGTCGCGTTCCAGCAGCGCTTCCGCCCTTGGTCAAGTAGACGATCCTTCCGGCGCCACGATTCGGCAGCGCTTCCGCAGTCGGTCACACATGCGGAGTCGAAGCAGACCTTCCTCTCCCCGTTCCAGCGAGCAACGGAGGTAGTAGATCTTCTCCACGGAATCCCAGCAGCACGACGGCGTGGTGGTGGTGGTGGAGTAGAGAATTCTGCAGGGCTTCGCCTATGCCTGTGAAGAAGATGGTGGAGGAGAGAGGCGGCAGAGATTGGGTGTTATGAGAGCAGGGGAGGAGGGGGCGCCCCTGCCCCTCTATTTAAAGAGGGGAGGCGCCTAGGGAGGGGGAGTCCTTGTAGGACTCCCCTCCCTCTCTATGGCCGACGGATTGGAGGTGGGGGGGAGGAGTCCTCCTCCCCCACGAATCCGTATCTTGACCCACCAGGACTCCTTGATCCCTATCTTGATTTTCAAGCAAACTCCAAGATATCTTCTAGAACCATCCGGAACATTCCGAAACCTTCTAGAATCCTCATACAAACACTCTGGAACATTTCCTAACTCATAAAATGATCTCCTATATATGAATCTTATTCTCCGGACCATTCCGGATCTCCTCGTGATGTCCCGAATCCAATCCGAGACTCCGAACAACATTCGGTCTCCAACGCACATTCCATATCTACTTAAAACAACTTTGAACCTTAAGTGTGTCACCCTACGGTTCGTGAATATGTAGACATGATAGAGACAGATCTCCTATCAATAACCATCAGCGGGACCTGGAGATCCATAATGGCTCCCACATACTCAACGATGACTTCGCGATCGATTGAACCACTTACATATGAAACTAATTCCCTTTGTCTCGCCACACTATACTTATCCGAGGTTTGATCGTCGGTATCTCCATACCTAGTTCTACCTCGTTATTGATAAGTACTCTTTACTTGTTCCGTGATATGTCATCCCTTGTGACCTAGTCACATGCTTGCAAGCTAACTAGATTTAATTCCACCGAGAGGGCCCAGAGCATATCTATCCGTCATATGGATGGACAAATCCCAATCTTGGTTCATGCGCTTCAACACATACTTTCAGAATACCCAATGACACTTTTATAACCACCCAGTTACGAAGCGGCGTTTGATGTCATCAAAGTATCCATCCGGTGATGGTGATAACATAACATCATGGTCGAAGGAATAGGTTACTATGTATTTGAAAGCTTACAACAATACAAACTTAATGACTTGATCTTATGCTACGCTTACTATGGGTGTGCGTCCATCACATCATTGTCCTAATGATATAACCTTGTTATTAATCACATCCTAATGTCCATGATCAGGAAACCATGATCATCAATTAATCAACAAGCTAGTTCAACAAGAGGCTTACTAGGGACTCTCTTATGTTTACAAAACACACAAGTATTAGTGTTTCCTAATAATACAATTATAGCATGTGTTTACACTTAAAGCTTTGATCTGTGTTTACACTTAATAATCGTTTGTAACCCGTGGCTTTGGTGTACTCTCGGTTGGATTAAAAGTCTATTGCTATGGCCGCTGCATCACGAGGGCTCTAAAATACTAGGATGTGTTGCCCACAAAAGATTATCTCAATACAAACATGATACATGACATTATTATCTTTTATCCCATTTGATGTGAAGCTGCAGGTGGATCTTCAACCCTGGCCTATCTCCATCCATTGATTCAAACCCATTATAAAGTAAACTAGATTGGTCCGGTCAACTAAGGTAAAACAAACAAACAAAGTCTTGTAGACGTGTCCTTTCTTATTACCTTTTAGCAGTGCTTTCCAAGGTTCGATTAAACCTAGATCTTCTAGGGAAAAGCTATTATACTACATCCATGAATCCGGATCAAAGTTATCAACCCTTTTTCTGGTGCCTTTATCGGGGAAGCAATTTCGCTATCCTGGTGAGGTCATTAGAGACCTTGTTTTTAGTTTTATTATTAATTGTAGTTTAATTATTGTTATTAGTTTACTTTCTTGTTATCTATTTGAAAACCCCAAAAAATCAGTTTCTTGTTATTAGTTTTCATTACTTAAAAATTACCAAAAAGATAAGAGCCATGGCTCAAAAGAGATTAGGGGAGTATGCTACTCCCACCGATGATTTTATTCGTGCACCCATCACTCAACCCACAGTTGATGCTGAAACATATGAGATAAAACCTAACCTTTTAAGTTTGGTTCAACAAAACCAATTTGAGGGTTCATCTTCTGAGGATTCGGATTGCACTTAAATACTTTTATTGAAATTTCTGACATGATGCGTATTAAGGATGTAGATCCAAATGCTGTTAAGCTAAGATTATCCCCTTTCTCTCTTAGAGGAAAGGCTAAGGATTAGTTGCTAGCTCTACCAAAGGGCATTATTAAACCTTGGGAGGAATGCACTGGTTTGTTTATGACTAAAATTTTCTCCCCCAACTAAGACTATGCAGCTTAGATCCAACATTACAAGCTTTAGACAAGAAGACCGTGAGCCACTAGCGCTTACATGGGAAAGGATGAAAGAAGCCGTGATGAACCGTCCTAATCATGGGATGGAAGAATGTCTTATATTACATTTATTTTCTAATGGTCTTATCCCAATGGCTAAGTCTATGCTAGATACTACAACAGGAGGAACAATCATGGGAAAGCATGTGAGTGTTGCAAAGAAGTTACTTGATGATATGCAAAATAACCATGCCCAATGGCATGCGGAAAGAACCTCGAAGAGAGTAAGTTCAATTACCGAGGTAAACAATGAGGAGCTTACATCTAAGGTAGATGAGTTGCTTAGCTTAGTCAAGGGTAAGGAAGATACCCAAGTTAATGCTATCACTACTAAAGTTAATGATGTTAATTTTATAGCTCGCACTCCTTTTAATCCCGCATGGAAAAATAATTACGCTTCTAATGTTCAAAAATATCATGCTAATCCTGCAGGAGCTCCTTATAATAATTATGATAATACTAATGGAGCAAATCATGGCAATCTCCCATTTGAGGAAACTATTAGAACATTTATGCAAGCTCAAACCGAACAAACAACATGCTTATTAAGATTACGGACAACCATGAAAGTAGTTTAGGAAGATTATCTAATCAGGCCGTTGCAATTAGAAATGATGTGCAAGCTCTACAGGAAAGAACAAAGACCGTGGAGGCTTGAAGGAAATATGCCCTAGAGGCAATCATAGATATGATTGTATTTCATATGTATCCATGAGTTATTATAATTTTCCTTGAATATCCATATACCAGGCAACTTGTATTGATTGGCAATTATGTGAATTGTTTGCGAGACTCTTTACTTGTATGGTTAGCTAATAGTTGTCCCTAGTCGGAGTTCATGTGAGGACACACGTGAATATTAGACTAGCACATCAATTGGTTGATGACTATGTTTCGCAAGTCATAGACACGGAGATGTCATACCAATGATGTGGACACATGTTATGAACATGGGGTTGGGCTGACCCAACTAGAGACTAGCAAATAATAATTGCAGCTCTCTCTACACATCGTGTATTTTTTGTCCTTAGACCTGAGTTTGTCGCATGTACTTGAGATGTGGATCGACCTACTTTGGGGCTATCAAACACTGCTCCGTAAATCGGTAGCTATAAAGGTATCTTTCGGGTTTGTCCTAATACGTTCTACAAGGCATTGGTCAATCAAGATGGGATTTGCCCCTCTCTACTTGAGAGAGATATCTTTGGGCCCCTCGAGTGATCGGATCCAGAAATGCATGGCCGTGCTACATACGGTTAAGAGTTAACCTAGTAAAGGGATTCTGAATCACAGTATCGAGAAAGAGAGGTCAGCTTGGAGCTAGACCAAATATCGTGAGGCAAAGGGAAAGACATGTACTCAACCTTGTGATGGTTCGTACGAATGATCTTTATATGCGTTTAGGAGTTGGCACATCTTGCTAGAGGACGCTACCAACTATTGATGGAGTAAGTGTACTCGTGTCATGTCTATACGTGCGTGAACCTATAGGGTCACACACTTTAGGGGATGGAAGCCAAATGAGGATTGGGTCCGAATTAGACCAGGCTTAGGCTACTAATGTGCTGCTAATGTAGAAGCACACCAGGGATGCCTATATAAGAGAGAGTGAGGCGAGCTGAATACGGTTGATCATTCCACCCAGTCGCCACTCCTCTTATGCCTGTGTTGCACGGGCATACCTAGCAGCCTGGCATGTGACGGCTTCCACTCCGGACATGTGGATACCTCGGAGCTGCTGCAGCTGTAGCACTTGGACAAGCCGCACAAAGGGGAACTGCTCGTGGGACAAGAACAAGGAGAAGACGTAGAACATCTACACTACCTCGACGGGCTTCATCGAGTTCGCCAACTGCACGTCTAGTGGTAATCCCGTGATCTATGACATTAGTATTCTTGGTTGATGCGGTAGAATTTTTTTGATTTACGCTAGTGTAGCCTACCTTTTTCCCTTCAGTGGTATTAGAGCCGATGTTGTTCAGTCATAGGTTCCGGAAGTTTGCATATGGTGATATGTAGATGGATATGAATAATGTGATCATTTGTATGGCGGTGGTTCTTGATTGATCTTTGATCTTGCTTTCCGTGATCGTGATTCTAGGGTCGTTGAACGACTTACCCCAACCGACTAGTTTCCGCCATCGGGGTAAACAGTGACACATAAATCCAGTTGAATCACGCGAAGTTCAATAAGATTGATTGAATCGGGACCTAGATCTAAATCGATGTACCGTGATCAAAGGAAATTGGTCGAATTGGGACAATAGTAGGTTTATGGTAAATTTGATTTGCTGATAAAAATCCTTAAAGAAAATTGTATAGATTGGTCGAATTGGGACAACCCCGAGGGGCGCTACCCCTTCGAACCCCACAAGGGGAGACCCACTAGACCCCCCTTAGTCGTAGCCCCTTTTGTATCACGTTAAGGTTCATAGGTGATGCAATTTCACATGATCCGGTAGAATGTGATTCTATGCACAACTTGTTTTTGTAGGATGTATGTGATCAGTATGGCCCAAAATGTATGTGATGCATGTATGTATTTTTTCATGACCTGCGTGTCGTGAGTAGGGCAACACGGCTGGAGCCATATGTGTTGTCAATTATTGTAATGGCCTGCGTGCCAACTTGTCATGATCCCAATACCATGTAATTTTGATTACTAGCTGTTAGGATTAATAGCTTGTATTAGTTCTTAGATAACTCATCCCTTGGAGGATGGCTCACATAGAGCATGATTATGGAGATCATCATGGTGGACAGGTTATATGGCGATGGAGATCACCATGAGAAAATGGGCCATACTATATCACATCTATGTGAATGCTATTCTTATACGTTTTACTACTATGCATGCTTAGATGATAGAAGTAGAACGATCCCTCACAAAGTTTAAGTTAAACTATGCCCTCCCAACCAAACCTTGCACCATCCTATGCCCTGTATAATCGTTGGTGGGTCTATGAAACTAGGGTGCCACGGTTTTCCTTGACTAGATGGGTTTGTATCGGATACCTACACGCATAAGGGTTGGTGAGCTTAACAAGGTCATCTTAATAGTTAAGGACCTTGGGGCATAAAGGTTGGGCACCTAGTTTTGACATAGAGATGTCATCCAACAACAAGTGTCATATGTGATATGATTAGCAAAAGTTGCTTACCGGTTTACCTTGTCTTCTAGAAGTGATCATAAAGTTCACTAGTTGACTTGTTAATTGTGGATCTTGAATCACTTAGTATCAATAGAGGGATGTTGATTTAAGTGGGAGTATATGATGTTAAATTGTTTACTATGTTTTACTCTTTCATGGTTGCATGGCTTAGTATTTTGCATGTTTTTATGTTGTAGATCAATGGCACCGAACACTTCATCATCTTTTTCTTTGAATTTGATTCTTGAAAAGGATAAACTAAATGGAAAAAACTTTTCGGACTGGGTCCGTAACTTGAGAATTGTTCTTAGGTCTGATAAAAAGGAAACTGTTCTGGATATCCTAATCCCAGATGAACCTGCTGATAATGCAAATGCTTCCCTTAAGAATGCCTACAAGAAAGTGATGAGTGCATATTTGCACCATGTTTTACATTATTATTTTGCATTGTAGATGTAGGATCTTGGTATTTTACGGCGCTCGCACTTATATTTTATGTCTGTTTTCACCAGGATCAGGACAGATGATGGATCCAATGGATACAATTATTGAAGCATTTGTACTGAGGAGAAAAGGAGTCAAAAACAACGTAAATTGCTTATTTGGGAAATATTAATAATACCAGAAAAAACCCAAAGCGAAAAGAGGAGACAGAGAGCATAACTACCAACTATATGGGCGAAAGAAATATTCCCGCCATATAGCTCTAGCAGTATAGCTGGCGCCACCTCCGCCTCATCAAATAGTTTCACCCCGTGCAATTGGTTCGAGAAGACGACATACAGAACACCTAGAAATCGCAGAAACCTCACCTCTGGAATGCATCTGGAGGGGGAACTCATCCGCCAGGGATCCATCTTCACCCTGCGCAGATCCAGGAGGCTAAGGCATCGATCTTCATCATCCATCGCTGCATCACCACAGTCTCCATCCATCCCATCTACATCTTAATTATATCTTGTTGTAATCCCTATACTCGTTGTGGATTTATACAAGTACTATTCATCTATGATTGTTTCCATTATCATTGCCATGATGTTGATTGCCTCTATGTTTGAGTAGATCATTAGTTCTTGGGGGAGATGGAGAAACCCTAGTATGAGATTCAAATAAGATAAATGGAAACAATCTCAATGTATTAGATTCTCTATTATGACCATGTATGATATTCATCATTGTGACCATGTATTAGATTCTCTACATCTTGATGTTGAGAGAAGTCGACCTCGCAATATTTGCCTCTCATGAGGACTTGATGGAGGGAACTACTTGTTGGTAGAAGGAGGAGTGCTAGCACTTACGGTGAATATAAAGCTATTAGCAATTCTTACGTATCAACTTGGGAAGCCGAGGAAACTCACAGAACACTATCCATGCCATGGGATACATCCTACGAGATTATGTCCCTTAATAGCGCAGTAATTCGATTGATGTTGATTGCCGTCTGCTGTGGTTATGAGGATGAGGTGAGCTGAGGTTGCTGGAAATCATCCATATACGGAGTTCCTCCCCCACATACATAGTTGAGAATGTTCATGATGATAATCTTTATATTAGATCTTTACAATACTAGTGGTGTATCTGCTACTCCCCCAGAACGCTTTTTCCCTACTGCAGTTCCAATATTTCTTTACATAAACGATACTTACTTTCTGTATTAAGTCAATTTCTTTACTTTATTATTGCTCTTATACCCAAAACCCAAAAACACCTTTTACACATTACTCGAATTTTATCTTGTTACTTAGAACTCTATCTAGCATTTCTATTACAATATTTATTTTAAGAATTATTAGACTTCAGACTGTTGCTCCCTGTGGGATCATATCTTTATTTCGAAACTAGCTACAAACGATATGTGCTCTTACAGTCATCAAGCTATTTTCTGGCACCGTTGTCGGGGAGCTAAGCGTTGTAGGTCTTTTAGTTTTTTCTTATTTATTTTTGTCTTGCTAAATTATGTTTTGAGTCACAGGTTTCCACCAATACGATAGAGTTTGAGCATATGAATAGTGCTAACCCACTCAACTACTTTGGGAAGCCCTGTGATATTTATAAAAGAGACAACTCCAATGAGAAGACAAGGGGGTTTAAAATAAATCCTCTACTACTTAGTATTCTACATAAGAAGCAATTCACTAGAGATGAAGAAGATCCTGATCCATATGAGAATATTGCATGTTTTAAAGATATATGTGCCACTTTTCTATTGACGGGATATACTGCTGATGAGGTAAGAGTTAAAAAAATTAGTCAAACTTTGACAAGTACAACTCTCTCATGGTATAGATCTCTACCACCTGAAACCACTACTACTTGGGATAATTTGGCTTGTGAATTTCTATCAAAATCTTTTGGAATCAGGGGTCTTATAATTACTTGGAAGAATCGTTCTAATGAAGGACTAGTAAGAGCTTATATTAGATTTAAAGATTTAATACGACTATGTCCTCATCACGATTTTCCTGAATGGTATTTACTACATATCTTTTATGGCATTTTAATTGAACCCAATAAAATTGAACTAGACTCTTTCGCGGAAGGAGCCTTTATGAATCTTCCTATACCTAAAGCTTGGGCTTTACTTAATAGAACTCGTGACCATAGAGTTTCATGGAATTTTGGTCTAGGATTTGAAGGAGGCGTAGCAATAGAGCATGATTGTATTCATGATTATAACAAAAAGGGCCATGAGAAATAATTGTCTAAAGAACTTTATCTGGATTTAGATCTTGTGTTGCAAGTTGTTAAAGCTTTTAAAGAACATATTAAAGCTCCAAAGGAGGGTCCACCACCTGAACCAGAAAAGAAAGAGAAGATAAAGTAACACTTGCCTCCGTAGAACCAATATATGAAGTGCCTTTCCCTAACACTGCACAAAATCATATTTTTGAATATGAATAGGTCAAAGTAGTACAGGAGAAGAGGGAATAGGAAAGCATGCCGGAAGTCAAGGAACATCTGAAGGAAAACACAGATGAAGAGGTAACCAAGGAAGCAATTATGGCTATGTACTCACACTGTAACATAGTTGAACTTGATGTAGAGACTTCCATATTGGTTGAAGGTAAAACAAAGGTAAAAGATGTGGGTAAGCCTATTCTTCCCTGCATATTTAAAGAAACCTCTCATTACGGTTTATGTGATCTTGGCACCGAAGTTAATGTTATATCTTACGATTTATACCTAGAAATAAAAGAAGAAATAGAACCGGCTACAATGGAGAATACTGATATAACAATTATGTTAGCCAACAAAAATCTTAGAATTCCAATGGGACTAGTTGACAATGCAACTGTCACAATTGGCAACAAAAATTTTCCTATCGATTTTGTAGTTGTTGATATGCCATTTGAATTTTTTTCCCCTATTATATTTGGAAGAACCTTTTTGGGTGATATAGGTGCCTAAGTTAACTTCAAAAAGGAGATTGTGACTCTTAAGCTTAGGGGAATGGAAAATAAATTCCATTTTCCAAATTTAAAGATAAACCTCCACAAGTACAAGAAGAAGAGGAAGAGAGAACTATTGAGGAAATGGCAGCTCTTTTCTTTGGTAATGAAGAAGAAGAAATAAAGGAAGATCCAAATTATGAAGAAATAATTATGGAGGACTAGTCCTCAGAAGAACTAGAAGATGAATTTGATTCACTTCCTATTTTGAGACCTCCAATTGATGTGGCTTTTGAAGAGCCAGAAAAGAGAGGGGATGAGGAACTACCACCCCCAGAGTTGAAGACTCTACCAGATAATCTCAAATACAGGTTTTTAGATGATACCAATAAATTTCCTATTATTATTAGTGCTAAACTTTCAGGAGAAGAAGAAGAAGAACTCATGCAGATACTTAAGGAGCATCGCCAAGCCTTTGGGTACTCAATGGAGGACTTGAAGGGCATTAGTCCCATGAAAGCTGTCCATCAGATATTCATGGAAGAAGGTGCTAAACCAGTTGCAGAATTTAATAGAAGATTGAAGCCTGAAATGAAAGAAGTGGTAAGAAAAGAAATTGTACGCCTACTAGACGCAGGTATAATTTATCCTGTTAAAGAGAGTGAATGGGTAAGCCCTATTCATTGTGTTCCTAAGAAGGGCGGTTTTACTGTTGTTCCTAATGAAAACAATGAACTAATACCCACTAGAACTGTTGTTGGGCACATGATGTGCATAGATTTCAGGAAATTGAATAAAGAAACTAGGAAAGATCACTATCCGTTACCATTCATAGATCAAACTTTAGAAAGGTTAGCAAACCATACTCATTTTTGTTACTAGGACAGATATTCTGGTTTCTCTCAAATAGCTGTTCATCCGGATGAAAAACTTAAAACAACTTTCATAAGTTCTTACTGTTTACATGCTTACCGACGTATGCCTTTTGTTCTATGTAATGCCCCAGCTACTTTTCAACGATGTATGACTGTTATTTTTGCTGATTTCATAGAACTTATAATGGAAGTATTTATGGATGACTTTTCTATCTATGGAACTTCATTTACTAGTTGCTTGGATAATCTCAAGAAAGTTTTGCAGTGTTGTGAAGAAACTAATCTTGTTCAAAATTGGGAGAAGTGCCACTTTATGGTCAAAGAACGTATAGTCCTTGGACACAAACTATCAGGTAAGAGAATTGAAGTGGATAGAGCTAAGGTTGAAGCAATAGAGATAATACCACCACCTAGGGATATTAAAGTTATAAGAAGTTTTCTTGGTCATGTGGGTTTTTACAGAAGGTTCATTAGAAATTTTTCATGGATATCTAAACCTTTGACTAACCTCTTGCAAAATGGAATGCGATTCAATTTTGATGATAACTGTCTCGAAGCTTTTGATAAACTTTAAACTTCTTTAACTCGTGCTCCCACCATAAAACCACCTATCTAGGATGCAACCTTTGACTTAATGTGTGAAGCTAGCGATGATGTTGTAGGAGTAACTCTTGGACAACATATTGGTCAGAGATTTAATATTATACATCATGCTAGTATAACTCTCAATGGTGCTCAAAAGAATTATCCTAAGGAAGAAAAGGAACTGTTTTCTGTATTTTTCTCTTGTGATAAATTTCGTTCTTATATAGTTGATGCAAAGGTGAGAGTTCATACGGATCGTGATGGCTTAAAATAACTCCTTGAGAGGAAAGAACATAAGCCAAGACCGATTCATTGGATTCTTTCACTTCAAGAGTTTGAGTTGTAGATTATGCAGAGGTAAGAAATAAAGATGTTAGATGAAGTGTCCATGCTTGCCCAGGAGAACACTAATCTTATTGAGAGGAACTTTAGTCCTGGTGATTTTCATTTACGGGAATTATTTGATGAACTAAAGTCAATTCCTCCAAGAGAGAAGGAGTCCATGCTATGGGAGGAACTTTTTATCCCCGATTAAGCAAATGGTAAGTACAAGGTAAGTGTTCTTAACCAAATAAGTGATTTAATTTCATATTTTTTACTCCTGAAATTTATGTTTTTGAATTCCTTGTGTTTTTCTGAAGATTTTAGAGGTGTTTTACCAACTATACGAGCGAAGCTATACGACCGGAGCGGGAGCTCCCGCCAGATAGTTGGTCGTTAAACTCTCTATATCATCTTCGTGAAATTGTTTTCAATATCTGAGCCTATACGGTCACAACTATATGACCAGACCAAAAATTCTGGCCGTATAGTTGGTCGTTAAACTCTCAGATGGTTTTGCTTTTAGGTGTATCTATACGGTCGCAACTATACGACCGGAACAAAAATTCCGGCCGTATAGTTGGTCATTAAACTCCCAGACACTTTTGATTTTAGATGTTTGAAACAATACGGTCGCAACTATATGACCGGAGCAAAAATTCTGGCCGTAGAGTTGGTCGTTAAAATCTAAGACACTTTTCGTTCGATCTTTCTTTTTATTCAAAAACATGTTATTGTCGGTTCCGAGTCGTGATTTAATCGACATGGACTCGAGATATTTGGAAATATCTGCTCGGAACCAACTATACGGCTGGAGCTATACGAGCCACGCCCGTATAGTTTGTCGTTACACGACAGGAAACTTCCAAATCCATGATTTATTTTTCTGTTCCATTTGGATTCTTTTCTTGGACGACAATTTGGTGTTTCTCCTGATTTTTACCGACCTCTGACCCCTCTTATATACTGCCATTGTCTATCTCTCTAATCGCAATCTACAGAAACCAATCTATCTCTTATTTCACGAGAGGGCTCTTAACCAAGGGATAGAATTCAAGAAGAAGGGCTCCCATTGAGGTCGTGAGCAACTGCGACCAAGGCATGGAGATTGAGACCATCCCTATAGAGTTCCTCGATGCCGACCATGGATGTCGGAAGAGGGACTTGAAGGCCCTAGAGCTGAAGATTGAGGAATTGGACAAGGAGAAGCCAGGGACACCCAAACACCTTCGATTGCTGCGACTTTATCTTGATAAACTTGATGAAGATATCAAGCGGACAACCGAAGCGTGTTTCTGCATGAGTCTTAAGGCGCTACAAACACTCCAAGATAACAATGAGTTCATTAAGGAATAAGTGAAAGTGTTGGAGAGGAATAATCTTTTCTACAAGTTGCGTGTTAAGGAATTATAAGCTGTAAATCAATCGCTCCGCCTCAGGTTGGCCCGTGAGGAGAAGATACCACGTGCAATGGTGCCCTAGTGATCTACAACAATCACGGTATCAAATAATCGCAAGGGATTATTTGATCTCGTCTAGGTTGATTCCAAGCTTGGGGAGATCTTTAAGGCCTTGTAATCTATCTTATAAGTTTTATTATTCTTGCATTAGTTCGAACTAGAAATAAAGTTTGCATCATTAGAATTCCCTTCAGGAATAGTCAATCCCTTTTATGAAATTCTGAGTTTATTATTATATGGAGCAATATTGAGTTTGTGTTTGCTTTATTGATATATGAATGACTTGTGTATAATTTTACTTGCACTTGATGATAGCAATAGGAGTCTTCCACACCATTGTTATTAATGGAACACATAAAGATAATTTGGTCAATATGCTGTAAGATTACGGTTTGATTAACAAAGAAATGTTATTAAGTTGAAAAAGGAAAACCTTGAACAAAGGAAAATGAAGTGCTATATAAATAGAGTGAGAACAAGTCGTGGTAGAATCTCAAGTTATAAAGAATGCTTCATATATAGTTGGAATTTGATAGTTGAGATCGCAGATCTTTGAATTCCTACATGAAGTGGAATATATGGCTAGCTCCTCTACACAACACTTAAAACAAAAGTGTGAGCATATATGCAAAAGAAAAGTAGAAAAAGAGCAAATGTGCAAAGAGCAAATAGGCATATGCCACTGTATTGTAGTATGACAAAGGGACACTTTTGAGATTTTGAATCCCAAGTGAATATGTTGACCCTAAAATACTTGGGACTACCTCGTTAACTCATTTGGTTGAATCAGATTATTTTACACTATGTTGAGATTCATCTTTTATGAAATATTGATAACTAAGGTGTGGAAGCCTTCTAATACTATTCAGATGGTTCAAATAAGGTACTATTCATGAACTTATTCCTATGTATCATATATGATAAACACATGCTACAATAGACTCATTTATTTTATTGACTTAGCTTCATGAATATGAGGATCACATCCATTAAGCTAAAATCTTGCTCGGGTCGACAAAGTGTCTAAGCTTGGAGAAGTTGATGAGTGCATATTTGCACCATGTTTTATATTATTATTTTGCATTGTAGATGTAGGATCTTGGTATTTTACGGCGCCCACGCGCATATTTAATGTCTGTTTTCACTAGGATCAGGACAAATGATGGATCCAATGGATACAATTATTGAAGCAGTTGTACTAAGGAGAAAATGAGTAAAAAACAATGTAAATCGCTTATTTGGGAAATATTAATAATACCAGAAGAAAACCCGAAGTGAACAGAGGAGATAGAGATCATAACGACCAACTATACGGGCGAAAGAAATATTCCCGCCGTATAGCTCCGGCCGTATAGCTGGCGCCGCCTCCGCCTGGTCAAATAGTTTCACCCCATGCAATTCGTTCGAGGAGACGACATACAGAACACCCGGAAATCACAGAAACCTCACCTTCGGAAGGCACCTGGAGGGGGAACTCATCCGCCAGGGATCCATCTTCACCCTGCGCAGATCCGGGAGGCGAAGGCATCGATCTTCATCATCCACCGCTGCATCACCACCATCTCCATCCATCCCATCTACATCTTGTCTAGATCTTGTTGTAATTCCTATACTCGTTGTGGATTTATATAAGTACTATTCATCTATGATTGTTTCCATTATCATTTCCATGATGTTGATTGCCTTCATGTCTGAGTAGATCATTAGTTCTTGGGGAGATGGAGAAACCCTAGTATGAGATTGAAATAATATAAAGTCTATTATGCTATTCATCGCTGTGACCATGTGTTAGATTCTCTACATCTTGATGTTCAGAGAAGTCAACCTCTCAATATTTGCCTCTCGTGGGGACTTGATGGAGGGAACTACTTGTTGGTAGAATGAGGTGTGCTAGCACTTACGGTGACCATAAAGCTGTTAGCAATCCTTACGTATCAACTTGGGAAGCCGAGGAAACTCACAGAATACTATCCATGCCATGGGATACGTCCTACGGGATTATGTCCCTTAATAGCGTAGTAATTTGATTGATGTCGATTGTTGTCTGTTGTGGTTATGAGGATGAGGTGCGCAATGGTTACTAGCAAATTATCCATATACGGAGTTCCTCCCACACATACATAGTTGAGAATATTCATGATGATAATATTTATCTTAGATCTTTACAATACTAGTGGTGAATCCACTACTCCCTGAGAACGCTTTTCCCTACTGCAGTTCCAATCTTTCTTTACATACGCGATACTTAATTTCTGTATTAAGTTACTTTGCTTTACTTTATTATTGCTCTTATACCCAAAACCCAAAAACACCTTTTACACATTACTCGCATTTTATCTGATTACTTAGAACTCTATCTAGCATTTCTATTGCAATATTTATTTTAAGAATTATTAGACTTCAGACTCCTGCTTCCTATGGGATCGATATCTTTATTTCGAAACTAGCTACAAATGATATGTGCTCTTGCAGTCATCAGAAAGCATGTGATGAATCTCTTGAGGTTAGTTGTATTATGTTTGCATGCATGGAACCTGATCTTCAAAAGCAGTTTGAGGACCAGGAAGCGTACGATATGATCATCGTGCTTAAGGACATGTTCCAGACTCAGGCTAGGACTGAGAGGTACAATGTCGTTAAGCCCTTTGTTGAATGCAAGCTGGCAGAGGGAGCAACTGTAGGCCCCCATGTGATCAAAATGGTTGGTTACTGTCAGACTTTGGAAAAGCTTGGTTTTCCATTTGGGCAAGAGTTGGCTACTGATTTAATTTTGGCGTGTCATCCATCTAGCTATGGGCATTTCATTTCGAACTACCATATGCATGGGGTGAAGAAGGGCCTTAATGAGTTACGTGGGATGCTGAAAACAATAGAATGTGACATTAAGAAGAGTGTAGGGCATAGCCATGTGATGGCTATGCAGAACAAGCCTAGCTTCAAGAAAAAGGGCACTTCTTGGCAGAAGAAGAAGGGCAAGGCTAAGGATATGATCCGTAAGTCAAACCCTGCACCCAAGCAAAAGTTTAGACCTGCAGGAGACACTGAGTGTTTCTTTTGTCATGAATATGGCCACTGGAAGAGAAATTACAGCAAGTACCAGGCTTCTTTGAAGAAGAGTGGAAGTAAGAGTACTTCCCGCTCAGGTACGCTTGTTGTAAATGTTGTGGAAATTTTTCTCGCAGATTCTTATGTTAGCTCTTTGGTATTTGATACTGGATCGATTGCTCATATTTGCAATTTGATGCAGGGGCTAAAAAGGACTAGAGAAGTGCAGAAAGACGAAGTGGACTTTCGCGTCGGAAATAAAGCAAGGGTTGCTGCATTATTCGTCGGTGTCATGGAGCTTGACCTTCCGTCAGGATTTATTATGGAGTTAAATAATTGTTATTACATTCCTATTATGGGTCGAAACATTTTATCGCCTTCATGTTTGATGAGGGATGGTTATTCATTTGTGAGTACAAACAATGGTTGTGTAATCTCTAAGAATTCTATGTTTGTGGCTGATGCTCCCATTGTGAATGGGTTATTTATTTTAAATGTTGATGATGCATCTGTTTACAATGTTAGTGCTAAAAGGCTTCAGGCTAGTGATTTGAGTCCTACCTATTTATGGCATTGTCGTTTGGGGGATATAAGTGAAAAGCGCATGAATAAGCTCCATGGTTATGGTCTTCTAACTTCGTTTGGTTCTGAATTATACAAGACATGTCAAGCTTGTTTACTTGGAAAGATGACCAAGACGCCTTTTACGGGTTTTCTCGTCTAGCTTCAGACTTGTTGGAACTCATACATACTAATGTATGTGGACCAATGAGCACGACGGCAAGAGGAGGATATCACTACTTCATTACTTTCACTAATGATTTTAGTAGATATGGCTATGTCTACTTGATGAAGCATAAATCTAAAACTTCTCAAAAGTTCAAAGAGTTTTAGAGTGAGGTAGAGAATCAATGTGGCAAGAAAATAAAGGCCTTGTGATCTGATCGTGGAGGTGAATATTTGAGTCACGAATTTAGCAATCATCTTAAGAGTTACGGAATTGTTCCACAGCTCAAGCTGCCCAGAACTCCTCAAAGAAATGGGTTCTCAGAACGGCACAATCGAACTTTTTTTACATGGTTCATTCGATGGTGAGCCAGTCGGATTTACCATTATCATTTTGGGTTTACGCTCTAGAAACAGCAGCTTCCACACTAAACAGGGTACCGCTTAAATTTGTAGTTAAGACACCATATGAGATGTGGACTAGAAAGAATCCTAGTTTGTCTTTTCTATGGATTTGGGGTTGTGATGCATATTTCAAGAGACTTCAGTCGGACAAGCTAACACCCATATTGGATAAATGCATTTTTGTGGGATACCCAAGGGAAACCTTAGAGTATTACTTCTACAACCGAGAAGAGGGCAAAGTGTTTGTCGCTCGTAGCGGTGTTTTCCTAGAGAAATATTTTCTCACAAAGGGAACGAGTGGATGGTCGGTGCGACTTGAAGAAGTTCAAGATGAGCCAGTCGGCGATTCTTCTATGAGTGATGCTTGTTGGCTCAAAATATATCGAGCTCGTTGGGGAACCCCAAGAGGAAGGTATGATGAGCACAGCAGCAAGTTTTCCCTCAGTACGAAACCAAGGTTTAATCGAACCAGTAGGAGCAAGGAAACACCCCAAAGGTGTTGCTAGCTGAGCCTTGGAAAGGCGCACTACCGGTGCCAGCGGCAATGTGGAGACCTGCACAACACAACCATAGAACTTTTCCCCCAACTTACGATGAGGTTCTCAATCTCACCGGTTTTGCTGAAAACAAAGGATTAAACGTATCGAATGGAAAGAAGTAAAAGTTTGTAGAAAGTAAACACAAAGCAGTAAACAATTGATTGTATATTGAATGTAAAAGAAAGGACCGGGGTCCATAGTTCACTAGAGGTGGCTCTCCTTAAGATAGATAACATGCTGGGTGAACAAACTACAGCGGGGCAATTGACAAACATCGAGAAAGCGTACAAGCATATATTAATCATCTTGACTCCTTTGAGACTTGATTGGGCATTACAACATTATACATAGACCGTCATCGAACTGCATCTATGACTAATAATCCACCTTCAGGTTATCATCTGAACCCCCTCCAGTATTAAGTTGCAAGCAACAAATAATTGCATTAGGAATTGCGTGTAATGTAAACAATACGATTGTACTATGAACAAAGGATTGTTGTTTTCTCCCTAGTAGCAATAGCACATCTAGTACCTTAGAGATTTCTGTCACTTCCCCAGATTACCAGAGGCATGGACCCACTATCGAGCATAAATATTAACTCTTGGAGTTGCTAGCATCTACTTGGACAAGATAGCTACTAACAACGGAAAGCATGCAAGATCAATAATAACAAAGACATGATAGAATCAATAATCAATCTGAAATAGCATCCCAATATCCATCGGATCCCTGCAAACACAACATGCAGAATTACAAATAGATGATCTTGATCATGAATGGATCTCACAAGATCTAGACATGAAAGCACAAAGGAGGAGAACCAGCCATCTAGCTACTACATGGACCCGTAGTCCAGAGATGAACTACTCACGCATCACACCGGAGGATTGCATAATGATGAAGAAGGCCTCCAGGGTGAATTCCCCTCTCCGGCAGGGTGCCGGGAAGAGCTTCAGATTCCTCCTGATCTAGGGATGGAGATGACGGCGGCTACAGACTCTTTTGTGGATTTTTGATCGGCTACTTAGGGTTTTGGTATCGGAGGCAATATATAGGCGGAAGGAGAGGCTGAGGGGGTGCCTAGGGCTGCCAGACCACCCCCTGGCGCGAGCCAGGCCTGGCCGCGCGGCCAGGTGGTGTGGCCAGGCTCCAGCCCCTCTCCGTTTCATATTCTGGCTCCAAGTGTCCCCCGGTAAAATTGTGACTTTGGCTTTTGTCCCGTCCAATTCCGAGAATATTCTTTTTTTGACTTCCTAAAACCAAAAACAGCAGAAAACATGCAGCTGGCATTATGGCTCTTGTTAATAGGTTAGTCCAAGAAATCATATGAAAAGTACTGCAAAGTGTGGACAAAACACAAGAAAGTAGATAAAACCAAGGATGGGACATCAAAAAATATTGATACATTTGCAATGTATCAACATCCCCAAGCTTAACTCCTGCTCGTCCTCGAGTAGGTAAGTGATAAAAAGAAAGAATAATTTTTGAGGTGACATGCACCATCATAAACTTGATCAAAGTATTTGTAAAACATTCGAAGCTAGGATCATAGTACTTTAATCATAACATGAAAGAGAAAGTTCTAGAAATAAGACAAAGAAACTATGTTGCAACATGAAAAGGCACAAACAAAAGATTCATGAATAGCAATGCTTTGCAAGACGTTTGTTTGTTTCACATAAAGAAAACATAGCATAATGGCATTCAGCTTGTCCCTCATAGAGTAGCAAATATAAATGCATAGGACACCTTCAAAGTTCATAAGAGTGACTAGATACAAATAGTTTAAAACAAGCAATATCAAGTTACGCATGAATCAACTAGTCTTGGGACAATGCACATAGAAATAAGAATGGCCACTATGCTCTCAAAGTAGGTGCATAAAGATAGAAGGTGGAGACTCAACATATAAGTGGAAAAAGGGCCTTCAAAGAAGGAAGTACGGATTCAAGTCTCATAAAGAGCTTCCAAAAATTATGGTACTTAATAGCTTTCAGCTCTCATTGCCCCTATCATAAGCATCTTGAAGGTGATTAAGGTTAAAGTGACACAACTAAGAGGATATGCTTGACAAGTTATAAACCGAAATCTCATGCCCCTTACTTACAAAGACCGAACCTCATGCTACTGAACTTTAGTCACAAGTAAGCTCTTGTCATTGTAATTACATATGTATCATAAAGAACCGCCAACGGGGTACCCCTTGCACATGATAGAGGAGCTATCCCATAATCAAAATGACAAGGCAAGCAGACAATGAGCATCTCAGCGATCTTTTTATTTGCTATTTGCATAGGTTTTTATTGAGGATGCTTCATAGAGTGCTCATTATGGTGATGCTGCAAGTTTCCACTATGATTAGGCATGGCTTAGGCTAGCGGCCCAGGCATTTCTCTAACACACATAAAAACTCTATGACCTTACAAGTTCCACTTTTATTTCACACCGCCGGGATCCATAAGGAAAAGAACATGATATCAACGGGGTACAAAGTACAGGTGCAATGTTGAAAGCGTTCCCCATGATACATGGTTCTGCTAACTTCAACTTCTAAAGCGCAAGCATATACGCAACAAAGAAGGACCCAATGGTTCAAGTTTATTAAATGCAAAAAGTAAAGTGTTCCATCAAGTTCGTGAGAGCTTTAATCACTAGTTTTCTCATAACAAGTTTAATTTGGAAGGTAAACAAAAACATGAATATACTTGGAATAGCATAAGCTAGTAGGTAGGTATGGTGGACTCTTTGGAATAACTTGGTTTAAGGAGTTGGATGCACGAGTGGAACTCATACTTGATTGTGGGGGATAGCAAAAGACTGGGAGCGACAAACTAAGAGAGCAATAATGGCCATAATCATGTAGAGTGACAAAACATCATTGATCAAAGCATAAAGTGATACTACAAGTTGAAAACTAAAGGATCATAAGGCTATGGTGACTTTGGATAGTCGTAACATGGTGTGAGCATGCTCCAAGTCAACCCAAATAAAGCATCAAAGGAGAATACCACTATATTATGCTTTAATATGCTAAAACAACGCATTATTCATCCACGACACATTAAGCAATATCAATTGTTTATAACAAGTCATGCTACAGCAAATAATACTAAGCATAAAGCCAAAACAATATCAAGCATGGCATGACAAAGCATAGGCCACAGTCAAAAACATGCTCTCTTTACCACTTAAGCATGAACTTTCCTACTCTTTTCCAATCCAAACGAAACTATTTGAAAACCAATGTATGAAAGAGGGAATCCAACCAATTTATTCAGCAAACTAAGCAAACAAAGAAAATGAAAAACCAAAACTAAAACAAAAAAGAAGTCGCTCCGAGAACAACACAACTGTGCAGGAGACAATAAAAATGAAGCGTTTGGAAGAAACCTGAGATTTTTATTGATGAAGAGGGGGATGCCTTGGGCATCCCAAGCTTTGACGCTTGTACTTCTTGGATATTTCTTGGGGTTAGACGCGTGGCATCCCCAAGCTTGAGCTTTAGTCCATCCTTCATCTCATTACTCATTCCTTCCATACATCTGAAATTTTTCCTTCATACAAAACTTCACACAATCTTTATTAGCAACATTAGTGCACTCAAGATAATAAGTATTTAGGTTCAGTTATAACACCAATAAAACTTCCATTAAAACAAAAGCTACTGTAGCACTTCCCTCAAAAAGCTCAATTCCCCAAATGAACTCAAAAAGGAACCAACAAGAAGCAAATGTAGAAAATGGCAGAAATCTGTCAAAATAGACCAGCAGGTAAAGAAGAATTTTTTCGAAGACCTTCTGTTACTCAAATAAAAAAGTGTTGAACTAAAGAAAGTTAGATAACAACTTTGGGCAGAAGCACAAAAATGCACGCCTCAAAAGGACGTACAAATATTTTACACGAATTGTTACGGTGAAGCACATGAATCTGTTTCGGGACAGCAACTTTTCCAATCATTACTTCTCTCTCATTAGAGGTTACTCTTGGCACAAAAAGCAAATAAAAAGGATAAGGAGCGGTTATTACTGAAGTAATAACTTCCAAGACTCATCTAAAATTTTGGGTTATCTCCCAATAAGTACTTTTCTTTAACGCTTTTAAGTTAGGCATAAGAAGCAAGAAAAAGGCACTAGTGGAGAATTGCTTATCAGTGGAGCATATTTTTTGTTATCAATGGCGCATATGTAATGCGCCACTAGTGTTGCGCCACGGATAATTAGATATCAATGGCACATATACAATATGCGCCATTGATAATAGGCCCACCAGTGGCACACCTTAAATATGCGCCATTGATATTTTACTTGTGGCGCATATATCCAAATGCGCCACTGATACTAGATGCGCCACTGGATGAATAAAAGATGCGCCACTGATGTTTCGTACATGTATACATTGTACAGGGCTCTCAGATATTTATACAGGTATATATACAGGTACATATACAGGTACATATACAGTGTAAAAACAGAGATAATAATACAACTAGAATTATACATCATCACATCAATTAGAACCCGACATAGTGACAAGTGTCCGAATATTATACAAGTCTAGAACAAATTGATCTCATCTTCTCATACATTACACATTACAACAAGTTGATCATCATGATCATTAGCCAAGTCCTAAAATACTAAAGGACTGAGTAAAGTATAACCACAATGGCGGTGATGAGCAAGACAGGGAGCACGATCATCAAGGTCTTCATCTGGTTCCTGTCTCTCTACTCTCCAACGAGGTGGTTCCTCCACCTAGCTTCCGCCTGCTCTCTCGTCGGGCATCCTTTGTATCTGTTGCCACTGAACTTGTTCACTTGCTTATGACAATCATCCCACTCGTCGTAGACTCCTGGGACCCTTCCTCTGAACACCACATAGCATGGCATCTCTATACACAAGGCATATAAGTACTATATCATGCAACAGAAAGAATTAAAAGGTTCATCACATGCATCTCCACAAAAAAGAAGGTTTCGATCTAAGGCAAGCTATTAAGTTTCATACATATGGTAATAAGTAAACGAAGTCCAACAACGACCGTTTCGAGCCAAGGCAAGTTAAAGTTTATGACACACACACACACGAGATACACAAACCGGTTGAGCGCTAGCTAGCTAGGAACACTACATCATGAAGACTTTGTTTTACACGGTGCCAGGAACGGTTTGTAGCCGTCTTTCGTTGTCCATGTCCTACGGTCACCCTGCGCCTCGAGTTGTGCTTCGATCTCGCGCTTACTGAACGCTCTTTTGCAGGATAAGGCCCCCCTTGTGATGATATCTTCTTGCACGATGGTAGCAATCTGAGTCTGGATGCGTAAGAAGTCATCCTTAAGTTCATCATCGTCCATTCTTGCCTCAGCTTTGGCCCATGCTCGGAGACTAGATGGCAACATAATGATGTGTGCATCCCGGACGATCGCCCGCAGGTGATGGAGGGCGTAGTAGGCCTCCTTGACACTGTTATCCGGCTGCTTGACACAAGCGAACTTCATTACTTGTTTGAACACGTGTCTGCCATCCCTGAAATTTTCCGCCCCCTTCTTGAATTCGCCTCCATTTTCGGCGTATACCTCAAGAGTATCATCTAGAAGACTCCTTATGTTGGTGTAGTCTTTCTTATTTTGCTCGCTCCCCGAGTCCAAGTACGTGGCTAGCGAATAAGTCGGGTGAATGAGGATCAGTGTGCAGTATTTGTCTCTGCGCAAAACAATTGAAGCGAAACAATGTTGGAAAAAGAGCAACCGAAAACTAAGAAAGGACAAGATACGGCGACGAGCGAGTGTGTGCACTTACTCAGGAAAGAAAGGCAAAATAAGCTCTTTTCCACTCTTGTTGTCCACCATGAAATTTTGGAGGTAGTTCCTTGCGCTGACCCGGGTCACTAGATTCACCAACTGGCAATCACGCATGAAGTAGGGGTCCACTATCGCGACACTAGGGGTCTTCTCTCTGTTGACCTTCATCGCTCGATGGAGCGCGTATAGGCGGACCAAGTTATAGTTCATCCGCTTGCCATGGAAAAGCTTGAAGATGTCCTCATACGATATGAAGAAGATATCTGCGGGGGCATTATCGACGAAGCCCGCGCCCGTTGGAACATTGACTGTGAAAACAGGGTACGATGGATTTGCTTCTTTAAGAAGGTACTCTAGATATAGAATACCATGCTGCAGGTTAGCCATCGCTCCACTTGCATTTTTGATCAGCTCCTCACTCAGAATCGGTTGACCAGCTATGTGAACCCTGGTCAAGGTGCCCTCAGGGGGCTGTGTTAACGGGTCATCCTGAGCCCGGGGCCTCTTCGGACCCGGCTGGCTCAAAGACACTTTTATTATTCTTCTTGGTTCTCTTGCGATGCTTCTTCGTCTCGACATTAGCAATCATCTGGTCATCCGCCGCCTTGTGGAGTGTGGTGGGGCTGAAAATGATTCCCTGGGTGCCTTTATAAGGACCAGCGGCACTAGCATCCGGAGGTGTCTCCTCTAGGGTACCATGGAAGTCTAGACGCATGCATGTGCTGGTACAAGCATTTGGGTCGTCGGAAACGCCGTAGGGCTCGTCCATGTTTGGCATGAACAAAGAGTCCATGGCGCCAATGTTGATCCAGTTATCTGGCTTGTGATCATCATCATCATCATCGTTAATGTTGTCCCT
Organism: Avena eriantha; assembly: GCA_910589775.1. Classification (NCBI taxonomy): domain Eukaryota; kingdom Viridiplantae; phylum Streptophyta; class Magnoliopsida; order Poales; family Poaceae; genus Avena; species Avena eriantha. The sequence goes on along the minus strand of OU342745.1, from coordinate 73,665,021 downwards.
AGGTGCATCCTTGGGCTGTGGCGGCGCAACGGCGACCTTGCCATGTGGAGGCGGCAGTGCGGCGACAGCCTTGCCATTTGGAGCCGGCGGCGCAGCGGAGGCCTTGCCATGTGGAGGAAACGGTGCAGCGGCGGCCAACAATTGCTGGCGATGAGAGGTGGTGGAGGTGACTAGTTGTTGTGGCCGCCGCGATAAGGGCACATTTCGCCGCTGAGTTACTTGTTGTTCCTTCACAAGCCGAATCTGGGTATTTGGCCATGTCAAGACCCAGCCACAGCAATCTTGAAGGTTCTTATGATCATCAGCGCCTTGAGGTTGGCTGGGGGGGTCCATGTCTTTGCACCCCGGCAACACCCGAGCTAGCCGAACCTTGAACACGTCATCCTCCATCCACTTGTGCTACATCGTGTGGCTATTTGGCTGAATAATTGTGCCCTTGCCAACATCCTTTAGATCGCCGTCCACGTAATGCAAGAGCGTGCAAGGAGTGTCCTGTGGAAGAACAAGCATCATGAGATGGTGCTAGCTAGTCATCAAAGGCAAAGGAGATGAAATGTTATCAACATGCATGTGTTGGCTAGCGTCATTACCTTGGAGATGGCGTTGATCTCGGCTAATGTCGAGACACCGGTATCATCCTCCCACTGAGATGCCTTACGAAGCACCATCGGTTGCGCCTTAGTTTTGGCGGGAGGAGGGATCGGTGTGACCTGCGGCTCTGTGTTGGTGCCAGCGGGAGGTGTCACCAGAGCTACCTCCGGCTACGCGTTGGTGTTGGCTCCGGCGGGAGGGGGCACCGGAGCGACCGGGTGCATCTCGATGTTGGCGGACTCAGGCATCACCACGTTCAGCGACACGTGCTGGATCGAGTTGCTGCCAGAGAGGCTGGGCACCACGAGCGGCCCTCGTCGACCTGCCGAATTCCAAGCAGCGATCCCCTCCCACAGCTCATTGGGAAACATCTCGCGGATCTTCTCTTGCAATTTCTCGTCGATTAGCCTCGGCATCTGTTGCATCTGCTCCCGGAGGACTTCAACCTCGCGTTCTCACTTGACGCCACCGCCGCGGCCTTCCTCTATTTCTTCGCCTTTGGGTCCTCTTTCCTAAAGTCGCCAACCTTTTCGTACGTACCATAGCCAGACACGTGGCCAAATGAAATCGGTGGCACAGACTTGGCCCTCCCCTTGAACACGTTTGTCGCCCTGTTGAAGGGAGCGTCCCACCGCGGATCCACCGTCGCCCCTGGGACAAGCTCGCGCTTGACGCACAAGACTTTTCTTCGGATCTCTGAAGAGAAGGAGAGTGATCCCATTTAGAAATTTGGCTTCATTACTTAATGAGAAACACAGATGTACTCCGAGATAAATTACTTACCAGCCTTTTCTGGAACTTCCTCACATCGTCGTCGTTGGTAACGAATTCCTTGAGTTCGGGAGGGAGATAGTAGCGGGCGCGGACAAACTGCATCACCCGCTCGTCCGTGAATTTGTGCCACGGGTTATCTTTCCCTAGACGGGCATACTCGGCGTCCTCCTTTGCCCAAATGGCCTTTTTACTCGGTAACCGCTGCTTCCGCAACGTTGGTTACCTATGTTCAGCTCCCGCATACGCCTCCCCCACTTGGTCCATTCCTGACCTTCTAGTCAAGTGCAGTTCGCCTTGAACTTGATGAATTCATCTTCGTCGAGCATCAGCTCGACCTTCTTTATCTCCTCCCAACTTTTACCCTCATTAATCCTCCTCTTCACTCGGCTTTTCCATCTTCTCAAGGCGATGCTCATCCTCATGATGGCTAACTTGTTTACCTTGTTCCCTATGAGCTTTTGGTTATCGTACTCATCTGGGAACTTGTACCGTTTGTGAAGGTTCCCAATGAGGAGTTCTCGCAACCGTTTGTTCTTTCTTATGTCCTTCTGGTTGATGCTCATGCTCTCCCGCACGATGCACCCTAAACCCTAAACCCTAAACCCTAAAAATTCGGCATGACCTTTGCTGTTTTTTTGACCTAGGAGTGCCCATTTCTCAACCGAAAAGGAAGTGAATCAACACTTCGAGAGAAACGGGCAACTCAAATGAATTCCCTGCAACAGTTTTCATACAAAATAATGTGCTCCAGTTTTCAAATTGATGACAGCCATCCAATCACACATATACAAAGAGCAAAAAATAGCTCCAGGTGCAGCAAAAAATACCACATTATGCCTTGCATAGCTCCAGATGTACCTTAGAACATAGCAAGAACAGTAACAGCAGCCTTAGAACAGAAGCTAGCATAGCCTTAGAACAGAAGCTAGCACAGCAAGAACAGTATAGCAAGAACATAAGCTAGCACAACACAAGCAACCTCATTCATCACCATCTCCAATCAGCAAACTCTACTATTCGAAGAAAGGAAACTCAAGGTTCCAAATGGTAGACAGGGCATGCACACCACTGATACTAGAACATCATCATACCAAATTCCACAGATAATACTTAGCAGGAGAAAAACTACTTAGCAGCAGTCAATATAATGCCAAAGTTATGCCCTAAAAAAGGTTATGAAGACACTGTCTATCTTACATCACCTATTAAAGCTAAAACATCTTATACTTTGAAACTGAGGGAGTACATTGGAGATGAACTTTGTGCATTTAGGTTCATCCATAGAATCTGGACAGGGTTAGGGAGACATTGGTGCATTTTGTTACAACTATGTATGTAGTTACTGAAAAATATTAAAAACTCGGGAATTCCATACTTATACTTATAGTAAAAGTAAAGATAGAGATAGTAGAGACTACTAGTAGAGATAGGAATACTACAGGCCTGCCCATATATGAGGGACTCGGTGTACCAGATCGCTCAAATCGGTAGTACGTGAATATGGTGATGGCGAACCACTATCAAGGCATCTATTCGTTGTGCCACCTCAACAGTGACACTTTCTTCTACCCGGCAAAGGAACCAGCAGCAACAAAGGCGCGAGATCTGCCCAGACTTAAAAGAGTGCCAGAAGATGCTCTGTCTTCCTGGATTGACCCAACAAAGAAGAAACAGGCGGCAGCTCTCTCAGATAAGTAGTAGTTGGACAGTACTTACCGACACCAATCTTCAGTGTCCGCCCAATGACGTGCACCGTTACCAATGGCGACTGTAACTAGTAGTTGCACTCCTTTCCTCTCTCTGCAACCAAGATCTTCTTTGCTGACAGCGGGAAACGCACCACCTTGTATGACACCGAGGCCCGCTTCGCGATCAGCACGCCCTCCCTCCATGCGCCCAAAGACTGGCCCGTCGCCCTCTTCGTCCCCTGCCCAGCAGGACCAGGACCTGAAGCTGAAGGCGAGTAGGACGGCGACAGCAGCCTCTGCATCTGCGTCTCTCTGACTAGCATTGGCACATACTGCTTTGACACAGTCAGCTGGACCTGGAGCCTGGCTGGTGACTGCCAGATGCCCTTCTCCGGAAATATGTAGTTATGACAGAAATACCTTCTGCATCTAAGTTAAGCTTTAGGAGGATAATGCTGAAATCACCAAGAATATGTGGTTTCTCTTTTTTTACTGATGATAACATGATCTAGTATCATATTTACTGCTTGAGAGGTATGCTTGATGTAAAGAGCTTTGGTTTATTATGAGTCATTTCTTGCTGAGAGTATTCTTAAGGAGAAAAATCAAGCAAATAGTTAGTGTTGTGTCAAATTTAGGTCTACCTTATTTGTGTCAAATTTAGGTCTGCCTTATATGATAGACGTTTTGATGTGTTTGAAGAAGCAGAAGCTAATAAAGCTGCTGGAAAGTATGACAATGCATCAATTGATGAACAAATAGATTTTTACAGAGATGAGGGCCTAACACCTTATGCTACAGCCAAGCTTCCTATCACTAGTGGTCAGTGAACTCATCGGAGTTTATATCTCAAGCTTGCAAAGGGACGATAATAGGAAAATTCCTCAAACCCTAGAGCAAATTCCTAGAACCCTAGAGCAAACCCTAGGGCAAATTCAGTGTGAGGGGAAGGGGAAAGGGGAGGGAGATCTCAACCTGAGGTTGGGGAGGCTCACCAGCGACGGGGGCGGCAGGGCGACTCCTCTGGTGGCGGGCGGCGGCAGGGGGCTCGATCACGAGAGGAGAGGGGGCTCGATCTTGGCGTTGGTGGCGCGCGTAGCGCTGCCCTTCTCCTCCTCGTCGGTGGCGCGCGCGGCACTGCCTTCTCCTACTCATCGGTGTCGCGCGCGATGCTGCCCTTCTCCTCCTCGTCGGTGGCGTGCCTTCTCCTTCCGCGACGGTGGCGCGGCGCTGCCCTTCTCCCTCCTCGTCGGTGGCGCCACGTGAGAACAAAAGGGGAATAATGCGTAGGGTTCGTGAGCAGGGAGAGAGGCCAACCGGTTTTTGGCTAAGTGTAAAACATCCGTGGCGCATATTTCCCGATATGCGCCATTGTATTTTGCACTTAGCCTAAAACCACGACGCCCTGGTTTGTGTCACCTACACACGTCTACCGCAGTGGTCATTGCTGTGTGCATCTACTGTTCCTGGGAGCTCTTAGGTTCGATTCCCGGGCTCTCTCACAATTTTTTTTTTCAATTTTTTAATATTTTACAAAATACCAATGGCGCATATCTAGTATATTTTAATATTTTGTAACAAATAGTAATTAAGTTTAACATTCACAAATCTATTTAAAACAAGGACATCTTATTCAATATCCATACACACCAATATCTCCATAAAAATGTCATGTCATGTGTGCATGATCTCGATTCTGAGCTAGCTAGAGCTAGCATCTCTTTGCAATCTTCTTGCCCTTCTTCCTCGTGGTTGAATACTTTATCCTGGAAAGGTTAAGGTTTCTTCTCGTGAACGGACAACCTTTAGTAGGTAGGGTGGTCTTTCTTTTTCCTGCAGCAGTCAGCTTGTCGAAGTACTTGTCAAATTCCTCTTTGATATTCGGATCGCCGTTCTTTTCTAAGTCTTGCTCGTTGGCGGGTCCGTCCATTCTGATCATTCTCCTCTTGCCCCTCCTCATGACAACACGGCTTGGCTTTGATGGGTCAGTGATGAAGAACCATTGGTCAACTTGGCTCGCGAGTACCCATGGCTCATTTTTTGCGGAGGCGTTCTTCGCGGAGGCATCGGGTATAACCATGGTGGTGAAATACCGACCCTCTTTTTGGACGCTCTTGGCCCATCTGACACGAAACATCGGCACCTTCTCTCTAGTGTAGTCGAGCTCCTAGATCTCCTCGATCCTTCTGAAAAATCGTTCCTTGACGGTGGCTTTGTCATCAGCATAAGATAGCATCATTACTCCCGAGTTCTGATAGTCGCTGCTCATGTCCCTTTTCTCGGTGTAGAATCTGTACCCGTTGATGTCGTATGCCTGATATGTCCTCACGTTGTGCCAGGGGCCATTTGACAAGGCAAAAATTAGTTTTTCATCCTCCGTAGAAGGCGTTTGCGGGTCTACGGGAGGATTGTCTTGAAGCTTCTTCTTGAACCAAGCCGTGAAGCTAGAGTTGTGCTCTCTTGTTACGTCTCCCTTCTTCCTCGGTCGACCAAGGTCAATGAACTTCTGCTCGATTAATCTTTTGTGCTCTTCCACCCAAGGATCGACCAATTCGATGTGTTGTAGCACGACTCTGAAGCAAATATGCCTTAGGAGGCAATAATAAAGTTGTTATTATGTATTCCTCGTATATGATAGATGTTTATTTTGCAGTCTATAATTGTATTGACCGGAAACGTCAATACTTGTGTGTTTAATAAACAAAAAGGGTTCCTAGTTATGCCTCTCTTATAGACTAGCTTGTTGATTAACAAGATGATCAAGGTTTCCTGATCATGGACATTGGATATTGTTAATAAAAAGGTCACAACATTTGTGAAATGATGTGATGACCATTTATCCGAAGTATAGCATTACGATCAAGTCATTATGTTTATATTGCTATAACATCATACGAAGTAATCTTAATCGTTAGACCATGAGATCATGTTAATTTCTAACACTAAAAGAGTATCTTGATAACATCAAACGTCACACCGTAAGAGGGTGACTATAAAGATGGGTTCAGTGCTACGAAGGTGTTATGTTGAGGCTCATGGATCAAGAGTGGAATTTGTCAATCCCGATGACGGATAGATATACTCTGCTCTCGGTGATATCACATTAAGATAGCTTGCAAGCAAGTGATGTGATCACTAGAATATTATATCACGGGAACGAGAAAAGAGTGCATGTCGGTAACGAGATCAAACTAGGTATTTGGATATCGATGATCGAATCTCGGACATGTATTATATCATGAGACAAAGGTATTAAGTTACTAGCATTCAAGGTTCTCACGATCATAGAAGTCATCGTTGAATGTGCAGGAGTTAGTATGGATCTCCAGGTCCCGCTTCTGATTATTGATTTGAGAGGAGTCTCAATCATGTCTGCATTATTCGCGAACCGTAGGGTGACACACTTAAGAGTTACCGGACACCATTTTGGAGCACATATGTTTCAGACGAAATTATTGCAAAGCGCGGGAATTGTTTCGATAGAAACCGGAATTGTTTCGGGTGAAATTGCAGAAAGTGGTTCTACATGTGATATTGAAATGTTGCAAGGGGTTTTATGTGAATGTTTGTTAATTAAATTAATTAACAAAATTCTGAATAAATTTAATAAAAGAGTTTTATTAAATGAGAGAGCATTAAACTTAGAGAATTTTAATGCATTTAAAGTGGAGACTTTAAAGAGAATGTGAAGGGGCATTTTAATGTGGAGGGAGTTACCACCACATGAATGGAGGAGGTGAGGGGTCACCTCCATGAGGCGCCGGCCATGGAGGGGGTAACTCCCTCCTCCTATAAAAGGCCCCCCTCTTCCTCCTTCTTCCTCACACCTCCTTGTGAAGGATTTCTCTCCCCCTCTAGAATTATTCCCCCATGGTCTCGGATTAGCGAGATACATGTTCCCGATGGCATTTCGTCTGGAAGGAGTTGCTGCTTCCGCTGCATCGCTGGAGCGAGGAGGTGGAGGTTGTCCGGTGGCTTGAACGTGTGTGCGAGGACGGATGCGCTGCTGATTTGCGGCGCTCGGACTTCCACACGATCTTTCGATCGGCAAGTGTACGACTACATCAACCATGAGTTCCTACTCATTTACAAAACTCGTTGTCTTCGAGGGTAAGTTCTCGATGGATGTATGTCCACCCGTTGCTCTGTATCTAGTAGATAGATCTTGGCGTATAGTTCTCATCATAGGAAATTTTTTGTTTTCTATGCTGCGGACCCAACAGTGGTATCAGAGCCTGATCTATGCGTATGTGCTTTGCACGGGTAGTACACATATGTTTATATGTGGGCGATGATGATCATGTTATTGCATCTTCTATGTATTTTAGATATTGGTGGCATAGTGGGATGAAGCGGCTCGGACCAACCTTACATGTCATCGTACATGAGACCGGTTCCACGACTGACATGCAACTTGTTTTGCATAAGTGGCTAGTGGGTGTCTGTCTCTCCTACTATAGTCAATATTTGATTTACAACGAGTTGCTAATAACTGTCAACACCCGGATTTTTAATCCCAGATGCCCGTTATGCCATACCTCGCAATCCCGGATTACCATTTTTGCGAGACATAACGGATTGGATATCACAGTATATCATCCATTACAAACCATACATAAGGTCTTACACAAATAAGGATCTCATGATCCAGTCTTAATACAACAAGCAGCGGGAATAAATATAAAGCGTAGCGGTGGGGTCCATCTTCAGGGGTACATGCAATGCTGACGAAGGCAGATAGTCCTAGTTATCATAGCCGTCCTGCTGGCAATCATCTTGATAGTCTCCTTCATAGTCTGGCCATGAGAATAGCCAGGGACAAAAGCCATAAGTACTCTTTAAGTACTCGCAAACTACCACTAACAAGTAAAATAGTTCTAAGTCAAGTGCTAACTCTATGTTTAACTATAAGGTTAAGTTTGAAACCTAAGCTGAGTTCAGAAGCAAAGAAAGATAAAATAAAGTTCTAGAATCACTTAAGTTGGGAAGCTATTGTCATAAACACAACCCTATTGTGGTCAAGTCAAGATTCATCATTCATTTCAAATTATTTGGAAACATCTGACAACGAAACAGTATGGCCATTCCAACTGTCCATTACCGCGGACGCGACTATTCGAATAGTTTGACACTCTGCAGAGGTGGTACACTTTCACCACAAGATTTGATACATCTGTCAGGGATAACCCTGAATCATCATACTTAGTATGCAGATAATCAAACATAACCTTTCCTTTACACACCCTAGTATAAGCACCTCTCCTATGAGCATGACCTCCCAACCATGACCATCAGTCATCTTGTGCGCTGCATAGGTGGACATCATGAGAGGTAGCCTCAGCTCAAACCTCTCCCGCGAGGGAACTAATACTAATGCATATAAATTTCCAGCTAAGCCTTACCCAATTCAGGTAGTGTGGTTGTACGGTAAATTTGGAATGGTATCACATCCGAATCCAACCATCAGTTTTATAAAAGGGCTAAGACTCATGCCTCAACATTTTCATCATCATAAACCATTTGTGTTTCTCAACACATGTCAAAACCTCTCAATAGAATGACTCATCATTCTAAGGTTTTCATAATTCATTTTCACCAAGTGTTCCCATCTAAAGTGACACAAGTTTTTATCTACTCTAAACTACTAAGTTAAGAGTGTTCACTAAGGTGTATAAGATGTGTTCAATCTGATGCCATAGAATGACATCTAAAGGGTTCTAAATAGGTCAAGTTTTATACTTTTTATGCTACCTTTAAAACAAGTAAAGGACTTTGGGTAAAGTAAGGGGAGTAAAACTTGTAAATAAGACTTGGGGGGAACTAATAGTCAAAGTGATATGACTTAAGCATGCCTATAGCATCTTGGATCAAGTTAACTAGCTTAATTCTAGTTTACTACAATAGCTTGCCTTGGTTGGTGCAGTGGTTGAAGTTTTCTTCTTCTTCTTCTTCTTCTTCTTCTTGGTAGAACTCCTCCTCCTCGAAAGCTTGGTCGGTACTATCGTCTATAAATACATACGGAGTACACAATCAGCAAACAATACTTAACTAGTCTAATTAGCATTCTAAGACATACATTTGATGATCTATTATCATCTCAAGCATCACAAGTTTAATTCAATAGTTTCATTCTTTTTAAATTAGAAAAGTAATTTCTACTCATTGAAAACTTAACTAATATTTAATATTCACCACTTAAAATATGGGATCATGTGGACACATGTCATCACCACATATTCCAACATGTGGGAATGTGATTTAAGGATTGGATCATAATTACTTTGGTTTAAGTTTAATATTTAATTATTTAAAGTGACAAGAAATGCCTATATAGCATTATTTTAGTACTAGTCCATAGTCACTGCATGTAAACCTTAATATTATTACAAATTTAGATAGGTATGATGAAATGTGAGTTTTGAGAGTTGGAATCAACTCAAAAGCTAACTTGGTTGATTTTATAAAAATGTTGCAATATGCAAAAGCTTCTGTTTTGTTATTTTTACTAGGAGAGATCCATAACTCTAATTGAATTAAATCCAACGGGAACTAATTTTTAAACTAGTGGACAGAAATAAGATTAACTCTAAATAGGAAAAACTAATTTTGAAATTCTAACTCTCACGGGAACTAACGGGGCCGGCCAGCTACGCACAGTGCGTGTAACGGGCTGCCTGACATGCGCGCTCCACCAGTCTGCGGCACAAAAATACCGAAACGGTATCTAGCATCCTAGGTCGCACGATTAAAAGGGGATCTAACGGTGCGAGTTCATCGTCAACGACGGATTACTCCAGCGAGAACCTGACCTAGACGCGGCGGTGGGGGTCGATCGAGGGCGTACCAGGGCTCCAGCAAGGTCGGTGAGGCGGGCAAATGGGCTGGTAGACGACAGCGAGGCGAGGCGCGGTTGCGGCGGAGCTTGGGGTGCCCTAAATCGCAGGCGCCCTTCTCCTCCTGCTGCGGCAGCTTTGGCTCCAATTCCAACGAGGCAGAGCTCGAGCAGCGTCGGCTAGAGGTGGGTGAGGTTCAGTGAGAGGTGGGGAGTGAGGGAGTGTGAGGATTTCGTGCTAGGGAGGCCGGCTTATATAGGCTCGACGGTGATACCCAGCGGTGTGGGCAGGCGACTCCGGCGAGGGCGGCACAGGGGGCTAGCAGCGTGGCTCGAGGTAGGGGACGGTGGCCTGTCTCCTGGCGGTGCTCTGAGGCTTAAAAGCGCGGCAAGGCGAGGGCTCTACGGGTCAGGAGCGTGCGGTGAACTGAGCGCGGGCGGCGGTGCTCGACGCGGTTCTTCCGGGCTGCTGGTCGCGAGGCGGCGAACAAGGATGTCTGGGCGGTTGCTGGGCCTGCTGCGGGTGCTGCCACGCAAGGCTAGGGCTTGGCGAGGCCGGTGCTTCTCTGGCGGGTTCGGCGCTCCGGGGTGATCGGCATGGCGGACAGAGGCGTGGGCGCGAGCAATTGGGGCTTGTCCTCCGCTTGATTTTGGTCGAGGGCTGGTCGAGGCGGTGCGGTGTAATGGCGCCTGTCTGCCAGCGGGCGAAGGGGAGCGCGAGGCGGCTTGGTGCGAGCTGTCCATGGTCGACCTGGCGCATGGCGTCGGGCGGCTTGGCACTGGAGCAGCTAGGTGAGAGGGAGAGAGAGCTAGGGCCGGGGTTTTAGCTGGGGGGACAAGGGGACCGAGTTAGGCCCAAATGGTGACAAAAATCACTTCTCAAAATAGTGTTTGAATTTGGCCAGATTTGTGCCTGCCACCCGTTTGATGAAATGGCCGCAAGAGACCAAAGTTTGAATTTTGGTTTCAAAATTTTTGGGTGTTCTATACTAGTGCTAGGTAGTCTCTGGTTGCAAGGGTTTTGAAAGTGGAGCTCAAATTGATGGTTTTTGAAATAGGGGTGATCTAGGCATATGCATTGAATTCAATTTTCACATGCCAATTAAAATAAGTATTTGAATGTTTTCAGCAGATCAAAAGGTGGGCCTTGGTACCTCATTATGTGTACTAGCAAGGGGTGTAAAGATCTAGAAATATATCTGTTGAGAATTGAGTGCTAGGAACACTCAAAGTAGTGTAGTGGATTAAAATGGCCAAAATGACCATTCCTCCTTTTTAATTGTTTTTTATTTTATTTTCTTTGGGAAAAGTTTGGGAAAGATGTAGATGATGCTTAAATTACCTAAGAAACATTTTACAAGCAAGGAATCACAGAACCATGGCAATTCAAATCAATTCCTAATTTAAACGCACATACACATGAATGCTTTCATTTTTAATTTGGGAAAGTTTTTGTTAACCCTAAATTTGATGATTTGGATCTTGATAAGCTTGGATTAAAGTTTTGGGATGTTACAAACCTTCCCCCCTTAAAAAAAATCTCATCCCAAGATTTACAAAGCAAACTAGGTACTAAAGAGATCTGGGAACTCTGTCCTAATGTAATCTTCGCGCTCCCAAGTGGCTTCCTCCTCGGTATGGTTGCTCCACTGAATCTTGAGAAACTTAATGCTCCTGGTTCTGGTGGTTCTGTAGGCTTCTTCTAAGATACGGATGGGCACTTCCCGATAGGTCAGGTCATTGTTGATTTCTACGGCCTGTGATCAATGTTCTTGAAAACTTCAGTCTTCTCGGGCACTCCAAGCATTTGCGAAGTAACGAGATATGGAACACATTGTGGATGGCTGACATCTCTTCAGGCAGTTCTAGTTGATACGATACTTCTCCTCGACGGTTCAGAATCTTGAAGGGCCCGATATATCTGGGGGCTAACTTTCCTTTCAAACTAAAGCGTTGAGTTCCCTTCAATGGTGAAACCTTGAGATATACAAAATCTCCGACATTGAAAGTTAGGTCTCTCCTTCTCTTGTTAGCATAACTCTTCTGTCTGGATTTTGCAGTCCTGAGGTGCTCACGGACTTTGTGAACCTTCTCTTCTGCTTCCCGGAGAATGTCAGGTCCAAAGATCTGACTCTCCCCTACTTGCGACCAATTTAAAGGGGTACAACACTTTCTTCCGTATAGGAATTCAAATGGTGCCATCTGGAAACTAGCTTGATAACTGTTGTTATATGAGAATTCTGCGAAAGGCAGGCAGTCTTCCCATTTTGATCCATATTCCAACACACAAGCTCTAAGCATATCCTCTAGGATCTGGTTGACTCTCTCAGTCTGTCCATCAGTTTGCGGGTGATATGCGGTACTGAAGTTCAACTTGGTTCCTAATCCTTCTTGGACTTTCAGCCAAAATCTTGAGGTAAACTGGGTTCCTCGATCTGATACGATGGTCTTGGGGGTTCCATGTAGACTAATAATCCTAGCAATGTACATCTCTACTAACTTTGCACTCTGGTAAGTTGTCTTGACAGGTATGAAGTGGGCTACCTTGGACAGTCTATCAACTATGACCCAGATTGAGTTGTTTCCCCTACTAGAAGTAGGCAAACCGGTGATCAAGTGCATTCCTACGGAATCCCATTTCCATTCCGGAATCTGCAATGGTTGCAACAGTCCTGCAGGTCTCTAATGCTTTGCTTTGACTCTTTGACAGATGTCACACTTGGCGATGTAGCTTCCGATTTCTCTCTTCATCTTGTGCCACCAAAATTGCTCTTTCAAATCCTGATACATCTTTGTTCCTCTGGGGTGGATAGAATAAAGAGTATCATGAGCTTGCTTCATGATAACTTGCTTCAGCTCCGAATCTGCTAGCACACAGATACGTCCTTTGTACCACAGCACTCCTTCGTCTTCAGTGAATCCAGGTACCTTTCCTGTACCAATATGATGTTTGATTCCGTTGATACTTTCATTCCCCTTCTGGGCTTCCTTTATTTGGCTAATCAAAGTGGGTTGAAGTTCAATGCTAGCTAAGAATCCTTTGCTAACTAATTCAGTCCTGAACTGCTCCAACTCTTCATACAAACTTGGTTGCTTCTCCTTGATCATGGTGTTTAGCCTACACGACAATCTGCTAAGAGCATCCGCTACCACATTGGCTTTGCCGGGGTGATAGTGAATGTCAAGGTCATAATCCTTGATTAACTCTATCCATCTCCTTTGCCTCATATTCAGCTCTTTCCGAGTGAAAATATATTTCAAGCTCTTATGATCTGAGTAAATCTCACAGCGATTACCCATCAGATAATGACGCCATGTCTTCAACGCTAGAACCACAGCTGCTAGCTCAAGATCATGGGTCGGATAGTTCTGCTCATGCTGTTTCAGTTGTCGAGACAACGATGACTTTCCTTCTTGCATCAACACACATCCGAGACCAATCTTGGATGCGTCACAATACACATCAAATGGCTTCTTGATATCTGGCATGATTAATATTGGGGCTGATATCAATCTCTTCTTCAGCTCCTAAAAACTGGCTTCACATTTGTCTGTCCATTCAAACTTCTTGTCCTTCTTCAACAATTGGGTCATTGGTCTGGCGATGCTCGAGAATCATTCTACGAACTTGCGGTAGTATCCCGCTAATCCGAGAAATGCACGAACTTGGGTTTGAGTGGTTGGGGCTTCCCATTCTTCGACATCTTTGATCTTGGCGGGATCAACAGAGACTCCTCCTGCAGTCACAATATGTCCTAGGAATCCTACTTCCTTCAGCCAAAACTCACACTTGCTGAACTTGGCATATAACTGATGCTCTCTTAGGGTTTCTAGGATAACTCTTAGATGTTGCTCATGCTCTTCTTCTGACTTGGAGTAGATAAGGATGTCGTCTATAAACACAACTACAAACTTATCTAGGAAATTCATAAAGATCTTATTCATGAGATTCATGAAATAAGCAGGGGAATTGGTTAATCCAAAAGACATAACCGTATACTCGTATAAACCATAGTGAGTAGTAAAGGCGGTCTTAGGAATATCCGTTGCACGAATCTTAAGTTGGTGATAACCAGTCCTAAGATCAATCTTTGAGAATACCTGAGCTCTAGTCAATTGATCAAATAGATCCTCTATCTTTGGCAAGGGGTACTTGTTCTTGATGGTGACATCATTCAACTTTCTGTAATCTGTACACAGACGATTGCCTCCATCTTTCTTGTTGACGAATAACACTGGTGATCTCCATGGCGATACGCTTGGTTGAATAAAGCCTTTCTCTAACATGGCATCCAACTGCTTCCTCAGTTCCACTAACTCTGAGGGGTTCATACTATAGGTTCTCTGGGCTGTGGGTCCGGTTCCAGGGATTAGTTCGATAATGAACTCAATATCCCTATCCAGGGGCATACCGGCAATTCATCTGGGAATACGTCGGGGTATCCATAGACTACTCTGACTTGGTCAATGGTGGGCAGGGCTACACTCTTGTTGCACTTGAATTGACGGGGTAAGGATTCAGAGATATGCTCTACGGTTACTCCAGAACTACTGGTCATGGTGATGGCTTTCTTAGCGCAGTCTATCAGTCCTTTATGCCTTGACATCCAGTCCATACCTAGTACTACTTCCAATCCTTTGGTTCCAAGTATGATTAGGTTGGCATAAAAATCTATCCCATGTATTCTGATAGGCACAACTTTGCAAATTTTTCTAGCTTTTGTAGTTGAACCGAGGATTTGAACTATCATGACATGCTTCAGGTTGGTTGGGTGAATCTTACTAGTGCAAATTCTTCGGTGACAAATGAATGCGATGCTCCCGGATCAAACAATACTCTTGCTAAAACTAAGTTGACAGAAAACATACCCAGCACTACATCTGTCGCTTCCTAGGCTTCTTCTGCATTCATGTGGAAGAGACGGCCGTTGCGGTTGTGCGGGTTCCCTAGGGAAAATCTCCTTCCTGGTTGAACACGACGCTGCTGCTGAGCTGGGGCATTTACATTGGCATTGGTTGCACTCTTCTTGGGACACTCATTGGAGTAGTGACCCTTTACTCCACACTCGAAACAAGTGATCTAGAACTTGTCCTTGACTGCGATAGGCACCGCATTGCTGCCAGTTCTGGGTGTAGTGCTGTTGTTGTTGCTGGTGTTCTTGGGAGGTGCACGGTTGAAATTGCTGGCATTGCCGGAGTTGTGATTTTTTCCTCCAGGCTTCCCATTGCCTCCGCTACGGGGTAGCTTGGGCGAGACGTTGGGGGTCGGTTGTTCCTTGGTGCATATCTTGATGAGGGGTTGAGACAGTACTTCTGGTGATTGTTGGGTCCTGATTGCTGCATCATACGACACTTGAGGTTTGTCGTTTGCCTGGTTAATCTTCCCTTCCATCTGAATGGCAGAGTCGACTAGCTCTTCGAGATCCTGAAAACAGATGTTGACGAGGACAGTCTGCATCTCATCATGCAGTCTGTTCAAGAATCTCTCCTTCTTCTTGGCCTCCGTGTTGATCTCATCAGGTGCATATCTGGCAAGTGACAGGAATCTGTCACGGTATTCTACCGCAGTCAATCTTCCCTGCTTCAATTCGTGGAATTCATCTCTCATCCTATTGAATAGCCATTGCGGCACGTGGGTGCGGCTGAACTTGACTTTGAATGCTTCCCATGTCATCACTTGACCATGGTTAATATTGTGGATACTATTCCACCAAGCTCTTGCATCTCCCCCCAGATAGTGGGTGGCGAAGAGAACTTTCTCGTTTTCATCAACTCCTGCAACTTCAAGGTTGTTTTCCATTGTCTGTAACCAGTCATCAGCATCTAATGGGTTTTCAGATTGGTTGAAGATTGGGGGATTGGTATTCTGAATTTTTTTAGTTTGGATCCATGGTGATTCTGATTTCCATGTCCTTGGTTGTTGAGAGCCATTTGGTCGATGTGCTGCAATGTTGCTAAGTTGGCTTGACGTTCCGCCCTGCTTGCTTCACGGTCGGCGATGAGATTCTGCAAGGTCTGCAGCATTGGGTCTTGCGACGAGCTGCTCTCTCCTTGGTTTCCACGAGTCATCTGAAGATTGAGATAGAGATAGGGGTAAGAGGGAAATTCTAAGGTTCATGGTTTTGGTTTCAAAGCTAAAACTTTGAGTTAGACTCAGGTTTTTCAACTAACTTCATTTTCATTCATGCAAGCAAGCACACGATACAACACACACTACAACAATCAAAGGAAAACAGATGGTTTGAAGAACCATTCTGTAAACTACGATACAGTGGGACCGATACATCTCATGCTACGATAGTGCTCTAGTGCATCTACTCATCCTTGATGAAGTCGGAGTCCTCATCATCGGTGTAGAAGTCTACAGCATCCTCCTCTAGAAAGTCGTCATCTTTGCTGAGGTAAGAATCCATGTCTCCCTGGATGTCTTCACCCTCATCTTCTTCTTCCTTGGCTGCAAGCTGAGCTTCCTGCTCCTTGACGGCCTTCTCGAGGTCGTCCACCTTCTTGCGAAGACGGGCGATGGTGCGATCCTTCTTTGCACGCTGGCGGCGAAGAGATTGGCGATCTTGGACGAGCAATGCGAAAGTCTGGGCCTTCTGGTCGGCAATGGCACGGTTCTGGTTGGCTAACTCTCTGGCATTGTCCAGCTCCTGCTGTCGGTCATGCAACAAGAAGTTAAGATTCTCCACTTGACGCCTCAACTATGGGTGACTTGGCATCTCCATCGTCATTCCCATGAAGTCACGTCTTGCATAGTGGGCAAAACGGGTTCCTGGGATCTTGTTGACGCTGAGGGCACATAGACGTGCGAGGGCTTCATGCACTGCCCTGGCTAATCCATCTAGCCAGTTGTTCTCTCTCACGGAGAACTGAATTCTCCTAGAAGTTGGCGCTTTGATGCTTCCTCTAAGATCTGCGGTGACTAGCCACTGTAGGTCTCCTCCTGGGGGTCCTGGAAGTTGACCTCCAAGAAACTCCGGATGTGGGCGTCCCAGTAATTCTAATAGTGAATGCTGATCCCTCTCGAAGATCAGCTGACCTCCATTTCCCAACTGGTAAAACTTGCTGAACTGAGTCTCCATCTATAAGAATTAAGGATGAGGAAATTAGTCAAGTGATCAAGTGTGTCAAATTTTAAGTAGTAATGTAAGAATTTTGAGGAACATGAATTTTTGGAGAACGAAAGAATCCCCAAGGATAAGAGATGAGATAGATTTTCGTAAATACTCACTTTGGTTTTGAAACTAAGTTTTTGTTCGGACGTCCATTCTAACTAGGGTCTCCTATGGTCAGGATGGCTCTGATACCAACTTGTCAACACTCGTATTTTTAATCCCAGATGCCCGTTATGCCATACCTCGCAATCCCAGGATTACCATTTTTGCGAGACATAACGGATTGGATATCACAGTACATCATGCATTACAAATCATACATAAGTTCTTACACAAATAAGGATCTCATGATCCAGTCTTAATACAACAAGCAGCGTGAATAAATATAAAGCGTAGCGGTGGGGTCCATCTTCAGGGGCACAGGCAATGCTGACGAAGGCAGATAGTCCCAGTTATCATAGCCGTCCTGCTGGCCATCATCTTGATAGTCTCCTTCATAGTCTGGCCATGAGAATAGCCAGGGACAAAAGCCATGAGTACTCTTTAAGTACTCGCAAACTACCACTAACAAGTAATATAGTTCTAAGTCAAGTGCTAACTCTATGTTTAACTATAAGGTTAAGTTTGAAACCTAAGCTGAGTTCAGAAGCAAAGAAAGATAAAATAAAGTTATAGAATCACTTAAGTTGGGAAGCTATTGTCATAAACACAACCCCGTTGTGGTCAAGTCAAGATTCATCATTCATTTCAAATTATTTGGAAAACATCTGACAACGAAACAGTATGGCCATTCCTACTGTTCATAACCGCGGACGCGGCTATTCGAATAGTTTGACACTCTGCAGAGGTGGTACACTTTCACCACAAGATTCGATACATCTGTCAGGGATAACCCTGAATCATCATACTTAGTATGCAGATAATCAAACATAACCTTTCCTTTCCACACCCTAGTATAAGCACCTCTCCTATGAGCATGGCCTCCCAACCATGACCATCAGTCATCTTGGGCACTGCATAGGTGGACATCATGAGAGGTAGCCTCAGCTCAAACCTCTCCCGCGAGGGAACTAATACTAATGCATATAAATTTCCAGCTAAGCCTTACCCAATTTAGGTAGTGTGGTTGTACGGTAAATTTGGAATGGTATCGCATCCGAATCCAACCATCAGTTTTATAAAAGGGCTAAGACTCATGCCTCAACATTTTCATCATCATAAACCATTTGTGTTTCTCAACACATGTCAAAACCTCTCAATAGAATGACTCATCATTCTAAGGTTTTCATAATTCATTTTCACCAAGTGTTCCCATCTAAAGTGACACAAGTTTTTATCTACTCTAAACTACTAAGTTAAGAGTGTTCACTAAGGTGTATAAGATGTGTTCAATCTGATGCCATAGAATGACATCTAAAGGGTTCTAAATAGGTCAAGTTTTATACTTTTTATGCTACCTTTAAAACAAGTAAAGGACTTTGGGTAAAGTAAGGGGAGTAAAACTTGTAAATAAGACTTGGGGGAACTAATAGTCAAAGTGATATGACTTAAGCATGCCTATAGCATCTTGGATCAAGTTAACTAGCTTAATTCTAGTTTACTACAATAGCTTGCCTTGGTTGGTGCAGTGGTTGAAGTTTTCTTCTTCTTCTTCTTGGTAGAACTCCTCATCCTCGAAAGCTTGGTCGGTACTATCGTCTATAAATACATACGGAGTACACAATCACCAAACAATACTTAACTAGTCTAATTAGAATTCTAAGAAATACATTTGATGATCTATTATCATCTCAAGCATCACAAGTTTACTTTAATAGTTTCATTCTTTTTAAATTAGAAAAGTAATTTCTACTCATTGAAAACTTAACTAATATTTAATATTCACCACTTAAAATATGGGATCATGTGGATAGATGTCATCACCACATATTCCAACATGTGGGAATGTGATTTAAGGATTGGATCATAATTACTTTGGTTTAAGTTTAATATTTAATGATTTAAAGTGACTAGAAATGTCCATATAGCATTATTTTAGTACTAGTACAAAGTCATTTCATGTAAACCTTAATATTATTACATATTTAGATAGGTATGATGAAATTTCATTTTTGAGAGTTGGAATCAACTCAAAAGCTAACTTGGTTGATTTTATAAAAATGTTGCAATATGCAAAAGCCTCTGTTTTGTTATTTTTACTAGGAGAGATCCATAACTCTAATTGAATTAAATCCAACGGGCTTGGATAGATCATTTCAATACCTTTCAGGCAAAATTGGTTTCATGCAATATGGATTTGTCAAACTCCCAAAATTGATTTTTAAACTAGCGGACATAAATAAGATTAACTCTAAATAGGAAAAACTAATTTTGAAATTGTAACTCTCACGGGAACTAACGGGGCCGGCCCAGCTACGCACAGTGCGTGTAACGGGCTGCCTGACATGCGGGCTCCACCAGTCTGTGGCACAAAAATACCGAAACGGTATCTAGCATCCTAGGTCGCACGATTAAAAGGGGATCTAACGGTGCGAGTTCATCGTCAACGACGGATTACTCCGGCGAGAACCTGACCTAGACGCGGCGGTGGGGGTCGATCGAGGGCGTACCAGGGCTCCAGCAAGGTCGGTGAGGCGGGCAAACGGGCTGGTAGACGACGGCGAGGCGAGGCGCGGTTGCGGCGGAGCTTGGGGTGCCCTAAATCGCGGGCGCCCATCTCCTCCTGCTGCGGCAGCTTCGGCTCCAATTCCGGCGAGGTAGAGCTCGAGCAGCATGGGCTAGAGGTGGGTGAGGTTCAGTGAGAGGTGGGGAGTGAGGGAGTGTGAGGATTTCGTGTTGGGGAGGCCGGCTTATATAGGCTCAACGGTGAGACGGAGCGGTGTGGGAAGGCGACTCCGGCGAGGGCGGCATAGGGGGCTAGCAGCGTGGCTCGAGGTAGGGGATGGTAGCCTGTCTCCTGGAGGTGCTCTGAGGCTTAAAGGCGCGGCAAGGCGAGGGCTCTACGGGTCGGGAGCATGCGGTGAACTGAGCGCGGGCGGCGGTGCTCGACGCGGTTCGTCCGGGATTCTGGTCGCGAGGAGGCGAACGAGGATGTCTGGGCGGTTCCTGGGCCTGCTGCGGGTACTGCCACGCAAGGCTAGGGCTTGGCAAGGCCGGTGCTGCTCTGGCGGGCGCGGACAGAGGCATGGGCGCGAGCAACTGGGGCTTGTCCTCCGCTCGATTTTGGTCGGGGGCTGGTCGAGGCAGTGCGGTGTACTGGCGCCTGTCTGCCAGCGGGCGAAGGGGAGCGCAGGGCGGCTTGGTGCGAACTGTCCATGGTCGACCTGGCGCATGGCGTCGGGAGGCTTGGCACTAGAGCAGCTAGGGGAGAGGGGGAGAGAGAGCTAGGGCCGGGGTTTTAGCTGGGGGGACAAGGGGACCGAGTTAGGCCCAAATGGTGACAAAAATCACTACTCAAAATAGTGTTTTGAATTTGGCCAGATTTGTGCCTGCCACCCGTTTGATGAAATGGCTGCAAAAGATCAAAGTTTTAATTTTGGTTTCAAAATTTTTGGGTGTTCTATACTAGTGCTAGGTAGTCTCTGGTTAAAAGGGTTTTGAAAGTGGAGCTCAAATTGATGGTTTTTGAAATAGGGGTGATCTAGGCATATGCATTGAATTCAATTTTCACATGCCAATTAAAATAAGTATTTGAATGTATTCATCAGATCAAAAGGTGGGCCTTGGTACCTCATTATGTGTACTAGCAAGGGGTGTAAAGATCTAGAATTATAACTGTTGAGAATTGAGTGCTGGGAACACTCAAAGTAGTGTAGTCGATTAAAATGGCCAAAATGACCATTCCTCCTTTTTAATTGTTTTTCATTTGATTTTCTTTGGGAAAAGTTTGGGAAAGATGTAGATGATGCTTAAATTACCTAAGAAACATTTTGCAAGCAAGGAATCACAGAACCATGGCAATTCAAATCAATTCCTAATTCAAATGCACATACACATGAATGCTTTCATTTTTAATTTGGGAAAATTTTGTTAACCCTAAATTTGATGATTTGGATCTTGATAAGCTTGGATTAAAGTTTTTGGATGTTACAAACACTTGGTTATCCTTGTTGTGGTTCATGTTCGTAGGTAAGACCGGTTCTATCTCCGAAAGCCCTAAGCCACGTAAAACTTGCAATTGATAAATTAGAGGCGTCTAGTTTAGATCGTCGTTGGGCTACTGTCTTGATATGGTATTGTTTTAAGTAGATGTATGATAGATATTCTTACAACACACTCATCGTGTAAGTTCCATAGACCTTGGCCTTACACAGAAACGAATGATAGAGATCATATCACGATGCAAATGATTGAGATCAAATGCATGGACCATATCATCTCACTTTACACATTAGATGTTAGCATCTTATACTGCTAGTTTGGCGCTTTTGGTAGCATTGTAAGATGATCCCTCATTTAGATATCAAGATAAAATGTGTTCTTCCTTGAGTATGCACCGTTCGATCGATCGTGTTTTGAGACATCACGTGATGATCGGGTGTACTCGACTCTACGCTTTCATACAACGGGTGTAAGACAGTTTTACGCACGCGAATACTAAGGTTCTTACTTGGCGAGCCTAACTTGTACAGACATGGCCTCGGAACACGGACGGAAAGGTTAAGCATGAGTCATATAGTTGATATGATTCCCATATAGATGCTCGCCTTTGAAGCTACACCGACTCACGTGATGATTGGACTTGGTGTAGTGGATTTGGTTCATGTAATCACCAAAAAGACACGAGGGATGTCGTTTTTGAGTGGAGTTCATTAGTAATTTTGATTAGTTGAACTCACTCTATCATAAACTTAGTCTAAATAAACTTTAAAAATTCTGTTGTAGATGGCACCACCTGCTTTTAATTTCAATATGTTCATGGAGAAAGAGAAACTTGTTGCGAATGGTAGGAACTTCACCAACTGGGCTATGAATTTGAGGATTCGCCTCACTGCTGCACAAAAGCAATATGTGCTACAGGCACCTCTAGGCCCCCCACCAGCTCCTGATGCCCCTGACGAGGAAAAGAATGTCTATATAACTCGTCAGGAGGACCATAACTTAGTTCATTGCGGCATACTGTATGGGCTAGAGCCAGAACTTCGAAAGCATTTCGAAAATGGCAATGCCTTTGATACCATGGGAGAATTGAAAATGATTCTCGATACCCATGCTGCCCTAGAGAGTTATAATGCTTCTAAAAAGTTCCTTAGCTGCATTATGGAGGAGAACAACTCCGTTAGTGAGCACGTACTCAAAATGTCTGGGTACGCCGATAAGCTTGTGTCCTTGGGAATAACGATTCCCATTGACTTAGGCATACATCGTGTTCTCCAATCTCTGCCACCTAGCTACAAGAGCTTCGTGATGAACTATAATATGCAGGGCATGAAGAAGTCTCTTCCCGAGCTTCTGTCAATGCTTAAGACTGCAGAAGTGGAGATTAGGAAAGAACATCAAGTGTTGATGATCAATAAGACCACCGGTTTCAAGAAGGACAAGAAAGGCAAGCACAAGGGAAAGAAGGGTGGCAAATATGTTGCCACACCTGAAAAGAAACCCCGACCTGGCCCTAAGTCTGACACCGAGTGTTACTATTGCAAGGGGACTGGCCATTGGAAGCGCAATTGTCCCAAGTATTTGGCGCACAAGAAGGCCGGAAAGGCAAACAAAGGTATATGTGATATACATGTTATTGATGTGTACTTGACTAGTACTCGCAGTAGAACCTGGGTATTTGATACGGGATCGTATGCTAATATATGTAACTCGGTTCAGGGGCTGCGGAACAAGCGACAACTAGCAAGGGATGAAGTCATGATGTGGGTCGGCAATGGATCAAGAGTTGATGTGATCGTCGTCGAGACGCTACCTCTCCATATGCCATTTGGATTAGTTATAAATCTGAATAATCGTTATTTGGTGCCTGCACTAAGCATGAACATTGTATCCGGATCGTGTTTGATGCAAAGTGGTTATTCCTTTAAATATGAAAACAATGGTTGTTCGATTTATAAGAATGATATCTTTTATGGTCATGCACCTGTGTTGAATGGTTTATTTCTATTGGATCTCGATAGTAGTATTACGCATATTCATAATGTTGATGCTAAAAGGATTAAACTTGATAATGATATATCTGCATATATGTGGCACTGCCGTCTAGGTCATATTGGCGTTGAACGCATGAAGAAACACCATTCTGATGGACTTTTGGAATCACTTGATACATGTGAGCCATGCCTTATGGGCAAGATGACTAGAACGCCGTTTTCCGGTTCAATGGAACGGGCGACAGATTTATTGGAAATCATACATACTGATGTGTGTGGACCAATGAGTGTGTCGGCGCGAGGTGGATATCGTTATTTTGTTACTTTCACGGATGATTTGAGTAGATACGGGTATATCTATTTGATGAAACACAAGTTTGAAACCTTTGAAAAGTTCAAAGAATTTTAGAATCAAGTGGAAAATCATCGTAATAGAAAGATCAAATTTCCGTGGTCCGACCGTAGAGGTGAGTATCTAAGTTACGAGTTTAGCACACACATGAAAGAGTGTGGAATCATTTTACAACTCACGCCTGCCGGAACACCACAACGTAATGGTGTGTCGGAACGTCGTAATCGTACTTTATTGGATATGGTTCGATCTATGATGTCTCTGACTGACTTGCCACTATAATTTTGGGGTTATGCACTGGAAACCGCTACATTCACTTTAAATCGGGCACCATCTAAATCTGTTGAAACGACACCATATGAATTATGGTTTGGAAACAAACCTAAACTGTCATTTCTTAAAGTTTGGGGATGCGATGTTTACGTGAAGAAACTTCAGCCGGATAAACTCGAACCCAAAGCGGAAAAATGTGTCTTCATAGGATACCCTAAGGAAACGATTGGGTATACCTTCTATCACTGATCCGAGGGCAAGATTTTTGTTGCCAAGAATGGATCCTTTCTTGAGAAGGAGTTTCTCACGAAAGGTGTGAGTAGTCGGAAGGTAGAACTCGAAGAGGTTATTGAACCTTCTCTTCATGAAATGGCGAGTAGCGCAGCACCGGAAATTGTTTCGGAGTTGACTTCACCTAATGAAGAGAGAGCTAATGATATTGATCATGAAACTCCGAAAGAGGACACTACCGAACCTCGCAGGTCAAGTAGGACACGTGCAGCTCCTGAACTATACAGCAATCCTGTTGTGAATTTCATGGTTGATGAAATGGATGACCCTGCGACGTATGAAGAAGCGATGATGAGCCTGGATTCCAACAAATGGCTAGAAGCCATGAAATCCGAGATGGAATGCATGTACGAAAACCAGGTTTGGTATAGCTCAGAACACACTTCTCCATCATTCTAAAATCTTCTCAGACGTTTCTCTAGATCATGTTACTAAAAAATTTAAGTATTAGGTATAGCTAATAAATGTTGACTTCTCCATGATCCAAAGTATAAGAACCAAATATACACCCATACTTTATAGATGTCGATCAAATTTATAATTTTTTAGCTAGCTTTACCTATTATATAATCTTATCTTACCACTATATACTGTATGAATAATTTTGAACTTTTACCACTGGATCAAGACAGGCAAATCTCAATATTGCTAATCGTTGGATCTTCTATCTATTCTAGTATCTAGAAGATTCTATTGAAAGTCTTTAGCACAATGAACGCTATGCACAAACCTTAAAACACACTTCTCGATAATTCTAAAATCTTCTTCGTCATGTCTCTAGAGCATATCGAGTACTAGATAGATAATAGGTTGATTTCTACACTATAAAAAGTACGAACCAAACACACCCGATACTTTATGGACATGGCTCAAAATTATAATTATTTTTTGAGTTTCACCTATTATAATTTTATATAAAAACTGATATGGCATACTTCTATTACCTGATTATCACGTGCAAGGCACTTGGAATTTAGTATTAGAATGATGGAGAAGTGGTTCCTTTGTAGTAGAATGATATGACGCCACTCACTTTTGGCAGATCTTGTTTATGAAATGCATCGAATGCGATGAGACGTATCAACTAATATATCACTTGTCCCTGTTTAGTAGTACTGCGAGTGGCGATCCTTTGAATAAACTTCATTCCCGATGTTTGGGAAGGAGGAAAAAAATCCCGAAGTTTGAATTTTACTGATTTTTGCTACCAATGCCCAAAGTGGTTCCTTCCTATGTAAGCGACAAAGGAAAAACTAGCTACTCCTATTTTTTCTGCGAGATATGAGTGGATTAATAAAGACCTCGCCACGAGAACCCACGCACGTCTATTGTCTACACTACCGCGTAAAGTCTACGCGACCAGCTGTGCTATCAGACACGAGAAACCTCTGATGCCTAGAGTCTACGCAGCCAGCTCGGCACTCCGCCGTGACAAATTGCGTCTGGCTAGGGCCTACATTGCCACACCGGATGTCAGCGGGCCCAACCGCCGCGATGAACTGCAATCAACTATAGTCTAAGGTGGCACGTGCACTTCGGACGGGCCCCGCATCCCAAGAAAACATGAATGTCTATGGTCTACGATTCCACGTTGGTTCCCACGGACGCGATAACGCCGCCACATCGACTCTGGAAGGTCCCCGCGTCCACGAGAAACCGCAGACGTCTATGTTCTACGATGCCACATTGGTTCATTGTGGTACCCACGTATGCGATAATACTACCACATCGACTCTCGACGGCCCCCGCATCCGCGAGAGACCGCGTACATCCACGGTCTATGGTACAACATTCCCTCTTTGAGGGCCCCATAGTGGCATGAGTCCACAACTGACATGGGGTCAATGCGCAACGTCGTCTCTAGGCGGGCACCGCCACCTGGTGGGTGCGGAGAATTATCACATAGGCAACTCCTTTCATCGCACACGTTCGAACCTGCCTAAGCTGATGGCAGGCCCATGTCGCGTGTGTCCTTCTGCGCGTGAATGATGGCGGCAATGATGCTGGTTGCAACAACAGTGGCCGCAATGGCGGCGGGAACGGTAGCCAGCGCCGATGGATACCACGTTGTCAACTTTGCGGCAACTGGAGGCACGAAGCCAAGGACTGTCGCAACTACTAGGACCCCAACTATCATCCTTCACAGTAGCGTGCCTGCAATGCTATTACGACAACTTACAACAACAACCCCTAGATCATGGATTTAGGGACGATAGATCACCGAATGAGGGAGCTGGCACGTCTTTGGGCTTACGGGTGCTATGGTGGAAAGAATCAGGTGCAAGTGGCCAATGGTGCAGGTTTGTCAATTTCGCATATTGGTCATTCACTCTTAGCTGGTTCATCACTTTATCTCAAAAATATTCTTCATGTGCATGATGTTGGTCTTTCTATTTATCGTCTTGTTTGTGATAATAACATGTTTGTTGAATTTCACTGTCACTTTTTCTGTGTAAAGGACAAAACCACGAGGAGTGTCCTTTTTCTTGGTAGGATTCAAGGTGGTCTATATCCCAAACTATTCGTCAAAGCTTCGTCTTCATCACATCATGCATCGGACAGTGCCACATCCCATAAATGGCACCAACGCCTTGGTCATCCATCGAATAATGTAGTTCAAAATATTTTTAGAACCAATGAGATTTCGTGTTCTCCTTTAGACAATAATTCTTTAGTTTATGATGCTTCTCAACGTGCTAAAAGTCATTAGTTACCTTACACATCGTCTTCTCGTGTCAGCTCCTATACCGCATGGATTGATTTACTCTGATGTTTGGGGTCCGGCTAGTGTTTCTTCTGGGGGGTACAAGTATTATGTTAGCTTTGTGGATGACTATTCTTGTTTTTGCTGGATATATCTTCTAAAATACAAGTCTGATATTCGACAACTCTTTTATACATTCTAAGCTCATGTTGAACGTCTTTTGAACACCAATATCAAGGCAGTTCAGTCCAATTGGGGTGGGGAATATCATCGACTAGATCACTATTTTGAGCGCACACACATAGTTCATCGTGTCTTGTTCCCCCACACCTCTCAACAAAACATGATTTTTGAGCGTAAACACTGTCACTTGGTCGAGGCAGGTCTTTCCCTTCTTGCACACTCGCATATTTCTCTATGTTATTGGGATGCAGTTTTCCTTACTGTGTGTTTTCTCATTAACTGTATGCTTACTCCTATCATCAACAAGGAACACCCCTTTATAGACTCATGCATATTCATCCCAACTACTCATTCCTTCATATTTTTGGATGTGCATGTTGGCCTAGCCTTCATAAATATAACTCCCAAAAATTAGAATTCTGTTCTAAGATGTGTGTTTTTCTGGGGTACAGCCCTATGCATAAGGGATACAAGTGCTTAGATAGATCCACGGGGAGAATTTACATCTCACGTGGCATTGTGTATGATGAGTCCGTGTTTCTGTTTGCCACTCCTGACGTCTTTGTTGATGTGTCCACTCTTGAACAAGCTATTCGTTTTCTGTCTGATGAACCAGTTACTAGTGACCCTCTGTGAAGTTATGACCTGTCATATTTGTCTACTGATCCACCTGTGCATGGTGATTGTGTTACTGTGCAGATCCGAACGCCTTCTTTTGATCGCTCCCTGGAGCCTGCAATCAACGTACACGGGTAGGATGTGATTGGTGTGCATGAGCTGCCGCGGTTGCCTGTGGCTGTCCCAGTTCTGCCTGCACCGGCCCATGGGCTAGTTTCGTCTGCTCCTGACCAGCTCGTGTCGCCCACTACCCTGCCATCGGCTATGACGCCCCCGGCTAGCTCATATGCCGAGTCTCAGCATACGATGATCACTTGTCATTGTGATCATACCCGTCGCGAGAAGGTATACACCGATGGCATGGTCTGTTACGATTCACGTGGCCACATGTTCTTTGCTGCTCCATCATCACACTGAGAGGCGCTTATCGAGCCTGCATGGCACGCAACCATGTCGGATGAGTTTGCAGCTTTACAGGAGACTATCACATGGACCCTGGTTCCTCGACCACCTTGCGTCAATATTGTTGGCAGCAAGTGGATCTTCAAAACCAAGCACTGTCCCAATGGGTCTATCGACAAGCACAAAGCGCAGTTAGTAGCTCGTGGTTTTACTTAGCAGCATGGGATTGACTATGGTGATACTTTCAGTCCAGTCGTTAAGCCAGCCACAGCTCACCTGGTATTTCCTCTCATAGTCTCTCGCGGCTGGAGTCTTCAACAGGCTGATGTCAACAATGCTTTCTTGCATGGGTTCCTGGCTGAGGAAGTCTAGATGCAACAATCGCCAGGCTTTGAAGATGTGAGGTATCCTTCTCATGTCTGTAAGCTTTAGTGGTCTATTTATGGTCTGAAATAGTCTCCACAGGCTTGGTATGTATGACTCAGTTAGCTTCTCCATCAGCATGGTTTTGTTTTCTCCAAATCTGATACGCCACTCTTCATTTTCTCACGTAATGGGGTGCAAATATTCATGCTCGTCTATGTGGATGATATTGTCATTGCTGGCTGATACATTGCAAATGTATCTATAATTTTTGATGTTCCATGCTTGGTTTTATCTACTTTCTTATGTTTTGTCCACGCTTTGGAGTACTTTTCATATGATTTCTTGGACTAACCTATTAACAAGAGCCACAGTGCCAGCTGCCTGTTTTCTGCTGTTTTTGGTTCCAGGAAAGTCAGAAAATGAATATTCTCGGAATTGGACGGGACAAAAGCCAAAGTCATTATTTTACCGGGGGACACTTGGAGCCAGAATACGAGACGGAGAGGGGATGGGGCCCGGCCACACCACCTGGCTGCGTGGTGATACATTGCAAATGTATCTATAATTTTTGATGTTCCATGCTTGGTTTTATCCACTTTGTAATTCTGCATGTTGTGTTTGCGGGGATCCGATGGATATTGAGATTCTATTTCAGATTGATTATTGATTCTATCATGTCTTTTTTATTTGTGATCTTTCATGCTTTCCGTTGTTAATAGCTATCTTGGCCAAGTAGATGCTAGCAACTCCAAGAGTTAGTATTTATGCTCGATAGTGGGTTCATGGCTCTGGTAATCTGGGGAAGTGACAGAAATCTCTAAGGTACTAGATGTGTTGTTGCTACTAGGGAGAAAACAACAATCCTTTGTTCATAGAACAATCATATTGTTTACATTACACGCAATTCTTAATGCAATTATCCGTTGCTTGCAACTTAATACTGGAGGAGGTTCGGATGATATCCTGAAGGTGGATTATTAGTCATAGATGCAGTTGGATGGCAATCTATGTATAATGTTGTAATGCCCAATCAAGTCTAAAAGGAGTCAAGATGAGTAGTATATGCTTGTATGCTCTATCGATGTTTGTCAATTGCCCCGCTGTAATTTGTTCACCCGGCATGTTATCTATCTTAAGGAGAGCCACCTCTAGTAAACTATGGACCCCGGTCCTTTCTTTTACATTCAATCTATAATCAACTGTTTACTGCTTTGTATTTACTTTATGCAAACTATTACTTCCTTCCATTCAATACGTGTAATCCTTTGTTTTCAGCAAAACCGGTGAGACTGACAACCTCATCGCAAGTTGGGGACAAAGTTCTGTGGTTGTGTTGTGCAGGTCTCCACGTTGCTACTAGCACCGGTAGTGCGCCCTGCCAAGGCTCAGCTAGCAACACATTTGGGGTGTTTTCTTGCTCCTACTGTATTGACAAAAAATTAGTTCTACAAGTTTGCTTTCTTTATCAAAGAACACAAAAAAATATGTCTTTCTATAGTTGTTACTGAAGGAAATATGTCCTGAGAGGCAATAATAAAGTTGTTATTATGTATTCCTTATATATGATAGATGTTTATTTTGCATGCTAGAATTGTATTGATCGGAAACATCAATACATGTGTGTTTAATAAACAAAAAGGGTTCCTAGTTATGCCTCTCTTATAGACTAGCTTGTTGATTAACAAGATGATCAAGGTTTCCTGATCATGGACATTGGATGTTGTTAATAACAAGGTCACAACATTGGTGGAATGATGTGATGAACATTCATCTGAAGTATAGCATTACGATCAAGTCATTATGTTTATATTGCTATAACATCATATGAAGTAATCTTTATCCTCAGACCATGAGATCATGTTAATTGCTAACACCTGAAGAGTATCTTGATAACATCAAACGTCACACCGTAACAGGGTGACTATAAAGATGGGTTCAGTACTACGAAGGTGTTATGTTGAGGCTCATGGATCAAGAGTGGAATTTGTCAATCCCGATGATGGATATATATACTCTGGGCCCTCTCGGTGATATCACATTGAGATAGCTTGCAAGCAAGTGATGTGATCACTAGAATGTTATATCACGGGAACGAGAAAAGAGTGCATGTCGGTAACAAGATCAAACTAGGTATTTGGATACCTATGATCGAATGTCGGACATATATTATAGCATGAGACAAAGGGATTAAATTACAAGCGTTAAAGGTTCTCACGACCACAGAAGTCATCATTGAATATGTAGGAGTCAGTATGGATCTCCAGGTCTCGCTTCTGACTATTGATCTGAGAGGAGTCTCAATCATGTCTGCATTATTCGCGAACCGTAGGGTGACACACTAAAGAGTTACCGGACACCATTTTGGAGCACATATGTTTCAGACGAAAGAATTGCAAAGCGTAGGAATTGTTTCGATAGAAACCGGAAATTGTTTCGGGTGAAATCGCAGAAACTGGTTCTGCATTTGATATTGAAATGTTGCAAGGGGTTATATGTGAATGTTTATTAATTAAAGTAATTAACAAATTTCTGAATAAATTTAATAAAAGAGTTTTATTAAATGAGAGAGCATTAAACTTGGAGAATTTTAATGCATTTAAAGTAGGGACTTTAAAGGGGAATGTGAAGAGGCATTTTAATGTGGAGGGGTTACCACCACATGAATGGGGGAGGTGAGGAGTCACTCCCCCATGCGCCGGCCATGAAGGAGGGGCACCCCCTCCTCCTATAAAAGGCCACCCTCTTCCTCCTTTTTCCTCACACCTCCTTGTGAAGGATCTCTCTCCCCCTCTAGAATTATTCCCCCATGGTCTCGGATTAGCGAGATACATGTTCCCAGTGGAATTTTGTCTGGAAGGAGTTGCTGCTTCCGCTGGATCTCTGGAGCGAGGAGGTGGAGGTTGTCTGGTGGCTTGAACGTGTGTGCGAGTACGGATGCGTTGCTGAGTTGCGGCGCTCGGACTTCCTCACGATCTTGAGATCGGCAAGTGTACGACTACATCAACCATGAGTTCCTACTCGTTAACAAAACTCGTTGTCTTCGAGGATAAGTTCTCGATGGATATATGTCCACCCGTTGATCTGTACCTAGTAGATAGATCTTGGCGTGTAGTTCTCATCGTAGGAAATTTTTTGTTTTCTATGTTGCGGACCCAACAGTGGTATCAGAGCCTGATCTATGCGTAGGTGCTTTGCACGGGTAGTACACATATGTTTATATGTGGGCGATGATGATCATGTTATTGCATCTTCTATGTATTTTGGATATTGGTGGCATAGTGGGATGAAGCTGCCTGGACCAACCTTACATGTCATCGTGCATGAGACCGGTTCCACGACTGACATGCAACTAGATTTGCATAAGTGGCTGGCGGGTGTCTGTCTCTCCTACTATAGTCAATATCTGATTTACAACGAGTTGCTAATAACTTGGTTATCCTCGTTGTGGTTCATGTTCGTAGGTAAGAACGGTTCTATCTCCAAAAGCCCAAAGCCACGTAAAACTTGCAATTGATAAATTAGAGGCGTCTAGTTTAGATCGTTGCTGGGCTAGTGTATTGATATGGTATTGTTGTAAGTAGATGTATGATAGATACTCTTACAACACACTCAACGTGTAAGTTCCATAGACCTTGGCCTTACACACAAAGGAATGATAGAGATCATACCATGATGCAAATGATAGAGATCAAATGCATGGACCATATCATCTCACTTTACACATTAGATGTTAGCATCTTATACTGCTAGTTTGGCGCTTTTGGTAGCATTGTAAGATGATCCCTCATTTAGATATCAAGATAAAATGTGTTCTTCCTTGAGTATGCACCGTTCTATCGATCGTGTTTTGAGACATCACGTGATGATCGGGTGTACTCGACTCTACGCTTTCATACAACGGGTGTAAGACAGTTTTACACACGCGAGTACTAAGGTTCTTACTTGGCGAGCCTAGCATTTACAGACATGGCCTCGGAACACGGACCGAAAGGTTAAGCATGAGTCATATAGTTGATATGATGCCCATATAGATGCTCTCCTTTGAAGCTACACCGACTCACGTGATGATCAGACTTGGTGTAGTGGATTTGGTTCATGTAATCACCAAAAAGGCACGAGGGATGTCGTTTTTGAGTGGGAGTTCATTAGTAATTTGGATTAGTTGAACTCAATCTATCATAAACTTAGTCTAAATAAAATTTACAAATTCTATTGTAGATGGCACCACCTGCTTTTAATTTCAATGTGTTCTTGGAGAAAGAGAAACTTGCTGCGAATGGTAGCAACTTCACCAACTGGGCTATGAATTTGAGGATTCTCCTCACTGCTGCACAAAAGAGATATGTGCTAGATGCGCCGCTAGGCCCCCCACAAGCTCCTGATGCCCCTGGCGAGGAAAAGAATGTCTATGTGACTCGTCAGGAGGACCACAACTTAGTTCATTGCGGCATACTATATGGGCTAGAGCCAGAACTTCGGAAGTGTTTTGAAAATAGCAATGCCTTTGATACCATGGGAGAATTCAAAATGATTTTCGATACCCATGCTGCCGTAGAGAGTTATAATGCTACTGAAAAGTTCTTTAGCTGCATGATAGAGGAGAACAGCTCCGTTAGTGAGCATGTACTCAAAATGTCTGGGTACGCCGATAAGCTTGTGTCCTTGGGAATAATGATTCCCATTGACATAGGAATACATCGTGTTCTCTAATCTTTGTCACCTAGCTACAAGAGCTTCGTGATGAACTATAACATGCAGGGCATGAAAAAGTCTCTTCCCGAGCTTCAGTCAATGCTTAAGACTGCAGAAGTGGAGATTAGGAAAGAACATCAAGTGTTGATGATCAATAGGACCACCGGTTTCAAGAAGGACAAGAAAGGCAAGCACAAGGGAAAGAAGGGTGGAAAATCTGTTGCCGCACCTGAAAAGAAACCCCGAGCTGGCCCTAAGTCCGATACCGAGTGCTACTATTGCAAGGGGACTGGCCATTGGAAGCGCAACTGCCCCAAGTATTTGGCGGACAAGAAGTCCGGCAAGGCAAACAAAGGTATATATGATATACATGTTATTGATGTGTACTTGACTAGTACTCGCAGTAGCACCTGGGTATTTGATATGGGATCGGTTGCTAATATATGTAACTCGATTCAAGGGGTGTGGAACAAGCGATATTAGCAAGGGATGAGGTCACAATGCGGGTCGGCAATGGATCAAGAGTTGATGTGATCTCCGTCGGAACACTGCCTCTCCATATGCCATCGGGATTAGTTATAAGCCTAAATAATTGTTATTTGGTCCCTGCACTTAGCATGAACATTGTATCCGGATCGTGTTTGATGCAAAGTGGTTATTTGTTTAAATCTGAAAACAATGGTTGTTCGATTTATATGGATAATATCTTTTATGGTCATGCACCTGTGTTGAATGGTTTATTTCTGATAGATCTCGATAGTAATATTACGCAAATTCATAATGTTAATGCTAAAAAGATTAAACTTGATGATGATATATCTGCATATATGTGGCACTGCCGTCTAGGTCATATTGGCGTTAAACGCATGAAGAAACTCCATTCTGATGGACTTTTGGAATCACTTGATTTTGAATCATTTGATACATGTGAGCCATGCCTTATGGGCAAGATAACTAGAACGCCATTTTCCAGTTCAATGGAACGGGCGATAGATTTATTGGAAATCATACATACTGATGTGTGTGGACCAATGAGTGTGTCGGCGTGAGGTGGATATCGTTATTTTGTTACTTTCACGGATGATTTGAGTAGATATGGGTATATCTATTTGATGAAACATAAGTCTGAAACTTTTGAAAAGTTCAAGGAATTTCAGAATGAAGTGGAAAATCATCGTAATAGAAAGATCAAATTTCTACGGTCTGACTGTGGAGGAGAGTATCTAAGTTACGAGTTTAGTACACACATGAAAGAGTGTGGAATAGTTTCACAACTCACGCCTGCCGGAACACCACAACATAATGGTGTGTTGGAACGTCGTAATCGTACCTTATTGGATATGGTTCGATCTATGATGTCTCTGACTGACTTGCCACTGTCATTTTGGGGTTATGCACTGGAAACAGCTGCATTCACTTTAAATCGGGCACCATCTAAATCTGTTGAAACGACACCGTATGAATTATGGTTTGGAAACAAACCTAAGCTGTTATTTCTTAAAGTTTGGGGATGCGATGTTTATGTGAAGAAACTTCAGCCGGATAAACTCGAACCCAAAGCGGAAAAATGCGTCTTCATAGGATACCCTAAGGAAACGATTGGGTATACCTTCTATCACAGATCCGAGGGCAAGGTTTTTGTTGCCAAGAATGGATCCTTTCTTGAGAAGGATTTTCTCGCAAAAGGTGTGAGTAGTCGGAAGGTAGAACTCGAAGAGGTTATTGAACCTTCTCTTCATGAAATGACGAGTGGCGCAGCACCGGAAGTTGTTTCGGAGTTGACTTCACCTAATGAAGAGAGAACTAATGATATTGATCATGAAACTCCGAAAGAGGACACTACCGAACCTCGCAGGTCAAGCAGGACACGTGCAACTCCTGAACTGTACGAAAATCCTATTGTGAATTTCATGGTTGATGAAATGGATGACCCTACGACGTATGAAGAAGCAATGATGAGCCCGGATTCTAAAAAATGGCTAGAAGCCATGGAATCCGAAATGGAATCCATGTACGAGAACCAAGTTTGGACCTTGGTGGACTTACCTCACGATCGAAAGGCCGTTGAGAATAAATGGATTTTCAAAAGAAAAACTGATGCTGATGGTAATGTGACCATCTATAAGGCTCGACTTGTTGCAAAGGGGTTTCGACAAATTCAAGGAGTTGACTACGACGAGACATTCTCTCCCGTAGCGATGCTTAAGTTGGTTAGGATTATGTTAGCAATTGCTGCATATTTTGATTATGAAATATGGCAGATGGATGTCAAAACTACGTTCCTCAATGGTAATATTGAAGAAGAGTTGTATATGATACAACCTAAGGGTTTTGTCAATCCTAAGGATGCTAATAAGGTATGCAAACTTCAGCGATCCATCTATGGACTGAAGCAAGCATCCCGGAGTTGGAATCTCCGCTTTGATGAGGTGATCAAAGAGTTTGGATTTGTCCAAACTTATGGAGAGGTTTGTATTTACAAGAAAGTGATTGGGAGCAATGTGGCATTTCTGATATTATATTTGGATGACATATTATTGATTGGAAATGATATAGATCTTTTAAACAGTGTTAAAAGTTATCTAAACAACAAATTTTCGATGAAAGACCTTGGTGAAGCGTCATACATATTAGGCATTAAAATCTATAGAGATAGATCAAGGCGCCTAATTGGGCTATCGCAGAGTACATACCTTGATAAGATATTAAAGAAGTTTAATATGGACGGAAGTAAGAAGGGATTCTTACCTATGTTGCAAGGCAAGACATTGAGCAAGACTCAAAGTCCAGCTACAGCGAAAGAAAGAGAGATAATGGATAAGATCCCCTATGCCTCGGCCATAGGCTCTATAATGTATGCCATGCTATGTACAAGAACGAATGTGGCACAAGCTATTAGTTTGACTAGTAGGTACCAATCTGATCCAGGTTCGAAACACTGGATAGGGGTCAAGAATATCCTTAAGTACTTGAGAAGAACTAGGGATATGTTTCTTATATACGGAGGTGAAGAAGAGCTAGTCGCTAAGTGTTATGTCGAGCTAGCTTTGACACTGATCCGGATGACTCTAAATCTCAATCCGGATATGTATTTCTCTTGAATGGAGCAACAGTTAGTTGGAGGAGTTCCAAACAACCTGTGGTGGCTGGATCAACGATGGAGGCGGAATATGTTGCTGTTTCAAAAGCGGCACAGGAAGTGGTTTGGATGAAGGAGTTTATAATAGAACTAGGTGTGGTTCCTAGTGCATTGGACCCAATGGTGATCTATTGTGACAACAATGGAGCCATAGCCAATGCCAAGGAACCGAGGTCTCACAATAATTCCAAGCATATTAAGTGCCGGTTTCACTCCATCCGTGAGAATTTCAAGGATGGAGATATAAAGATTTGTAAAGTACACACGGACCTAAATGTAGCAGATACGTTGACTAAAGTTCTCCCTAGGTAAAAACATGATCAACACCAGAACTCCATGGGTGTTAGATTCATCACTATGTGAACTAGATTATTGTCTCTAGTGCAAGTGGGAGACTGAAGGAAATATGCCCTGAGAGGCAATAATAAAGTTGTTATTATGTATTCCTCGTATATGATAGATGTTTATTTTGCAGGCTATAATTGTATTGATCGGAAACTTCAATACATGTGTGTTTAATAAACAAAAAGGGTTCCTAGTTATGCCTCTCTTATAGACTAGCTTGTTGATTAACAAGATGATCAAGGTTTCCTGATCATGGACATTGGATATTGTTAATAACAAGGTCACGTCATTTGTGAACTGATGTGATGAACATTCATCCAAAGTATAGCATTACGATCAAGTCATTATGTTTATATTGCTATAACATCATACAAAGTAATCTTTATCCTTAGACCATGAGATCATGTTAATTGCTAACACCAGAAGAGTATCTTGATAACCTCAAACATCACACCGTAACATGGTGACTATAGAGATGGGTTCAGTGCTACGAAGGTGTTATGTTGAGGCTCATGGATCAAGAGTGGAATTTTTCAATCCCGATGACGGGTAGATATACTCTGGGCCCTCTCATTGATATCACATTAAAATAGCTTGCAAGAAAGTGATGTGATCACTAGAATGTTTTATCACGGGAACGAGAAAAGAGTGCATGTCGGTAATGAGATCAAACTAGGTATTTGGATACTGATGATCGAATCTCGGACATGTATTATATCATGAGACAAAAGGATTAAGTTACTAGCGTTAAAGGTTCTCACGATCACATAAGTCATCGTTGAATGTGCAGGAGTCAGTATGGATCTCTAGGTCCCGCTTCTGATTATTGATCTGAGAGGAGTCTCAATCAGGTCTGCATTATTCATGAACCGTAGGGTGACATACTTAAGAGTTACCGGACACCATTTTGGAGCACATATGTTTCAGATGAAAGGATTGCAAAGCACGGGAATTGTTTCGATAGAAACCGGAATTGTTTCGGGTGAAATTGCAGAAAGTGGTTCTGCATGTGATATTGAAATGTTGCAAGGGGTTTTATGTGAATGTTTGTTAATTAAAGTAATTAAAAAAATTCTGAATAAATTTAATAAAAGAGTTTTATTAAATGAGAGAGCATTAAACTTAGAGAATTTTAATGCATTTAAAGTGGAGACTTTAAAAGAGAATGTGAAGGGGCATTTTAATGTGGAGGGAGTTACCACCACATGAATGGAGGAGGTGAGGGGTCACCTCCATGAGGCGCCGGCCATGGAGGGGGTACCCCCCCTCCTCCTATAAAAGGCCCTCCTCTTCCTCCTTCCTCACACCTCCTCGTGAAGGATCTCTCTCCCCCTCTAGAATTATTCCCCCATGGTCTCGGATTAGCGAGATACATGTTCCCGGTGGCATTTTGTCTGGAAGGAGTTGTTGCTTCCGCTGCATCACTGGAGCGAGTAGGTGGAGGTTTTTCGGTGGCTTGAACGTGTGTGCGAGGATGGATGCGCTGCTGATTTGCGGCGCTCGGACTTCCACACGATCTTGAGATCGGCAAGTGTACGACTACATCAACCACGAGTTCCTACTCGTTAACAAAACTGATTGTCTTCGAGGGTAAGTTCTTGATGAATGTATGTCCACCCGTTGCTCTATATCTAGTAGATAGATCTTGGCGTATAGTTCTCATCGTAGGAAATTTTTTGTTTTCTATGCTGCGGACCCAACAGACTCGGTGTGCCCTGTCAAAGTCGTCACGTCGACCCTTCGCGCCGACATGCATGGTGCGAAAGCCCTCACGATGGCCATATCCAGCGAGCCTTCCGAGGTGCGTCCTTTTGGGCAGACCAATAGGGTCATCCTCGTCGTCCGGGTCGGTGCGTAGATAATTCTGATAGAAAGAGACGCACTCGTAGGTCAGAAAGCCCTTGGCAATGCTTCCATCTGGACGTGACCTATTGCGTATGAATCCTTTGATAACACCGTTAAGCCTTTCAAACGGCATCATGTTGTGCAGGAATGTCGGCCCGAGATGAATGATGTCATCCCCGGCATGGACGAGTAGATGGACCATGATGTCGAAGAATGCGAGCGGGAAGTAAATCTCGAGCTCGCATAGTATCACGACGATCTCATCTTGTAGTGTGTCGAGCTGCTTCAAGCCAATCGACTTCCTCGAGATGACGTCGAAGAAGTTGCAGAGGCCAAACAACGTCTCACGGACGTGCTCGTCTATTATCCCTCGGATCACAACGGGAAGTATCTGCGTCATCAGCACGTGACAGTCGTGAGACTTCATCCCGCTGAACCTCTTCTTCGCTTTGTCCAGATATCTTCCTATGTTCCCCGAGTAACCGTAAGAAACTTTGACTCTTAGGAGGCAGTTGAAAAACTGCTCAAGCTCCTACTCACTTAGAGTGAAGCAGGCAGCCGGAAACACTGCAATTCCCCTCTTAACCCTTTTGCGGCGACCTTGAGTATCTTCAGGCACCGTCTCATCATCATCATCATCATCGGGCGGCGGCGTCTCATGAAGTTCTTCCTTGATGCCAAGTTCCATCAGGTCGTTCCTTGCTTTCGGCCCGTCTTTGGTCCTATCCAGCATGTTGATGATAGTGGCAAGCAGACTCTCGCACGCGTTCTTCGTGATGTGCATGACATCAAGGCTATGGGGCGTGTGGAGGTATTTCCAGTATGGCAGGTCCCAGAAAACAGGCCTAGCTTTCCACACACCATGCAGCGGTTTCGTCCTCGGACGCTTCTTTCCCGGCAAAGGGCACTCTTCCCAGTTGTCCAACATATCTTGGATCACTTCTCCGCTCCTCGAACATGGGGCTTTTTCGAGCTATACTTTTCCATCAAACAGATCTCTACGCTTTCTCCACGCGTGATCCTTTCGAATGCACATTCGAGTCTGTTGGAACACGGTCTTCGATGACCCGGGATCCCTTGGTAGCTGGAGATGCAGGGTCTTAAACATGCACTTTGAATGGAATATGCCCGAGAGGCAATAATAAAGTGGCTATTATCTTATTCCATGTTTATGATAAATGTTTATTTTGCATGCTATATTGTATTAATTGGAAACATTAATACATGTGTATTTAATAAACAAAATACAAAGTTCCTAGTAGTGCCTCTCATATAAACTAGCTCTTTGATTAATAAGATGATCAAGGTTTCCTGATCATGGACATTCGATGTTGTTAATAACGAGGTCACAACATTGGTGGAATGATGTGATGAACATTCATCCGAATTATAGCATTACGATCAAAGTCATTATGTTTATACTGCTATAACATCATACGAAGTAATCTTAGTCCTTAGACCATGGATCATGTTAATTGCTAACACCAGAAGAGTATCTTGATAACACCAAACGTCACACCGTAACAGGGTGACTATAAAGGTGGGTTCAGTGCTACAAAGGTGTTATGTTGAGGCTCATGGATCAAGAGTGGAATTTGTCAATCCCGATGATGGATAGATATACTCTGGGCCCTCTCGGTGATATTACATTAAGATAGCTTGCAAGCAGGTGATATGATCACTAGAATGTTATATCACGGGAACAAGAAAAGAGTGCATGTCGGTAACGAGATCAAACTAGGTATTTGGATACCGATGATAGAATCTCGGACATGTATTATATCATGAGACAAAGGGATTTAATTACTAGCGTTAAAGGTTCTCACGATCATAGAAGTCATCGTTGAATGTGTAGGAGTCAGTATGGATCTCCAGGTCCCGCTTCTGATTATTGATCTGAAAGGGGTCTCAATCATGTCTGCATTATTCGCGAACCGTAGGGTGACACACTTAAGGGATACCGACACCATTTGGAGCAAATATGTTTCAGATAAAGATTTAAGAAAGCGCTGGAATTATTTCAATAGACACCGAAACTGTTTCGGGTGAAATAGCTGAAATTGGTTTTACATGTAATATTGAAATGTTGCAGGGGGTTTTATCTGAATATTTTTTAATTAAAGTAATTAAAAAAATTCTGAATAAAATTAATAAAAGAGTTTTATTAAATGAGAGAGCATTAAATTTGGAGAAATTTAATACATT
Source organism: Avena eriantha (assembly GCA_910589775.1). NCBI lineage: Eukaryota > Viridiplantae > Streptophyta > Magnoliopsida > Poales > Poaceae > Avena > Avena eriantha. The sequence continues at coordinate 73,624,511 of OU342745.1, read as the reverse complement.
TAAAGTGGGGACTTTAAAAGAGAATTGTAAGGGGGAAATTTATGTGGAGGGAGTTACCACCACATGAATGAGGAGGTAAGGGGTCACCCCTTGGGCGCCGGCCATGGGGAGGGACACCCCCCTCCTCCTATAAAAGGCCCCCCTCACACCCCTTCTTCCTCACACCTCCTCGTGAAGCATCTCTCTCCCCCTCTAGTATTATTCCCCCATGGTCTCGGATTAGCGAGATACATGTTCCTGGTGGCTTTATCTGGAAAGGAGTTGTTGCTTCCACTGCTTTGCTGGAGCGAGGGACAGAGGTTGTCGGGGGTACCGGACATGTGTGCGATCACGGATGCGCCGCTGCTTTGCGATGCTGGACTTGGTGGTGCTGGACTTGCTGGAGCTGGATCTAATGGACGCGCTGGAGCCGGACCTGCTGGACTTCATCACGATCTTGAGATCGGCAAGTGTACGACTACATCATCCACGAGTTCCAACTCGTTAACAAAGCTTTGTTGTCTTCGAGGGTAAGTTCTCTATGGATGTATATCCACCCGTTCCTTGTATCTAGTAGATAGATCTTGGCGTATAGTTCCCATCGTAGGATTTTTTTTTGTTTTCTATGCTACGAACCCTTTAGTGGTATCAGAGCCAGATCTATGCGTAGGTGCTTTGCACGGGTAGAACACATAAGAGTATGTGGGCGATGATGGTCATGTTATTGCTTCTTATATGTACTTTGGATATTGGTGGCATAGTGGGATGAAGCGGCCCGGACCAACCTTACATGTCATCGCACATGAGACCGGTTCCACGACTGACATGCAACTAGTTTTGCATAAGTGGCTGGCGGGTGTCTGCCTCTCCTACTATAGTCAATATCTGATTTACAACGAGTTGCTAATAATTTGGTTATCATCGTTGTGGTTCCATGTTCGTAGGTAAGACCGGTTCTATCTTCGAAAGCCCTAAGCCACGTAAAAATTTGCAATTGATAAATTAGAGGCGTCTAGTTTAGATCGTTGTTGGGCTAGTGTCATGATATGGTAATGTTGTAAGTTGATGTATAGTTGATACTCTTACAACACACTTAACGTGTAAGTTCCATATACCTTGGCCTTACACACAAAGGAATGATAGAGATCATACCACGATGCATATGATAGTGATCAAATGCAAGAACCATATCATTTCACTTTACGCATATGATGTTCGCATCTTATATTTCTAGTATGGCGTTTTAATAGCGTTATAAGATGATCCCTCATTTAAATATCAAGATAAAATGTGTTCTTCCTTAAGTATGCACCATTCTATGGATCGTGTTTCGAAACATCACGTGATGATCGGGTATACTCGACTCTACGCTTTAATACAAACGGGTGTAAGACAGTTTTACACACGCGAGTACTAAGGTTCTTACTTGGCGAGCCTACCATGTACAAACATGGCCTCGGAACACGGACCGAAAGGTTAAGCATGAGTCATATAGTTGATATGATGCCCATATTGATGCTCGCCTTTGAAGCTACACCGACTCACGTGATGATCGGACTTGGTGTAGTGGATTTGGTTCATGTAATCACCAAAAAGGCACGAGGGATGTCGTTTTTTAGTGGGAGTTCATTTCTAATTTGGATTAGTCGAACTCAATTTATCATAAACTAAATCGAAGTGAATTTGCATAATTGGTTGTAGTCATTGGCGTCTGTTCACTCCTTATGCTTAGTTTTAATTGAGATAATAGAACTATAGAATTCTGGATATTTACTTTACGAACTGGTGTCGTATTGTTTTGAATGTCAATTTAAAGTTTATAAGTCCTATTGCAAACTTTCAGCAAAATCTATTTACTCCATGAAGTTTAATAAGTAGTATTAAATCAAGAGTAAGAATTCCAATGTTAGTATCTAAAGTATCATGTTTGCCTCCATGATTATTGATATTCAAAAGTTGTTTTAATATCAAGTTTATATAGGAGCTAGAAATTGTTTTAGAAACCATCATGTGTGAAAGATATTGTGATATCTGAAACAATGTTTTGGTTGCATTATGATAGAGTGTAATTTAGCAAAATACATGTTCTTATATTGTATGAGAATTTGTGTAGGATGGAGATGCTAAGCATCGAGATCTCCCAAAAGGTTTTGGGAACTAACATTATACTCGCGATTCTTACTTATAGGCTATAGTAGCTTGATCATGAAAGTTGCCATGATAAGGATGAATAGAAGATGTAAGTAAAATGTTTACTACACTAAAATATTACTAAAGAATGGATTTTTGAAAGAATGCCAAACATTTGATGATGGTGATCCACTTCAAAGTGCAAGTCCAAAGGTATTAGTGTTTGACTATATACGCTTTGTACTATGTGTCATGTGAATGACACCACTATTGATGATGATAGATTCTTTTAAAAGGAAAAGGAATTGCTGAAAGAGAATCTATAAAATATTTGGTAGAAAAGAAAAGGTTGGAAATGTCCATCTTAGGTATATAGAAGATATGCATGTTATGGTTGTATTCCTTGCTTCTTAAACAATGTGGTTCTTAGGTATTGGATACCGAATTAGTTGGTATGAAGTGTCATACAGGACAATGATGTGCTCGTCATTCGACGTAGAGCCTGTTGGGAACCCCAAGAGGAAGGTATGATGAGCACAGCAGCAAGTTTCCCTCAGTTATGAAACCAAGGTTTAATCGAACCAGTAGGAGCAAGGAAACACCCCAAAGGTGTTACTAGCTGAGCTTTGGTAGGGCGCACTACCGGTGCTAGTAGCAACGTGGAGACCTGGACAACACAACCACAGAACTTTGTCCCCAACTTGCGATGAGGTTGTCAATCTCACCGTGTTTTGCGGAAAACAAAGGATTAAACGTATCGAATGGAAAGAAGTAAAAGTTTGCAGAAAGTAAACACAAAGAAGTAAAAGATTGTAGATTGTATGTAAAAGACAAGGACCGGGATCCATAGTTCACTAGAGGTGGATCTCCTTAAGATAGATAACATGTGGGTGAACAAATTACAGCGGGGCAATTGACAAACACCGAGAAAGAAATACATGCATATACTAATCATCTTGACTCCTTTGAGACTTGATTGGGCATTACAACATAATACATAGACCGCCATCCAACTGCATCTATGACTAATAATCCACCTTCAGGTTATCATCCGAATCCCCTCTAGTATTAAGTTGCAAGCAACAGATTATTGCTTTACGAACTACGTGTAAAGTAAACAATACAATTGTTCTATGAACAAAGGATTGTTTTTTCTCCCTAGTAGCAACAACACATCTAGTACCTTAGAGATTTCTGTCACTTCCCCAGATTACCAGAGGCATGAACCCACTATCGAGCATAAATACTAACTCTTGGAGTTGCTAGTATCTACTTGGCCAAGATAGCTACTAACAACGGAAAGCATGCAAGATCACAAATGACAAAGCCATGATAGAATCAATAATCAATCTGAAATAGCATCTCAATATCCATCGGATCCCCGCAAACACAACATGTATGAATTACAAATAGATGATCTTGATCATGAACGGAGCTCACAAGATCTAAACATGAAAGCACAATGGAGGAGAACCAGTCATCTAGCTACTACATGGATCCGTAGTCCAAGGATGAACTACTCACGCATCACACCGGAGGCTTGCATGGTGATGAAGAAGGCCTCCAGGGTGAATTCCCCTCTCCGGCAGGGTGCCGGGAAGAGCTTCAGATCCCTCCCGATCTAGGGATGGAGATGACGGCGGCTACAGACTCTTTCGTGGATTTTTGATCAGGTACTTAGGGTTTTTGTCCCGAGGGCAATATATAGGCGGAAGGAGAGGCCGAGGGGGTGCCTGGAGTGGCCACACCACCCCCTGGCGCGGGCCAGGCCTGGCCGCGCGGCCAGGTGGTGTGGTGGCTCCCTGGCCCTTCTACGTCTCGTATTCTGGCACTTGATCCCTTCTGGAAAAATCGGCACTTTGGCTTTTCTCCCGTCCAATTCCGAGAATATTCATTTTCTGACTTTCCTGGAACCAAAAACAACAGAAAACAGGCAGCTGGCACTGTGGCTCTTGTTAATAGGTTAGTCCAAGAAATCATATGAAAAGTACTCCAAAGTTGGAACAAAACACAAGAAAGTGGATAAAACCAAGCATGCAACATCAAAAATTATAGATACATTTGCAATGTATCAGACAACGCAATTCATGAACTGCAATGGCCTAAGTAACTAGCAAGAGAATAAGTGATGATGTTCATCAAAAACAAATAAAGTGTTATTTTTGTTGTTGTCATCAAACCTAGCCTTCAAGTTTTGTTTTTGTTATTTTGTTCCGGTATTACGAGAACAATGGTTGTTCAACTAATTACCGTATTCCATAAAGGATGAATGAACTTTTACAAGTCTGGTGGGAGAAATCACATCCATAAACACTATTGCTAAAATGTCGCAAGACAAATGATTGAAAGATCACTTATGAAGTGACATCGCTTTTTGAATTATATTGGAAAGAAAACATGAAGAAACTCCATGTTGATGGATTTTTAGAGTCTTTGATTTTGATCAATGACGCTTGTGAGACTTTCCTCGAGATAATTGAAACTCCGTTCATAGGCCAAAGAGGAACGGATGACTAGCTTATTGGAAATTGTGCATGCTCATGTGCATAGTCCATTATGTGTAGCCATATGCGATGGATCTTTTTGCTTCATATGCTTTCTCCAGAAATTTGAGTGAATGTATCTATATATTTTCTTAATAAGGAAGAAGTATGAAGAATTCGAAAATTGTTCAAAGTCTTTCAAGATGAAATGAAAAATCATTGTAACAAGAAACTAAAAGATTTTATGATTTGATCATAAAGGAAGATATTTGAGTTACATGTTTAGCAAAACACCTAAGGTTCGAGGAATTGTTCCATGATTTGTGTTTCCCTATAAACCATAGGAGTATGGCATATTCGAGAGATGAAATCAAACCATGTTTGACATGTTAAGATCAAAGGTGTCATTTATAAAACTGCCATTATGTTTTAAGGATTGAAGCTTTAGAGACTACCGCTTTTACACTGAAAAGAGCACCATCGTGATTTGTTGAAATGACACCATATAAGTTATGGTTTGGGATAAAACCCGAATTGTCTTTTCTTAAATTTTGGTATGCTGTGCATAAGTAAAATGTTTACAACCAAAGTCGGATAAGCACGTCTTTGTAGGTTATCCCAAAGAATTTGTTGGGAATTTCTCCATAACACCGAGGACAAAAGAGTTTATTACTCGGAACGTCAAGTTTCTTGAGAAGGAATTGTTCGCGAAAAGTTAAGTGGGAGGACAATAGAACTTTGATAAGGTTGTTGAACCTTAGCTATATGTGCTAAGTAGTGCAGCGCCGGAAAATGTCCCGGTGGCGGCCACAATGCTCATGGCTCCCGTGATTACAAAGGTTGTGATCTCGGAGATTAGAGTTCCTATTGAACCGTGTGGGTCAGTAAGAATCAAATAGTGTGATTTGATAAGCAAGTCGTTATTGTTTTGACAATGATGAATCGACTACATGCAAAGAAGCGATGATGGGCCCTGACTCCATAAAATGACTAGAAGTCATAGAATCCGTGATAGTATCCATACACGAGAAATCAAGTTTCTGAACTTGGAAGACCCTCCGGAAAGGCGTGAAGCCTATCGGTCGTGTTTGGATCTATAAAGAAATAGACATGGATGTTTAACATCTATGAAATAGTCGACATGTCGGAAAGAAGTTTACGGCAATGTTCAAGGAGTTGACTATGACAAGATTTGATCTTTCATAGCGATATTTAGTCTTGACGGATTAATGTAGCAACCACTACATATAATTTGGTATATGGTAGTTGAATAAACAAAACAAGGTTCTTCTAATAGAATGGTTACCTAGGACATGTACATGACACGGTCCGAAGGGTTTTGTTAATTCAAAGGGTGCTAAAAGGGCATGCAAACTTCAATAGTTGAAGTGAGCATAGCGGAGTTGGAATCTTCACCATGATGAAACTGTTAAAAGAGTTTAAATTCATCGGAGATGATGAAGATGCTTGCATTTGCAAGAAATTAAGTGGGAGCACTGAGACATATTTCTAATACATTATGTAGAGGACATATTGTTGATTGGAAATGATATATCTTGAATTGACACAAGTTAAGAATTTCATTAAAATAAGATTTTGATGAAAGACTTGGGCAAAATTGGAATATTAGGCATCAATATCTATATGGATAGATTGAGACGCTAATATGGTTGTGCCAGACATACATATACGAGATATTGAAAGGGTTCAATATGGAAACAACAAGAAAGGTACTTGCTGCATGGAAAGGATTGTATCAAGATTCAAGTGTTTCAACACTTGGTGAGTAAAATCACATGAAGATTTTGATCGATTATACCGTGATATGTATATATCCAGATATGTCCTATGCTCTAAATGTTATGAGCACATACCAGAATGATTCATAAGATGATCATTGGGTGATAGTAAAGATATTCTTATGAGCTTTGGAAGAACTAAGAATATATCATGTATAAGTGACAAATAGTTAAAAGGTGGTTGCTAGCTCGTGGTTGATGTAGAGCTCGTTGGGAACCCCAAGAGGAAGGCATGATGAGCACAGCAGCGAGTTTTCTCTCAGTTATGAGACCAAGGTTTCATCGAACTAGTAGGAGCAAGGAAACACCCCAAAGGTGTTACTAGCTGAGCTTTGGCAGGGCGCACTACCAGTGCTAGTAGCAACGTGGAGACCTGCACAACACAACCACAGAACTTTGTCCCCAACTTGCGATGAGGTTGTCAATCTCACCGTGTTTTGCGGAAAACAAAGGATTAAACGTATCGAATGGAAAGAAGTAAAAGTTTGCAGAAAGTAAACAAAAGCAGTAAAATATTATAGATTGTATGTAAAGTAAAAGGACCGGGATCCATAGTTCACTAGAGGTGGCTCTCCTTAGATAGATAACATGCTGGGTGAACAAATTATAGCGAGGCAATTGACAAACACCAAGAAAGCAATACATGAATATACTAATCATCTTGACTCCTCTAAGACTTGATTGGGCATTACAACATAATACATAGAGCGCCATCCAACTGCATCTATGACTAATATCCACCTTCAGGTTATCATCCGAACCCCCTCCAGTATTAAGTTGCAAGTAATATATTATTGCTTTACGAACTGCGTATAAAGTAAACAATACGATTGTTCTATGAACAAAGGATTGTTGTTTTCTCCCTAGTAGCAACAGCACATCTAGTACCTTAGAGATTTCTGTCACTTCCCCAGCTTACCAGAGGCATGAGCCCACTATCGAGCATAAATACTAACTCTTGGAGTTGCTAGCATCTACTTGGCCAAGATAGCTACTAACAACGGAAAGCATGCAAGATCTCAAATAACAAAGACATGATATAATCAATAATCAATCTAAAATAGCATCTCAATATCCATAGGATCCCCGCAAACACAACATGTATGGATTACAAATGATGATCTTGATCATGAACGGAGCTCACAAGATCTAAACATGAAAGCACAAAGGAGGACAAACCAGCCATCTAGCTACTACATGGATCCGTAGTCCAAGGATGAACTACTCACGCATCACACCGGAGGCTTGCATGGTGATGAAGAAAGCCTCTAGGGTGAATTCCCCACTCCGGCAGGGTGCCGGGAAGAGCTTCAAATCCCCCCGATCTAGGGCCAGAGACAATGGCGGCTACAGACTCTTTCGTGGATTTTTGATCGGGTACTTAGGGTTTTCATCACGAGGGCAACTTATAGGTGGAAGGAGAGGCCGAGGGGGTGCCGGGAGCCACCACACCACCCCCTGGCGCGCGCCAGGCCTAGCCGTGTGGCCAGGTGGTGTGGCCGGCCCCTGGCCCTTCTCCATCTCGTATTCTAGCACTTGATCCCTTCCGGAAAAATAGGCACTCTAGCTTTTGTCCCGTCCAATTCTGAGAATATTCATTTTCTGACTTTCTTGGAACCAAAAACAGCAGAAAACAGGCAGGTGGCACTGTGGCTCTTGTTAATAGGTTAGTCCCAGAAATCATATAAAAAGTACTCCAAAGTTGGAACAAAACACAAGAAAGTGGATAAAACCAAGCATGGAACATCAAAAATTATAGATACATTTGTAATGTATCAACATCCCCAAGCTTAACTCCTGCTCGTCCTTGAGTAGGTAAGCGATAAAAAGAAAGGATTTTTGAGGTGACATGCACCATCAAAGACTTGATCAAAGTATTTGCAAAACATTCAAAGCTAGGATCATAGTACTTCAATCATAACATGAAAGACAAAGTTCTAGCAATAAGAAAAGAAACTATGGTGCAACATGAAAAGGCACAAACAAAAGATTCATGAATAACATGATTTGCAAGACGTTTGTTTGTTTCACATAAAGAAAACATAGCATAAAAGTATTTAGCTTGTCCCTCAATAGAGTAGCAAATATAAATGCATAGGACACCTTCAAAGTTCATAAGAGTGACTACATACAATAGTTTCAAACAAGCAATAACAAGTTATGCATCAATCAACTAGTCTTGGGACAATGCACATCGAACTAAGAATGGCCACTATGCTCTCAAAGTAGGTGCATAAAGATAGAAGGTGGAGACTCAATATAATGGTGGAAGAAAGGCCTTTTTGTAAAAGGAAGTAGGGATTCAAGTCTCATAAAGAGCTTCCAAAAATTATGGTACTTGTAGCTTTCAGCTCTCATTGCCCCTATCATAAGCATCTTGAAGGTGATTTAAGGTTAAAGTGACACAACTAAGAGGATATGCTTGACAAGTTATAAACTGAAATCTCATGCCCCTTACTTACGAAGACCGATCCTCATGCTACTCAACTTTAGTCAAGAGTAAGCTCTTGTCATTGTAAGTATATGTGTATCATTAAGAACCGCCAATGGGGTACCCCTTGCACATGATACGGGAGCTTTCCCATAATCAAAATGACAAGGCAAGCAGACAATGAGCATCTCAGTGATCTTTTTATTTGCTATTTGCATAGGTTTTTATTGAGGATGCTTCATAGAGTGCTCATTATGGTGATGCTGTAAGTTTCCACCATGATTAGGCATGGCTTAGGCTAGCGGCCCAGGCGTTTCTCTAACACACATACAAACTCCATGATCTTACAAGTTCCACTTTTATTTCACACCGTCGGGATCCGTAAGCAAAAGAACATGATATCAACGGGGTACAAAGTACAAGTGTAATGTTGAAAGCGTTCCCCATGAAACATGGTTCTGCTAATTTCAACCTATAAAGCGCAAGCATATACGCAACAAAGAAGGACCCAATGGTTCAAGTTTATTAGAGGCAATAAAGTAAAGTGTGCCATCAAGTTCGTGAGAGCTTTAATCACTAGTTTTCTCATAACAAGTGGAAGGTAAACAAAAGCATGAATGTATTTGGAATAGAATAATCTAGTAGGTAGGTATGGTGGACTCTTTGGGAAAACTTGGTTTATGGAGTTGGATGCATGAGTGGAACTCATACTTTGTTGTGGAGGCTAGCAAAAGACTGGGAGCGACAAACTAAGAGAGCACTAATGGCCATAATCATGCAGAGCGACAAAACATCATTGATCAAAGCATAAAGTGATACTAAAAGTTAAAAACTAAAGGATCATAAAGGCTATGGTGACTTGGATAGTCATAACATGGTGTGAGCATGTGCCAAGTCAACCCAAATAAAGCATCAAAGGAGAATACCACTATACTATGCTAAAACAACGCATGATCCATCCAAAGCACATTAAGCAATCTCAATTGTTTATAACAAGTCATGCTATAGCAAAGAATACTAAGAATAAAGCCAAAACAATATCAAGCATGGCATGACAAAGCATAGGCCACAGTCAAAAACGAGCTCTTTTTACCACATAAGCATGAACTTTCCTACTCTTTTCCAAACCAAACCAAACTATTTGCAAACCAAAGTGTGAAAGAGGGGGTCCAACCAATTTATTCAGAAAACTAAGCAAACGAAGCAAATGAAAAACCAAAACAACAACAAAAAATAAGACGTTCCAAGAAAAACACAACTGTGCATGAAACAATAAAAATGAAGCGTTTGGAAGAAACCTGGGATTTTTATTGATGAAGAAAGGGGATGCCTTGGGCATCCCCAAGCTTTGACGCTTGTACTTATTGGATATTTCTTGGGGTGACACACGTGGCACCCCCAAGCTTGAGCTTTAGTCCATCCTTCATCTCATTACTCATTCCTTCCATACACCTGAAAATTTTCCTTCATACAAAACTTCACACAATCTCATTAGCAACATTAGTGCACTCAAGATAAATAAGTCTCAAGGTTCATTTATAACACCAAATAAACTTACATTAGAACACTAGCTACTGTAGCACTTCCCTCAAAATCTCAATTCCCCAAAGGAACTCAAGAAGGAATTAACAAGAAGCAAATGCAGAAAATGGCAGAAATTTGTCAAAACAGACCAGCAGTTAAAGACGAATTTTTTCGAAGACCTTATGTTGTTCAAATCAAAAAGTGTTGAACTAACTAAAGTTAGATACAAACCTGGGGCAGAATCACAAAACATTACAGCTCAATCCGATGTACAGAGCTCTCTCAGTAATTTTTACGGTGAAGCACAGAAATCCGTTTCGGGACAGCAACTTTCCCAATCATACTTCACTCTCATTAGAGGTTACTCTTGGCACAAAAAGCAAATAAAAAGGATAAGGAGAGTTTATTATAGAGGTAATAACTTCCAAGACTCAACTAAAACTCTTGTGTTATCTCCCAACAAGTACTTTTCTTTAACGCCTTTAAGTTAGGCATAAGAAGCAAAGAAAGATTCAAGTGTTCTCAAATGAAGAAGCATTAAGACCAAATTTAGTTTTCATAGGAGAAGCAAAAGAAATCTTTTATCTCTTTTTAGGGAAGTGTTCTATACCTTTCTTGAGTGGGAGTTGATATTTAATGGTGCCTTCTTTCATATCAATGATGGCACCAACAGTTCTAAGAAAAGGTCTTCCCAAAGTAATAGGACAAGAAGCATTGTATTCAACATCCAAAACATAGAAATCAACGGGGACATAGGAATCGTTAACCATAATAAGAACATCATTAAGCCTCCCCATGAGTTTCTATTTAGCATTTTCATCAAGTGGGACATTCAAATAGCAATCTTCAAGAGGAGGCAAATCAAGCATATCACAAATCCTTCTAGGCATAATAGAAACACTACTATCAAGATCACACAAAGCTTTGAAATCAAAGCCATTCACTTTCATATTAATGATGGGTTCCCAACCATCTTCTTGTTTTATAGGAATAGAAGCTTTATGTTTCATCTTTTCTTCTTTAATCTTTATGAGAGCATCGGTAATGTGTTTTGTAAAAGCCATGTTCATAGCACTAGCATTAGGACTTTTAGCAAGCTTTTGTAGGAACTTAATAACTTCAGAGATGTTGCAACCATCAAGATCAAAATCAACTTTATCATCTAAAGTAGTAGAACTATTAGTAGCCTCAACACTAGTGGTGGTGATAGTAGAAACACTAATGTTTCTAGCAATTTCATCTTCTCTTTCCCACTTAGCATGTAATTCAGCTAATAGTCTAACATTTTCATCAATTCTTACTTGTATAGCATTAGTAGCTGCAAAGGGATTCTCATTAGTTTCAGGTTTAGCAGCCATTTTATTCAAAGTAGATTGAGCTTAAGCCAAAGATGCTATATTCCTTTCAGCATTAGAGAGTTTTTCCTCAATAGTTTTATTGAAAGTAGTTTGTTTACTAATAAACTCTTTAAGCATAACTTCAAGTTCAGAGGGAGCACTCTTATTATTGTTGTAAGAGTTTCCATAAGATTAACATTGTTGGGAGGATATGGCTTATAATTGTTGTTACCAAAATTGTTCCTATAAGCATTGTTGCCAAAATTATTATTTCTTATGAAGTTCACATCAACTTGCTCTTCTTGAGCAACCAAAGAGGCTAAAGGAACATTATTTGGATCAATATGGGATTTCCCATTAACAAGCATAGACATAATAATATCAATCTTATCACTCAAGGAGGAGGTTTCTTCAACAGAATTTACCTTCTTACCTTGTGGAGCTCTCTCAGTATGCCATTCAGAATAATTAACCATCATATTATCCAATAGTTTTGTTGCAGCACCCAAAGTGATGGTCATAAAGGTACCTCTAGCAGCTGAATCCAATAAGTTCCTGGAAGAATAGTTCAATCCTGCATAAAAAGTTTGGATGATCATCCAAGCAGTCAGTCCATGAGTGGGACAATTCTTTACCAAAGATTTCATTCTTTCCCAAACTTGAGCAACATGCTCATTATCAAGTTATTTAAACTTCATTATTTTGCTTCTCATGGATATAATCTTAGCAGGAGGATAGTATTTTCCAATAAAAGCATCTTTGCACTTAGTCCAAGAATCCTAGTTAAGGAATTCAACCATTCTTTAGCTTTTCCTCTCAAAGAGAAAGGAAACAATTTCAGCTTAATAATATCACCATCTATATCCCTATGCTTTTGCATCTCACAAAGTTCAACAAAGTTATTTAGATGGGAAGCAGCATCTTCATTACCAATACCAGAAAATTGTTCTCTCATAACAAGACTGAGCAAAGCAGGTTTTCTCTCAAAGAAAGTATTTTCAGCCACAGGTGGAGCAATAGGTGTGCTCATGAAATCATTGTTGTTGGTGCTAGTGAAGTCACACAACTTAGTGTTTTCAAGAGTAGTCATTTTTTTGGATTTTCAAATAAGGAAGCAAACAACTAAAACTAATTTTTTTGTGTTTTTTGAAGAACAAAACAAGCAACCAAAGCAAAAAAGAAAACTAAGCAAAAAAAAACAACAAAGTAAAGAGATTGGTTATGAGGGACTCCCCTTATGAAGATATCCTTGACTCTCCGGCAACGGCGCTAGAAAAATCTTTGCTAGCACGTGGTTGATGTAGAGCTCGTTGGGAACCCCAAGAGGAAGGTATGATGAGCACAGCAGCGAGTTTTCCCTCAGTTATGAGACCAAGGTTTAATCGAACCAGTAGGAGCAAGGAAACACCCCAAAGGTGTTACTAGCTGAGATTTGGCAGGGCGCACTACCAGTGCTAGTAGCAACGTGGAGACATGCACAACACAACCACAGAACTTTGTCCCCAACTTGCAATGAGGTTGTCAATCTCACTGTGTTTTGCGAAAAACAAAGGATTAAACGTATCGAATGGAAAGAAGTAAAAGTTTGTAGAAAGTAAACAGAAAGCAGTAAAAGATTATAGATTGTATGTAAAGTAAAAGGACCGGGATCCATAGTTCACTAGAGGTGGCTCTCCTTAGATAGATAACATGCTGGGTGAACAAATTACAGCGGGGCAATTGACAAACACCGAGAAAGCAATACATGCATATCTAATCATCTTGACTCCTCTGAGACTTGATTGGGCATTATAACATACTACATAGACTGCCATCCAACTACATCTATGACTAATAATCCACCTTTAGGTTATCATCCGAACCCCCTCCAGTATTAAGTTGCAAGAAACATATTATTGCTTTACGAACTGCGTGTAAAGTAAACAATACGATTGTTCTATGAACAAAGGATTGTTGTTTTCTCCCTAGTAGCAATAGCACATCTACTACCTTAGAGATTTCTGTCACTTCCCCAGATTACCAGAGGCATGAACCCACTATCGAGCATAAATACTAACTCTTGGAGTTGCTAGCATCTACTTGGCCAAGATAGGTACTAACAACGAAAAGCATGCAAGATCTCAAATAACAAAGACATGATAGAATCAATAATCAATCTAAAATAGCATCTCAATATCCATAGGATCCCCGTAAACACAACATGTATGAATTACAAATAGATGATCTTGATCATGAACGGAGCTCACAAGATCTAAACATGAAAACACAAAGGAGGAGAAACCAGCCATCTAGCTACTACATGGATCCGTAGTCCAAGGATGAACTACTCATGCATCACACTGGAGGCTTGCATGGTGATGAAGAAGGCCTCCAGGGTGAATTCCCCTCTCCGGCAGGGTGCCGGGAAGAGCTTCAGATCCCCCCCGATCTAGGGACAGAGACGACGGTGGCTACAGACTCTTTTATGGATTTTTGATCGGGTACTTAGGTTTTTCGTCCCGAGGGCAACTTATAGGCGGAAGGAGAGGCCGAGGGGGTGCCGGGAGCCACCACACCACCCCCTGGCGCGGGCCAAGCTGGGCCGCGTGGCCAGGTGGTGTGGTGGCCCCCTGGCCCCTCTCCGTCTCGTATTCTGGCATCTGATGACTTCTTGAAAAATAGGCACTTTGGCTTTTGTCCCGTCCAATTCCGAGAATATTCATTTTCTAACTTTCCTGGAACCAAAAACAGCAGAAGACAGGCAGTTGGCACTGTGGCTCTTCTTAATAGGTTAGTCCAAGAAATCATATAAAAAAGTACTCCAAAGTTGGAACAAAACACAAGAAAGTGGATAAAACCAAGCATGGAACATCAAAAATTATAGATACATTTGCAATGTATGAGTGGTTCATTGTAAAGTGTTACATTGATACTAGTTTTGTCACAAGATACAAATTAAAATTTATGTCAATATAGACTATGGGTGGCACAATGTAATGGAAAGGATGTTCCATGATGGATTTAGATAAGTTCCAAAGTTGAGACACTGTGACGGATACTACAACAAAAGGCTAACTATATGACTGCTATAGTAGCAGCAAAGGAGGGCATTTGTGTTAAGTAGTTTGTTATCAAACTAGGTGTGGTTCAAAGTGGGCTAATACTATGAAGATATATTGTATGACAATAATATCAACATATTTTAACCCGAACGAACTAAAGGTCTCACCAAAGGACCAAATTTATACAATGCCATCTGATTTGAGAATGAGTGATGTGTAGAGACTCAAAGACATGCAAATACACACGGACCTGAAACTGTCAAATCCAGAAATTATGTTAACCACTAGCAATCGCGTATATGCAACACCAGAAAGCCATAGGTGTTCAATACGCAAAGTTTTTCAAACTAGATTATTGACTCTAGTGCAAGTGGGAAACTAAAGGGAATATGCCCGAGAGGCAATAATAAAGTGGTTATTATCTTATTCCATGTTTATGATAAATGTTTATTTTTCATGCTATAATTATATTAATTGGAAACGTTAATGCATGTGTGTTCAATAAACAAAATACAAAGTTCCTAGTAATGCCTCTCATATAAACTAGCTCGTTGATTAACAAGATGATCAAGATTTCCTGATCATGGACATTGGATGTTGTTAATAACTAGGTCATAACATTGGTGGAATGATGTGATGAACATTCATCCGAAGTATAGCATTACGATAAAATTCATTATGTTTATATTTCTATAACATCATACGAAGTAATCTTAGTCCTTAGACCATGAGATCATGTTAATTGCTAACACCGGAAGAGTATCTTGATAACACCAAACATCACACTGTAACAGGGTGACTATAAAGGTGGGTTCAGTGCTACGAAGGTGTTATGTTGAGGCTCATGGATCAAGAGTGGAATTTGTCAATCTCGATGACGGATAGATATACTATGGGCCCTCCCGGTGATACCACATTAAGATAGCTTGCAAGAAAGTGATATGATCACCAGAATGTTATATCATGGTAAATAGAAAAGAGTACATGTTGCTAACGAGATCAAACTAGGTATTTGGATACCGATGATCGAATCTCATACATGTATTATATCGTGAGACAAAGGGATTTAGTTACTAGCGTTAAAGGTTCTCACGATCACAGAAGTCATCGTTGAATGTGTAGGAGTCAGTATGGATCTCCAGGTCTCGCTTCTGATTATTGATCTGAAAGGGGTCTCAATCATGTCTGCATTATTCGCGAACCGTAGGGTGACACACTTAAGGGATACCGACACCATTTGGAGCAAATTTATTTCAGATAAAGATTTAAGAAAGCGCTGGAATTATTTCAATAGACATCGAAACTGTTTCGGGTGAAATTGCTGAAATTGGTTCTGCATGTAATATTGAAATGTTGCAGGGGGTTTTATGTGAATGTTTGTTAATTAAAGTAATTATCAAAATTCTGAATAAAATTAATAAAAGATTTTTATTAGATGAGAGAGCATTAAATTTGGAGAAATTTAATACATTTAAAGTGGGGACTTTAAAAGAGAATGTGAAGGGGCAAATTTATGTGGAGGGAGTTACCACCACATGAATGAGGAGGTGAGGGGTCACCCATTGTGTGCCGGCCAGGGGGAGGGGCACCCCCTCCTCCTATAAAAGGCCCCCTCACACCCCTTCTTCCTCACACCTCCTCGTGAAGGATCTCTCTTCCCCTCTAGTATTATTCCCCCATGGTCTCGGATTAGCAAGATACATGTTCCCTGTGGCTTTATCTGGAAAGGAGTTGCTGCTTCTGCTGCTTTGCCGAGCGATGGACGAAGGTTGTCGGGGTACCAGACGTGTGTGCGATCACGGACGCACTGCTGCTTTGCGGTGCTGGACTTGGTGGTGTTGTACTTGCTGGAGCTGGATCTGATGGACGTGCTGGAGCTGGACTTGCTGGACTTCATCACGATCTTCAGATCAGCAAGAGTACGACTACGTCATCCATGAGTTCCAACTCGTTAACAAAGCTTTGTTGTCTTCGAGGGTAAGTTCTTTATGGATGTATATCCACCCGTTGCTTGTATCTAGTAGATAGACCTTGGCGTATAGTTCCCATCGTAGGATTTTTTTGTTTTCTATCCATCGAACCCTTTACACTTGACACATGCTTTGTGTCCATGGTTCACCTGGGCAGACACGTATGCGTAACCTAGATAGTCCTGCATCGTCGTGAGCAGCGCGGCTCTCATAGGGAAATAATCTCCTGTGTATGCGTCCCACGTATGGGCTGGCGTCTCCCACAGCGTGGCTAACTCTTCTTTCAGCAGCCCGAGATACAGATGCATGTCGATACCTGGTTGTTTAGGCCCCTGAATTAGAATACACATGTGTACGTATCTCTGCTTGGTGCACAGCTAGGGAGGGAGGTTGTACGGCCATACAAACACGGGCCAGGTGCTATGTGTGCTACTCTGCTTGCCAAACGGATTGAGTCCATCGGTGCTCATACCAAGCCTGATGTTCCTTTGATCGCCCCCGAAGTATGGAATTCAATGTCAGTGCGTTCCACTGGCTAGCGTCCGAAGGGTGTGTGAGGATATTGCCCTTATGTGGATCATCTTTGGCCGGCTTCTTCCTTTCCGCGTGCCATTGCATGAGTTTTGCTTCCTTAGGGTCCACGAAATACCACTACAGACGGAGAGTGATAGGAAAGTACCATACCACTTCCCGAGGAACTTTCTTGTTCCCTCTCTTGTATCGTCCTTGGCCAGACACCGGACATGTGGTTCTATCCTTGTACTTGTCCTGATAAAGTGCGCAGTCATTAATGCATGCGTGGTACTTCACATACGGTAGGTCGAGAGGACATACGATTTTCTTGGCCTCCTCAATACTAGTTGGACACATGTTCCCCTTGGGAAGACGTTCTTGCCAGAATCTCATGTTTTTGTTGAAGCTTACGTCGGTCCATTTTATTTTTGCCTTCATCTCCAAAGCCTTGAGCCTTACGTTCAAGCGGGTATCTTTGGGCCGGCACCCAGGATACAATGGAGTTTTCCCGTCTATCTCCATCTGCGCTAGCTTGGCTTTCTCCCTGGCAGCAACTTTGGTGTTGCTCGTCTCCCTAAGAAGCAGTTCCTGAACATGAGGGTCCTGCAAGGCCGAGGTTAGCCACGTCGTTTGTGTGTCTGTATCTTCTCCACCGGCACCTCCTTCGTGATGATCATCATGTCCGTCACTTCCATCATCTCCTTCGTGTTGATCATCATGTCCGCCGCTGCCGACATCTCCTTCATGATCATCATCATGTCCGCCACCAGCATATACTTCGTGATGATCATCATGCCCGCCCTCGTCTTCAGGATCGTTGACGTCCTCGTCATATTCAGAATCATAGCCGCGCATGAAACCACGCGTGAGTAGGTGATTCTCCAGGTCTCCGAAATCAGGATCTACCAAGCTCCCGAGATTGCATGTTTCACACGGACATCTTATGTAGGTCCTCTTGTTCAGAATCATGTCGGCCACCGCACGTTTCTTGTATCTAGCTACTCGACCTTCGCTCATGTGTCTAACCATGGTTTCCTGCGCGGTATAGAGCAAAACAAGAGAGTATCTTAGAACCACAGCACCATCATGCACACACACACATGCATGCATGGCCGCCAGAAAAAATCGGCATGACATCTCCTAAAAATGGGACATATGGATAGTGCAAAAATTTACCGAAACGGAAATTAATCGACATTTCAGCAAACATCCATGCACCACCAGAGCAAGCAACATGCTTTCTTCTTCGTCACCTGCAAACATTCATGCACCACATCCATGCAAACACACCATCCCTCTCGCAATTAATGAGAAGGCTTCACAAACATAAGCATGCACACACGTACACATCGCACCAACATCCACACTCCACACAAAACATCCACATGCATGTCTTCCAACAACTCACCTATTAGAATCGTTACCGAGCCAAGTCCGTGACGAGATAGTGTGGTTGTTGTTGGAGAACAAGATGGATGTTGGAGGAGGCTTCCCCTCTCAAAACTATGAAGCAAGGTAGGTTCGACAACCAAGAAGGGAGAAATGGAGGTGGTGGGGAGGAGGAGGACGAGCTAGATCTAGTTTGGGGTGGAGAAGAATGGAATGGTGGTGGTGGGTGGGGGTGGATGCCAACTTGTAGATCTGGACGAAGTTATCAGTGGCGCATATTACAATAAATGCTCCACTGATAAGTCTGCCATCTTTTCAGGTGGTGGGCCCAGGACTTATCAGTGGCGCATTTAATACTATATGCGCCATTGGAAGACCAAGTATTAGTGGCGCATATCCTAAATGCGCTATTGATATTCTTGCCACCTTTCAGAGTGGTGGGGTCTAGGTGGGGCCCACATAGTTACCAGCGACGCATTTACTACTATATGCGCCATTGGTGAGGATAACATCAATGGTGCATATTGCATATGCGCCACTGATAATAATATATCAATGGCGCATATGGATATATGAGCCATTGATATTTGGTCCACAGGCCTCTAGAGTGCCGGGCCCACATTATTAGTGGCACATTATTTGTGATATGCGCCATTGGTTATAAATAATATCGGTGGAGCATATTTTTAAATGCGCCACTGATAATTATCAGTGGAGCATATTCAAAACAATGCTCCACTGATAATAAATCTATCCATAAGCCTTTCTCTAGTAGTGAGGATCAAGTGTTCGAAGAAACATTAAAACCAAATTTCTTGCCCTTACCTCTCTTACTTTTGTTCTTAACCTTGGGAAACATATGATTGTTTGGTGGAGAATCAAGGTGCATGGTCCCTTTTCCCACATCTATTATGGCTCCAAGGAGTTCTAATAGGGACCTTCCAAGTGTAATTTGTCCTTTTCCTGCACATTAAATAACAAGATAATCAGTAGAAATCATTTTCTGAAGGATCTTTCTAAACACTCCTTCAGTTATTCCAATAGGTAAAATTGTAGCATTATTAGCAAGAGATATTTCTTTTCCTCCTTCAGAAAGACCCCAAAGATTCAAAGATTCATAAACATCTTCGGGCATAAGACAAAATTCAGACATGATATCACAGCGAGCTCGAAAAGTTTCATTATTTATATCAATCTTTACTGTGGGGAGCCACTTTGATTGTTTAGAATTTATTGGGACATAATTATGATGCTCTATAAGCGTGTTATAACAATCTTTTAAGCTAGTAGTGCGGGTCTTAAGAGTATTCAATCTAGCAAATATGTTTGTGAAAGAAATATTAGTTTTGCTAGGCAAGTTGTAAGTAAAGACCAATTTCTTTATAGCATTAACATCATCATCCTCATTGCATTGGAGGAAATCTCCTCCCACAACAGCATCTAAAGCATATCTATAGCAAAGAGAAATTCCAAGGTAAAAACTGCTAAGAAACAAGCTTTGAGTCATTTTGGGCTCAGTTTTTTCATGTAGATCATACATTCTAGACCAAGCTTCCTTGAAGCTCTCGTCAATTCCTTATTTAAAAGTGAAAATCATTTCCTTAGTTGACATAGTGATTGGAGCAAGGCTAGACACAATGGCAACTTAAGATAGAGACTATTTTTTTGTGTTTTCAATAAAGAAAGCAAACTAGTAAAACTATTTTTTGTGTGTTTTTATAAAGAAACAAGCAAACAAAACAAAAGTAAACTAAGCAAAACAAAAACAACAAATTAAAGAGATTGGTTATGAGGGACTCCCCTTGTGAAGATGTCCTTGACTCCCCGGCAATGGTGCCAGAAAAAAGGTTGTTGGTTCAAAATATATCGAGCTCGTTGAGGAACCCCAAGAGGAAGGTATGATGAGCACAGCAGCAAGTTTTCCCTCAGTACGAAACAAAGGTTTAATCGAACCAGTAGGAGCAAGGAAACACCCCAAAGGTTTTGCTAGCTGATCCTTGGCAGGGCGCACTACCTGTGCCAGCAACAACGTGGAGACCTGCACAACACAACCACAAAACTTTGCCCCCAACTTACGATGAGGTTGTCAATCTCACCGGTTTTGCTGAAAACAAAGGATTAAACGTATTGAATGGAAAGAAGTAAAAGTTTGCAGAAAGTAAACACAAAGTAGTAAACAGTTGATTGTAGATTGAATGTAAAAGATAGGACCGGGGTCCATAGTTCATTAGAGGTGGCTCTCCTTAAGATAGATAACATGCTGGGTGAACAAATTACATTGGGGCAATTGACAAACATCAAGAAAGGATACAATCATATACTAATCATCTTGACTCCACTAAGACTTGATTGGGCATTACAACATTATACATAGACCGCCATCCAACTGCATCTATGATTATAATCCACCTTCAGGTTATCACCCGAACCCCCTATAGATTAAGTTCCAAGCAACAGATAATTGCATTATGAATTGCGTGTAATGTACACAATATGATTGTTCTATGAACAAAGTATTGTTGTTTTCTCCCTAGTAGCAACAGCACATCTAGTACCTTAGAGATTTATGTCACTTCCCCAGATTACTAGAGGCATGAACCCACTATCGAGCATAAATACTAACTCTTGGAGTTGCTAGCATCTACTTGGCCAAGATAGCTACTAACAACGGAAAGCATGCAAGATCACAAATAACAAAGACATGATAGAATCAATAATCAATCTAAAATAGCATGTCAATATCCATCGGATCCCCGCAAACACAACATGCAGAATTACAAATAAATTACAAATAGATGATCTTGATCATGAACGGAGCTCACAAGATCTAGACATGAAAGCACAAAAGAGGAGAACCAGCCATCTAGCTACTACGTGGACCCGTAGTCCAGAGATGAACTACTCACGCATCACACCGGAGGCTTGCACGATGATGAAGAAGGCCTCCAGGGTGAATTCCCCTCTCCGGCAGGCTGCCGGGAAGAGCTTCAGACCCCTCTCGATCTAGGGATGGAGATGACGGCGGCTACAGACTCTTTCATGGATTTTTGATTGGGTACTTAGGGTTTTGGTATCGGAGGCAATATATAGGCGGAAGGAGAGGCCGAGGGGGTGCCTGGGGTGGCCAGACCACCCCCTAGCGCGGGCCAGGCCTGGCTGTGTGGCCAGGTGGTGTGGCCAGGCCCCAGCCCCTCTCCGTCTTGTATTCTGGCTCCAAGTGTCACTCGGTAAAATAGTGACTTTGGCTTTTGTCCCGTCCAATTCCGAGAATATTCATTTTATGACTTCCTAAAACCAAAAATAGCAGAAAACAGGCAGCTGGCACTATGGCTCTTGTTAATAGGTTAGTCCAAGAAATCATATGAAAAGTACTCCAAAGTGTGGGCAAAACACAAGAAAGTAGATAAAACCAAGCATGGAACATCAAAAATTATAGATACATTTGCAATGTATCAATGCTATTGTAGCAGAACAAGTTGAGGTACCTGTGGAAATAGAAACACCACAACCACGAAGATCGGTAAGGCTCCACGAAGCGTGGGAATTGTTATTGTTAGACAATGATGAGCCTGCGACCTATGCAGAAGTGATGGTGGACCCAGACTTTGAGAAATGGCTGATTGCCATGAGATTCGATATAATGTCCATGGGAGACAATCAAGTTTGGAACTTGGTTGACCAGCCTGATGGTTTTAAAGCTATCGAGTGCAAATGGATCTATAAGAAGAAGATTGATATGGATGGAAATGTTCACATCCATAAAGTGCAACTTGTTGCAAAAGGTTTTCGACAAGTTTAAGAAGTTGACTACGACGAGACTTTCGCCCGTAGAGATGCTTAAATATATACAGATCATTCTAGCTATTGCAGCATATTTCAACTATGAGATATGGCAGATGGGCGTTAATACGGATTTCTTAAATGGAATCCTTACTGAGGACGTGTATATGATGTAACCCGACGGTTTTATCGATCCAAACAATGCTAGAAAAGTATGCAAACTTCAAAAGTCTATTTATGGGCTGAAGAAAGCATCTCGGAGTTGGAACATTCGATTTGATGAAGTTGTAAAGGAGGTTGGCTTCATCAAAAACAAACAAGAACCTTGTGTGTATAAGAAAGAAAGTGGGAAATCACTTGTATTTCTAATCTTATATGTAGATGACATATTACTAATTGGAAATGTCATTCACATGCTCGAGTCTGTTAAGACCTCATTGAAAAATAGTTTTTCTATGAAGGACTTAGGAGAAGCGGCATATATTCTAGGTATCAAGATCTATAGAGATAGATCAAGGAGGCTAATTGGATTAAGCCAAAGTACATACATTGACAAAGTGTTCAAACAGTTCAGCATGGAAGAGGCTAAGAAGGGGTTCTTACCCATGTCTCACGGCAATAAACTCAGCAAGGCTTAGGGTTCCATATGCTTTGGCTATTGGATCCATCATGTATGCAATAAAATGTACTCGCCCATATGTTTCGTATGCTTTAAGTGTTACGAGCAGATACCAGGCTGATCCAGGTGAAAGCCACTAGACAGCAGTAAAGAATATCCTTAAGTACATGAGAAGGACTAAGGATACGTTCCTAGTTTATAGAGGTGAGGTTGAACTCAGTGTAAAGGGTTACACAGATGCAATTTACCTTAATGACTCAGATGACTCCAAATTGCAATCAGGTTATCTGTTTGTCATGAATGGTGGTGCTGTGAGCTAGAAAAGTTCCAAGCAAGATACAGTGGGCTCCTCTTCAATAGAAGCTGAATATATTCCCACCTCGGAGGCTGCAAAGGAAGATGTTTGGATTAGGAATTTCCTGATTGCTCTTGGTGTGGTTCAGGGCGCGTCCAATCCCATGGACATTTATTGTGACAACAATGGTGCTATTGCACAAGCCAAGGAACCTAGACAACACCAGAAGAACAAACATATTCGCATGCATTACCATCCGATTCATGAGTTCATCGATGATGGTAGTGCCATGTTATGCAAAATACATACGGACTCAAATGTTACTGATCCCTTTACAAAGCCACTACCGTAGCATGCGCATGAAGCGCACACAAGAGGAATAAGTATTAGATACTATCTAGATTGACTCTAGTGCAAGTGGGAGACTAAAGGAAATATGCCCTAGAGGTAATCATAGAGATGATCGTATTTCATATGTATCCCTGAGTTATTCTAATTTTGCTTGAATATCCATATATCAGGCAACTTGTATTGATTGGAAATTATGTGAATTGTTTGTGATACTCTTTACTTGTATGGTTATCTAATAGTTGTGCCTAGTCGGAGTTCACGTGAGGACACACGTGAATATTAGACTAGCACATCGATTTGTTGATGACTATGTTTCGCAAGTCATAGACATGGAGATGTAAAACGAATGATGTGGGCACATGTTATGAACATGGGGTTGGACTGACCCAACTTGAGACTGGCAATAATACTTGCAGCTCTCTCTGCACATCATGTACGTGAAGGGAATATGCCCGAGAGGCAATAATAAAGTGGTTATTATCTTATTCCTTGTTTATGATAAATGTTTATTTTGCATGCTATAATTGTATTAATTTGGAAACGTTAATACATGTGTGTTTAATAAACAAAAGGAAAGTTCCTAGTTATGCCTCTCTTATAAACTAGCTCAATGATTAACAAGATGATCAAGGTTTCCTGATCATGGACATTGGATGTCGTTAATAACGAGGTCACAACATTGGTGGAATGATGTGATGAACATTCATCCGAAGTATAGCATTACGATCAGAGTCATTATGTTTATATTGCTATAACATCATACGAAGTAATCTTAGTCCTTAGACCATGAGATCATGTTAATTGCTAAGACCGGAAGAGTATCTTGATAACATCAAACGTCACACCGTAATAGGGTGACTATAAAGGTGGGTTCAGTGCTACGAAGGTGTTATGTTGAGGCTCATGGATCAAGAGTGGGATTTGTCCATCCCGATGACGGATAGATATACTCTGGGCCCTCTCGGTGATATCACATTGAAATAGCTTCAAGCAAGTGATGTGATCACTAGAATGTTATATCACGGGAACGAGAAAAGAGTGCATGTCGGTAACGAGATCAAACTAGGTATTTGGATACCGATGATCGAATCTCGAACATGTAATATATCGCGAGACAAAGGGATTTAGTTACGACGTTAAAGGTTCACACGATCACAAGAGTCATCGTTGAATATGTGGGAGTCAGTACGGATCTCCAGGTCCCGCTGCTGATTATTGATCGGAGAGGGGTCTCGATCATGTATACATTATTCACGAACCGTAGGGTGACACACTTAAGGGATACCAACACCATTTGGAGCAAATATGTTTCAGATAAAGATTTAAGAAAGCGCTGGAATCATTTCGATGGAAACCGAAATCGTTTCGGGTGAAATTGCAGAAACTGGTTCTACATGTGATATTGAAATGTTGCAGGGGGTTTTATGTGAATGTTTGTTAATTAATGTAATTGACAAAATTCTGAATAAAATAAATAAAAGTTTTTTTATTTAATGAGAACTTGCATTAAATTTGGTGGAAATTTAATGGAGGTGAGTGGAATTTTGAGTGGGTGGCTAATTATGTGAGTGGGAGCTCCACCCACATGAATGTGGAAGAAGTGGGGGCACCTCCCTTGGACGCCGTCCATGGTGAGGGGCTGCCCCCCCTTTCCCTATAAAAGGCCCCCCACTCCCTCCTCTCATCTTGCACCACCTCCTCGTGAAGGTTCTCTTCTCCCTCTAGTTATTCCCCATGGTCTCGGATTAGCGAGATACATGTTCCCGGTGGCTTTATCTGGAAAGGAATTGCTGCTTCCGCTGCATCGCTGGAGCGAGGAGGCGGAGGTTGTTCGGTGGACCGAACGTGTGTGCGATCACGGATGCACCGCTACTTTGCGGTGCTGGACTTGATGATGCTGGACCTGATGGTGCTGGAGCTGCTGGACCTGTCGGACTTCCACACGATCTTGAGATCGGCAAGCGTACGACTACATCAACCACGAGTTCCTACTCGTTAACAAAACTCGTTGTCTTAGAGGGTAAGTTCTCCATGGATGTATGTCCACCTGTTGCTCTGTATCTAGTAGATAGATCTTGGCGTATAGTTCTCATCGTAGGAAATTTTTTGTTTTCTATGTTGCGTACCCAACAGTACATTTTGTCCTTAGACCTGAGATTGTCGCATATACTTGTGATGTGGATTGACCTACTTCGAGGCTATCAAACGCTGCTCCATAACTCAGTAGTTATAAAGGTATCTTTGGGGTTTGTCCTGATACATGCTACAAGGCATTGGTCAATCAAGATGGGATTTGCCCCTCTCTACTTGAGAGAGATATCTCTAGGACCCTCGAGTGATCGGATCCAGAAATGCAGGGTCGTGCTACATACGGTTAAGAGTTAACCTAGTAAAGGGATTCCAAATCACAGTATCGAGAAAGAGAGGTTAGCTTGGAGCTATACCAAATATCGTGAGGCAAAGGGAAAGACATGTACTCAACCTTGTGATGGTTTGTCCGAATGATCTTTATATGCGTTTAGGAGTTGGCACGTCTTGCTAGAGGCCGCTACCAACTATTGACAGAGTAAGTGTACTCGTGTCATGTCTATACATGTATGAACCTATAGGGTCACACACTTTAGGGGCTGGAAGCCAAATGAGGATTAGATCCGAATTAGACCAGGCTTAGGCTACTAATGGGATGCTAATGTAGAATCCCACCATGGATGCCTATATAAGAGAGAGTGAGGCGAGCTGAATAGGGTTGAGCATTCCACCCAGCCGCCACTCCTCTTACGCCTGTGTTGCATGAGCAGACCTAGCAGTCTGGCATGTGATGGCTTCCACTCCGGACGTGTGGATACCTCGGAGGTGCTGCAGCTGTAGCACTTGGACGAGCCGCGCAAAGGGGAGCTGCTCGTGGGACGAGGACAAGGAGGAGACGTAGAACATCTACACTGCCCCGATGTGCTTCATCGAGTCCCACAATTGCGTGTATAGTGGTAATCCCGTGATCTATGACATCAGTATTTCTGGTTGACGCGGTAGAATTATTTTGATTTACGCTAGCGTAGCCTACCTGTTTCCCTTCAAGGCTCAGCTGGGTAAGGTAGCCGAGAGACAAGCTCTCATACTAGCAAAGTTTGCTGGCAAACCCGAGCCAAATCCGGTAGAAGACCTCAAAATGATGAGGGTGGTAACCAATGATGAAAAGCCTGAAGAGCTGGATTATAGCAACACGCCAACACCAGAATAAATTGTGGAAGATCTATTGAAGATGATCACCTTTAAGAATCCAGGTATAGAGAAAGGTAATGATGCTATGTACCAACAATTTATACAACAAGTAGCATCTAAGGTTCGTGATTTAGAGATGGAGTATAAAAGACTAGCTGATAAGCTTCTGGCTAAGCTAGATGATATATTTGAGCCCTCTATTAAAATTAAGTTGGGAGTTAATGAGATATCTGCACTTTGTGATCTTGGTGCAAGCATCTCGACAATTTCCAAAAGTCTATTTGATAAGTTAAACTTGGGGTCATTTGTTACAATTGAATTAAGACTCCATCTAACTGATTCAACTTATAAGCAAGCGGTTGGGATCAAAGAAAATAAAATTGTTGAAATTAAAGGTAGTCCCGCTCTTATTGATCTTGTTATTGTAGACATGCCTGAAGATCCCATAGCACCTATAATTCTAGGTAGACCATTCCTAAGAACTATTAAAGCTTTGATTAATTTACATGAAGGAAATGTAAGAATAGGGCTACCATCTAGAGATCCTTTTGTAGTCCACTTCCCTAGGAAAAAGAAGGCCAAGCCTAATGACGATGATGGTGTAATTACTTTAAGAGCAAACTATTTTGTAGTGGGCATTCCACTCCCTAAACCTAAGTGATTTCCATCAAGGTCAAGCAATTAACCTTATAAGCACTTCATGGGAGGCAGCCCATGTGAAATAAAATTTCTCTATGTTTATATTAATTATTATGTTTTCTATCGTGTTAGTTTGTTTTGTTTTTGTTTTTGTTTTTGCCTTTAATAAAGAGTGTTCAAGAATACCTATGGAAAGAGGAGAAGAAATAAGGTAATCCTCTGTATTTTATTTTACTAACACATGGCTTAAGAAGTATTGCTGGATCGTTACTTTGTGTTTTTTATGCTATCTAACCTTTTGATAAAATGTGCAAAGGCGCACGGAGCTACTAATAAAAAAATTGAGTTTTTGTAGTTCACAGTGTCGATAACGACCACTGGTACGGCCGGAGTGGCCCGTACCGTGCACCTGTACCACCTCAAGGAAAAGAGAGATAGAAATTTTGATTTTTGCCAAAGGAATCACACTCGATGATGACCACTGGCATGGCTGGACGTGCCCGTACCATACCCTCGAGCAAACATCAGATTTTATCAAAGTCACCGAATAGTTAATGACTAGCAGTATGGGCGCGCGCGACCGTACCATGCGCCTGTATCGAGTGCACCACCTAGGAGCATCTGTCGCCCCAAGGTAAGAGACCCGGTACAGGCGGGGTTCGACCGTACCGCCCGCCCGTACTGAGTATGCGGATGCCATATTCACCTCGAGGAGGTAACCTAAAAATCCCAAATCATCTATTTTCTCTTTCTTCTTCCTCCAAATTTCAAACCACCTCAATTGGATCTTCAAATTTAATCA
Organism: Avena eriantha; assembly: GCA_910589775.1. NCBI lineage: Eukaryota > Viridiplantae > Streptophyta > Magnoliopsida > Poales > Poaceae > Avena > Avena eriantha. Next base: position 73,596,210 of record OU342745.1, on the reverse strand, counting down.
ATCTTTCTTCAATTCTTTGCACTCACTTGATCTAAGGTATGATTCTCCTCTGATCCCCAACTTATTTGTGCGAAAGCTTGGCTTAATCATTCATCATTGTCAATCTAGACATATGTCTTGTTATTGATTTAATCTTGGTACTAAGTATGCTTAGAATTGTTTTTAGAGGTGTTTCTTTTGTATTTAGTGTAGAGAATCACTTATGCTATGTTTCTATTGGACCCAAAAATTATTATCAATCTTTATTTACTTTATTTTGTTTTTATTTATTAGATGAACACGAGGAGCCGTACAAGTGAGATGGCTACGGAGTCTTGTACGCCACCCGTTGATATGTTAACCCCCGAGTCACTTGGCATCAATTTCACCAAGGAGTTCCATCTTACCCGTTTCGATCATCTCAAGATTCGAGAGATCAGGACCACCAAGTTGGTGTGTCCTTATATCCTGAAACAACTTGGCATTCGTGCTGATTTCGATTTACTTTGCAACAATGTTGGTTTGTACAATTTTGTCTTTCAGGATATTGCGACATACCGTCGTTTTTCACTTGAGTTCTTCAGCACCTTGACACACACGGTGGATCCTTATGGTTGTTCCGAGTAACAAAGGCCCGGAGTTGATCGAATTAAATTCTGCCTTATGAACTGTGAGTATACTTTGACACTCAGCCAATGGGCTCAATGCCTTGCGTTTACCAACAACACCACCGATGTTCGCACAACTACCTTTGTTTTAGATCCTTCCCATTTACAATATTTTAGTTTAATGAGAATTCGTGGACACAGACCCAAGGGGAACCAAATTGATCATCCTGATATTCGATATTTGTTCTATGTTATTGCTAACACATTGCAGGCACGTGGTGAGTTCACTAGAGTTAATGAGGAGGAAATGTTGATCCTCGCAAAAGCTGCACTTAGCAATTATAATTTAAATCCAAATTTGGGCGCCTTACTTCTGTTTTATCTTAAGCATCAAGCTCTTCAATCTCGTGGACCCATATGTGGAGGAGGAATTGTGATCGTTCTTGCATGTGCACTTCGCATCAACCTAGGTAACATCCAACCGTTGAGTGGAAGTAATCGTCTCAGTCTATCTACTCTAAGAGTATGTGGTATGATTTCTAAAAATCATGCTAGATATTTCTTCAACATAATTGGAGCAGATCACTTGATCCCTTCTCCTTTGCCTAACGGTTTATTCTCTATCGAAGATGGACGTTTGCATTATGATGCATAGGTCGAAACTAATCTACCCCAACAAGAAATATCCATGGGAGGAGGAGAAGATGAAGAAGTAGAACAAGAAGAACCCGGACAAGATGTACAACCACCAAACTACTACACTACCTATGAAGATATTTATGGACTTGAAGGAAATATTCAAAACATTAACAACCTCTCCATCAGCCTTCGAGATGCCACTACAAGCCTCGCCACCCAGTTCCATAATTGGAGCAGCCAATGGAACGTGGGAGATTATCCACCGCCACCACAATGAGCAACAAAAGGGCTTGCAAAAGCCTGAGCTTGAGTATGTGTTCCCCTAGCAAATTTATTTGTGTAATAACGTGGTTGCACTCTAGCTCCTAGAGAGCTTTGAAACAACCGTGTTGGCTTGTTCCAACACTTTGCTTTTTAATTTGCTTTCGTTTTAGTTTATTTGTTTTCTTTTGTTTTTATTTTCTTAAACCCTTGCTTGGTCGCAAGTTCTTTTCTATTCTTTAATCCTTATCCTCAAAAATACAAAAAGATTTTTCCGTTTATCCTTTTTTGTAAACATGGATTCATACTTTGCCTCTTTGCTTTAATATCATTCCGATAGTAATCGTGTTTGAGTTTTGAAGGAACACATCCCTATAAGGAAGAGGATCATGAAGTTACTTATGAGAGGTATGTCCTATGTCTCCCACTTATGAAGTTTGAGTTGTTTATCTTAGTTGGTTGATTTTCTAAGATGCCATTCTAGTGGGAAGTAATTCCATATGGTTAGAGTAAGGCTTTTTATTGGTATGATGATTAGTTGTTGAAGCCCTTGCTCTAGTTCTTTTAGTTAACCGAGTCTTTCCTTGGAAATAATAATTCCAAACAAGTACAATAAGAAAAAGTCTGAAATTTATGACTTGTTCTTAGAATGATTGTCTTGAGAGTATACCCTTGATTATACTTAACCCCATAGATATTTTGACAGTCTCGACGACACTCATGAAAGGAGTTGTTTGATTGAAATAAAGTCTAGTGGTAATTGTGATGCATGCCAAAGCTAATCTTGTGGATCAAACAGCGGTACTAGAGCAAAAAAGAAGAAAAAAGAGAAAGATGTGAGACAACATTATTTTATGTCTCTAATGCACACCTTTGGGATGCAAACAACTCCGTTAGCTTTTGAACGATCTATGGTATAACCCCGTATTTCGGCTATGAGTTGATGACATGAGTGGCATCTGTGTCAATGTATGGGCAAAATTATTGGTACTCTCAAAGGTTATGCAAACACTAGCAAAAAGAAACAAACAGCGATCCTTGAAAAATCAGATGAAAAAGAAAGAAAGAAAAAAGATATCTATGAGGATCCACATAATAAGTCCTTGGCATGGTATCATTACTACTTTACGAGTTTTTCTTGAAAGACAATGATTGGATTAGAAGTGTTTTAGATTGACTTGATTTATTGATGTGGTTGTAAATAAGACACTTCATTGTTATACTACTTGGGACATGAAACTCTCTTACTCAATTATGCTATTTAAACATCTTAGTGTTCCTTGGCAAGCTGAGAGTTAATTAGAGGAATTGGATTGATTGCTACACTTCTAGTTATTTATACTTATATTAAACTCTACTTTGATTATCTTGATTTACCGAAGCTTGAATAGTACTCTTATCATCTCTCTCACTTTGATAAGCTTTGCAAATGAATGAAGTGTTGAGCACATACGACTATCGACTATAAGTGAACTCTTATTCTTGTTGTTTCAAGTTTAAACATTGAATTCCTTATAGTTCTTTTGGTTCTTCTTGCTCGAGGACGATCAAGGTTTGAGCTTTGGGGAAGTTAATGGCTCCGATTTTTGCCATCTTCCACTGTCTTTAAACGTTATTTTTGGTCAAGCAATTTCCAAAGAAACTCTCAACTCTGCCACTAATGACAAATAATTGCAAAGATATGCCAATCCCTGTGTTTAAACGTTATTTTTGATTTATATTATGCAGGAAATCACTGCTTTTAAGGCGAAATAAGGAGTCATAATGAAGGATTTTGAGGAAGTACACACGACCAAGTAATTGGACAAGCCAACCAGGGCGTCAGCACGCTTAACGACCACTGTTACGGGCGCGGTCCACCTGTACCGCCCAGCGACGGCTTCATCTTGTCAAACCCTACAAACTTTCGTGAAGACGCCTATATATTTTGAGGCTCCAGCCGCTGGCAAGAGAGCCGCCATTCTCAGATTGCATCACAACACCACCAAAGGAGATACACACCATTGTTCATCCATTTTTCATCACTTCCACCATCCATCTCTCCACTAGTCATAGCCATTGCTCTGTACTTTTAGATCTCCTTGTGATTTGGCGACCATTGTAAGAATATTTGATTTCAATCTAAGTATTTGCATGATGTTTTCTATCTCCGATCTATTTGTTATGAGTGACTAGTCCTCATGGACTACAGGTTGGGGAGAAACTTCGCAGCAAATATATGCATCTAGATCATGGGAGAATTGTGTTTTGTTTGGATTCGTGATTTGTATCTTTTGTTTGTTTGTCTCTCGTCTCGATCTGTGGACTTGTAGTTACCCAAAATCCCATAGATTGATAAAGGCTTGAGGTGAGATACTTGGCTAGCATCGATCTCATAGGAAACTCAGTGATAGAAAGGGAAGTACGGTCTTCGCTTAGCGCCCCATTCGGGATCAACAACAACATCACCACTTAAAACTTTGATCTGTGTTTATACTTAATAATCATTTGTAATCCGTGGCTTCGGTGTACTCTCGGTTGGATTAAAGTCTATTTCTATGCCCGTTGTATCATGGGGGCTCTAGAATACTAGGATGTGTTGTCCGCAAAAGATTATCTCAATACAAACATGATACATGACTATGCTTATTCTTATTATCTTTTATCCCATTTGATGTGCAACTGCAGGTGGATCTTCAACCCTGGCCTATCTCCATCCATTCATTCAAACCCATTGTAAAGTAAACTAGATTGGTTTGGTCAACTAAGGTAAAACGAACAAACAAAGTCTTGTAGATGTGTCGTTTCTTATTACCTTTTAGCAGTGCTTTCCAAAGTTCGATTAAACCTAGGTCTTCTAGGGAAAAAGCTATTATACTACATCCGTGAATCCGGATCAAAGATGTCAGAGTGGTATATATTTTGACACCAAATAATCACTAGCACACTTATATTCCCTCTCACCGGAACTACCAATGGCATATAAGCAACTTTTGACACCAAATAATCACTAACAATTTGAGTCTAGTGATTAATTAAGCAAAGTACATTGGATAAAACAAGGGGATCATCTAGCTAGTATTGTCGGAGAAGGGGATTAATGGAGATGGGAAGAACATGGTACACTAACCTATAGTCAACGACAGCAGACGACGGCCGATGGAGCAGGCTTCTTGGCGTTTAGATCCTTACTCCGGCACGGCGGTGCGGTTGGTGGTGGTGGCGGCCGGGGCGTGTGCGGACGACAGCGGCATGAGTAGCCGTGCTGGCAGTCAGGGCGCGCACGGATGACGGTGCAGTTGGTGGTGCTGGTAGCGGCGAGACAGGATCAGACGGTGACAACAGACAACGCGGTTGGTCGGATGGCAAGGATCCGTGGTGGATTTGGGCAGCCTGACGTTGTCGGGTCACTGGCGCCTCCTGCGCTAGCTCGATCGAGAATGGAGATGGATTTGGGAAGGAGGAGGCGGCGGGGGGGTATATGTCAGGGGCTTTTAGCCCCAGGTCATGCTACGACCCGAGACTAAAGGTCCCGGGTCGTGGCATGACCCGGGGCTAAAGGTGTGAGCTTTAGATCCGGGTCATTCGACGACTCGGGACTAAAGAGTTTGGGCAGCAGCCCAGAGGACGCGCGCCGACTGTCCACCTTTAGTCCCGGGTCTTGGCATGACCCGAGTCTAAAGGGTCTTTCGAAAATTATATTTGAACTTTGTAGTATAAATTTTGTTTCCAGCCTTATTGTGTATTAAAATGTTAATAAAAGAAATAAATAATATCTATGTAATAAAATAAATAAATAATATCTATCTAATAAAAGAAATAAATAATATTTATCATTTTAAAATAATCATTTTTAAACTATAGGTAAATGATCTAATGCTCATAATTTTTTGAAAAAAATCATTTTTAGACTCACAATATGATGTTTCTTCAAAGATCCAATGCAAGTTTTAGTGAGGCTCATCCCCTATCTTCATGCCCGATGTTTTGACCATAGTTTGAAACGGGAAAATTCGAAAACGGGCATAAGAAATTCAAAAATGGTTTAAACAATATAAATCCTTCGCGTGGTGTCATATTATGTGACATAGTTGTAAGGAAAAATACCAAACTTGGTATATTGATTGCATCTCGAGAATCCCTTCTCAAAATGAGTTACCATGTTCGAGGTTTCATGGATTTCAGACCAAATGACCAATGTTATGGCCAGAATCATGGCATAGTTTGTGATAGTATGCCCATATTATGCACTCATGTGTATCTTGGGATGGCGAACAATGTTTCAGGAGGAAGTTTTCTTTTTCGTTGCATAGAAAAGCCGTATTCCATTTTACGAGTGCCAAAAACGGGGAGTTTTGTGAAGCAACCACCAAAGGGATAGTTCAAAATACTACCACCCCATTTTTCAAAAATACTAGATCACCTTACATGGACAATGTCCCAACCGGGATATCTCAAACCTTTCCGTACACCCCAGGTGAAAAACACAAATGTCTACAGAATCAGCAAGAAGTGGGTCTAGTTTGAATTACAGGTACATGATCTAATGCTCATGATTTTTTGAAAAAATCATTTTTATACTCATAATATGATGTTTCTTTAGAGATATAATGCAAATTTAAATGAGGCTCATCCCCTATATTCATGCCCGCCATTTTGACCATAGTTTGAAACGGAAAAATGTGAAAACGGGCATAAGAAATTGAAAAACGGGCCGAACAATGTAAATCATTCGCGTGATGTTATATTATGTGACATAGTTGCAAGGAAAAATATCAAACTTGGTATATTGATCATGTATCGAAAATTCCTTCACGAAATGAGCTATCATGTTCGAGGTTTCATGTCTTCCGGACCAAATGACTAATGTTATGGCTAGAATCGCGGCATAGTTGCCAAATATATTAGCAACACTACAAGGTGGAGACAGTGCAGAAACTACTTGGATGACTGACCATATAGAGTGAGAATTTACATTGGAAAAATAAGTGTTCTATTGTCTCATGATGATGATGACATCCCACCAAAGATACCATGTGAATATTTCCTTATCAATTCCTTTTACCAAGGTTGTCCTTAGCGAGGCTACACCCCCACAAAGATATCATGTGAATATTTCTGTCTTTAGAGGTATCTTCATCTTCTAGATATTTTTATTACCTACTAGCACCATAGGCATGATCGGAACTCTATACATGAAATCTATAGAGAATTTACCACTCTCATGTAGATTCCAAAAATACTCATGAGAGCCATCCGAGAGATGCACCGTTGTTAAAGGTGGTAATAGAGCATTCCATGATGAAAGTCTGGTTCCAAATAAGTTTCTCCTGAATGCCACATTAGGAGGGGAAGATCCTAGCACAGAGGCAATGGTATCCATTTTGTGACGAACAATATTGTATAGAACCGGATATTTGTTCATGGAGAGTTGCATTGCCATGCCACTTATCCTCCCAGAACCATACCTCTGATCATCCTTGATAGAGAAAAGTGCCAAATCTGAAGAAATGTTTCTTCATACTCATTAGTCTAAACAAAAAATATCAATATCCTAGCTTCCAAAGCACTTGAGATATTGCTTTTGAGCAAATATATTTCCTCCTCAAGAGGATTTGCCATACTCCATCCCCGATAAGTAGATTAAAAAGTCATTTACCTAGTAGTGCAGTATTCTTGACCTCAAGGTCATGAATTCCTAGTCCACCTTGGTATTTTAGACGACAAACCATACTCCATTTAGCCAATACATATTTATTTTTATTTATTGAAAGGTAATACAATAGATCTTTTATTGTTTTACTTGTCAGACTTACTAATCAGTACCTTCATCTCCTCGCGGGTTCGAGAACCTTTTCTTTATTGAAAGGTACTACAATAGATCTTCTGCACTCGGGAGACCTAAAAGGTACATAATTGTCGCTTGATTACTAATGGTTTGGCTATTGGTCATGAGCTGCATAGAAGGAAGACCAAACCAGGGGTCGTTGTGTGGTCTGCAATCAGGATGCGTCTCTTTTGCATAGATTTGGTTGTGCCCCCACTAGGTCAGAGTTTGGGAACTTATGAGGGAGCAAACAGGTTTTCGACTAATCCCTCCTCCGGCCAATATACGTAGCCACCGAGAGCTGTAAGCATGGCTGCTGGATCAGATTGGACTTGTGGATGAAGGGGATAGGAATATGATGCTCATGACAATCTACCAGCTGTGGTTAGCAAGAAATGAGGGGAGGGATACTGCCCAGATCAAATAGCCACATATCACTGCAAGGCGATCTTTCTTCCTCCTCGATGAGTGGTGTCCCTCTCAAGTAACCACAACGACTTGAACCCCTACTCAAAGGGAGCACTGTCTTCCTCCTGAACCAGGGTGGTTGAAAGTTAATGCTGACAGTACTTTCTCTTAGGATGATGGCTATAGAGGCGGTGGGGTGGTTCTCCGGGATCACCATGGAAGCTTCAATGCTGGAGCTTGCCATTTTTTCACCTCTATGACGGATGCAGAATGCACAAAGCTATTAGCATGTCTACATGGTCTTGAGTTGGCGAAAGAGATACGATGCGGGAAGGCGTAGCTGGAAATGGACTGCTCTACGGCGGTGTCCAAGTTGAAAGGTATGGAGATGGATCTGTCTATCCAAGGACCTTTGGTGGAATCGATCAAGGTGCTACCCGTGACTCGTGAGATTCGAGAAAGTTGGGGTACGACATGTGCGACAATCATGCAATGAGGTTGTGCATAAGTTAGCTAAGGATGGTTGCATTAATAAGTTGTGAAAAACCTGGCTGATTGTGCCACCGAATATGTTGTGAACTTGTTGGCATCCGAGGGTGCGGGTGATTAATGAAAACGGAGCAATTCGATCTAAAAAAGTAGAGTAGGGAAAGCTCATCTTATGGAGGGAGATACAAATACAACGGTTGACCTTTTTACTGAAATCAAAACACAAAATAATATAGTATTTTATTCAACTCGTTCTCGATATCTCGCAAAATTATCAGTTGCGGCTGACAAACGATGAGGGCGCCAATGGTAACGCGGCTGCCGGGCAGTTATTATAGCAGTCGTCCTTGGTTTCATAACAGGGATTACCCGGCTCCGTTGCACAGCAGTAACATTTATGTCCGAAGATGCTATCGGTGCATGTACTCTTTATACACATTTTGATGCCCGGTGTCAAGGCCTTGGTCTGGTGGTCGCCGTCTAGCTGACGCCCGCCTACATACGATGGATCAAAAGGACAAGATCCGTATCAGCATGTATCGGACATAGTACGACGGGATCCTTGACAGATCACCTGAGAACGTACCTTTCACGGCGAAGGCGTGGCTTGCAAGGACGACGAGGAATAGTAGTACCATTGATTCCTTTGCCCTCATCTGGCCACCGGATCTGTAGCACATCATGTTTAATAAATTATTATTTGTATGTATTCTAATACTAGATCTTTTGCTCGAGTCAGAGGGCTAGCCCTATTTTTACCGACGAACACGCTTTATGTTCTGGAATCAAATAATCTCTATTTATATGCCAGCAAGAGGTACACAAAAATGATATGCTACCAAATGCATTTAATTTCTTGGACATTAATTGGTAGTACTACTCCAAATGCTACCAAATGCATTTAGTAGGATATCAATGTATTAAATCAGTGCCGCGCTATGGCTAGTGCTGGACGCTTTAAATGCTACATATTTATATTTCCATCAATCGGAGAATTTGCTTTCATTTTTACAGGATATTTTCCCCCATGGGACACCCAGAATCGGGCCGGCCACTATGGACAACAGATAAAAGTTCAGGATAGCATCCACTGTGATCGGAATATGCTCCAATACAACAGAATTTTCTGACTTATTTGCTTCTAGTAAGTAAGAAAAATATTCTCAGTCATAACTCATAACATATACTTTTTTTGACAATCAATATCATATAAATTTATTGTAGCGAATAGTAAATGGTAAAGATATATAATCTCTTCAGCAAGTACAAAATAAACTCTAAAAGAAACTATCCAATTATCTAGATCTTCAAATTCTTTTTTCTTCCATAATACAATATTATGTTTTTTAGAAGGCAGCCGCATAAAAGTGTTATATGTTGATCCAAATTTTACAAAGTAAAGGCCAACTTCTGACGGAGCGGAGCGAGGCCCGTCGCCGGAGGCTTGGGCCGATATGTACGGATCGTTGATGACCTAGGTTACCACCGTTATATATACCTTTTGTAAGCCGCCGGCTAGGAAAAAGTTGCATCTGTGAAATCCCCGACGTTGTGTAAACACTCCCCATTATAGTGAAGTTTCGCTGGCTAGCACCTGTGGTTTTTCCCTCTCTTTGTTGGAGAGGGTTTTCCACATTAAATCAGTGTCCTTTTGCTGTGATTTATTTATCGTTCTTCGTTATTTACTTGTCGCAAAGCTAACAAGTGGTATCAGAGCCTCAGGTTCTAATCTAGGGTTTGCGATATGTCGTCATTGAAGTTCGATCTACCGCAACTGGACTATTCCACAAGATTCTGCTTGTGGCAGGTGAAGATGGGGGCGATTCTCGCCCAAACTTCAGATCTAGATGAAACGCTGGATGGATTCAGTTAAAAGGATGCTAAGAGCTGGTCTGATGAAGAGAAGCGGAAGGACCGTAGGGCTTTGTCTATGATTCAACTTCATCTGTCCAATAATATTTTGCAGGAAGTCTTGACAGACAAATCTGCTGCTGCCCTTTGGGGGAAACTGGAATCGATCTGCATGTCAAAGGATCTAACCAGTAAGATGCATGTGAGATGAAGTTGTTCTCGCATAGATTGCAGGAAGGTGGATCGGTAATGAATCACTTATCTCTTTTCAGAGAGGTTATTTCTGATTTGCAATCTATGAAAGTAAAATATGATGATGAGGATCTAGTTGTATTACTCTTATGCTTGCTGCCTAGTTCTTATACACGCTTCCGTGATACAATGTTGTTGAGCCGTGATAAGATAACCCTTGATGAAGTACAAGATGCCCTCAAACAGAGGGAAAAGATAAAACCTATGGTGCAGGCAGATGGGGCGTCTTCCAAGGCTGAAGCTCTACAGGTTCGTGGCAGGACCGAGCAGAGATCTAACAACTATGGCAACCGAGATAAGAGAAAAGACGGCAGAAGTCATTCGAAATCCAAGGGAAAGGACAAGTTATGCAGGTATTGTAAGAAATCTAATCATGTTATTGATGATTGTTGGAAGCTGCAGAATAAGAAGAAAAGGGACAGTACTTACCAACCGAAAAATAAGGATCAAGGTAATGGTAAGGCTACTGTTGTTTCTGGTGATAGTTCTGGCGGTGAATGTTTAGCCGTTTTTGCTCCTTGTGCTTCTCGTGATGATGAATGGATACTTGATACTGCATGTTCATTTCATATTTGCTGTAACAAAGATTGGTTCAGTTCATATGAGTCTGTGCAAACTGGAGATTTTGTACAAGTGGGGAATGACAACCCGTGCCATATTGTTGGAGTTGGATTTGTTAAGATCAAGACACATGATGGCGTGACACGTACATTGAATGAGGTGAAGCACATACCAAGCATTGCCAGAAATTTGATATCCCTGAGTACTATGGACGTTGATGGATACAAGTACGCCGGTGGGCGTAGGTTGTTGAAGGTATCAAAAGGTTCTCTTAGTCACATGATAGGTGATATGAATTCTGCTAAGTTATATGTTCTTAGAGATAGCAGTTTGCCTGGTATTGCTGCTGCTGTTACTTCTAATGATTCTAATGATTGTGGTAAAACAAATCTGTGGCATATGCGTCTTGGGCATATGAGCGAACATGGCATGGCAGAGTTGGTTAAGAGAGAGCTGATTGATGGTTGCAACTTGGGTAAGTTTGAGTTCTGTGAGCACTGTGTTTTTGGTAAGCACAAAAGAGTTAAATTCAATGCTTCCGTTCATACCACCAAAGGCATTTTAGATTATGTGCATGCTAATGTATGGGGGCCTTCCCGTAAGACATCTATTGGTGGTGCTAATTATATGCTTACTATTATTGATGACTACTCAAGAAAAGTGTGGCCATATATTCTGAACCATAAATCTGATGTTTTTGATGCTTTTAAGAAGTGGAAAGTTATGGTAGAAAAGCAAACTGAAAAGAAGGTAAAGGTACTACGTACTGACAATGGTATGGATTTCTGTTCTAATGAGTTTGAGGAGTTTTGCAGTAGTGATGGTATGATCAGGCACCACACCATCCCTTACACTCCCCAGCAGAATGGCGTGGCTGAGCATATGAACAGAACCATCATCTCGAGGGCTCGATGTATGTTGTCCAATGCAGGTATGCATAGACGTTTCTGGGTTGAAGCAGTCAACACAGCGTGCTACCTCATCAACAGGTCACCTTCTGTTCCACTCGAGAAGAAAACTCCCATTGAGGTATGGTCAGGTTCGCCTGCTGATTATTCACAGTTGAGAGTTTTTGGTTGCACTGCTTATGCTCACGTTGATAATGGAAAGTTAGAGCCAAGAGCTGTTAAGTGCATGTTCCTTGGTTATGGTTCAGGAGTTAAGGCATATTGATGCGCTCGACGATCGACGTAGAGCTCGTTGGGAACCCCAAGAGGAAGGCACGATGAATATGGCAGCAAATTTTCCCTCAGTTATGAAACCAAGGTTTAATCGAACCAGTAGGAGCAAGGAAACACCCCAAAGGTGTTACTAGCTGAGCTTTGGCAGGGCGCACTACCGGTGCTAGTAGCAACGTGGAGACCTACACAACACAACCACAGAACTTTGTCCCCAACTTTCGATGAGGTTGTCAATCTCACCGTGTTTTGCGGAAAACAAAGGATTAAACGTATCGAATGGAAATAAGTAAAGGTTTGCAGAAAGTAAACACAAAGTAGTAAACAGTTGTAGATTGAATGTAAAGAAAAAGGACCGGGATCCATAGTTCACTAGAGGTGGCTCTCCTTAGATAGAAAAACATGCTGGGTGAACAAATTACAGCGGGGCAATTGACAAACACCGAGAAAGCAATACATGCATATACTAATCATCTTGACTCCTTTGAGACTTGATTGGGCATTACAACATAATACATAGACCGCCATCCAACTGCATCTATGACTAATAATCCACCTTCAGGTTATCATCCGAACCCCCTCTAGTATTAAGTTGCAAGCAACAGATTATTGCTTTATGAACTGCGTGTAAAGTAAACAATACAATTGTTCTATGAACAAAAGATCGTTGTTTTCTCCCTAGTAGCAACAACACATCTAGTACCTTAGAGATTTCTGTCACTTCCCCAGACTACCAGAGGGATGAACCCACTATCAAGCATAAATACTAACTCTTGGAGTTGCTAGCATCTACTCGGACAAGATAGCTACTAACAACGGAAAGCATACAAGATCTCAAATAACAAAGACATGATAGAATCAATGATCAATCTGAAATAGCATCTCAATATCCATCGGATCCCCGCAAACACAACATGTATGAATTACAAATAGATGATCTTGATCATGAACGGAGCTCACAAGATCTAAACATGAAAGCACAAAGGAGGAGAAACCAGCGATCTAGCTACTACATGGATCCATAGTCCAAGGATGAACTACTCACGCATCACACTGGAGGCTTGCATGGTGATGAAGAAGGCCTCCAGGGTGAATTCCCCTCTTCGGCAAGGTGCCGGGAAGAGCTTCAGATCGCCCCTGATCTAGGGACAGAGACGACGGCGGCTACAGACTCTTTCGTGGATTTTTGATCGGGGTACTTAGGGTTTTCGTCCCGAAGGCAACTTATAGGCAGAAGGAGAGACCGAGGGGGTGCTGGGGTGGGCTAGACCACCCCTTGGCGCGGGCCAGGCCTGGCCGCGCGGCCAGGTGGTGTCGCCGGCCCCTGGCCCCTCTCCCTCTCGTATTCTGGCACTTGATCCCTTCAGGAAAAATAGGCACTTTGGCTTTTGTCCCGTCCAATTCCGAGAATATTCATTTTCTGACTTTCCTGGAACCAAAAACAGCAGAAAACAGGCAGCTGGCACTATGGCTCTTGTTAATAGGTTAGTCTAGGAAATCATAATAAAAGTACTCCAAAGTTGGAACAAAACACAAGAAAGTGGATAAAACTAAGCATGGAACATCAAAAATTATAGATACATTTGCAATGTATCAACATCCCCAAGCTTAACTCCTGCTCGTCCTCAAGTAGGTAAGTGATAAAAAGAAAGAATATTTGAGGTGACATGCACCATCAAAGACTTGATCAAAGTATTTGCAAAACATCGAAGCTGGGATCATAGTACTTCAATCATAACTTGAAAGACAAAGTTCTAGCAATAAGCAAAGAAACTATGATGCAACATGAAAAGGCACAAACAAAGGATTCATAAATAACAATGCTTTGCAAGACGTTTGTTTGTTTCACATAAAGAAAACATAGCATACAAGTATTCAGCTTGTCCCTCAATAGAGTAGCACATATAAATGCATAGGACACCTTCAAAGTTCATAAGAGTGACTAGATACAATAGTTTCAAACAAGCAATAACAAGTTATGCATCAATCAACTAGTCATGGGACAATGCACATAGAACTAAGAATGGCCACTATGCTCTCAAAGTAGGTGCATAAAGATAGAAGGTGGAGACTCAATATAATGGTGGAAGAAAAGCCTTTTGTAAAAAGAAAGTAGGGATTCAAGTCTCATAAAGAGCTTCAAAAAATTATGATACTTATAGCTTTCAGCTCTCATTCCCTCTATCATAAGCATCTTGAAGGTGATTAAGGTTAAAGTGACACAACTAAGAGGATATGCTTGACAAGTTATAAACCGAAATCTCATGCCCCTTACTTACGAAGACCGATCCTCATGCTACTCAACTTCAGTCACGAGTAAGCTCTTGTCATTGTAAGTATATGTGTATCATTAAGAACCGCCAACACGGTACCCCTTGCACATGATACGGGAGCTTTCCCATAACCAAAATGACAAGGCATGCAGACAATGAGAATCTCATCGATCTTTTTATTTGCTATTTGCATAGGTTTTTATTGAGGATGCTTCATAGAGTGCTCACTATGGTGATGCTGCAAGTTTCCACCATGATTAGGCAAGGCTTAGTCTAGCGTCCCAGTCGTTTCTCTAACACATATACAAACTCCATGATCTTACAAGTTCCACATTTATTTCACACCGCCGGGATCCGTAAGCAAAAGAACATAATATCAACAGGGTACAAAGTACAAGTGCAATGTTGAAAGCGTTCCCCATGAAACATGGTTCTGCTAATTTCAACTTATAAAGCGCAAGCATATATGCAACAAAGAAGGACCCAATGGTTCAAGTTTACTAGAGGCAATAAAGTAAAGTGTGCCATCAAGTTCGTGAGAGCTTTAATCACTAGTTTTCTCATAACAAGTGGAAGGTAAACAAAAGCATGAATATACTTGGAATAGCAAAAGCTAGTAGGTAGGTATGGTGGACTCTTTGGAAAAACTTGGTTCAGGGAGTTGGATGCATGAGTGGAACTCATACTTGGTTGTGGAGGCTAGCAAAAGACTGGGAGCGACAAACTAAGAGAGCAATAATGGCCATAATCATGCAGAGCAACAAAACATCATTGATCAAAGCATAAAGTGATACTACAAGTTGAAAACTAAAGGATCATAAAGGCTAT
The DNA here is from genome assembly GCA_910589775.1 of Avena eriantha. NCBI lineage: Eukaryota > Viridiplantae > Streptophyta > Magnoliopsida > Poales > Poaceae > Avena > Avena eriantha. The sequence continues at coordinate 73,581,077 of OU342745.1, read as the reverse complement.
GGTGACTTGAGATAGTCATAACATGGTGTGAGCATGTGCCAAGTCAACCCAAATAAAGCATCAATGGAGAATACCACTATACTATGCTTTAATATGCTAAAACAACGCATGATTCATCCAAGGCACATTAAGAAATCTCAATTGTTTATAACAAGTCATGCTACAGCAAAGAATACTAAGCAGAAAGCCAAAACAATATCAAGCATGGCATGACAAAGCATAGGCCACAGTCAAAAACGAGCTCTTTTTACCACATAAGTATGAACTTTCCTACTCTTTTCCGAACCAAACCAAACTATTTGCAAACCAAAGTATGAAAGAGGGGGTCCAACCAATTTATTCATAAAACTAAACCAAGCAAACTAAAAACCAAAACGAAAATGGAAAATAAGACGCTCCAAGAGAAACACAACTATGTACGAAACAATAAAAATGAAGCGTTTGGAAGAAACCTGGAATTTTTATTGATGAAGAAGGGGATGCCTTGGGCATCCCCAAGATTTGACGCTTGTACTTCTTGGATATTTTTTGGGGTGACACGTGTGGCATCCCCAATCTTGAGCTTTAGTCCATCCTTCATCTCATTACTCATTCCTTCCATACACCTGAAATTTTTCCTTTATACAAAACTTCACACAATCTCATTAGCAACATTAGTGCACATCTAATACAATTGTTCTATGAACAAAAGATCGTTGTTTTATCCCTAGTAGCAACAGCACATCTAGTACCTTAGAGATTTCTGTCATTTCCCCAGATTACCAGAGGCATGAACCCACTATCAAGCATAAATACTAACTCTTGGAGTTGCTAGCATCTACTTGGCCAAGATAGCTACTAACAACGGAAAGCATGCAAGATCTCAAATAACAAATACATGATAGAATCAATAATCAATCTGAAATAGCATCTCAATATCCATCGGATCCCCGCGAACACAACATGTATGAATTACAAATAGATGATCTTGATCATGAACAGAGCTCACAAGATCTAAACATGAAAGCACAAAGGAGGAGAAACCAGCCATCTAGCTACTACATGGATCCGTAGTCCAAGGATGAACTACTCACGCATCACAGCGGAGGCTTGCATGGTGATGAAGGAGGCCTCCAGGGTGAATTCCCCTCTCCGGCAGGGTGCCAGGAAGAGCTTCAGATCCCCTTGATCTAGGGACAGAGACGACGGCGGCTACAGACTCTTTTGTGGATTTTTGATCAGGGTACTTAGGGTTTTCATCCCGAAGGCAACTTATAGGCGGAAGGAGAGGCCGAGGGGGTGCTGGGGTCGGCCAGACCACCCCCTGGCGCGGGCTAGGCCTGACCGCGTGGCCAGGTGGTGTGGCCGGCCCCTGGCCCCTCTCCGTCTCGTATTCTGGCACTTGATCCCTTCTGGAAAAATAGGCACTTTGGCTTTTGTCCCGTCCAATTCCGAGAATATTCATTTTCTGACTTTCCTGGAACCAAAATTGCAGAAAACAGGCAGCTGGCACTGTGGCTCTTGTTAATAGGTTAGTTTAGGAAATCATAATAAAAGTACTCCAAAGTTGGAACAAAACACAAGAAAGTGGATAAAACTAAGCATGGAACATCAAAAATTATAGATACATTTGCAATGTATCACATATAAACTATGGAATCCTGAAACTGAAAAGATATTGTTGAGTAGAAACGTTGTTTTCAATGAATCCATTATGTATCATGACAGCTTGCCATCAGATCCCTCTCCTGTTGCCATTGGAGAGGAGGGAGTTCGTGTGCAGGTGGAGCACCTGCAGAAAGCTATTGATAATAATGTTGTTGTTGATGATACTCATGAGGAAAATATTGATGATGATGTTGTTCTGCACCCACCTACTGTTTTGCAGCAGCCACATGAATCTATTGCAGCTGATAGACCGAGGCGTAACATAGTTCCCCCTCATCGTTTAATTGAAGAGTGTAATCTTGCTCATTATGCTTTGAGTTGTGCTGAACAGGTGGAGCATGATACTGAACCTGCTACATACAATGAGGCTATTGCATCCGTTGACCGCGAGAAGTGTGTTTCTTCTATGCAAGAAGAGATGCAATCGCTTGATAAGAATGGCACATGGGAAGTTGTGGGCTTTCCTAAACTGAAGAAGGCCGTCCGCTGCAAGTGGATATACAAGAGAAAGGAAGGTTTGTCTCCTAATGAGCCTCCAAGGTTTAAGGCAAGGTTAGTAGCAAAAGGTTTCAGCCAGATTCCAGGTATTGATTATAATGATGTTTTCTCTTCGCTTGTGAAGCATAGTTCTATTCTTACTTTCTTTGGTATTGTTTCTATGCATGATCTTGAGCTTGAGCAGCCAGATGTAAAAGACTGCTTTTCTGCATGTTGAACTGGAGGAGGAGATCTGCATGGACCAACCTGAAGGGTTCATAGTTCCTGAAAAGGAGGATTTTGTGTGCAAACTGAAGAGATCGCTTTATGGTTTGAAGCAATCTCCAAGATAGTGGTACAAAAGGTTTGATTCATTTATGATCTCACAAGGTTTTAAGAGATCTTAGTTAGATAGCTGTGTTTACATTAAGTTTCTCAATGGATCACCTATTTACTTGCTGTTATATGTTGATGATATGTTAATTGCTGCCAAGAGCATGAAAGAAATCACTACTTTTAAGGCACACCTAAGTAGTGAATTTGAGATGAAAGATCTTGGTGCTGCTAAGAAAATCCTAGGTATGGAAATTAAACGGGACAGAAAATCTAGGTTGATATTTCTTAGTCAGCAAAGTTACATTGAGAAAGTTCTTCAACGTTTTAATATGCATGATGCAAAGTCAGTTAGTACTCCTGTTGCTCCTCACTTTAAATTGTCAGCATTGCAATGTCCTAGTTCTGATGAAGATAATGAGTACATGTCTCGAGTTCCTTATTCTAGTGATGTTGGTTCCTTGATGTATGCCATGGTTTGCTCTCGCCCTGATTTATCATATGCTATGAGTTTGGTGAGTCGTTACATGGCTAATCCTGGTAAAGAACATTGGAAAGTTTTTTAGTGGATTTTCAGGTACTTCCGTGGCACATCCAGCGCTTGCTTGAAGTTTGGAAAGACTGGTGAGGGACTCACAGGCTATGTGGATTCATATTTTGCTGCCGACTTGGATAAGAGGAGGTCCCTCACAGGTTATGTGTTCACAGTAGGTGGATGTGCTGTGAGTTGGAAGGCAACGCTGCAACCAGTTGTTGCTTTATCTACAACTGAAGCAGAATTTATGGCTGTTGCTGAAGCTTGCAAAGAGTCTGTTTGGTTGAAAGATTTGTATGCTGAGCTTTGTCAGGATGATTCTTGCATTAACCTGTTCTGTGATAGTCAAAGTGCTATTTACCTTACTAAGGATCAGATGTTCCATGAGAGAACAAAGCACATTGATATCAAGTATCATTATGTTCGTGACATTGTTGCACAAGGTACACTAAAGGTATGCAAGATAAGCACTCATGATAATCCTGCTGATCTGATGACAAAGCCTATTCCTGTTGCTAAGTTTGAGCTATGCTCAAGCTTAGTTGGTATAACTACTTAGCCCAAGTGGCTGTTGGCGCCGAAAGTGTTTTCTTTGTTTGTTCAGGGAGATGGCTACTGTTGATCCTACAAGGAGGAATTTGTCTCAAGGTGGAGTTTGTTATATGTTGATCCAAATTCTACAAAGTAAAGGCCAACTTCTGACGGAGCCGAGCGAGGCCCGTCGCTGGAGGCTTGGTACGGATCGTTGATAACCTAGGTTACCACCGTTATATATACCTCTTATAAGCCACTGGCTGGGAAAAAGTTGCATCTGTGAAATCCCCGGCGTTGTGTAAACACTCTCCATTATAGTGAAGTTTCGCTGGCTGGCGCCCGTGGTTTTTCCCTCTCTTTGTTGGAGAGGGTTTTCCATGTTAAATCTGTGTCCCCTTGCTGTGATTCCTTTATCGTTTTTCGTTATTTACTTGTGGCAAAGCTAATAGAAAGGACATACTCCCTCAGTCCGCAAATAAGTGGACATCTAGAAAATGGTACACAAATTAGTTCTCTCTCTTCTTTATGAGCATTCACCAATATAAATGAAAGAGAAGAATGAGGATTGGTGGATGATATAGAGAAGAAGAATGGAGATTGAAAAGGTATATACACTTTTGATCCCACAACTTGCATGGTAGAAACACATTAGTTCCACATCTTGCAAAATGTGCAAAACTAGTCTCACAACTTGCATAGCTAAGACTAATTAGTCCAATTTCATCGAAATTCTCCTTTTCGACCAAATTTGGACCGGACACGCACACAATTTGCAGAAATCCCCGGACTCTCACTACCCCAAAACTTGAAACGTGGTGTTATAATTTTTATGATAAGACCCTTATATATTTTCTCTGGCATATGCCACCTGGATGTTGTCGTACAAGCGCATACCACTACGGTGTTGGACGTTTCATGGTATATTCTACTAGTACGTTAGAAATTTACACACGTCATGGGAGCTCCTGCCGCATGACCTGTACGCCATGCTCAGCTGGGGCGGCAGCTCGTTCACCAAATTACGAAGATTATTTCAAGCCAAGAGATCAACGGAGGAGGGGCACTACTTCATGTGTGACGGTGGCAATAGCAAGATGGCTAGGCTAGGGAGCCCATGTGCATGTGGTAGCAGTGCTCTGGCAACACAGAGTGCCTGCATGGCCATGTTGCCCGTGTTCTCGGTGCTCCAGGGTGTCCACCAAGCAATAGTAGGCGATGGTCCTGCTGGCGCTCACATGGCTCGAGCTCCAAGATAATCCGGTCAACGGAACGACGTGACTGTCCTCCAAGTTCTGCACGGTAAGGTCAAATTGTGGGTGCCACCGAATCAACACAAACCTGGCGCCGCAACGTCGCCCTCTACCCGAAATCCCTGACGGTGCCATAGAATCACTACCAGATAGAAGCCCTTGAAGACGCGGCGGGAGGGGCCGGAGGCAGACGCCACGCTCATCGTTGCCCAAGGTCATCGTCGGTGAGGCGCCGCTAGCGAGGCGCCATGGTCATCCTCGCCATCACCACCGCTGACTGATTCCGCCACCACAACCAGCAGATGGCAGCGGATGCAGTGCCCACACCTACCTAGGTCCCCGCTCTTCTCAGCCGGAAAGTTCGCCGCTCTCATTGACAACCTTGACGTCACCGCTCGGTGGAGCTGCTAAGTCGTTGCAGGCGATGCCACCAGCATAGGGAGTTCAGAAAAAGCGGCAGGATCTTTACCGGCTCCAGCGCCTCTATGACGTGTAATGATTGCGGCGACGCACAAGGTGATTGGGGAAAGGAGATGAGGAAGATATCTTGGGTGACAATGTGTCTTCGATGGGGGATTTTGTGAACATTTGATCCATGAAGAAGGGGCTTGGCACGACGATGTCCGCGGCAACGTTCCGGCATGGTGTGTTCAACAATGTGGGTTGTCGTGGTCGTTGGGACCGTGGTGAGCAATGCCAGCATATTCCACCACGGCGTTATAAGTGTGCACGTTTGTCATGGTCGCCAGGACCGTGGTGAGCAATGCCAGCAGATTCCACCACGGCGTTATAAGTGTACACGTTTGCTAGACTCTGGCAGGCGAGGGCACTTCACAATCGTTCAGTGTGGATTGGTATAAAATAGTAATGTCCTATAGTACACGGGCTGAACCTTTAGACGTCAGTTCAAAAAAACGCATTAAGTTTTAAATATTTGTAAAAAACATATTAAATTTTAAATATTTATAATAGGTAGGACCGATGTAAGACAGCACTCAGATCACGTATGCTAGAGAAAAGCGTATAAGGGTCAATAAGGGTCCTCTCGCAAAATCGAGCATCTAGTCCAAATTTGGTAAAAAAGGGTGAAATTGGACTAATTAGTCCCGGATATACAAGTTATGGGACTAGTTTTACACTTATTTCAAGATGTGGGACTAATCTGCTTTCGTCGTGCAAGTTGTGGGACCAAATGTGTATATACCTCGAGATTGGAGGATGAAGTTGGGGAGCGAGGAGCTATTTGTATTTATTAAGTGTCTTGATAATGTAGATGAACACTCTTTTTGGGACAAATTTTGTTTGCTAGATGTACACTTATTTGCAGACAGAAGAAGTAGGTACCAAACCACATACTGTAAATACCAATGAGGGTTTTCCCATAATTTTAATTTGAGCCGCAGTGCTAAGATTATGTGCACGCGCGTAGCCATCAGATTACTCATCTAACATCGGCAAGAGTACAAATATTAGTATTCCGGATAAGACGAACATGTAACATCCTGAATTTTATGGTTGGAATTTTTTTAAAGCAAGAGATGATGCAACCTGGTCAAATAAATAAATAAATATTTTCGTTTAGAGCTTTTAAAATCAACTCCTAATATTTCAGAATGAATTGACATATACAAGGAGAATAATTTCTCATAGTTATGTATATCATTATTTCAATATGGTTTTAATTTGCCCAATTTCTTCTATTTTTTTTCTAATAGTCATTTGGATTTGATTCTGTAGCATGCCAAGTACGTTCATGCAAGTGCACCAGCATGAGTAATTAGCTAGCTTCGTTTGTGCTTTTTTTCTCCTGTAAGATCTGCGTGCATCGAGTGACGCTCTCTCATCTCTAATTCTTTCAGCCCATCTGCTAGTTTTTTTAATCAAAAGGGATATTTCCCCGACTCCATTTTCATAGAAAAAGAAACCACCCAAGTCGTTACAACAAAAAAATAAAACCGCACTCTTCTACGAGTTTTAAACTACGGACGAACTAGAATAGAACACTACAGCTAAAACCTAGAAGGAGAGAGAGTATCAAAGCTAAAGCCATTACAAAAGAGATCAGGGGAGGGAGAGGTTATCAGCAAGTATACCACATGGGAGGCATCTGCCTCCTCAGTGTGTGCCCTCAAGTATTCCATCAATGCACAACCTTCATAGCTCGAGGTGGTTTTCCAAGGTGGAGGTCCACTCGAAGCCAGTATAGATCCGTTCGTTGGGAGCACTAAAGGATTATTTAGCATGCTTATCATCCTATCCATGAACATAGAAAACTCCCCCTTCTAGCTCTTTGAATGGAACCTTACAGTTTCTTAGGTACAGTAGAGCTAGGCGCCACACCTGTTTCATAGTTATCCATGAAGCTTTGTTAAAAACTAAACAATTCCTATTATTCAACATACTCCAAAGAACAACAGCAGAAACAACATTGAAATGTAAGTGCTTCTTATTAGCCAGCCACTTTGAAGTAATATATTCATAATTAACTACAAAAATACAAAAAAAAATCATGAACCTTGAACATAGGACTCTGGAAACAATGCAGTCAAAGAATAGATGATGAATAGAGTCTACTTCTTTGCAGAGATTGCATTCCAGAGGTTTAGGAATCCCTGGCTCTAAGATTATATCTAGTCATAATTTTGTTCTGAGAGAAAAGCCACTGGAAAAAACATAAATTCTAGGAGGTATCTTAAGTTTTAAAATAGAAGGTAAATAAATCTTGGTTATGCCCCTAAAATTAACTAGGGAATACATAGAACTAGAGGAGTAAAGACCTTTTGTTTCATACTGCCAAATTAGTTGATCATTACTCTATGTTACACTTTAGTTGTGTTCCTCCCACAAATCAGCTATGGTTTTGGTCTACTGATTTGACACTAAGTAAATCTCCCAAAATTGAGTAACTAAAGTAGAATTACCAAACCATATGTATTCCCAAAATTTAATGGATTGTCCATTACCTACATGCCATTTATAACCTACATCCACTTCTCTAGATGCCCACATAACTCCTTTCCAAAAAGTAGAAGGGTGAACATCATGGAAACAAAGAATATTGGGGCATTAGTTTTATACTTAGCATCAATAACTTTTCTCCAAAGACTCCCATCTCCCTGAATATATCTCTTCACCTAAGATCCAAGTAAACATAAATTTAAATCTTGAAAATTTGGTATGCCCATCCCTGCAAAATACATTTTATTACACACATAAGGCCAATTAGCTAGATGAAGTTTATGGTTACCCTCTTCATCATTCTAGAAGAAGTTTGCCATGTGAGAGTCTAAGAGTTTCAAGGCCCATTTAGGGAACTTGAAAAAAGAAAGAAGATAATTGGGAATACTAAACAAGCAGGCTTGGATACGAACTTGTTTTGCTGCATAAGAGATTCCCTCTCCAGCCAGTAAACCTACTCAGGAGGTTTTCTATTAAAGCTTGCAAATCTTCCCTCCTAACTTTATCAAAATGCAATGGAGTACCCAAATACTTAACATGAAAACTCCCCATTACACAACTAAAAATATATAAGAAGGACTTGACTTCTATCTCCTCTAGGTTAATAGGGATAAGTTCACTTTTATGATAGTTGATCCTCATCCCTAAAATCTGTTCAAAGCAGGTGAGAACACAATTTAAGTTGATAGCTATTATTTCATTAGGTTCTAGAAAAAGAAGAGTGTCCTCTGCATAGTGCAGACAAATTAGTGACACCTCCTAGAAGAAAGTTTGGACAAAGACCTATAAATAGATCTACAAGTGGATCCTTTAATTAACATTTTAGAAAAAACATCAATCATAAGATTAAACAAAAGGGAGGAAATATGATCCCCCTATCTTAGACCTTTACCAATCAGGAAAAAACACTCTCAATGTCATTTACTCTAACGCCAATAGATCCTCCAATAGAAATTTGTTTGGTAGATCTAATGAAGGTAGGACAAAAACCTCTAAGTTCTAGGACTTCAAAAAGGAAATCTAAATTAACCCCAAATTTTTTCACTAATAGGCTTGCTACTATTATAGGCAGACTAATTTCTTCCAATCAATCGACTTTTTTAGAGGTGGATTTATTCTAGAGAGTGTAGTCACTACTCATGAGATAATTCATGAGGTATATAGGAGTAAGGAGAAAGGCTTAGTTCTTAAAATAGACTAAACTTTTGTGAAATTTTTGATGGAATGGTTAAGAAGACTTATAGCTCTAAATTTCTTCATTATTCTTGAATCATTTTATTTAGGAATTAAAGTAATCATAGAAATCTTGAGTATAAAGATATCTAAATTATGTTCGAACCAAGAATTGAACATATTAATCATATCTTCTTTTATGATATCCCAGAAAGTCTGATAGAAAATAAACGAGAGACCATCAGGGCCATGGTCCCCTTCTGCATAAGAATTAAAAATAGCTATCTTAATTTCCTCTTCAGAAAAGACAACCCCTAGAGCTTGATTCTCAGTGTCACTCACTTTTTCTTCATCAAAGAAAACGTTTTGTTTCAACTGAATATCAGGTCTAGATTCCCAGGAAAACATGTGTTTATAATAGTCTATACGTACTTTTAGCATATCTTTAATCTCGGTAACAGGTGATGACTGCAAGTGCACAGATCATTTGTAGCTAGTTTTGAAATAAAAATATCGATCCCACAGGAAGTCTAATAACTCTCTGAACTAAATACTCAAATAGTAATGCTAAATACCGTTCTAAGTAACTAGATAAAATACGAGTTTTGTGTAAAAGATATTTTTGGGTTTTCAAATAAGAGAACAATAAGTAAACTAAAGATGTAAGTAAACAAGATCATGTAAGTATGATTATGAAAGTCTGCAAGATAAAGGAAAGAGTTCTCATGGAGTAGTGGATCCACCGCTAGTAATTAGAAAGAGTGATAAAAATTATTATAATGAATAAGACCATTTATGATATGTGTGGGAGGAGCTCCACATATGAACTAATAGGCAGCAACCACTTCACTCATCATCACTCATAACCACAGCAGATAGCAATTGACACCAATCGAATTACCGCGCTATTAAGGGACTTTACCCCATAGGATGTATCCCATGGCATGGATAATGTTCCGTGAGTTATCCTCGGTTCCCAAGTTGATTGGTCAGGAATGACAACAACTTTATAGTCACCGTAAGTGCTATCATCCCTCCGTCTACCAACAAGTAGTTCCCTCCATCTAGTCCTCAGTGAGGCAAATATTGAGTGGCGTGCTTCACCCAACATCAACATCAAGGAAATCTAACACAGACACATAACGAACAATATCACATAATAATCTTTATCTCAATTGAATCTCGTACTAGGGTTTCTCCATATCCCCAGAACAAAGGAAACTACTCACACATGAAGGAAATCAATATCATGGATAGACTATGGATGAAGTATGATGATACAATTGAAGACAAGTGCAAATCCAAGATTCAATCTAGAATTACAACAAGTAATCAAAGGGGATCGGTGATGGAGACATTGTTGATGAAGATGACGATGTAGATCGATGTGGAGGCCTTAAAGGTCCTAGTCCCTTCTCCTATTGTTTGATGGTGATGGTGTAGATCTGATTGGAGGCGGCTATGGCAGTGGCACGGCGGCAAGGCTCCATCCTGGTGGAGGATATGGCTTGGTGGCTCTCTCTTGGGTCCTCCCTCCATTATATAGGCCTTGGGGGTGCCCTAGGGTTCCCCCAATACCTTCATATGACTTAAGGAAGGTTCTGAAGCTTCTGTGGAGAAAAATCCCGCCGTTTGTGACCTTTTTACCAACTATACGGCGGGAACTTTTAGTTCTGGCCGTATAGTTGGTCGTTGAACTTGCAGATCCTTTAGTATTTTGGTCAACATTTCGTCATATGAACTCTGTTTTGGGTGTTCTTGGGCTCGTTGAGTTCGTCTCGTCGAGGGCTACAACCCCATGGTCTTGGATATTTATTTTGAGAAGTTGCAAAAAAATCACTTTTCCAACCTCTCAAATGGCGAAGTCTAGTCCCTCCAGCTACTCCATACTATCTTCTCTTTGTTCCTTTTTATCCATAATCTTCACAAACACCTACACACATGTCATAGACAAGGAAATTTATAATATTCTACCTAAACTACTAAATGTGCAAAGCTCATATGAAAGTAAATGAGAACTAGAAGTCATGCATATAAGGCATAGCTATAGCTGGAAGAAACATGATATGAGAGATAAATGGCACATTTTATATGGCTAAAAGAGGTGGTATTTCACAGCCACTAACTTCCCCAAGCTAGATCTTGCTCGTCCTCGAGCAGGAAGGGTCGATAATAAATTAGTGGTTGTGAAACAGTTTATCATGGAAAATCAATGCCTTGCATCCTCATTTCTTCTACAAGCTTGAAGAGAGAAAACATGTATTCATACAAGGCAATAGAAGATCAGTTATAAAGACCACTAAAGATTCATCAAAACTTATATGCTCCATGTCAATAGTGAATCTACTTGTAGACAAACTTGTGATCCTCTTATTGCACCTTTTGTATAACTTTTCATATCATTATTATTTTATGAGGAAAAACTTAGTCACAAATAGATGTCAAGCATAAATAGGATAAAGTTTATCGATTCTACCCAATCATGTCATCTAGTTAAGGCTCTCAGGTGCAAACATCAGTTATTGAGTTTCAGAAAGTTTATCAATTTGTGCCGAAAGGAAATGCGAGAACATGTCAAAAGAAGCATAGCATTGGAGTGTATCTTTTGGTCATCCACATCAATGAATCATGGCTATAAAACACTCATTTTCTACTCTTTGTCTTTCTAAAACTTCAGTTCATCAGTAATGAGATCATGCCAAAACTTAGTGTGTTTAATCAGACTATGCAGACTAAGAATGGATACTCGTGACCATTACCAAGGTTTCTCTTTGCTATAATGATTTCTCATAACAGTCATAGGAGTATTCCCTATTTTTCTTTGAACGCAGGCCCATGAGAATACTAATGCATACCCAAATATAGCATTTCTGCTACAGATGTTGGGAAACTCATAGCCAAACTCCAAGAGTTTCCTCTTTTTGGACTGTTCAAAGGCCAGCGAAGTTGCTAGCATCCCATGTTGTGTGACAGTGGTGCAGACACGCATAAAACAATATCATACTTTAATCAATAGGTCAAGATTTGGCATGCATCTCAATTACCGCTAAATATTAGTTTCTTCAAACAAATCATTTCAAAGAGTGTTATCAAGTCGATCATCACATCTATGGTGTTGAGTATCTTTAAGGCTAAACTCTTAAGACAACTAAACAACACCTTATTTAGCATAGAACTCAAAACTTCGAAATATCATTTCCAATTGACAACTCCTTCCGTAAGCAAACTATCAAGTCTATTGTTTTGACATTATGGGGTCGAGCATAACCTATTCATTTAAGACAAAGCTATTTAGTGACATACAACAAATTTAAAAAGATCTTGATCAAGTATTCATACTTTCCAAGTGTAGAATTGTGGCAATGTTTTTCAGAGGATCACAAATAGTGTTACAAGCTTGATAATTTTTTTGGCAAGATGCATGCAAGCTCTCAGTCAACTCCTATGGAACCTATCATGAGCAAGTGGATCCCCATATGAATACAGAACTAGACTCACTTAAACAAGCATTCAAAAACAGCAAGATACATGATTGCATTAAACCTTCATCGAATACGAACATTGCACAAGACTCTACACATGCAGAAGTAACCTCCCCAATCTTAGAACTTTGCAAGAACAAAACTTGAGTATATCACCAAAAGAAAAGAGAAAATAAAGTTTCCAAAAGAGAGTGTGATAAGTGTTTACCTCCCCAAGCTTAGATGAAAACAAGGTTGACACACTTTACCGTTGAGGTACAAGTAACCTCTCTTTTGATGGACAAATAACCTTTTCTTTAACATATACTACTTGATATAGCCTGGTGGCTGCCTTCCTTGCGAACCTGCTTGGAAACTAGGAAGAAAAATAAAAGACTTTGTGTTTTTTGAAGGCACGGGGATTAGCTCAAAGTGATAAAAATACAAGTCCCACCGAGTCGGTTCATCAACCTAAGAACCACGCTTAAGTCAACAAACTAGTTCTGGAAGATGCCTCTCCTAGATTGTGATGAGGTGCAAGCGAAACAGGATACGAGACACGAGTGTGCAGCCCCTATGTGCTTATTAAAAGAGGTTCGAGTTGGAAGGTTTTACCAGACACTGATTGTCGAAGCGTTGAATGAAGCAACCAAGTGGCTCATGCGAGTGTTTGCACGGTTGGCACTACCGTACACATCGTCACACAAGGTACAAGTCCCTGCGAAAATAACACACCAAATAAAATGCTTCGGTTTGTTATACGAACATAGTTCGTTTACCCCACCGATAAAAGGAAAGTAAAACGAAAACATGAACTTCTATAGAGAATTATAGTCTAGGAGGTTTCTTAGGTAGAATTTTATTGCTTACATATGCTCGGCTCCTCTAGATCATGGGAGAAGATCCCAAGTGGTGTTTCGAGGTTTTTTAGAAGAATAAAGAAGAAGAAAGAATAAAATTTTGAGCAATGGTTACCTTCTAGTTGGCATTTGAGGGGTTTTCTCAACTATATAGGCGCAACTATACGACCAGACCAAAAGGTACTCGCTGTACAGTTGGTCGTTAAACTTACTGTACCTTGGAAAAGAATTTTGTGAAGCTATCGATATCTATACGGTCGGAATTTTTTATTCCCACCGTATAGTTGGTCGTTAAACCTTCAGTATCCTAGAAAAGAATATTAACAAAGGCATCGATAACTATACGACCGGAACTATATGGCTGAAATTTTTATTCCCGTCGTATAGTTGGTCGTTAAACCTTCTGTACCTAAGAAAGAAAATTTGTCGATGGCAAAGATATCTATACGGCCAAACTATACGGCTGGAATTTTTTATTCCTGCCGTATAGTTGGTCGTTAAACCTTCAGTAGACATCAAAAAAAATCTATTTCTTTGAGAATTCTTTCTTATCCTGAAACTTAGCGAAACACCTTGTTTGGACAGTAAAATAACAACTTTATTTTTCAACCAACAACAACATGTATAAAACGGGATTTAAGTACAACCGAGTTATGCAACACATAGTAACAATAAATTCTACCTTTTGAAAACTACAACAGGATAACTCTAATAGAAAATCATGCAAAGAATAAAAATGCCAATGCAACATGAATGCATCAAGACTCAAGACACAAAACTAAGAAAGACACCTAATGACTCCCGGGTTGCCTCCCGGAAGCACTTTCTTATAACCGAGTAGCCATGCCTTTCTCCAATATGATTTCAATAGATAGGAGCCAGAGAATTATTTATTCTTACCTCCAAAAGAGGTTTGGAGCACTTACTATTATTGCCTGGTCGAAGTCTCACCCACTTGCGGTGCATCGGAGTCTTGTAGATAAATGTGTTATTGCTTAAAAATGATGATTGATGCGCCATGTGTGGTGAGCATACCTCCCTAGATAGCTTCAACAAAAGGATTATATATTTACATGTAAAGTAAAACATTTTACCTTTGATAGCATCATGGGTATACAATTCATATTACTCTTCTTTGGCTACACTATCACGAGGAAACACTTCATAATACTCATCTTTAGCAGCAGGGAAAAATTCAAAAGTGTCTCTATTCTCTAGTTTATCACCCTTGCTAACAAGTTCCTCGGTTCTAGAGTTATCAATCCACTCACAAAAAGAAGCATCATCAACAAATATTTCATCAAAGATGTGCTCTCCCGAAACCCGCTCATTAGTACTACAAGGATTTATCTCCAGTTCATAATTATTAGTGTTCTCCAAATGAGTATCTAGGCATAAAGCCTCCATGGATAAATTATCTTCAGTTTCAACACAATAAGAATCATTACTAGAGACCGAGGCATCATAAACAAACTTATTATTAGTAGAATGATGTTTTTCTTCAACCTCACTTTTTTGGTGTTCCTCCTTGTTATCTAGTGGTTCCTGTAAAATGTTAGTTTCGGGAACTATTGTTTTACATAACTCCTTACTCTTTATCACAAGTGCATTCCCACTAAAATGTTCTTGACAATAATTGACAATATAAGCCATAATATTATGATACCTTGCTAAATCCTCATTATCGCTACTTTTCATAATAATACCAATTTTCCTAAGCAGCTCATGAGACCCTTCATAAACTATGTATTCCAAGAGTTTTACATTATTACTGTTTGTGTGATTATTGGTTGATAAAAATTCTTTAAATATAGGAATGTATTCATAATCATAAAGCTTGTTAGGCTTACCATTATATTACCTCATCCCTTCGAATAAATTTGACAAATTACCATAACAGTAATCCACCTACTCCCACATGTCCATTAGTTGCATATCCTCAAGGATTAATGGTTCTTCTTCATGTTCATCCTCTTCTTGGGAAGGAACTTCATCCTCCTCCAATGGGATTTTCAGCTCTTCTTCATGTTCATCCTCTTCTTGGGAAGGAACTTTGGCCTTCTCCAATGAAATTTCCTGCAAACAAGTAAATTTGTGTGCTACGGGTTTTCTCTGTGACTTACTCCTCATAATAAGTGTATTGTCACTAAAATGTTCATGAGAATACCAAGAAATATGTTGCAGGATTTCATAAGCTATTTTTATGAGAACATTATCTTCACTATTAATATGTGATATGACATGTATTATCAACTCATGGGAACCTTCAAAGATAATATACTCTAATACTTCACTAGTGACATCCGAAGAAATTATTATAAGACACTGAAGATTTATTAAAGGTATCAGAGAATTGAAAAGGAAAGTACTGCCCAAGTTTCATACATTGAGGACATATTATTGCATCATCTATAGTATCCGAAGAAATTATTTTTTTAGCATATTCCACTATTTGGGAATACATTTCTCTTACTGTCATATTGCTCACTTGTTCTTCAAAATACTCATCCTCCTCTTTCAATGAGGATTCCTGTCCCATGTTAATAGCATCACAATATTCATAGAAATATTCACCTTCTAGTCCCTCACCAAAGTCCCCAAAATCACTGTCTAGGCACGAATCATCCTTAGAACAATCATCATACGTTTGGGACTTATAGAAATCATTACTAGATAATGAGATATCGTTTGCACGCATACTATTTGTGTGTGGAAAGTTATTTTCACGAGTACGAGATTCAAGTGGTTGATCAAGTTGCTCCTTTTCATTCTTACTAAGATAATTCGCGAGTAGCTTAGCGATAGTCTTACCTTCGGGCTTACCTTCCACTAGTTGAGAGGGTGCAACATCAAGTGCCACCTCTTTATTAACAACATGTTCCGATGGTTTAGTCGGAGGCTCTTTGAGTGGAGTTCCCTCCACATTATCTTTTGGAGCACCCTGCAAAAGGTTAGATTCTTCCATGGCAGCTTTAATCCGCCCAACAATAAATTCATTATCATGGAAGTTATCTTGGCAATAGTAGAATATATGGTGAACTTCTTTGTAGATCATATCGAGTGGTTTACTTTCTACCTGTATATCTCTTAAATGAAATAACAACTCTTTGCAACCAGTAAAAAGCACAAATTGTAATGTGTCCTCCCCAGCAAGACATATAAACTCATCTCTATTATAGTCTGCCAGTTCTGTATCAAAAATATACTTACATTGATAATTGAGGTGATCTGGAGATCCGCAGCAATCACAACATAATTGATAAGAGGCACATAGTGTGTATGAATACTTGTCCACCCAAGTCAACCATTCTTTTAATATGCCTTGGCTCTTACAAATATCTCCCAAAGTACTTCCCTTTGACTCCTCCATTATAGATTTCATCTATTGGAAGGTAGTTATCTCGGAAGATATGATTAGTAACAAGTATTTTTATGGGTTTTTGGTTTGTAAACAAAAGCAAAAATACAAATGCAGCAAATCAAGAAAGTTTAAAACAAAATCTAGCAAAACTAAAATAAATAAACAAAAGCTAAAAGACCTACAATGCTTAGATCCCAGCAATGGTGTCAGAAAATAGCTTGATGACTGCAAGTGCACAGATCGTTTGTAGCTAGTTTCGAAATAAAGATATCGATCCCACGGGGAGCAGGAGTCTGAAGTCTAATAACTCTTTGAACTAAATACTAAAATAGTAATGCTAAATAACATTCTAAGTAACAAGATAAAATGCGAGATTTGTGTAAAATATATTTTTGGGTTTTCAAATAAGAGAACAATAAGTAAACTAAAGTTGTAAGTAAACAAGAGCATGCAAGTATGATTACGAAAGTCTACAAGATGATGGAAAGAGTTCTCAGGGAGTAGTGGATCCATTGCTAGTAATTAGAAAGAGTGATCAAAAATATTATAATGAATAAGAACATTTATGATATGTGTGAGAGGATCTCCATATATGGACGAATATGCAGCAACCACTGCACACATTATCCGTCATAACCACAATAGACAGCAATCGACATCAATCGAATTACTGTGCTATTAAGAGACTATACCCCGTAGGGTGTATCCCATGGCATGGACAATGTTCCGTGAGTTCTCCTCGGTTCCCAAGTTGATACGTAAGGAATGACAACAACTTTATAGTCATCGTAAGTGCTGTCATCCCTACGTCTACCAACAAGTAGTTCCCTCCATCTAGTCCTCAGTGAGGAAAATATTGAGTGGCGTGCTTCGCCGAACATCAAGATGAATAAAATCTAACACATACACATAATGAACAATATCACATAATAATCTTTATCTTAATTCAATCTCATACTAGGGTTGCTCCATCTCCCCAAGAACAAAGGAAACTACTCACACATGAAGGCTAGCAATATCATGGATAAAATATGGATGAAGTATGATGATACAATTGAAGACAAGTGCAAATCCAAGATTCAATCTAGAATTATAACAAGTAACCAACGGGGATCGGTGATGGAGACGTTGTTGGTGAAGATGACGATGTATATCGATGTGGAGGCCTTCAAGATCCTAGTCCCTTATCCTATTGTGTGATTATGATGGTGTAGATCTGACTGGAGGCGGCTATGGCGGTGACACGGTGGCAGGGCTCCGCCGTGGTGGAGGATATGGCTTGGTGGCTCTCTCTTGGGTTCTCCCTCCTTTATATAGGCCTTGGGGGTGCCCTAGAGTTCCCGCAATACCGTCATATGACTTATAGAAGGTTCTATAGCTTCTATGGGGTGAAATCTCGTTGTTTACGACCTTTTTACCAACTATACGACCAAACTATATGGCGGGAACTTTTAGTTCCGGCCGTATAGTTAGTCGTTGAACTTGTAGATCCTTTAGTATTTTTGTCGAAATTTCTTCATACAGACTCCGTTTTGGGTGTTCTTGGGCTCGTTGAGTTTGTCTCGTCGAGGGCTACAAACACACGGTCTTGGATATGTATTTTGAGATGTTGGAAAAATTCACTTTTCCAACCTCTCAAATGGCTAAGTCTAGTCCCTACAGCTACTCCATACTATGTTCTCTTTGTTCCTTTTTATCCATAATCTTCTCCAACACCTACACACATGTCATAGAAAAGGAAAGTGATAAAATTCTACCTAAACTACTAAATGTGCAAAGCTCATATGAAAATAAATGAGAACTAGAAGTCATGCATATAAGGCATAGCTATAGCTGGAAGAAACATGATATGAGGGATAAATGGAACATTTTATATATCTAAAAGAGGTGGTATTTCACAGCCATCAACTGGTCATTCAAGCCCATCTAGCACATTAATCATCGTTTTTCCTTCTTCTCTGATTAGCCACTACTTGAAAATATGTAGTATTTCTATCTCCTTCTACCACATTTCTATCTCTAGATCGTTGTCTAGCCTTAGTTTCTTCCATAATCTAGTAATCATTTAAATCTCTACATATTTCATCTAGCCTATTTCTCTCAACATCAGAGAGGACTTGAGTTTCTTATTTATTGTCTAGGATATCATACTCCTCCATCAGTTCCCTCTTATTCCTCCTAATAGCAGCTTCTGTGTTAATATTCAAGCCTTTAGCTAGTTTCCTAAAATATCTAACTTTACTTTTCCAAATATCAAGAGGATCAATACTGCTAATTAATAGAGACCAAGCTTTCTAGGAAATGTCATGAAAGTTAACCATGCTAAGCCATCATTTTCAAACCTGAACATAGAGGTCTTCAGTATCTGCTGCTCACTTGAATGCCACACCATGGGGGTGTGATCACTACCTATTATAGGCAAAGCTCTACCACTAGCTAGAGGAAATTTTCCCTCAAAATCCTTAGATCTTAAAATTCTATCAAGTTTACACATAATGAGATCTTCCTGGTTCTTCCCCCAGGTATAAGCTCTGCCAAAAAGACCAATTTCCATCAGAGCCCACATCTCTATCCAAGAACTAAACTTATCCTCAAGGGACCTTAATAAATTAAAGACTCCTCCTATCATAGCTGGACCTTCCCAATTAATAAAAAGATCATGCAACTTAGAGATAAACTCTTGTTTTTTCTCTTCATAAGAAGAACCATAAACAACAGTGATCCTACAAATGAAATTAGAGATATTATTCTTAATAGTAGCACTAAAGCAAAATAATCTAATATCCCAATCTATAACATAACAAAGATCTAAATTGACACCAACCAGGATCCCACCAGCAGTCGCAATGGAAGGCAGGTGATTCCAACCAAAATTTATATTTTCTAATAAAATTTATAAAGGAATTACTAAAGCTATATTTCTTGGTCTCTTGGCAACCAATATAATCTACTCTTAAAGGAAGAATATTCTCTTCAATATACTTCTGTCTACCAGGAGCGGAAATACTCCTACTATTCCAGAAAGCACATATCATGGTTTTTTTCTTAGGGTGCTTGCCCTGATACCTATGAATAACTTCTACCAAACCTTCACCTTCCTCATCTAAATCTCTCTATATATGAGGAACTAGGGTGAAGGTTAGAACTACTCTCATCAATACAAGTACCAGAAATTCCTTCAGGAAAAACACCAAGACCTATGTTATCGATAAAATATCTATTTCTATAGTAGAAAGGAGTATAAAAGGGTTGGTCATCATAATACCGTTCATGTTCTTGGGAGCCTCCAAATTGCTGATTTTCTTCAGGTCCTTGGATTTTTCCAGAATGTTTTTGGATCTGTCAACCCTAGTACTTTGTCTAGTTGGATGTACAAGACCCCATAGTTTTTGTTTCTTTGGAGCTCTCTGTTTAGTCAGAGAATCTTCTCTCTCTCACTGCCACGCATTTGAAACTTTCCATAATGTCTTTAGGGAGAGCAACATTCTGACTATCCACTTTCTGTTCTTCTTCAAGTTCCATTTTCTAAGCAAAAGATATTTCTTCAAACTATCCATCTATCCAAAATGTCTGTGCTTCCAGTGCAGCACCAGGAGCAACAAGTGTTTCATCCCAGATGAAATTCCCTTCCATGTCCACCAAACCTTTGTGAACTAGCAACTGAAAAACAACACTAGCATTATGAGATATATCACTAGCCATCCTAACTCTACTTAAAGTCTGACCTCCACTTCTTATAGACCCACCATTAATTGCGTGCTGTGAAGAAACCCCACTTCTAGATATGTTAGCGGAACCATTTCCTCATCCTTACTGTCCAGTAAAATCTTCTTCATTTCCCTTGTTTTGTCCATTATGATCATTAGCCAGTAATTCCTCTCCCTCTTCTGTCGTGTCTCGATTTTTGAGGCCGAGGATAGGGATCCCCTTTGTTAGTTTGGCCAGAGCCGCAACATCCGGTGAGCTCGATCGGCGAGCTAGACGAGCGCACACACACACACAGAGGGACACCGGTTTTTTACCCAGGTTTGGATCATCGATGTGAGGATCTCTACGTCCTTCAACTATCGACTATCTGGTGGATGAACACGAGTACGAGAATTCCTTCCCTAGGAAGGATCTAAGCTAAGCCAGAATCTCCCTCTCCCATGTCCGGTGACCTGGTCCTCCTTTTATAGGCTTAAGGGGAAACCACATGGGTCGACGAACACGTGGTATTTGTCATGCCACGTGGTCGGGCGTGGCGTGCATGGCCTATACGTGGCAAGAAGGTGTCGCACCCTAGGATAGTAGGGTTATGATGGCAGCAGTTGTAGCCTACTGCGTAGGTCATGTATCGACTGCCATCTGTCAGCTTGGCCCCGCGCTCTTCTTCTTGGTGTTTTATGTTCCCGGTATCCCGGGCAGCCTGCTCCCCGGGTGAAGCCGCCGGTTATCTCACCGGGAAGTTCGTGGTATGTGCGCTGGTCCGTGGGGATTCTCCGTGGTGAAACCCCCCTGTTTATCCACAGGGCCGACAGTAGCCCCTAGGGTGCCAGCGCGTTTTCTAGTAGAACCTAGTTTGCGCAGTAGTCGAATCGCGTTCTGACTTTCTGACTGATGGGTAGCGGGGCACTCAAGCGACGCGTCGGTCGTGGGCACATCCCAATGCGACGCGGTGGTTACTACGCCGTTGCCGCGTCACGCTACCACATATTCACTATAAAGGGAAGGGCGGGGAAGCGGTGACCGGCTCCCTTCAGTTTCTTCTCTTCCTTGGCTCTTCCACAAATGGCGAGATATTCTTCCGGGCGCAGATCTTCTACCACTGCCGGTGTCCCTGTGTCAGGAAGGTGAGCTAAGAGGTCGTCATCTCGTCGCTCTACAGTATGGAGTTTGAGCGCTGACGCTTATAGATGCTGAGGCACAATCTTAGTCGCCCCGCTCGTGCTAACGCGACAAAAAAACTTCCAGGGATACTTGCGTATGGGACTCTACAACGGCGGTGGATTTTTTGGCGCAGCACAATATGATCCGCCGAGCTAGCGCTTCTGCGACGAGACAGAGGAGGCGCCTTGGTACATTATGGAAGACGGCAGAATTACAGTGCCATATAACCGTGAATTATTTAACATGTTACACCTTCCACGATCACTGAAAGTTAATTACACTAACAATAATTGATTTACGTTGCTAATTCCACTACGATTCGGAATTTTAGTTTATTGATATGTACATTATTCATTACATCATACAATGGATTTGAGTCACTCTTTATTTAATTACATCATATTACACTACAACCTCTTTTTATGAGATCAACATTTAACTTTGTCGATCTCGTCTAAATTTTAGGAGATGCTAATATGAATTTTACAAAATAAAAAATCTAATTAGCCCTATATTTCTTGAGCGCCTCTCTATCCCGAATCCACGAACAAGAGCATTACCTGATTCTGCACAAGCACACGAAATACAAATTGTGCCGTCGTACATTGCGATTCTAAACGCAAATGTATATATGTACCGGAATTGTGACCTTAGCATAACGTCACTCATGTGATGACCCAAACTTTGAAAAATTTGTGAAACAAAAATAAAACTTCTGAAACATTTTCTCATGTTGAGAAAATATTTCACAACTTTCCTCATGTTTCAATCTGGTTTTATAAAAGTTTTTATATTTCAATTAGTAGGTTTGTTAAGAAAAATGCAAACTGTCGCACAAATATCAAAGCTACATGGTAACTTCTCTCTACGGAGGGACTGGTGAGCGATGAGTGAGTGAGCCCTCCTTCCCCTGACCCTGCGCCTCGACCACTCCAGGTCAGGGTGGCCACTCCGATCAACCACATCCTCAACCGAGGTACCGCCCTACCCTCGGCGGCGTCGCCCCCATCAATCTCCGCGGTTGGCTGGGGCTGCTTTTCGGTTCCGTCACGCTTGACATCCTCTCAGGTTCCGATGCTCGCCGCCATGTGGGCCGCACTCCGCCTATAGCGCCTCGATAAAATCACAACTAGAAAATCGCGTGTTGTTTTTATTTTATGCATCATCATGACCACATGTTCATGTCATCACGCCACATTGCATTTGAGCATCGTCATCATCATGCATATGTTTTGTTTAAAACTATTTTCTAAAACCCTAATTTTGTTTTTTTTAAATATCCCCCGTCTTTATTCAAATCAAAACCCCGGTCTCTTCCGGATATTTTGTTTGTCTAAAAACAAATTACAAACGTCTGTTAAAATAATAACAAAGCCAGGCCCAAAAGCCCAACCGGCCACCTCCAAACCCTAATACCCTCCTACCCCAAAACCTAACACCTAGTCCCTACCTAATCTACCCCGCCGCCGGACACCACACATCCCCAGCTCAGCTACCGCTACCAACCTGACCCGGTCGCTCCACGCAGCACGCTGCCGCACGCACGCCCCGCAGTGCACCGACACGACCACCACGTAACAACCCTTCCCTTGTCACGCTCCTGCCTGGCCCACCCTGCCGCACTCCCCGCATGTTGCACGCCAACGCCACCGCGTGCACGCGTCTCTCCCCGGCCCCACCCACTCGCACGCACCGCACGCGACCCCCAGCCTCGACACGCCCCGTCGCCTGCGCACGCAACCCACCTGACTTGATCCCACCTACCCCTTCCCTGTACCGAGCGAGAGCTCGTCCTCGAGCCCATCTCCCCCTGCCAGGATCCCCATCCCCCTGCATCGATCCCCACCCCGTGTCGCCTCCTTCCCCGTCCGGAAGCTCCTCGCGATCTTGATCCTCGCTGCCGGTCGTGTGTCTTGCACCAGCGCCACCACGGGCCTCCTCTCCTCCGACCTGCAGAGTGCCTGCTCGCCCCGCCGCCATGGCGCCCTTCCCCGAGGAAGCTCCCAACGCACGGCCTCCTACCATGCATCTCCGGCCGCTCGATGGCAGCTCCTACGAGCAGCTCGACCTCGCCGTCCTGGTACCTTTCTACAGCGGACCGCCCCTCCCCAAGCTCTACCTCCGGTGACCCCATCTCCGGCCGCCGCTGGCGGTTGCTGCCGCGCCGTGCCCTCTGCCTATGACGGCCCGCTTGTAGCAGATGGCCGCCGTCGTGCCTCTCGCCTTACCTCACCGCTCCCGTACCCCGGTGTCCCCGACCTCGATCCCCACCAAGCACGCCACCAACCGCCGTCGACTGCGCCTCTCGCCCGCGAACCCGCCTCGAGCTCGCCGGCGTCCTCGTCATCCAGCGCCACGCGTCGCAAGCTCTGCAAGCTGTCGTCTGCAACCCCGTCTGCTACCACGAGCCTGGCGTTCGCCTCCCCTGCATCGCATCCTCGAGCCCCATCGCGAGGCCGCCCCACGCCACGTCGCCGAGCCTCCCTGTCCTGCGTCGACCCGAGACCCTCCTGCTATCCTCATGGCCTTCTCGTGGTGTCTACAGGTGGTGTGGATGTTGAGTGATTTAGAGATGTGATGATGGTGTCCAAGTATAGATGGTGGTGTGCTGACAAGGTGTGTTGATGGTGTGGTGCTACAACGAAGGCTTCCTCTGAACCGAGGTGACAAGGTTGACCATTAATGATCGTTATCCGAATTATCCTAACAAGGATGGTCCGATGTCAAGATCTTCATCAGGGGACACCAAGATCTGCCTATCCGACCCGAAGACCACCAAGATCTCCGACCCTTGGTCCCGAAGATGTCGAACCCCGAAGCCCCGGTCCGAAGCCCGATCCCGGCGAGACCGAATATGAACCACATCGAACCAAGATCACCAAACACCAATGTGTGACCCCTTTATCCGAGACCCCTATTTTTATAATAGGACATTATCACTTGTTGCATATTATATGGTTCATATTCGCATCGCATCATGTGGTTTGGGGGTATTATGCTGATTCACCTAATAATTAAATATGGAGATCATATGCGGGCTTTTCTAGACTTATATTGGCTCCATTTAAATTTGTGTAGCGAACCAATGCCAAGTTTTGCCTTGTTAAGACAACATTTAAATTGCAGGGTATCTAAACAACATGAACCTTCTAATTAATTATGGGGACCCCTGTTCCGCTTAATATTGCCTAATTGCATCGCATCTTTGCCATGTCATGCACCATATATGCATCATGCCTGATCTTCTACCGTAGTATTAAATAGTGCATCCGGTGTTTCTTTTAGTGTTTGCTTCTTCGCGGACTAGGCCGATGAGTTGATGCGAGTGTCAATTCGATCTTCGGATGAACCTTCGGCAGTGTTTTCTCAGGCGAGCATTCTCCCCCTTTCTACCTATTTTGCATTTATAGTCTTTATTTTCTCCTGTTGATCTATTGCTATTCGTGTCGCGATGCTTTAGTGTTCCGTACCAGATATATCCTGTGCAGCCTTTATATTGCCTTGGACACCTCCTATTACCTGTTGTTTGGTAGATAGATGGTCTTGCGAGTCGTAGTCGCTTGCTCAGGTGCGATCCCGTATCGTGAAGTATCACACAGTTGTTGGGATGTTGTCATATGCTTTATGGTGGAGAGGATCATGACCTTAAATACAACTATTAAATTGCTGGGATAACTAATGAAAGAGGCACCGGTGGGCAATATACGCTATTTGGTTTTTCATGCCCACTTGTGTCCCGTAGGCCCCGAGTACTTGATACCTGTTCCTTGACTATTCGCACTATCCACATCCGGGAGACCCTATGGATCCCCCTTAGCCAGAGCTTGATTCATTTCTTATTTCTTGGGGCCACAAACTAGTTTGGGGTTTTATTACTATCATGTACTTATGCCATGCTTTACTGCTTTATTTACGATTATGCGTGGAGCACCTGTACTGTTTTGGAACGTGGAATGTTTTCGCGGTATCGACAAGCCCAGTCACACTTTCGGGTTCCCAGTCGTTTACAGTCATTGTCACAAACCCTGGGTCCGTCTCGGAGACGGCCAACTTCATTGCGGGTAGCTTAGTGGGGTGGCCCCCTGAAATATTTTATGAATCCTCTGATTGCTTTGTCGTGAAAGCCTCGTTGGGTTTTGATTTGGTTTTCCGAGGTTGATCGTGTGTGTGTTGCTATTTGTGCACCCCTGCAGGGTAAATCTTTCTGAAAGCCGTGTCCGTGGTTATGGACGACTTGGAGCATAGTATCTCGATCATAGACAAGCATAACTAAAGTAGTGCTATAAATTTGACTTAATATGTGACTAGTAATCAGCTTCACTACAATGGAATGGATAATAAAAGTGCCAACAACTGGTGGAACTGGTGCGTATCGTGTCATGTGATACCTGCCTAGTAAGTATCGCAACTCCAATGGAAAGAAATAAAAGTGCCATCAACTGCTGGGTTGGGATGTCACATGCTAATTGTATCTGACTAGTAAGTACTGCAACTACAACTGAATGGTTAACTAAAACTGCCCACTACTTATGCTATCAGGATGACTCATACTATCTATATCTGACTAGTAAGTGCTTCAACTATAATGGAATGAATAAAATTGCCAATTGTATGAGTTCCTCGGTTTGACTTCCTCGTCTGGTCTCGAGGGGGAAATACCAGGATGGGTATGATTGGTGTTAGTATAAGGTTGGTTCCGAATAGGTCTTTCTTATCACTCTCTAATAGCCGACAGTTGTATCGAGTCTCTATAGGCTGTTTTGTGCATGCTTCGCAGCCGCTTCAGTCCATAGAGCCGCCGAATTCTAGCCTCGCCGTGTAGTGGCCTCAGTACTGACGCTCCTCTCTTTCCTTTTCCCTTTGTCGGCACCCCTTTTGTTTTAGCAGGTATAAGTTCGACGTCGTTAGCAGGGTTACCCTTCTGGCTTGGCCTGGGCATGGTTATGGACGCCATTGATTATTCTTCAGGGCTCTTAGCCCCATTTCCATCTTGTCCGTAGTCGGACGCTCTATCGTTTTCAAGGTGATTTGGATCTTTGTATAGTATATATGTATTCTTGACTCATGGAGTCGTTGTTGTATATATATATATATATATGTTCTGTGGGTTCCATCGTGGGCTAATGTGTAATGATATTACTTCGTTCTCCACCCGCACACAAATGCCTGGTGGGCGTCCTTGAATCATTTCTATGCGGGTTTGGCGGGAAGCGCTAAAACTTGCATAGGGCCGATTCGAGGGTGTTACACCGCCGCCCCCTTCTACGGCGCCTTCAAGGGAGGCTGCAGCGCGACTGGCGCCTGGCGTTCCTTCAAGCGCCCATGGTCGCTCCGCTGCAGGAGGCGCGGACCGAGGTCCTGCCACCGCCTCCGCCGCTCAGGTCTAGGGATAGGCCTTTGCGCGTAGCTGCCCTGCGGGTGGAGACCGAGGGGCGGCCGGCCTCACCTCTACTCGGGCCTAGGGAGATTCCGCATTCAATCTTGCCTCCATTCCCCAGTGATTTCCGGCAGGAGGCGCAGCCAGCTCGGAATCCCAGTGATTGTTGCCCCAAATCAGATGGAAGGGGAGTTAATCGGGGGATTCCCCAGGAGCTGGGCAACGATTGGCAAGAGGTGCGCCCGATATATTGGTGGCGGAGGGTTAATCCTTCCCCTTTGGGTGGCCGGCATGCTAGTCAACGATAGGAGCAGCCACGAGCGGCGGCAGCGGAGGGCTTCAAAGGGCGTTGCTTCTACTATCTCTCCTCACTCCACTTCGTCCGCTCTTGCACTGGCCAAGTCCACTGACTTCTGTGCAAGCAACCTGGCCACCGAGCTCGTCATTGCGCCGCCGGCGCCAAGCCTCGGGTTCCGGCCAGGCATGGGGATTCCGCCTGGTCACCCATCAAATCGCCTCGATGAGCATCAGCACCCCAAGTATGGAGGAGAAGGCATCGGAGCTGAGGCGCACACACCTAGGCATCCTCATCTCGGACCTACGGCTCAACATCAGCACGCGCTTGATGGCTCGGTGTTGATGTGGAGCTCGTTGGGGAACCCCAAGAGGAAGGTATGATGAGCACAGTAGTAAGTTTCCCTCAGTTATGAAACCAAGGTTTAATCAAACCAGTAGGAGCAAGGAAACACCCCAAAGTTGTTGCTAGCTGAGCCTTGGCAGGGCGCACTACCGGTGCTAGTAGAAACGTGGAGACCTGCACAACACAACCACAGAACTTTTCCCTCAACTTGCCATGAGGTTGTCAATCTCACCGGTTTTGCTGAAAAAAAGGATTAAACGTATCGAATGGAAGGAAGTAATAGTTTGTAGAAAGTAAACACAAAGAAGTAAACAGTTTGTAGATTGTATGTAAAAGGAAGGACTAGGGTCCATAGTTCACTAGAGGTGGCTCTCCTTAAGATAGATAACATGCTGGGTGAACAAATTACATCGGGGCAATTGACAAACATCGAGAAAGCAATATATGCATATAGTAATCATCTTGACTCCTTTGGAACTTGATTGGGATTACAACATTATACATAGACCGCCATCCAACTGCATCTATGACTAATAATCCACCTTCAGGTTATCATCCGAACCCCCTCCAGTATTAAGTTACAAGCAACCGATTATTGCTTTACGAATTACGTGTAATGTAAACAATACGATTGTTCTATGAACAAAGGATTGTTGTTTTCTCCCTAGTAGCAACAACACATCTAGTACCTTAGAGATTTCTGTCACTTCCCCAGATTACTAGAGGCATGAACCCACTATTGAGCATAAATACTAACTCTTGGAGTTGCTAGCATCTACTTGGTCAAGAAATAGCTACTAACAACGGAAAGCATGCAAGATCACAAATAACAAAGACATGATACAATTAATAATCAATTGGAAATAGCATCTCAATATCCATCGGATCCCTGCAAACACAACATGCAGAATTACAAATGGATGATCTTGATCATGAACGGAGCTCACAAGATCTAGACATGAAAGCACAAACGAGGACAACCAGCCATCTAGCTACTACATGGACCCGTAGTCCAGAGATGAACTACTCACGCATCACACCGGAGGGTTGCATGATGATGATGAAGACCTCCAGGGTGAATTCCCCTCTCCGGCAGGGTGCCGGGAAGAGCTTCAGATCCCTCCCGATCTAGGGATGGAGATGACGGCGGCTATAGACTCTTTCGTGTATTTTTGATCGGGTACTTAGGGTTTTGGTCCCGACTGCAATATATAGGCGGAAGGAGAGGCCGAGGGGGTGATGGGGTTGGCCAGACCACCCCTTGGCGCGGGCTAGGGCTGGCCGCGCGGCCAGGTGGTGTGGCCGGCCCCCAGCCCTTCTTCGTCTCGTATTCTGGCTCCAGATGTCTTCCGGAAAAATAGGCACTTTGGCTTTTGTCCTGTCCAATTCCGAGAATATTCATTTTCTGACTTTCCTGGAACCAAAAACAGCAGAAAACAGGCAATTGGCACTGTGGCTCTTGTTAATAGGTTAGTCCAAGAAATCATATGAAAAGTACTCCAAAGTGTGGACAAAACACAAGAAAGTAGATAAAACCAAGCATGGAGCATCAAAAATTATAGATACATTTGCAATGGATCAACGCTCGATCATGAAGGCGCTGTAGGGCAACCTCGACTTTGACTGGGCTGACATCCATGTGTCCTCCTCCTACCCAGATGACTTCCTCGTCCATTTCACGCACTCGTGGCAGCAAGACATGGCCTTGGAGCTTGGGTCAGTCCCTCTGCGGAATAGGTCCATGGCCCTGATGATGTGGTCGCTGACGGCGCGTGGGTGCCCAAGCACTTGGAGGTACTACTGTCGGGTCATGTTGGAGGGCTTACCGCTCAATGCCTAGGACGAAACGGCCACCATCAAGGAGGGTGATGGGCGCTGCTTGCAAGCTGAACTGTGTGTGAGGCGAACGGTCATGAAGGACAACACAACGACGTTCTTTGTGTGGGTGTGGAGCCTTGACCCGGACCTCATCCCGCGCGTGAAGGCCCATACCATCCTCACCAGGCCGGCAGCGGGTAGGGAGGCGCTACCGGAGGGAACACTGGCAGAAGAAGGGCAGGACGGGCCACTATATCAAATTCTTGTCCACCTCGACACCGTCATCGACATTACTCTGATTGACGAAGGATGCCGCTGCCATGGCCAGAAGTGGCCTTTTAGGATCCGCCACGAATTGGAGTTCAGAATCAAGGACGGTGACGCTGATCCGTGGCGACGCTCGAGCCGCGACTGGATGGGGCCATCCAATCATCACTGGGACGATGAGGACCGTCGTGACGGCCGCGATGGCAGCCGCGGTGCGTGGAGGCATAGTGACCACGGTGGTGGGGGAGGTGGATAGGGTGGATCGTGGCACCACTCGGACCATCACCATTCGTGCCAGGACCATCAAGATCGCCATGACTGTCGCGCTTACCTGTCCCCTAAGCATCGGCAGCGAGGCCACTCTTAACAACAGTGTTCCTGCAGCTTGGTCGACTTGGGTGCCACTAACGCCGACCCACTAGCGGTTGTGGAGGCGCAAGGGCAGGTCGCCGCCCCAATTCTCATGCATCCTCCCGTGTCGGTGCAACCGCCACGCGAGCACATGGGCCGCTCGCGCACTCCTAAGGGCGTCCTCGCCATGGGCGGCACTCCATTCCCACCTCGCAGCCAATCCCACGGAAACAACCCTAGCAGTCCGATGTTGTACTCGCCACCATTGCAGCAGTGGGGCAACATCGACAATGAAGTGCAATATGTCATGTGCTCGCCGAGCATGGAGCAATTCGACAACCCCGTCAACGGGATGCCGGCTCCACCGCGGCCACAGATTCCATGGGCGGAGAACCTGACCAGCGGGCAAGTGCCACCGGTGCTGAGTGTGTTTAATGATGCTTGGTCCGCCAACATTGTCCAGGTGGGACATGGCGATGTCGCGGCGATAGCGGAGGCAGCTGCTGGGCTAGGAAACTACTGGAGCAACCTACTCCTGGAGATGTCCGCCGAGCATGTACCCTCGCAGCACTTCATTCGGGAATGGTGTAGAGCCTAGGCGGAAGACCGAGCCCACACCATCGGCCACGACTAAGGGTTGGAGGCGCTAGGGCTTAAGCAAGGCTCCATCCAGTTGGGTGACAGATTTTTGGCCCTTGCCAACAGGAGCACTTCCCGAGCCTACTGCAGAACATCAACACGCTAGTGAGCGAGAAGACGCTATACAAGGTCGAGGTCCTTGGCGGCCTACCCTAGCCGGCCTCCACCGGGTGGCAGCAGCAGGACATCTTCAACACACCACCGCAGCCACGCCAGCCTCCATCTTCGGAGCAATCATCTGATGACATTGATGACGAGAGGCTGTTCGAGGTCACCTTGAAGTCCAATGCGCTCCGGGCGCTGCGCGACGCCAATATGTGTGGGAAGGAACTCATGGAGGATGTTACTTCCAGGGTGGCTGACATAGAGGTGGAACCGAAGACTACATGCATGACTAAGGTGGTGGGCATGTTCTCACAGTCGCTGCCGGGGTTCCCCACAAAAAAACCATAGAAGAAGAAGACTGGGGCAAAGAAAATCTTCTCAATGCCTTCCTCATTGAGAACGAGTGAGAGGACAGTGACAAGAACATCAACCATGAGGACCAACCGTAGGGCTCAAGCAACAACTTGCAAAAAGATGGGCCTAATTAACCATGAGGACAAGTTCAATGATGAGATCCTGGCCCAGTACATAAGCCCCTTCCAGGAGCCGCTGACATAGGAGCAGGTGCTAGGCCTCGGAGCGCTAGCGGAGGTCTGTAGCAGGCCTGGCTTCGCCCTTCTAGAGAAGGACATGACAGAGATGTTGCGGGAGTCGCCGTATGCGGGATGAGCCATGGAAGCTGCTTGAGTTGATTAGTTTCAATGGATTGTACGCCACCACATCACTTTGTCTTACTGAAGCCAGCTACAACACGTACCCATAGTCGACACGTAACGCTGTTGCTGAGGCCCACCCAAACCGCCCGTTGTTGTTTCCCTACCAAGCGTGTAGTGCAACGAAGTCAGGCACATGCCAAAGCCTTCTCTAGTAGTGGGAGAAGCCGCCATCCTTTGTAGAGCACTTGTATGCAGTATCTGCTAATGCTAAACTCGTATTGTCGATTCTGTGCTCATGATGATGCAACTTAAACTGCTCAGTTGGAATGTTAGAGGGCTAAATGACCAGGCCCAACATATTGTCGTGTGCGACTTAGCTTATAGCACACGCTGTTGCATCCTTTGTATCTAGGAGTCCAAACTCTCACAATTATCTAATGAGGATAAGGTGCAAATTGTTGGGAAAACGCTTAGCGGTTGCGCCCACCTTCCTGCAAGCGGGACAAGAGGTGGGGTGCTCCTTTTCTGGCATGAAGACATGTTCACGGTAACAAATGTTGCAGTCAGGGAGTTCTCCATCACAACAAATTTCATCCTCAGCTCTATTAACTAGTCTTGGATGCTAACAAATGTATATGGGTCGGCTGACAACAAGCATAAATTGAGCTTTCTAAATGAGGTCGTTAGTATCCGTGCTTAGATGAATGGACCATGGATGGTCATTGGAGATTTCAACATGATTCTTCATGATTAGGACAAGACCAACTATAGGGTAAACAGGACCTGGATGAGATGGTTCAGAACGGCGCTTGATGCGAGTTTCCTTAAGGAAATCAGGTTGGTTGGGAGACGGTTTACATGGAGTAATGAATAGGAAGACCCAACTTGTCGTTGTATTGGGAACGGCAGTACCTGAGGAGGTTAGATAGAGGTGTGGGGACTAGCAGGGAAGCTATCGATGGTGTCCGCAGGCGATATTGGATACAAGCGAGCGTAGCGGGATGCAAGAAGTACCCAGGTTCGGGGCCCTCGTGGTGAGGTAAAGCCCCTACTCCTGCCGGATCTGACTATGTGGAATACTCGAACTACAAGTGTTCCTCGAGCTGTATATGGTAGCTACTGCCTTAAATGTTGTATGACCAACCCTTTCTACTGAGGCCTTGCCTCTCCTTATATAGGCAGAGAGGCAAAGGTCTCACTGGCTAGTCCGACTGGCGGGCCCCACAGGCAGGTCCCAGCCGACTAGTCATCTACAGTGTCCAGTATGGCTTGTGCTATCGGAGTATGAGCGGTATGGCCGTCGTAGGCACAGTGGACGCCGTGCGAGCCTATCGTCAGCACAGGCCACTGTTCCTGCGTCATCCACACAAAGTCTTCGGTATGGCCGGGTGGTTGCCAGTCTTGTCACCGTACAGGGCGTACCGTGCACTGATACACACGTCGTCCTGTCCCATTGATTGAGTCCGGCTACGTCGCCGTATCCTGTTGTCCCTTGCCGATCCGGCTACCGGGTGATAGCCGGCCTGTCTTGCCCTGTCCGG
Organism: Avena eriantha; assembly: GCA_910589775.1. Taxonomy (NCBI): domain Eukaryota; kingdom Viridiplantae; phylum Streptophyta; class Magnoliopsida; order Poales; family Poaceae; genus Avena; species Avena eriantha. Next base: position 73,548,225 of record OU342745.1, on the reverse strand, counting down.
CTACATCTGGTCAGCCAGACGCGATCCGACTGTCTTGTTTCTTATTCGGTTGGGGTACCTGGGGATCATCCCCCTGACACTAGCCCCCGAGCGCATGTGGATTCCGCCCTTAGGCGAAATGTGCGCGCGCTTCCTCTTGCTTTTGAATTTGTGTCCGACTGAGCTTGGCGGTTGTGCTACCCGTAACGTCAGTGCTGACGCCGGCCACGCGCGCACGCGCCATCATTGCTCTGCGGCGGGCAGCGTAACGTCCCGTCGCACGTCGCCTCGGGAAACTGCTATCCGGCGCTTCGATTCTTGCTCCAGGATCTTCTGCGCATCCTGCCCTGGCACACAGGATCTAGGCGGCGGTTGGGGTGTGGGTTGCCCGGATGCACGCCATGTGCCCCGTCGACGTTGCCCTTCCGGTCCTTTAAAGGGATGCCACGGGGGAGGCAGTTTCTTTCCTTCGCTCCCCCGCTGCAGTTTCCTTCTCCCTCGCGTGCTCCTGCTTCTACGCCCTTGCCCTTTGCGCCGCCTGCTCGCCGTCGTCGACGTTACGGGCCACCGCCACTCTTCCATCGCCGCCCCCTCCGTTAGCTGGAAATGGCCGCCGGCCGCGGGGTTTGGTGCGGCTCCTCCGTCACCGCGGATCACATCCAGAAGTATCGCGCCACCCGCGTTCTCCCATCGGAGGAGGAGGTGGCGGTGCGGTTGGCACCGGCGGGAGAGGTGTCGCCGCACCCGGCGGAGGGGGAGCACGTCATCTTCCTCTCCCACTTGGCACGCGGGTTCGCCCTTCCGGTGAACCCATTCCTCTTGACATTTCTTGATTTCTTCGATCTTCGCCTCCACCACCTCGGCGCTAACGCAATCAGGATGTTAGCGCACTTCGTGGCTTTCTGCGAGAGCTACCTCAGAATCCAGCCGGATCTTGGGCTCTTCTGCCGGCTCTTCTGAGTTCGGCTGCAGGTGCAATTCACTCAAGGGCCACTAGTCGTCTACGGCGGCGCCTCCATCTACTCCCGCTCGCAGACCGGCTACCCTAAATTCCTTCTTCACGATACGGTACGACTGTGGCAACAGTCGTACTTCTACGTGAAGAACCTCACCAACATCAACCGAATCAATCTTTCGGCCTTCCAGGACGTCGAGTCCAGCCGGCAGAACTGGGACTTGAAGTTCCACGGCGACAAGGCGGAGATGGATGAGTTGCTGAAGCGCATGCGCTCGCTCGTCCACTGCCGGCTGACCGGCCTGGACGTCACTCTCAGCTGGATGTCCCGGCTGATGATGCCGTTGCAGCAGCGAGCACACAAGATGTGCTACTACTCCGGCCGGCTGGACCCGACCCGGCTGTCGCGCCGTGATCCCCGCTACCACAACCTGAAGGAGTGGGTGTGGACGATCACCAAGGAGTGACTGCCGGAGAACTGGAAGTTCAGCCTGGCGCCTTATACCCAGGAGAAGCGCGCGCCTCGGGTAAGCTCTTCTAACCGGATGCTCTTTTGGTGTTTCTTGTACTTGTTCCTTGTTTTCGTTTGGCTGATCTCTTGTATTCGGCATATGTTCCCTTGCATCATCCGCGAGGAGGGAGAGGCTCCCCTCGAGGAATTCACGTTCGACTTGCCCGAGCCGCGCAGTCAGCGGTCCGGCGAGGAATCGGATGGGGACGGCGATGCCTTCCCTAGTCGGAATGACGAGCCGGCAGCCGACCCGCACGTGGAGGTGCACGAGGAGGAGGCCGCGCCGACCACGGAGCCGGCGACGCGCTCCGCGACGGACGAGGAGGCAGGTGGGAGCGGCTCCAGCCGTTCCGGCTCCCACCGCCCTGCGACGGAGGAGCCGGTCCGGCGCCTTGCCGCCAACCCGTCTCGGCCGGAAGAAAGGGCCACCCCCAGTTGTGCCGGGGTATGCTGCTTCCCCCCTCCACTTTTTCTTTCGGCGCTTTCTGCCTATTTGCCCCTTTTTCTTCTTTTTCTGACTTTGCTTTGTTTTGCTCTTGTCTTCTCCTCTTTCTTTTTAGCACGCTGGTCTCCCTTGGAGCCGCGAGCCCGGCACGCGCGCCGGCCGGGTCGCCGCCCCGTGCCCCGACTGCACCGACCCACGCCCCTCCTTCTTCTGAGGCGCAGCCTTCACCTCCCCCTCGGGCTGAGCCGACCGCCTCCGCCCAGCCGGAAGTCCCCCTGCCGGAAGCAGAGTCCTCCCAGCCGGAAGGCTCCTCCACGGGCGCGCGGGGGGCTGCCGGCAAGGAGCTCGTCGTCGTTGGCGACAATAACTCCGACGAGGAGCCTGGGGAGGAATGGCGGACTGCGGTGGTCGCGGCGAAGGAGTCCTTGGCCGTCAATGCCGTGGACGACGACGCTTCCTCCGTCGCCTCGCTGTCGGACCTTGCCGCCACGCTCGAGCTGGCGGTGAAGGAGATCCGGCTGCTGGAGGCCACAACCGGCGGGAACCGGACGCTGGAGTAGAAGCTTGCTGCCACCAACGGGACTTCCCAGAGTAAGTTCGCTTCACCCGGCTTGCCCTTTTTTTTGCTGATAGCCGATTTTGTTGCAACCATCCTCGTGTGCGCTCAGCGCGAGATCGATCGCTTGAAGAAAGCGAACGACCGGCTGAGCAAGTCCAATTCTACTCTGCGGCTGCAGATCAAGGATTGGCATGCGAAGGTGGACGTTCTGGAGGCCACCATCAAGGAGCGCGACGCCTCGCTCGCTAGCCGGGCTGAACCCTTCTCCCTTCTCGAGGCCCAGAACAAGGACCAAGAGAAGGAGATCAAACGGCTAGCGACCAAGGAGAAGGCGCTGGTGGAGGAACTGATGCAGGTCGGCCACACTGCCAAGGGTGAGTCCTTTTCCCATCTTCCTTTCCTTCCGGATCCGGTAGTCGGATCTGACTCCTCTTTTGTGACAGCCTTTTACCCCGGCATGGACCTGCTGGCCTACAACCGGCTGTAGGAGAACTGGCCGGGAGCGCAGCCGACGGCCCAGGAGCTCGTTGTTCTCTTGGGCGAGGAAGCTGCCAAGCTTCGTCAGGCGGCGTGGGACGTCGTCTCCTTCGTGTGGTCGGAGGCTCCGGTTCCGGAGACGATGGCGCAGCTAGCTGCGAAGGTGGGGGAGGTGCCGGCTGCGGTGGACCGACTACGAGACTTGGCGGCGCGGGCCAGAGCGGAGATGGCTCTGGCCCTCATGCTCTCTTGGTACAAGGACGCCCGCGTCGAGAAGATCGACGGCGGCTTCCGTGCCGGAGCCGATCTTGCCGCCATCCGCCAGGCCCATCCGGAGCTCCGCGGATCCACCATCAAGATCGCCGATTACGTGGATCTCGACGAGGTGCTCACCGACTCGGAGTCTGTTGGTACTCCTGATGTGGAGGTCCCGATGCCGCCGCCTGCTAGCGCTGGAACCGGACCAAGCTCCGTGCCTCCTCCGCCGCCCGAAGCTTCTGCGGGCCAAGAACTCCCCCACGGCAAGGGTCCTGCCGTTTAGTTATCGCCCCGGGATGCCGGGTGTATTTGTCTTGCTTCAGTTATGTGTGAAAACTTGTCTGTCTATACCGGTTGTCTCTGATGCCGGGTAACTTATGGGAGCTTTGCCTCCTTTCTATTTGTTAATATTGACCTTGCTTGGATTTCCTACAACTTGTGTGCTTCGAATTTTCTTTCAATGCTTCACCGGTTAACTTTATCCGGCTTACTTCGCCCGGCTACACACTTTTAGCCGGGGAACTGCACCTCCAGTGGGGGCGTGCGAGCGCACCCACTGGGTGTAGCCCCCGAGATTCGTAGTAGCTGGCGTAGCTAGGTGCTTCGAATCTTCCTTCTTTCCCAATTCTTCTATCTTTATCCGACTAGACTCATCTCAGTCGGTTGCTTTCGCTGGCTGAACACCTTCAGCCGGGGGAACTAACATTCCAGTGGGGGCGCGTGAGCGCACCCACTGGGTGTAGCCCTCGAGATTCGGAGTAGCTGGCGTAGCCAGGTGCTTTGAATCTTCCTTGTCTTTTCTTGCTCCAGCCCTTGCCCTCACCTGGGCTCCGAACGGCCGGCTAAACCCCTTTTGCCGGTCGGGAACCACAAGATTCCATTGGGGGCGCGCGAGCGAACCCAGTGGGTGTAGCCCCCGAGATTCGGAGCGCTTGTTGAAGGCAAGGACTTCGAATCTTCTTTCCTTCTCCTGATTTCTGACTCGAGTAGTCGGACAAAATGTACATACGCATACACACATGTCCACATAGGTTAGTAGGTTAGTCTGCCAAATTGTAGCCGGAAAACGGCTTGTTTTTCGAAAACTGGCTTGTCCCTTTCTAGACACTTAGTCGCTTTCCCGTGTGCTCTACTGTTTTCGCTGCGTCCTTGCCGGGCAACCGGGTTGTGGTCTGCAGCCAAAATCGAAGGGAGCTGACAGTACATTGCACACGGTACTAATGGCTTAGCAGCTGGATTGGTTCGAGCTAGTTGTAGGGCCGGGACACCCGATCTGTCGCGCCTCCTCCCTGTTTTTCGTGTGGGATGCCTCGGGCTTTTGCTCTTGCTAGCCGGACAGCCGGGTTGCGGTCTGTAGCTAAGACGAAGAGTGGGCCTCTGACATTGTCACACACTACTCAGTCGGTTTGTTGACTAGGAGGCCGGGTCAGACGGCGAGCCCCCGGGTAGGGGTTGCCGGAGCCGGAAAATCAGAACCGGGAAACATATGCATCCACATTTCTAGCAAGGAGCCCCCTAGATTCTCGTGGGGGTCCGCATTTTCATTCATAGGGTTTTTGGGATACATACACTGCCTGGCGACTAGGTGTAAAACGGGCGCAGCAGGGCCGCGTTCTAGGGACGCTCGGTCTCCTCGTCTCACTTGTCCATCTTGTTCCTGCGCGGCTGTTGCGCGTCGATGAGGTAGTAGGAGTCATTCGGCAGCGCCCGACTGATGATGAAGGGGTCCTCCTAGGGTGGCGATAGCTTGTGCATGCCCTTCGTGTCTTGCACCAGCCGGAGAACCAGGTCACCCTCGCGGAATGCGACTGGGCGGATCCGGCTGGAATGGTAGCGACGTAGTTGCTGCTGGTACAGGGCTGATCTAGACAAGGCCAGCTCGCGGGCCTCCACCAGGAGGTCCACTCCGTCCTCCCGCGCCTCCTGGTTGGCTTTTTCGTTGTAGAGGAGCTTGCGAGGGGAGTCGAACTTGATGTCGGTGGAGAGGACGGCTTCCGATCCGTAGACTAGGAAGAATGGCGTGTAGCCGGTTGACCTATTCGGCGTGGTGCGGAGGCTCCACAGCACAGCCGGAAGTCCTTCGATCCAACATCCGGGTGAACGCTCCAATGGCTCGATGAGACGTGGCTTGATGCCGGCTAGCACCAAGCCGTTTGCTCTTTCGACTTGCCCATTGGATTGCGGGTGCGCGACGGAGGCAAGGTCTAGTCGGATGCCCTTGTTGCTGCAGAACAGGGCGAAGGCCCCCTTGGCGAAGTTCGTGCCGTTGTCGGTCATGATGCTGTTGGGGTAGCCGAAGCGGTTGATGATGTCGGTGAAACAGGTCACAACCGTCGCTCCGTCCAGCTTCCGGATAGGCTTGGCCTCGATCCACTTTGTGAACTTGTCCACCGCCACCATCAGGTGGGTCATGCCCACGCATGCTCGCTTGAAGGGACCGACCATGTCGAGGCCCTAAACCGCGAAGGGCCAGGTGATCGGTATGGTCTTGAGTACCGAAGTTGGCATGTGCCTCAGCTGCCCGAAGCGCTGGCACCCATTGCATGCGCGGACCACCTGCTCAGCATCCTCGAGGGCGGTGGGCCAATAGAAACCATGGCGGAATGCCTTGGCAACTATCGCCCTTGACGAAGCGTGGTGCCCGCAGTCGCCCTGGTGGATATCCTTGAGTAGCCGGTAGCCCGTGCCCACATCAACACATCTTTGGAAGATACCAGATACGCTGCGCTTGTACAGCTCGCCGTTTATGATGGTGTACATGTGCACGCGGCGCCGGATTTGCCTAGCCTCCACCTCGTCGTCCGGAAGTTCTCCATTGGCGATGTAGCTCATGAAGGGCTCTGCCCAGGATGGCACTTCCCGGATGACGAGGACGCTCTTGTCCTCCGACTAACGGGTGTCGGGGGGTCGTCCGGGTGGCGTACCCGGAACGGCAGCCCCCGAGCCACTAGGCGAGCCGGCAGCCCCCGGGTCTTGCGAGCCGGAAGGCACTACCTGGCCGGAATTGGTGCGGGTCTTCTTCTTCGGCGGTTCTGCCGGCTCCGCTTCCGCCGTACCGTCAGCCGGAACGCTTCCTGCCCAGACGATGGAGTCTGATTCTGGTGATGAGTTGATGGATGGCTTGCGCAGGTGCTCCAAGTAGACCCCTGGTGGGATAGCCTGCCTGGTGGATCCGATCTTGGAGAGCCCATCGGCTGCCTCGTTGTTAATGCGGGGGATGTGGTGAAATTCGCACCCATCGAAGGAGGCGCTGAGCTTCTGGACGTGGAACCGTAGAGAGCCATGTTTGCATCTCTGGCTTCCCACTCTCCGGATACCTGCTGCACCACCAAGTCCGAATCCCCGAAGCACAGGATCCGATTGACACCGATCTCCTTGGCCAGCCGGAGCCTGTGCGCTAGTGCCTCGTATTCAGCTACGTTGTTGGAGGCCTTGAAGTGGATCTATAGCACGTATTCCAGCCGGTCTCCTTTGGGCGAGGTGAGCACGATGCCGGCTCCCAAGCCCCCGAGCATCTTCGACCCGTCGAAGTGCATCCACCAATGGTCCGAATCCGGAACCGGTGGGAGATACTGGGTCTCGGCCCAGTCGACGAGGAAGTCCGCCAACGCCTGCGACTTGATCGTCAGCCGGGGCACGTACTGGATGGAGTAGGCGGCAAGCTCGATGGCCCACTTGGCGACTCGGCCGATGGCGTCCTTGTTGCCGATGATTTCCGAAAGGGGTGCAGTGCACACGACCTTAATTGGGTGCTCCTGGAAGTAGTGCTTGAGCTTCTTGCATGCCAGGTACACGCCGTAGCACATCTTCTGGTAGTGGGGGTAGTTCTGCTTGGAAAGGGAGAGAACCTCGCTGAGGTAGTAGACGGGTCTCTGAACCGACTGAGCCTTGCCTTCCTCAGGGCACTCCACCACCAGGACGACGCTGACGACCCAGCTGATGGCTGCTATATAGAGCAACATCGGCTCCTTGCTAGCCGGCGTCGCTAGAACCAGTGCTGTGGATAGCATGCACTTGAGGTCGTGAAACGCGACGTCGGCTTGCGAAGTCCAGGAGAACTTGTCCGTCTTCTTCATTAGCTGGTATTACGGGAGTGCCTTCTCCCCCAGCCGGCTGACAAAACGACTGAGCGAAGCCAGGTATCCGGTGAACTTCTAGACCCCAAGCAGGTTCCTGGGCGGCTGCATCCTCTCGATGGCCGCGATCTTCTCCTGATTCGCCTCGATACCTCGCTGTGAAACGAGGAAACCGAGTATGGCCAGACGGTACTCCGAAGACGCACTTCTCTGGGTTCAGCTTCATCTGGTACTGGCGGAGGTTGCCAAATGTTTCTCCCAGGTCCTTGAGGAGGGTGCACTTCTCCTTGGTCTTGATGACCACGTCATCCACGTAAGCGTGCATGTTTCGGCCTATCTGCGAGTGCAAGCATTTCTGCATACATCGCTGATAGGTGGCGCCTGCGTTCTTTAGGCTGAAAGGCATGGTTACATAGCAGAAAGCCCCGTAGGGGGTGATAAATGATGTCTTAATCTGATCAGCCGGGTTTAGACGGATCTGATTGTACCCGGAATAACAATCTAGAAAATACAACAAATCACAGCCGGCCGTGGAATCGATGACTTGATCGATATGGGGCAAGGCGAAGGGGTCTTTCGGGCACGCCTTGTTCAGGCTGGTGTAGTCGATACACATGCGCCAGGTCTTGTTCTTCTTCAGCACCCGGACTGGGTTCGTCAGCCAGTCCGGGTGGTACACTTCCATGATGAACCCGGCTGCAAGGAGCCGGGTGATCTCATCACCGATTATCTTTCTCTTCTCCTCTGCGAACCGGCGCAGAGGTTGCTTGACCGTCTTGGCATCCGGGCGCACATGAAGCGAGTGCTCGGCGAACTCCCTCGGCACACCCGGCATGTCCTTGGGGGACCATGCAAAGATGTCCCGATTCTCACGGAGGAAGTCGACGAGCGCGCCTTCCTATTTGCTGTCCAAGCCGGCACCAATGGTGACGAACTTAGTCGGGTCGGAGGCGTCGAGCAGGATCCTCTTCCTCTCCTTTGCCGGCTGGAAAGCTCCTTCTCCAGCCGGTTTGCTGCTAGCCGGAATGTCCTGCTGGACCATGGCCACATTGCGCATGATCACGCGCTTCTCTTCGGCTATGATGAGGGCCTCTACCAGTTTGGAACCAGCTGAGGCGCACTCCATCAACCGCCTGAAGCAGCCGGCGACGGTGATCACGCCGTGGGGTCCCGGCATCTTCGTCTTGAGGTAGGCGTAGTGGGGGATGGCCATGAACTTGGAGAGGGCGGGGCGCCCGAGGAGAGCGTGGTAGGAGCTTGTCAGATTTACCACCTCGAACCAGATTGGTTCGCGGCGGAAGTTCTCCTCGGTCTCGAAGATGACGTCCAACTGGATTTTCCCCAGCGGGGCGCAGGCTGGTCCCGGCAGTACGCCGTGGAACGTCGTGGTAGTCAGGCGTAGGTCGCTTTCGCGAATGCCTAGCTTCCTAGTGAGGACTGGTAGAGGACGTTGAGGCTGCTGCCTCCGTCGATGAGGACGCCCGAGAACCGGCAGGTGCGCGCGTTGGAGACGATGAGAGGGTCGAGCACCATGGCGTAGCCCCCGGGAGTCGGTAGATGCTCAGGCTGATCCGCCCGGCTCCAGGTGATGGGGGTTTCCGACCAGTTCGGGTACTCGGGGACCGGAGAGACGATGGCATTGACCTCCTTGGAGCGTCGCCTACGGCTGTGCTTGTCGTCCTGCTCCGTCTCGAAGATATGGTAGGCAGCGTGTGGCTGGGGGTAGCCGTTGTTGTTGTTGCCGCCGTTGCCGCCGTTACCATCATTGCCGGCTCCCCTAGCCGGTGGTGGAGGTCCACCCGGTAGGGGAGGCGGGGGACGAGGCTAGTTGCCCTGGTCCTTTAGCTGGCGGGTCCAGCTGCAGTTCCGGGTGGTGTGCATAGCCGGCTTGAAGGGACCGCTATGCCACTTGCACGGGCCGTCGAACATTTGGTCGAAGGTGAGCTGTGGCTTCAGCCTCCTTGCCTCATTAGCCGGCGCGTCGGGTGCTCCCTCCACAGCATTGACCTGTCGCGCGTGGTAGCGAGGCTTCTATTGTCCAGCCTGGCGGTCCCCATGGAACCGGTTGTCGTTGCCGTGGCGCCTGGAGGATCCGGCTTCTCCAGCCGGATTGCTGGGTCGGTCGCGAGCCGGCTCCGTGGGAGTCGGACGGCCGTCCGCGTTTACTCGGAGGGGCTTCTTCATGGCGGCATCCACCGTGGCGTACTGGTCCGCAACCGTCATGAGCTCTGCCATGGTTTTCGGCTTGTCACACAGTAGCCGGTGGCGAAGCATGGTGCCTTCTCGGCAACCCTCGATGAAGAAGCTGATGGCTTGGCTCTCCAGGATGCCCTCGCAAGTGTTGCGCAGCTCTGTCCACTTGGCGAGGTACTCGCGATCGGTCTCGCGGTCGCCCTGGACGCACAAGGCCAGGTCGAGCGGGTGCCCTGGGCGCTTGTACGTGCCGTTGAAGTTGCGGACGAACACCTTCTCGAAGTCAAGCCAGGCATTGATGTTGTTGGGCGCAAGGCTATTGAGCCATGTCCTTGCCGACCCAGTTAGCATGAGGGGGACGTAGCGCACGGCTGTGCGCTTGTTCCCTTGGGCGATGCCGGCTGCCGTAGCGTAGTCGGTTAACCAGTCTTCTGGCTTCATGCTGCTGTCGTACTTGGGGGTGTCCCTAGGCAGGGAGAATTTATTTGGAAACGGCTCGTTCTGGATGCGGGGTCCGAAATAAACCGGGCCGGTCGAATCTTCCTCCTCCGTGAGGCGCGCTTGAGCGAGGAGCTCGATGCGGTCGCGGGCATCCGGACAATTCGGGTTGGTCTCTCCCACCCGGCCCGATAGACGGGAACCGGCTGGTTTGGGCGCTCTGGCTGGCGGAGGGGGAGGTGGCGGGTTGCTGTTCACCGTCTGCTCTTGGCGCGGCTGGCCCCTGTTGCCAGAGCTGCCACGCCTACTGCGGGCCCTGGGCGGCTGAGGGGAGGACGCCTGCTGGGTGTCACGCGGCGCGCCCCTGCTGTTGGCAGGTAGCCTGCTCCCCCTAGAGTAGCTAAGGTCTTCCTGTGTTTGCCGGTTGGCACCGGCCTGCTCGTCCGCGACGCGGAGGAGCTCCTGCACGCGAGCGTCCTGGCAGGCTCGCTCCTCGCCCTCCAGGCTGGGTAGTTCCTCTGCCGCGGCTCGCGCCGCGCGCAAGTTCTTGATGGGTGTGCTGTAGGTGGGCCGTGTGAGGGCAGGCGCGGGATCTGGTTCCCGTCCTTTTGCATCCTACCGCCCAGCTCGCCGCCCCGACGCCGTACCTGGCCGCGCCGGCTCGGCTCTGCGGTAGCCGGAGTGAGGCCGTGCGCGCGGTCGTACTCGCCCCGGGTGATCTCGAGCTGCTTGCGGGCTGCCGCTAGCTCCATGGCCTCATGGAGGAGGATCTGTCTCTCCATGCTGAAGTTGGCCTCCGCCTCCTCCGGGTTATCCCCGAGGTTAACCGGCGTCAGGAGCCGATCAATGGCATCCTCCACCAGGTTCCGGGGCTGCGGGGGAGCGGAAGTTCCGACCTCGTCCGCGCCTCGCTGCCACGGCTGGCGGGGATGTGAGCTGGAAACGGCCATCATGACCTCCACGCCACGGGATGCGGTAGAGGCACTGCCGCCTGAGCACGGCAGCTCCGCGACAGAGACGATTTCCCTAGGGAAGCGCTCCGGGACGGTGGTGACGTAAACGGGGAGATCGCCGAATAGCAGGACGGTGTCGTTCGCCGGGAAGGAGGTTCCGGCGAAGCAGGAAGCGTTGTCGATGACGCAGTCGAAGTTGCCAAGCGTGAGCACCAGGCCGAAGGCCACGCGCTCACTGGCTGAAGTGCGGGGTCCCGTGCGGAACGTGACTCCGGTCGAAGCCATCTTGCCCCACGGTGGGCGCCAACTGTCGTTGTATTGGGAACGGCAGTACCTGAGGAGGTTAGATAGAGGTCTGGGGACTAGCAGGGAAGCTATCGACGACGTCCGCATGTGAGATTGGATACAAGCGAGTGTATCGGGACGCAAGAAGTACCCAGGTTCGGGGCCCTCGTGGTGAGGTAAAGCCGCTACTCCTGCCGGATCTGACTATGTGGAATACTCGAACTACAAGTACTCCTCGAGCTGTATACACTAGCTACTGCCTTAAATGTTGTATGACCAACCCTTTTTCCTGAGGCCTTGCCTCTCCTTATATAGGCAGAGAGGCAAAGGTTTCAATGGCTAGTCCGACTAGCGGGCCCCACAGGCGGGTCCCAGCCGACTAGTCATCTACAGTGTCCAGTATAGCTTGTCCTATCGGAGTATGAGCGGTATGGCCGTCATAGGCACAGTGGACGCCGTGTGAGCCTGTCGTCAGCACAGGCCACTGTTCCTACGTCATCCACGCAAAGTCTTCGGTATGGACGGGTGGTTGCCTGTCTTGTCACCGTACAGGGCATACCATGCACTGATACACACGTCGTCCTGTCCCATTGATTGAGTCCGGCTACGTCGCCGTATCCTGCTGTCCCTTGCCGATCCGACTACCGGGTGATAGCCGGCCTGTCTTGCCCTGTCCGGCTGCATCTGGTCAGCCGGACGCGATCCGACTGTCTTGTTTCTTATCCGGTTGGGGTACCTGGGATCATCCCCCTGACACAACTCTTGTCCGTCTACACCACGCCTTCTACAATAGTCACTAGGAGGACATGCACCCGGCCTCGAAACTTCTCCCGCAAGCCTCCTCCATGTCAGATCACTTCCGTACATTAATGGTGCAAGACAACATCACCCATGCTCAGCCGATTCCCGTTCGAGAGCTACTGGCCCTTACTACAGGGATACATCATGGTGATCGATTAGACTTGGACTGAGCGATGCAACCTCATAAATCCATTCGCCATCTTGGATCGCAAATTAAAGAGGATGGCTAAACACCTGGCGTGCTGGGCCAAAAACTATGTGGGTGACATCAGAAAAAATGTTGCTGGGGGAGGAAATCATTCTGCGGATGGATTCTTCCCATGAGAGTTGGCAGCTCACGGTGGTTGGGCATGAACTCAAGACTAGTCTCAAAGCTAGGGCTGTTGGGATGGCAGTAATTAATAAAGTTAAAGCACAGCAGTGAGCCAAAATCAAATGGCTCAACCTCGGTGATGCCAACACGATGTTCTTGCACACGAAGGTGGCCCACCATAGGATCAAAAACAAAATACACTCCCTCTAATCAGAAAGTGGAACTACAAGATCACCTGCAGAGATTGAGGAGGTCGTCAACAACCACATGTCCGCAATCATGGGGACAGATATCAACTGCACCAACCAATTCGATTGGTCCCAACTTAACCTTCCGACACCTAACCTCTCTTAGTTGGATGCTCCCTTCACTATGGAGGAATAAGAGCTGATGTGTTTGCGACACCCGCTGACAAGGCACCGGGGCCTGATGGGTTCTCGAGCGGTTTCTTTAGAACCTCATGGAGCATGATCAAGCAGGACCTATTCAACACAGTGCAGAAAATCTACTACATAAATGACTAGTCGTTTGACAGACTAAACACCGCCTTCTTCATTTTACAGCCAAAAACTGAACAACCAAGACAGATAACACACTACATGTAGGGGTTCGCGTATGAAAACAATAAATTTTTACCCTACGCCCCTTAACGCTTTGTTGCTAGGACCTCTCTATTAGTAATGCAGTAACGGGAGGGGCTTTTCACGCACTTACCCTTGAAGACCAAAAAGCATTGTCAACGCTCGCGAGAGTGTGTTTCATGTAGATGAGCCGAAGCCGACCTCAAGGTCGTGATGAAGTACTCACGCTCATGTGGCTCCAATGACTTCTAGTGCCTCAAATGTTGCACATCACAGGGAGTTACATGCATCCGGTGCCTGGCGATGACTCCCGCTTCCCCGATCCAGTAACAGTTGTAGAAGTAGAGCTCCTGGATCCAAATCTCGCAGCATGACAATGCTCTGTGGTGAAGATGTATCTCGTTTGCATAGTCCGAGCTTGGGACCACAATCACGGGAGAGAGAGAGAATATGAATTGGAGGTCTCCCCAAAGTGAGGAAACCTTTATTGAATATTTGTATATTTATTTGGTCAAAATACCCCACTATATATAGGGGGAAGGGGAGGTACTCCCTCCCTCAAAGTCCATGATGACTGCAGGTGCATAGATCGTTTGTAGCTAGTTTCGAAATAAAGATATCGAACCCACAGGGAGCAGGAGTCTGAATTCTACTAACTCTTGGAATAAATATTATGATAGAAATGCTAAATAAAGTTCTAAGTGACCAGATAAAATGCGAGTATTATGTAAAAATGTGTTTTTGGGTTTTAGGTATAAGAGCAACAATAAATTAAAGTAAAAAACAACTGAATACAGAAACTAAGTATCGTGTATGTAAGAGAGATTGGAACTGCAATAGGGGAAAAAGCATTCTCAGGGAGTAGTGGATACACCACTAGCATTATAAGGAGCTAAGATAAAGATTATTATCACGAACATTGTCAACTATGTATGTGTGGGAGGAACTCGGTATTTGGACAAATAGGCAACAACCGTTGCTCACATCATCCTCATAATTATAGCAGTCAGCAATCAACATCAATCGAATTACTGCGTTATTAAGGGACGTAATCCTATAGGACGTATCCCATGGCATGGATAGTGTTCCGTGAGTTTCCTTGGTTTCCCAAGTTGATACGTAAGAGAGGTCGACTTCTCTCAACATCAAGATGAGGACAATCTAACACATGGTCACAACGATGAATATCATAATAAACTTTATCTTATTTCAGTCTCATACTAGGGTTTCTCCATCTCCCCAAGAACTAATGATCTACTCAGACATGGTGGCAATCAGCACCATGGCAATAACAATGGAATCTATCATAGATGAATAGTACTTGTATAAATCCACAACGAGTACGGAAATTACAACAAGATCTAGACAAGATGTAGATGGGATGGATGGAGATGGTGGCGATGCAGCGGTGGATGATGAACATCGATGCCTTTGCCTCCCGGATCTGCGCAGGGCGAAGATGGATCCCTGGTGGATGAATTCCCCCTCCAGATGCCTTCTGGAGGTGAGGTTTCGGCGATTTCTGGGTGTTCTATATGTCGTTTCTCCGATCCAGCTGCACGGGGTCAAACTATTTGAGGAGGCGGTGGTGGCGCCAACTATACGACCGGAACTATGCGGCCGGAAAATTTATTCTGGTCATACAGTTGGTTGTTGAACCATTTGTCTCCTTTGTTCGCTTCGGGTTTTCTTCTAGTATTATTAATATTTCCCAAATAACCGATTTACATTGTTTTTGACTCCTTTTCTCCTCAGTACAACTGCTCCAAGAATTGTATCCATTGGATCCATCATCTGTCCTGATCCTGGTGAAAACATACATAGAATGTGCACGTGAGCACCGTAAAATACCAAGATCCTACATCTACAATGCAAAATAAAAGTGTAAAACATGATGCAAAAATATGCACGCATCAACTTCCTGATGACCCACAAGTATAGGGGGTGTATCGCAGTATTTTCGAGGGAAGTGAAACCCAATTTATTGATTCGACACAAGGGGAGCCAAAGAATATTTATAAGACTTAACAACTGAGTTGTCAATTCAGATGCACCTGGAAACGATCTTGCTCACATCAGTTTATCAGTAGCAACAGTTTTGTAGTAGGAATAGCAAAGTAGCATCAGCAGTAAAGTAAAGACAGCAGTACAATAGCAGTAAACAGTAGGATTCGAGTGCGGTAGGCATGGGGACGGACGGACGGGCGTTGCATGGACAAAAAAATTCACATAGGAATCAGAACATAGGGCAATTGCAGATAAATAAGATAAAGCATCCAAGTACTAGATAATCCTAGGCATGTGTTCTATATATAGTCATACATGCTCGCAATGAGAACTTGCACAACATCTTTTGTCCTGACTGCCCATTTGCAGCAGGGCCTCAAGGGAACTACTGGTAATTAAGGTGCTCCTTTTAATAGAGCACCGGAGCAAAGCATTAACACTCCGTGAACACATGTGATCCTCACATCAAAGCCATTCCATCCGGTTCTCCCGATTTCTGTCACTTCGGGGCCATTGGTTCCGGACAACAACGTGTGTATACAACTTGCAGGTAAGACCATAAACAATACTATCATAATGAATCAATAACATGTTCAGATCTGAAATCATGGCACTCGGGCCCTAGTGACAAGCATTAATCATAACAAGTTGCAACAAATTCAAAAAGCACTAATAATAGATGGTAGGCACCATGCCCTAACAATCTGATGCCATTACATGAACGATTTCATCCAATCCCTACCATCCCCATAGCCTACAGCGGGGGATTACTCACTCATAGATGGGGGAAACATGGATGGTCGATGGAGAAGTGATGGTGATGATGACGGCGATGATCTCCTCCAATTCCCCGTCCCGGCAGGGTGCCAGAACGGAGTTTCTGGTGCTGTTTCATGGAATCCGGTGGTGGCGGCGGAGCGGAACTCCTTCTGGAAAAATGTCAAACCCCCCTAAGTTTTTAGGTCAGAAGGCAACTAATAGGCGAAGAGGGAGACCGAGGGGGTGTCTGGGGCGGCCGGACCACCCCCTGGCATGGCCAGGCCCAGCCCGCGTGGCCCAGGTGGTGTGGTTGGGCCCCAGCCCTACTCCGTCTCATATTCTGGTTCCAGGAGTCTTCTGGTGAAATAGGATTTTTGGCTTTTGTCCCGTCCAATTCTGAGAATATTCATTTTCTGACATTCCTGGAACCAAAAACAGCAGAAAACAGGCAGCTGGCACTGTGGCTCTTGTTAATAGGTTAGTCCAAGAAATCATATAAAAGTACTCCAAAGTGTGGACAAAACATAAGAAAGTAGATAAAACCAAGCATGGAACATCAAAAATTATAGATACATTTGCAATGTATCACTTCCCCAAGCTTAGACTCTTGCTCGTCCCGAGCAAGTTTAGCTTAATGGATGTGATCCTCATATTCATGAAGCTGAGTCGATAAAATAAATGAGGCACATGCAGCATGTGTTTGTCATATATGCTACATAGAAATGAGTTCATGAATAGTACCTTACTCGAACCATCTGAATAGTATTAGCAGGCTTCCGCACCTCAGTGATCAATAGTTCATAAAAGATGAATCTCAACATAATGTAAAAGTATCCGGTTCAATCAAATGAGTTAGCGAGGTAGTCCCAAATGTTTTAGGATCAATGTATTCACTTGGGATTCAAAATCTCAAAAGTGTCTCTTTGTTATAGTACAATATAGTGGTATATGCCTATTTTCTCTTTGCACACTCGCTCTTTTTCTTCTTTCTTTTCTTATCTTGTGTGTATATGCTAATACTTTTGTTTAAGTGTTGTGTAAAGGATCTAGCCATACATTCCACTTCATGTAGGAATTCAAAGTTTTAACGATCTCAATTATAAAATTCCAATTGTATATGAAGCATTATTATGACTTGAAGATTCTAACTCGACTTGTTCTCACTCTATTTTGATAGCACTTTCATTTTCCTTTGTTCAAGGTTTCTTTCTCAACTCAATTGAATACATAATTTTTCTTTGTAAATCAAACCGTAGACTTACAACATATTGACCAAATTATCTTGATGTGTTCCATTAATACCAATGGTGTGGAAGACTCCTATTGCTATCATCAAGTGCAAGTAAAATTATACTCAAGCCATTCATATATCCAATAAAACAAACACAAACTCAGTATTGCTCCATATATAATAATAAACTCGGAATTTCATAAAATGGATCGACTATTCCTGAAGGGAATTCTAATGATGCAAACTTCATTTCTAGTTTGAACTAATGCAAAACGAAAATAAAAATGTAAATCTTATAAGATAGATTACAAGGTCTTAAAGATCTCCCTGAGCTTGGATTCAAGCCAGGCGGGATCAAATAATCCCTTGCGATTATTTGATACCATGATTGTCGTAGCTCATGGCGCCATGGCACGCGGTATCTTCTCTTCACAGGCTAGCTTGAGACAGAGGGGTTGATTGACAGCTTCTAGTTCTTTAACACGCAGCTTTTAGAAAAGATTATTACTCCCCAGCACTTTCACTTGCTCTTTAATGAACTCATTGTTATCCTGGAGTGTTTGTAGCGCCTTAAGACTCATAGCTAAACCTGCTTTGGTTTTCTGCATGATATTTTCATCAAGTTTGTCAAGATAAACTCATAGGAACCGAAGGTGTTTAGTTGTCCCTGGCTTCTCCTTGTCTATCTCTTCAATCTTCAGCTTGAGGGCCTTCAAATCCCTCTTCCAACGTGCATTGTCGGCGTCGAGGAACTCCGTAGGGATGGTCTTGATCTCCTCCCTTTTCTCGCTATTGCTCCTGATCTCCATAGGAGCCTTTCTTTGTGGCTTCTTTCCCTTGATTGTGTGTCCTCACGTGTGAATAAGAGGTAGATTGGTTTCTAGGGATTATGATTAGAGAGAGAGACAATGGCAGTATATAAGGAGGGTTAGAGGTCGGTAAAACTCGCGAGAAACATCAAATTGTCACCCAAGAAAATAATCTTAACGCAACAGGGAAAAAAATCACGGATTTGGAAGTATCCTACCACGTAACGACCAACTATATGGGCGCGGCCCATATAGCTCCGGCCGTATAGTTGGTTCTGGATAGATATTTCCAAATATCTCGAGTCTGGGTGGATTAAATCACGACTCGAAACCGACAATAACATTTTTTGGCAAATAAAAAAGAAAAGACAAACTAAAAGTGTTTGAGAGTTTAACGACCAACTATACGGCCGGAATTTTGGCTCTGGTCATATAGTTGCGACCGTATAGATACATACACCAAAAATCAAAAGTGTCTGAGAGTTTAACGACCAAATATATGGCCGGAATTTTGGCTCCGGTCGTATAGTTGCGACTGTATAGATACAGACACCAAAAATCAAAAGTGTCTAAGAGTTTAGCGACCAACTATATGGTCAGAATTTTGGCTCCAGTCCTATAGTTGTGACCATATAGATACAAACACCAAAAATCAAAACTGTCTGAGAGTTTAATGACCAACTATACGGTCGGAAAATGGGCTCGGTCATATAGTTGTGCCCATATAGGTCCAGACTACGAAAACAATTTAACAAAGATGGTATAGAGATTTTAACGACTAACTATACGGCAGGAGAATTTTCTCCGGTCATATAGTTGCGCTTGTATAGTTGGTAAAAAACCTCAGAAACTTCAGAAAAACACGAGGAATTCAAAAACAAAAAATTTAGAAGTAAAATATGTTAAAACAAATCACTTATTTGAGTAGAAATACTTACCTCAAACTTACTGTTTGTTTATTCGGGGATGAAAAGCTCCTCCAAAAACAAAGACTTCTTCTCTTTTGGAGGAATTGACCTTAGTTCATTGAATAATTCTCGTAAATGAAAATAACCAAGACTAAAGTTCCTCTCAAAAAGATTGGTGTCTTGCTGGGCAAACATGGACATTGCGTCCAACATCTTTATTTCTTGCCTCTACATAATCTGCAACCCAACGGATCAGTCTTGGCTTATGGTCTTTCCTCTCAAGGAGTTCTTTTAAACCATCATGATCCGTATGAACTCTTACCTTTGCATCAACTATGTAAGAATGAAATTTATCGCAAGAGAAAAATACAGCAAAACGTTCCCTTTCTTCCTTAGGGTAATTCTTTTGAGCACCATTTTGAGTTCTACTAGCATGATGTAGAATATTAAATATGTGACCAATGTGTTGTCCCAGAGTTACTCCTACAACATCATCACTAGATTCACATATTAAGTCAAAGGTTGTATCCTAGATAGGTGGTTTAATGATAGGAGCACGGGATAAAGCATTTTTGAGTTTATCAAAGGCTTCAAGACATTTATCATCCAAATTATATCTTACTCCCTATTGAAGGAGCTTAGTCAAAGGTTTAGATATTCTAGAATCATTTCCAATGAACCTTCTATAAAAACCGACATGACCAAGGAAACTTCTCATAACTTTAATATCCCTAGGTTGTGGCATTATCTCTATAGCCTCAACATTAGCTCTATCCACTTCAATTCCCTTACCTGATACCATGTTTCCAAGGACTATACCTTCTTTGACCATAAAATGGCACTTTTCCAAGTTCAGAACAAGATTGGTTTCTTTGCAATGCTGCAAAACTCTTTTGAGATTATCCAAGCAACTAGTAAACGAAGTTCCATATACGGAAAAGTCATCCATAAATACTTCCATTATCAGTTCTATAAAATCCGGAAAAATAGCAGTCATGCATCTTTGAAAAGTAGCTGGAGCATTACATAAACCAAAAGGCATATGTTGGTAAGCATTTAAACCATAAGGACTAATGAAAGTTGTTTTAAGTTGGTCATCTAGATGAACAACTATCTGAGAAACCAGAGTATCCATCCAAGTAGCAAAAATGAGTGTGATTTGCTAACCTTTCTAAAGTTTGATCTATGAATGGTAAAGGATAGTGATGTTTCCTAGTTTCTTTATTTAATTTCCTGAAGTCTATGCACATCCTATGTCCAACAATAGTTTTAGTAGGTATCAATTCAATGTTTTCATTAGCAACAAAAGTAAAACCGCCCTTCTTAGGGACACAATGAACTGGACTTATCCATTCACTTTCTTTAACAGGATAGATTATACCTGCGTCCAGTAGGCACAAAATTTCTTTTCTTACCACTTCCTTCATTTCAGGCTTCAATCTTCTATTAAATTCCGCAACTGGTTTAGCACCTTCTTCCATGAATATCTGATGGACGGTTATCATGGGACTAATGCCCTTCAAATCATCCATTTAGTACCCAAAGGCCTTGCGATACTCCTTAAGTATCTTCAAGAGTTCTTCTTCTTCTCCTGAAAATTTAGTACTAATAATAAAAGGAAATTTATTTGTATCATCTAAAAACCTGTATTTAAGATTATCTGGTAGAGTCTTCAACTCTAGGGGTGGTAATTCCTCGTCCCCTCTCTTTTCTGGCTCTTCAAAAGCCTCATCAGTTGGAGGTCCCATAATGGGAAGTGAATTGAATTCATCTTCTAGTTCTCCTAGGGACTTGTCCTCCATAACTATTTCTTCATAATTTGGATCTTCATTTATTTATTCTTCTTGATTACTAAAGAAAATAGCTGCCATTTCCTCAATAGTTTTCTCTTCCTCTTCGTCTTATACTTGTGGAGGCCTGTCTTTAAATTTGGAAAAGTGGAACTCCTTTTCCGCTCCCCCAATCTTAAGAGACACAATCTCCTTTTTGAAATCCACATAGGCACCTATATCACTCAAAAAGTTTCTTCCAAATATAATCGGGCAAAGAGTGTCAGCTGGCATATCAACAACTACAAAATCGATAGGAAAGTTTTTGTTGCCAATTGTGATAGTTGCATCTTCGACTACTCCCATTGGAATTCTAAGATTTTTATTGCCTAGCGTAATTATCATATCAGTATTTTCGATTGTAGCCGGTTCTATCTCTTCTTTTATCTCTAAATAGAAATCATAGGATATAACATTAACTTCGGTGCCAAGATCACATAAACCATATTGCGAGGTTTCTTTAAATATGCAGGGAAGAATAGGCTTACCCACATCTTTTACCTTTGTTTTGCCTTCAACCAATACGGAAGTTTCTTCATCAAGTTCAACTATGTTACAATGTGCGTACATAGCCATAATTCCTTCCTTGGTTACCTCTTCACCTTTGGTTTCTTCTAGATGTTCCACGAATTCTGGCATACTTTCTTCTTCCTTCTTCTCCTACATTGCTTTGACCTGTTCATATTCAAGAATATGCTTTTGTGCAGTGTTAGGGAAAGGCATCTCATGTATTGGTTCTAGGGAGGCCAGTGTTGCTTTATATTCTCAGGTTCGGGTGGTGGATCATACTTGACCACACCCTCTTTTGGAGCTTTGATATGTTCTGTAAAAGCTTTAACAACTTGCAACACAAGATCTGAGTCCAAATAAAGTTCTTTAGATAATTCTTTAAAATGGCATTTTTATTATAGTCATGAATACAATCATGTTATTTTTACGCCTCCTTCACTTCCTAGACCAAATTCCATGAAACTCTATGATCGCGAATTCTATTAAGTAAAGCCTAAGGTTTAGTTGTAGGAAGATTCATAAAGGCTCCTTCCGCGAAAGAGTCTAGTTCAATTTTATTAGGTTCAATTAAACCACCATAAAAGATATGCAATAAATACCATAAGAGACCTATACCATGAGAGAGTTGTACTAGTCAAAGTCTGACTAAGAAGTTTAACCCTTACCTCATCAATGGTATATCCCGTCAATTGAAAAGTGCCACATATACATTTGAAATAGGCAATATGCTCATATGGGTCAGGATCTTCTTCATCTCAAGTAAATTTCTTCTTATGTAGAATACCGAGTAGTAGATGATTTATTTCAAACCCCTTGTCTTCTCAATGGAGTTATCTCTTTTATAAATATCATAGGGCTTCCCAAAGTAGTTGAGTGGGTTAGCACTAGTCATATGCTCAAACTCCATCATGTTGGTGGAAACCTGTAACTCAAAACAAGACTTAGCAATACAAAAATAAATAACAAAAAACTAAAAGACCTACACCGCTTAGCTCCCTGGCAACGGTGCCGGAAAATAGCTTGGTGACTACAAGTGCACAGATCGTCTGTAGCTAGTTTTGAAATAAAGATATTGATCCCATAGGGAGCAGGAGTCTGAAGCGTAATAACTATTGGAATAAATATTACGAGAGAAATGCTAAATAAAGTTCTAAGTGACAAGATAAAATGCAAGTATTGTGTAAAAATGTGTTTGTGGGTTTTAGGTATAAGAGAAACAATAAAGTAAAGTAAAACAACTGAATACAGAAAGAAAGTATCACGTATGAAAGAGAGATGGTAACTGCAATAGGGGAAAAAGCGTTCTCAGGGAGTAGCGGATACACCAGTAGCATTATAGGAGCTAAGATAAAGATTATTATCATGAAAATTCTCAACTATGTATGTGTGGGAGGAACTCCGTATTTGGACAAATAGGCAGCAACCGCTGCTCACATCATCCTCATAACCATAGCAGTTAGCAATCGACATCAATTGAATTACTGTGCTATTAAGGGACGTAATTCTGTAGGACGTATCACATGGCATGGATATTATTCCGTGAGTTTCCTAGGTTTCCCAAGTTGATACGTAAGGAGTGCTAATAGCTTTATAGTCACTATAAGTGCTAGCACACCTCCATCTACCAACAAGTAGTTCCCTCCATCAAGTCCCCATGAGAGGCAAATATTGAGAGGTCGACTTCTCTCAACATCAAGATGAAGACAATCTAACACATGGTCACAACGATGAACATCATAATAAACTTTATCTTATTTCAATCTCATACTAGGGGTTCTCGATCTCCCCAAGAACTACTGATCTACTCAGACATGGAGGCAATCAACATCATGGCAATAACAATGGAATCTATCATAGATGAATAGTACTTGTATAAATCCACAACGAGTACGGAAATTACAATAAGATCTAGAAAAGATGTATATGGTGTTGGGTTCACAACATAGAAAACAAAAAAAATTCCTACGATGGAAACTAGTATATGCCAAGATCTATCTATTAGATACAAGCAACGAGTGGATATACATCCATAGGGAACATACCCTCTAAGACAACAAAGCTTTGTTAACGAGATGGAACTCGTGGATGATGTAGTCGTACACTTGCCAATCTCAAGATCGTGATGAAGTCCAGCAAGTCCAGCAGGTCCAGCTCCAACACGTCCATCAGATCCAGCTCCAGCAAGTCCAGCACCACCAAGTCCAGCACCGCAAAGCAGCGGTGCATCCGTGATCGCACACACGTCTGGTACCCGACAACATCCATCCCTCGCTCCAGCAAAGCAGCGGAAGCAGCAAGTCCTTTCCAGATAAATCCACCAGGAACATGTATCTCGCTAATCCGAGACCATGGGGAATAATTTCTAGAGGGGGAGAGAGATCCTTCACGAGGAGGTGTGAGAGTGGAGGAGGAGGAGGTGCTCCTTATATAGGGGAGGGGCAGCCCAAGGGGGCATGGCGCCAGCCATGGTGGGTGCCCCCACCTCTCCCTCATTCATGTGGGTGGAGCTCCCACTCACATAAACACACACCTCCACTCATGTCCACTCACATGCATTAAATTTCCACCAAATTTAATGCAAGCTATCATTAAATAAAAATATTTTATTTATTTTATTCAGAATTTTGGTAATTACTTTAATTAAGAAACATTCACATAAAACCCCCTGCAACATTTCAATATCACATGCAGAACAAGTTTCTGCAATTTCACCCAAAAGAATCCCGGTTTCCATCGAAATGATTCCAGCGCTTTCTTAAATCTTTATCTGAAACATATTCGCTCGAAATGGTGTCGGTATCCCTTAAGTGTGTCACCCTATGGTTCGCGAATAATGCAGACATGATCGAGACCCCTCTCTGATCAATAATCAGTAGCGGGACCTGGAGATCCGTACTGACTCCCACATATTCAACAATGAATCTTGTGATCGTCTGAACCTTTAAAGTCGTAACTAAATCTCTTTGTCTTGGGATATATTACATGTCCGAGATTCGATCATCGACATCTCAATACCTAGTTTGATCTCGTTGCCAACATGCACTCTTTTGTCGTTCCCGTGATATAACATTCTAGTGATCACATCACTTTCTTGCAAGCTATTTCAATGTGATATCACCAAGAGGGCCTAGATTATATCTATCTGTCATCGGGATGGACAAATCCCACTCTTGATCCATGAGCCTCTACATAACACCTTCGTAGCACTGAACCCACCTTTATAGTCACCCTTTTACAATGTGACGTTTGATGTTATCAAGGTACTCTTCCGGTGTTAGTGATTAACATGATCTCATGGTCTAAGGACTAGGATTACTTCATATGATGTTATAGAAATATAAACATAATGACTTTGATCGTAATGCTAGACTTCGGATGAATGTTCATCACATCATTCCACCAATGTTGTGACCTCATTATTAACAACATCCAATGTCCATGATCAGGAAACCTTGATCATCTTGTTAATCAACGAGCTAGTTTATATGAGAGGCATTACTAGGAACTTTGTATTTTTTCTTAAACACACATGTATTAATGTTTCCAATTAATACAATTATAACATGAAAAATAAACATTTATCATAAACATGGAATAATATAATAACCACTTTAGTATTGCCTCTCGGGCATATTCCCTTCAGTCTCCCACTTGCACTAGAGTCAATAATCTAGTTTGTAAACTTGTATATACAAAACCTAGGTGTTGAATATATGTGTTTGCTAGTGGCCTCCAAATCTGGCACTTTTAGGTCTGTGTGTATTTGCATGTTTTTGCGTCTCTACACATCACTCATTCTCTAATGAGATGGCTTTGTATAAATTTAGTCCTTTGGCGAGACCTTTAGTTCTTTTTGGGTTAAAACATGTTGATAGTATTATCGTACAATATATCTTCATAGTATTATCCCATTGTGAACCACACCTAGTTTGATAACAAACTACTTGACACAAATACCCTCCTTTGCTGCTACTATGGTGACCATATACTTAGCCTTTTGTTGTAATATCCGTCACAATGTCTTAATTTCCAAATCCATCATGAAATTTTCTTTCCATAATATTGTGCCACCCATAGTTTAAATTGAGATAAATTTAATTTATATCTTGTATCAATGTAACACTTATACATGTAACACTTTACAATGAATTTTTTTCAACTATTTGTCACTTATACATGATATATTCTTAGTTCTTCCAAAGCTCATAAGAATATCTTTACTATCATCCAATGATCATCTTATGAATCATTCTGGTATATGCTCACAACATTTAGAGCATACGACATATCTAGATATGTACATATCATGGTATTATTGATCAAAATATTCATGTGATTTTTACTCACCAAACGTCGATGTACTTTAATCTTGATTCAATCCTTTCCATGCAGAAAGAACCTTTCTTGTTGTTTCCATATTGAACCCTTTCAATATCTCATATATGTACGTCTGGCATAACCATATTAGCGCCTCAATCTATCCATATAGACATTGATGCCGAATATTCCAGTTTTTCCCAAGTCTTTCATCAAAATCTAATTTTAATGAAATTCTTAACCCGTGTCAATATAAGATACATCACCTCCAATAAACAATATGTACTCTGCATAATGTATTGGAACTTTGTCTCAGCGCTCCCACTTAATTTCTTGCAAATGCAAGCATCCTCATCGTCTCTGGTGAAATTAAACTCTTTTAACAATTTCATCACGGTGAAGATTCCAACTCCTCTATGCTCATTTCAACTATTGAAGTTTGCATGCCCTTTTAGCATCCTTTGAATTAACAAAACCCTTCGAACCGTGTCATGTATACGTCATAGGTAACCATTATATTAGAAGAACATTGTTTTGTTTGTTCAACTACCATATACCAAATTATATGTAGTGGTTGCTAGATTAATCTGTTAAGACTAAATATCGCTATGAAAGATTAAATCTTGTCATAGTCAACTCCTTGAACTTTGTTGTAAATTCCTGTTCGACATGTCAATTATTTCATAGATGTGAAACATCCATGTCTATTTGTTTATAGATCCAAACACGACCGATAGGCTTCATGCCTTTTCGGAGGGTCTTCCAAGTTCAAAAGCTTGATTTCTCATGTATGGAAACTATCACGGGTTTTATGACTTCTAGTCATTCTATGGAGTCAGGGCCCATCATCGCTTCTTTGCATGCAGTCGGTTCATTATTGTCAAAACAATAATGACTTGTTTATCAAATATCACTATTTGATTGTTACCGGATGCATATGGTTCAAATAGGAACTCTAATCTCCAAGATCACAACCTTTGTTATCACGGGAGCCATGAGCATTGTGGTCGCCACTAGAACACTTTTCGGCGCTGCGCTAGTTAGCACATATAGCTAAGGTTAAATAACCTTATCAAAGTTCTATTGTCCTCCCACTAAACTTTTCAAGAAAATTGTTTCTCAAGAAACTTAACATTCCAAACATCAACCTCTTTTGTTCTCAGTGTTATGGAGGAATACCAAGCAAATTCTTTTGGACAACCTACAAAGACGTGCTTATCCGACTTTGGTTGTAAACATTTACTTATGCATAGCATACCAAAATTTAATAAAAGACAATTCGGGTTTTATCCCAAACCATAACTCATATGGTGTCATTTCAACGGATCATGATGGTGCTCTTTTCAGTGTTAAAGTGGTAGTCTCTAAAGCTTTAATCTTTAAAACATAATGGCAGTTATATAAATGACACCTTTGATCATACCATGTTAAACAAGGTTTCATTTGATCTCTCGAACATACCATACTCCTGTGGTTTATCGGGAAATGCAAATTCACAGAACAATTCCTGAAATCTTAGGTGTTTTGCTAAACCTGTAACTCAAATGTCTTCCTTTATGATCAAATCATAAACTCTTTATTTTCTTGTTACAATGATTTTCCACTTCATCTTGAAAGTCTTTGAACAGTTTTCAAATGTTTCATACTTCTTCCTTATTAAGTAAATATATAGATATATTTAGTCAAATTTCTGGAGAAAGCATATGAAGTCAAAAGATGCACCAGACATGGATACATATAATGGACTATGCACATCATCATGCACAATTTCCAATAAGTTAGTCATCC
Organism: Avena eriantha; assembly: GCA_910589775.1. NCBI lineage: Eukaryota > Viridiplantae > Streptophyta > Magnoliopsida > Poales > Poaceae > Avena > Avena eriantha. The sequence goes on along the minus strand of OU342745.1, from coordinate 73,521,243 downwards.
GTTCCTCTTTGGCCTATGAACGTAGTTTCAATTATCTCAAGGAAAGTTTCACAAGCATCATTTGATCAAAATCAAAAGACTCCAAAAATCCATCAAAATGGAGTTTCTTCATGTTCTCTTACCAATATAATTTAAACGGCGATGTCACTTTGTAAGTGATCTTTCAATCATTTGTCTTGCGACATTTTAGCATTAATTTTATGGATGTGATTTCTCCAACTAGACTTGTAAAAGTTTATCCATCTTCTATGGAATACAATAATTATTTGAACAGCTATTGTTCTCATTATACCATAACAAAATAACAATTATTTAAACAAATCTTGAAGGCAAGGTCTGATGTCAACGAGAAATACAATAACACTTTATTTGTTTTCGCTGAATATCATCAGATATTATTTTGCTAGTTATTTAGGCCATTGTAGTTCATGAATTGTGTCGTTCTGTATGATATTTCATACCAACCAATTCGGTATCCAATACTCAAGAACCACATTTTTTAACAAGCAGAGAATATAACGATAACATGTATACCTTAACTGGACATTACCAGTCTTTTATTATCTTCCAAATATTTTATAGATTCTCTTTCAACATTTCCTTTTCCTTTTAAAAGAATCTATCAACATCAATAGTGGTGCCATACATATGACACATAGTCCAAAGCATGTATAGTAAAATACTAAGACTTTTGGACTTGCACTTTGAAGTAGATCACCATCATCAAATGTTTGGTGTTCTTTCAAAAATCCATTCTTTAGTAATCTTTTAGTGTAGTAAACATTTTACTTATATCTTATATTCATCCTTATCATCACAACTTTCATTATCAAGCTACTATGGATTATAAGGATGAATTGTGAGTATAATGTCAGTTCCCAAAACCTTTTTGGGAGATTAGGACGTCTAGCGTCTCCAACCTTCACAAATTCTCATACAATGTGACAACATGTATTTTATCAAATTATATTCTATCATATTGCAACCATAAACATTGTTTTAGATATCAAAATATCTTCCACACATGATGGCTTCTGAAACAATTCTTTCAGCTCCTAGATAACCTCGATATTAAAAAATAACTTTTGAATATCAAGAATCATGGAGGCAAACATTATACTTTAGATACTAACATTGGAATTCTTACTCTCGATTTAATATTACTTATTCAACTTCCTAGAGTAAATAGAGTTTGTTGAAAGTTTGCAATAGGACTTCTAAAATTGACATTCAAAACAATACAATACCAGTTCGTAAAGTAAAAATCCAGAATTTTAGAGTTCTATTATCTCAATTAAAACTAAGCATAAGGTAGTAAACAGATGCCAATGACTACAACATATTATGCAAATTCACTTTGATTTAGTTTATGACAAATTGAGTTTGACTAATCCAAATTAGAAATGAACTCCCACTCAAAAATGACATCCCTCGTGTCTTTTTGGTGATTACATGAACCAAATCCACTACACCAAGTCCGAACATCACATGAGTCGGTGTAACTTCAAAGGAGAGCATCTATATGGGAATCATATCTACCATATGACTCATGATTAACCTTTCGGTCTGTGTTCCGAGGCCAAGTACATGCTAGGCTCGCCAAGTAAGAACCTTAGTACTCGTGTGTGTAAAATTGTCTTACACCCGAAATATGATGGTAGATTCAAGTACACCCGATCATCACGTGATGTCTTGAAGAGGCGAAACATAAACGGTGCATACTTAAGGGAGAACACATTTTTATCCTGATATCTAAATGAGGGATCATCTTATAATGCTATGAAAACACCAAACTAGCAATATAAGATGCAAACATCATATGTGTAAAGTGGAATGATATGGTCCATGCATTTGATCACCATCATGTGCATCGTGGTATGATCTCTCTCATTCCTTTGTGTGTAAGTCCATGGTCTATGAAACTTACACGTTAGGTGTGTTGTAAGACTATCAACTATACATCAACTTACAACATTACCATATCATGACACTAGCCCAGCAACAATCTAAACTAGATGCCTCTAATTTATCCATTGCAAGTTTTACGTGGCTTAGGGCTTTCGAAGATAGAACTAGTCTTACCTAGGAACATGGAACCACCATGATGATAACTAAGTTATTAGCAACTCGTTGTAAATCAGATATTGACTATAGTAGGAGAGACAGACACCTTCTAGACACTTATGCAAAACTAGTTGCATGTCAGTCGTGGAACCGGTCTCATGTGCGAGGACATGTAAAGTTAGTCCGGGCCGCTTCATCCCACTATGCCACCAACATCCAAAATACATAGAAGATGCAATATCATGATCATCATCGCCCACATATAAACATATGTGTACTACCCGTGTAAAGCAGCTACGCATAGATCAGGCTCTGATACCACTATTGGGTTCACAACATAGAAAACAAAAAATTTCCTACGATGGGAACTATTATACGCAATGGGTGGATATACATCCATAGAGAATATACCCTCGAAGACAACCAAGCTTTGTTAACAAGATGGAACTCGTGGATTATGTAGTCGTACACTTACCGATCTCAAGATCGTGATGAAGTCCAGCAACTCCAGTAGGTGCAGCTCCAGCACATCCATCAGATCCAGCTCCAGCAAGTCCAGCATGGCAAATCAGCGGTGCATCCGTGATCGCACACACGTCCGATACCCCGACAACATCCGTCCCTCGCTCCAGCTGAAATGGATCGTATGGGAACCTAGAGGGGGGTTGAATAGGTGCTACTTCATATTTTAATGCTTTTTTCAATTTTAGGCTTGACACAAAAGGTAAATTCTCTAGATATGCGACTATGTAGAATTTGCCTATATGAAAACCTAACTACTAGAGAGTAAAGGTGAGTGAAAGTGAGGAACAAGGAAACCATAGTGGAGCACGCGGAGACACATGATTTGTTTTACCACAGTTCCTTCCTTGTTAAGGGAAGTACATCTGCGTTGGAGGGGTGGGTGATACTAAGACTACCAGGCCACAATAGGCCTCTCCGATGGATCTCGCCACCAAAGGCCTAATCCACCTTTCCATTATTGGAACCCTTCGAGGCAAGAACCGGCGCCTTTATACAACTAGCGGGGCACAACTCCACAACTAAATTGGAGGCTCATGTTATGACAACAAGCTGCCACAAGAACAAAGGTTATCAATATCGAAACACGAGATATAGATATTAGCAAGAATACTAGATCGGGAATTCTCCAAGTGAATGGAGAGGAGTTGAAGAGCTTGATTCGTGATGACGATGAATGATGTCTCCTCCTTCAATTCCCCCAAAGATTGAAGCCTTTGGGTGGTTGAAGTGGGAGATCTTGAATGAGAGATTTTGCAACAGGCCTAAACTTTTTTGAATTAATCAAGAGATGTGACAGGAGGGGGGATTGGAGCTTTTATACCCCCTGTCCTGACAGAGCCGTTGGAGTATTCTGGGGACGGATTATCTGGCCTAAGTGGGGCCCAGATTATCCGGCCTGGGGAAAAGTCCGCCCCAGACTCAGATTATCCGGGGGAAAATCCTCCCCTGAATAGAAGCTTGCGCTGATCCAACCATGGCACCTTATCTTGGGGGCCGGATTATCCAGCCCAAGTGAAAGGACGGATTATCCAGCTGGGGGGAATATTCGCCCCAACCATGGATTGGCCGGGGGAAATCTGCCTTAGATAGAAGCTCGCGACGATCTTCCCTTGGCCTCTTTCCCTGGGGGCCGGATTATCCGGCTCAAGAGAAGGTCGGATTAGCCGGCTGGGGGAAAATCTGTCCCTGCCACGGATTATCTGGGGGAAAACCCGCCCCTAGACAAAAGCATGCACGCAGCCAACTCTGGCCAAGAGGGCCAGGTCGGATTATTCGGCCCTTGATGGGGACGGATAATCCACCCTTCAACAACAAGTTCTCTTACCTGGAGCACTTAACACACATGAGAAACTCCATGGTATTGTTATCTAATAGACAAAACATAAGAGCTCATGAAATGTTCTTTCAATCTCCCCCTTTTTTGTGTTAGATGACAATACTAGGATTTGCAAGATAGCTCTAATAGCAACATCATTTAACGAATGAGAAAGACTCCCCCTCAATGTGTGCATAATAAAAATTTACATTTGAATACAAATTTACGAATGAGAAAGACTCCCCCTCAATGTGTGCATCGAAACCTCAAAAAGGAAGAAGAGCCATGCTAGTGCGCCAAGGGATCACTCGTAGTCCTCATAGTCTTCCCCGTCCTCGTCCTCATCATCATACTCGTCGGTGTCTTCCCCCTCCTCATCAGCTGGTGCAGCGGGCTCCCTCGCTAGGGTAGGAAACAGGTGACGCTCAAGCTCTCCATAGTTGAGCCCTAACGAAGAATTCCACTAAGCATATGGAGTGGGAGCGGTAGGAGCAGGAGGATCACCTGACGCCCCGGACACATGGTGCAGAATGAGCTATTGATTATGGGCCATCTTGTGGCACTGCTTGTACGCCGCATACTGCCCCTTGCGAGTGTCCACCCCCATGCAAAGAATGTTCTGCTGGAACCAATTCAGCTGCTTGACCTCACGAGCAATAGGAGTGAAAGGATCATATGGGCACCTAGGGGGGTGAATAGGTGCTGCTTCAAATTTTACAGTTTTCAATTTAGGGTTTGACACAAAAAGGTAAATTCTCTAGATTATGCAACTAAGGTGAATTTACCTATATGTCAACCGAGCACCAGTACCAAGCAAGAACTTGATAAGTAAACTGTAGTAAAGGATAGAAGTAACCAAAGTGGAGCACGTGGAGACACAAGGATTTGTTTCCCGTAGTTCCTTCCTTTTGAGGGAAAGTATGTCTACGTTTGGAGAGGGGGTGGTTTCAAACCACCAACACCACGAGAGGCCTCCCTTGTTCTCCGATGAACCTCACCCCAAAGGGTTCGATTCACCTCTTCCACTATACGGCAACCTTCGAGGTGGAAGCCGACACCTTTAAATGAGTTCTAGGCACACATCCACAACTCAATTGGAGGCTCCCAAATAAAAGCAGGATGCCAAATAATCAAACACAAGCTTGTAAGAAGCAAATCAAAAGCCAGGGTTTCCAAAGAAACACTAGAGCATGGGGGCTCTCAAGTGAATGAGGGGGAAATGGAGATCTCTCTTGGTGAAGCTGTAGATCAAGGCCTCCTCCTTTGATTCTCCAAAGATCAATGACTTTGGATGGATGGATGAAGAGATCTTGTTGATTTGGTGGCTCAAATGGGCATGGTGTTCTTGAGGTGGATGATCAAGTGGAGGAAGGGGATAAGGTCCTCTATTTATTGCCCTTCACTCTACTATACCGTTTTCTGACCGTTGGAGAAGAGTCAGACCAGAGACTCCGGCCTGCACACCGGAGACTCTGGTCTACACCGGATATGCCGGCCCATCTTCGGACCAGCCTTCAGATCATCGAACAGAATGACCCAGCCCTTTTGTGAACCAAGTGGACCGGAGAGTCCGGTCCAAACACACCGGAGACTCCAGTCAGGGGCTTGGACCGGAGACTCTGGTCATACCTCCGGACCACCTATCTGGCTAACCCAGGCAGAAAACTGGAGTCCCCTCTAGAGATTCCTAGGGAGACTCCGGTCCAGCAAGACCGGAGACTCTGGTCTGGAGCTCCCAAGAATATGTAAATATTGCAGGTTAAGTCCTGTATGCTAAGGGTTCTTTTCACTTTGCATTATATCAACCTATAGACAATAACATACAGTAAAATGCTCTACTTGTTGTTAACAAACACCAAAAGTGATTATGATAGTAAATTTTCTTTTAATCTGCCCCTTGTTGGTGTTCGATGACAACAAGTGATTTTGCATGGAAATAATTTGCAATGAATTATGATAGTGTATAAAAATGCCCCCGGACTATGTGCACTAAGATAAACATGTAAAGCATGCACAGTAGTTACAGTAGGTAGTACAAGGATAAAACACATAGTTCTCACACGATTTACAATAATGTTGGCGCACCCACAGTGTCACACACAAATAGAAAATAGTATCTCACAAGAGCATAAGGCAAATAAATATGAAGGTCGAGATAGCAAGTAAGAATCAAATCCAAGACCATGCAAATCCCGATGACAATGTCTTCTCCCCCTTTGGCATCGAAACGCCAAAAAGGGAAAAGACCTAAGCTAGCGTCCCAAAGAATCAGTAGTCCTCGTCGTCATCATCCTCGTCCTCCTCATCCATATCCTGATCCTCGTCATCATCATCATAGTCCTCATCACCATCTGGAGTTGCAGGTCCTTTGCCATGAGGGTGAGAAGAGGAGGTACCTTGGTACCCATACCCAGAAGTGACATCAGAAAAGGTCTTCCAATCCACCAAGCTGTCCTGTTGGGCATTCCATGCCCCAAAAGAAAGAGTGTAATCTGACTCAGTGGATGGTTGAGCCCCATGCTCATCAGTGTACTCATCCTCTCCTTCCTCATCATCTGCTACACCCTAAGCCTCGATTTCCTTGAAAAGTTTCTCTATGCGATGGTTGCTCTTGTAGGAGGCATACTGTTGCTTGCGGATGTCCACATTCATGCAACAAAGGGTCCTCTCCCAGAAAGAGGCCTTCTTGACTATCTCATGTACATAGTCACGTGTCATGGACGACAAGGGTGCATTGGAGGCACTCTTCCTCCAAGCCCTAGTCGGAGAGGGGGGCCCTCTCGGTCTCAGAGATCTCCTCCTCCACATTGGCATGGGAGCGTCTAGGAGGAGGCCCCATGTGCCCGTTCTGCTGTAGTGATACAAGAGTGTGCTCGGTAAGGTTGGGAGCCATGCCAAGTGGAGATCCATGGTCCTTAGTGTTGATGAGTCTCATGACAAGTGGTGCATATGGGGGAGCTTTCTTGTACAGAATGCCATGGTACATCTCCTCAAATATGTAATCCATAACATCAATAGGATCTGCATCCGCCTCGGGGCCAGCCATGTACATCCTGTGGGTATGATATAGTAAGTTGACCAGACCACATCTGATGGCATCATCATTGCCAGCACTTGGGGAGATGGTTTGGAGGAATATCCTCAACATCAGATTGTAGAGAGGTTTGAGTCCCTTGGACCCGCCCACAACACCCTCGCTGCCATACAATGGGGCTAGCTTGTTATTGTTCACCCCAAGTGCTGAAGAGTGCATGTGTACCCCAACATGAGTGGACACGCCCTGGAAGGTCCCAAATATGGCCTCAACAAAGTCGTAGAAAGTTGCAGAGCAGCGGTGATTTCCAGTCATCCAGGTCATAGTCTGGGCTTGGTTAGTCCTAGACACCACAGTGGCGTAAAACTGCTGTACAAGGGTGATGTTGAAGTCTTCATGGATCTCCATCAAGTTGAACAGCCCTAACTTCTCACTAATCCACAGTGCATCCGAGAAGTAGGAGCTCTTCCTCATCTTCTCAACACTCATGTACTTCTGGGGCCACACAGAAAACCTCTTGAGCATGCTGTAAATGTCTTTCATGAAAATAGCCTTCTCCTTCCTCCAGTAGCATGGGTCCTCGCTGGTGCGAGGCAAGGTATAGAAATCAGTCTTCCGCAGTTCATGGTACTCCTTCTTTGACATGAGGGCCAAAGACTGAAGATTCTCGTACTTTGCCCTCTTGGCACGGTTCTCTTCCTCAACCCTGTCATGCTCCCTCCTTATGTATGCTGCATCACGAGCCTGCTGTCTCTGGTTGGACGGGGGCACAATATACTAACCCTCAGACTCATCATAGCGAGGATCCGCTCTCTTTAACTTGGCCTTGGTGCGCGGAGGACGACGAGAGCCAGAACCTGTGAACAGCAGTGAGGGAGATAGCATGGAGGTAAGTATATATGTCCCAAGGAGGCAGCATAGGACCCTTGAGGCATTGCGAGATCTGTTTGATCCATCCCACACCGGAGTCTCTGCGGTGCACACCGAAGTCTCCAATTCAGACCGGAGTCTCCGGTCCTGGGGACCGGAGTCTCCGGCCCTGAGGCCGGAGTCTCCTTTCGGGAGGCTCAGGGGGAGAACAGTGAGGCTCCAGGAGGGTTGAATCCAACAGATCGGTGAAGGCAACAAGGTTAAAGTACTAGTGTGCACGCATACAAGAGATTTCCGTGGGCAAAAACAGTACCAATCATCAAACACAAATCAAGCGATGAACCCTAGGAGAGAAAGAAGGAGGAGAGGTACCAGATTTATCCATGGGAATGACCTAGTGGTGAAGGGGACAAGGTTGCCTGGCGACACGGCGGATTCCGGGGGCTTCTTGACCTCCGGGGAGGAGTTTTGGAGGAGGAGGCGAAGGGGTAGAGAGGGGAGGACTTCGGTGGATGAATGAAACTGTCTATTTCAGTTCACCCCGTCCTCCCTATATGTGGCCCGAAACCGTCCGGACCGGAGACTCCGGCCCTCCTCAACCTAAAACTCCAGGTTCTGTGTATGGGGACATATATGAGAGAGAGAATTTGTGTATAGGACAAGGAATAGGCTTGGGTTAAGATGACCAACTATGAAGAATCAAGGAAACCACAGAAATCCATTCAAATGTTCATTGACATGCCAAATAAACATGAACTAAGAACCAACTCTTCAATGAGAAGAGGGTGGTGGCCGAGGCCACCATGTAAGAGTTTATGGCATGACACCGCGAAGTACTATCCTTGGGTTCATAGCCACTACTCATCAATAAAGGTCACATATCACAAAATGATATTTAAGAGAATTGAATTTCTTAATTTTGGAATTATGGTGAGAGGAATAGCCCAATGTATTAGGACCGCACTCCCCCTATCTCCATGCCTGCACCTACACCAATTATGAGTCAAGACATAGGTCAGTATGCAAGGTGATCAAGTCAAGCTCCTAGAATCTACAATATTTAGTTCATTCCTCAAGTAACAAAACCTTGCTTCATCAAGTGGCTTCGTGAAAATGTCGGCAAGTTGGTCTTTGGTTGACACATAGGATAGCTCAATATCACCTCGAGCAACATGATCTCTAATGAAGTGATGACGAATCTCAATATGCTTTGTCCTTGTATGATCCACTGGGTTATAGGCAATCTTGATGGCACTTTCATTGTCACATAGAAGAGGCACTTTTTCACAATGGACATTGTATTCCTTTAAAGTTTTCCTCGGCCATAGCAATTGAGTACAAGCACTAGCAGCTGCCACATACTCGGCTTCGACGGTGGAGAGAGATATACAATCTTGCTTCTTAGAAGACCAACACACCAAGGACCTCCCAAGGAATTGGCAAGCCCTGGAGGTTGATTTCCTATCATCCTTGTCACCAGCCCAATCTGAATCCGTGTGTCCACAAAGAGAGAAAGTTGAGCCCCTAGGATACCAAATACCATAGTTTGGGGGTATGAACCAAATATCGAAAGATTCTCTTGACCGCCATCAAATGGCTTTCTTTAGGAGCCGCTTGATATCTTGCACACACTCCTACACTCAACACAATATCGGGTCTAGATGCACAAAGGAAAAGCAAAGAGCCAATCATGGACCGGTATACCTTTTGATCAACATCTTTACCATTTGGTCTTTTTTGCCATGGGAGTGGGAGCTCCATTTAGATCTTTCATGTTGAATCTTTTGAGCATATCTTGGCTATACTTGGCTTGGTTGAAGAATGTTTCTCCTCTTACTTGCTTGATCTCAAAACCATGATATACCCTCAGTTCTCCCATCATAGACATCCTGAACCTGTCAGACATAAGCTTAGAGAATTCATCATTAAAATATTTGTTAGATGAGCCAAAGATAATATCAGCTACATATATTTGACATACAAAAAAGCTCCCCATTGACTTTCTTAGTAAAAAGAGTGGGATCGATTTTCCCAACCTCGAACCCATGATCTACCAACAACTCTCTAAGGTGCTCATACCACGTGCATGGGGCTTGTTTGAGCCCATAGAGCGCCTTATCAAGTTTGTAGACGTGGTTTGGAAAGTTTGGATCCTCAAACCCCGAGGGTTTCTTTACGTATACCAACTCATGCAAAGGACCATTAAGAAATGCACTTTCTACATCCATTTGTTTTAGTTTAAATTTATGATGTGCCGCATAAGCAAGAAGGATACGGATGGACTCAAGGCGAGCCACGGGTGCATATGTCTCCCCATAATCAATGCCTTCAATTTGAGAGAACCCTTGTGGAACCAATCGTGCCTTGTTCCTAACCACAATTCCATGCTCATCTTGCTTTTTCTTGAATATCCATTTGGTGCCTATAACATTGCGGCAATATTTTGGCTTTTCAACTAACTTCACACTTTGTTTCTCTCAAAGTTGTTGAGATCTTTGTGCATTGCATCCAACCAATCCGAATCTTTGAGAGCTTCCCATACTTTCTTTGGTTCCACCATGGAAATGTGTGCTTGGTGCTCACCAAAGTTCTTCAGCTGAGCTCGAGTGGATATCCCTCTTCTAAGATCTCCTACCACATTCTCAAGTGTGTGGTCTCTTAATTCTAGTATTATGTCCATTCTAGCTTGGCGACGACTTTCGATATGCTTGTTGTTTCTTGGGGGGATCACTTCATCATTTTGGTCCTCATCTTGACAATTAAGTTGACCTTGATCATCATTGGAATTATTCTCTTCAACAAGAGGCAAAGGTTGACCTTGGTCATGATCAAGCATACTTCTAGACAAGCATTGATCTTCCCTTATGGCAGTTTCTATAGATCTTCCTGTGTAATAGCCTTAGCACCACTGGACATTCTGTCAAATGGAGACTCAAGCACCTCCTGGCTAGAGGTTTCTACTAGATCAACAGGTTGAGGGTCCACAGCTTGTCTTTGGCATGGGTCATCGTCTTCCGCGATAGGAGCTTGTTGATGTTGTGAAGATGAGGGCTCCACTTGAGTAGAGCATAGTTCTTCTCGATCCGCCATAAGGGGTTCCTCAACAGGGCCGATTAAACCCACACCCATTATTCCCATGGCATCCTAAGGAATTTCATCAGCTACATCACAAGCATCAACACACCCCGCTAGGGGACCTACATATTCTTCAAACACAACACTACAAGATTCTATGATAGTTCCTGAGAGCTTGTCATAGATTCTATAAGTGTGGGATTCGAGACCATAGCCAACAAAAATACCCTCTAATGCTTTGGAATCAAACTTGGACAAACGAATACCCTTCATGCGATAGAAACACATACAATCGAACACCCGGAAGTATGAAACGCTGGGCTTGTTATCGGTAAGGATTTCATATGGAGTCTTGATCAATTCTTTTCGGATGTAGAGACGGTTTGATGCATGGCATGCGGTGGAGATTGCTTCAGCCCAAAAATTGTATGGAGATTTAAACTCCGCTAACATGGTCCTTCCCATATAAATAAGAGTCTGGTTCTTCCTCTCAGCTATACCATTTTGTTGAGGGGTATATGCAACGGAATATTGATGTTTTATTCCCTCATCACTGAGAAATACATTCAGTGTGTAGTTCTTGAACTCGGTACCGTTGTCACTTCTTATTGTCAATACTGTTACATGTGATGACGTTGAGCCATGTTGTTGAAGTCAATGAAGTTTTCTTTGGTCTCACTTTTCAGCTTGAAGAAATATACTCAAGTGTATCTTGAGTAGTCATCAACAATCACCAAACAATATTTCTTCCCACCAAGTCTTGCATGAGACAGAGGACCAAAGAGGTGCACATGAAGGAGCTCCAATATCCTCTTTGACTTGATGTAGTTCTTAGGCTTGTGGGGAGAATCATGCATCTTTCCTTCTAAACATGCCCTGCAAACACGATCTTTGGCAAAGCAAACATTTTCTCTTAGTCCAACAATATGATCATCCTTGTGGAGGCTTTGCAAAGTTGTCATGTTGACATGGGCTAGACGGTGATGCCATAGCCAACCCACATCGTCCTTTCCGAATAAGCACATCGGACTTTTAGTGGTTTCCCCCCAGAAGTCCACCACATACAAGTCATTTTCGATGTACCCAACGAAAGCGACCTTTAGAGACTTGCTCCACATGAGGATCACAATATCATTATCAATAAAGATGGCAAAACCCATATTTCCAAGAGCACAGACTGAAATTAAATTATAGCCAAGGGTCTCAACAAGCATGACGTCCACAAGAGTGATATCGTGTGCGACCACAACTTTCCGAAACCCATTACCTTAGACTTTGATTTGTCGGCATATGTCACGAATATTTGATCAATATTTGGTCTCAACTCCTTGACACTTGATGCGCTTTCGGTCATATGACTTGTGCATCCACTATCAATCACCCATTTTGACCCTCCAGATGCATAGGTCTACAAAAGATCAAACTAGTTTTTAGGTACCCATTTTTCAATGGGTCCTATTTTGTTAGCAACAAGGGTCTTGGGAACCCAAATGGACCAAGCAATATAACCATCAAATTTGTCAACATATTGTGCATGTACATCACCATAATAATCACGCATTAAAACATAGTGAGGGTTAGCACTTCCCGGAAAATCATCATGAGACATAGTTTTGCCATTCGTGGACTTACTATCCACAATGACCTTGTCCTTTTCTTGTGTGGTCTTGGCCTTCTTTTTCTTGTTGTTCTTCTTCTTCTTCCCTTTAGAGACAAATCCAATGCCCCCTTTCTCACTACTTTACCTTTGCTTACTCAAGAGGTCATAAATAGACGTGTTCCCTTTTCGAAAGGTGGCCTTAGCTAGCTCCAACTTCAACCTAGCATTTTCTTCAAGTATACTTGTACAACTAGAGGGAATGAAACTACTAGGTGAAGTAATATTGGTCAATTGAGTTTGAGCTTTTCGCAAGACTTTGTGAGCAACAAGACTTCACTCTCTAAGGCCTTGCGTGCCTTGTCAAGCATCCTAAAGTCCTCGGCAAGTTTTTCATGAACAAAATCAAACTCAATATTGTCCTTGTTAGCCCTTTTATATTTAGCAATAGCATGGTCATGTTCCTTGATGACTTTATTAATGATGAGATCATTTGCTTCATCAAGCCCTTCAAGTTTAGTTTCAAGAGACATTTGATTTTCTTATTCTTCTTCTAGAGCATTATTTAGAGCTTCCACCTCAATCATGTGCTCTCTACCTAATTTAGATCTCTCATCAAGAAGGTCTTGTTTGCTTGCAAGTTGATTTAAGAGGTCTACAACATGTTTCTTGTGTTCCCCTTGCAAGTTGTTCAAAAACACATCAAAAGCAACTAATTCCTTTTTGACCTCAAGAGATAACTCATCATCAAATTCATCATTGATTAAGGAGGTGGAGTGTGAAGATGATAATACCTCCGTTCCTCTTGCCATAAGGCAACTGACGTTCTTGTTGGAGATATTCACATTTGGAGAGTCGAAGAGTGAGAATGTAGGGGTAGAAGTGGTGGCAAGAGCTGCCACACCACTTGATGTTTCCTCTTCATCATCGGAGGAGGAGAATTCTTCATGTGTGATCAAGACAATTTCACCTAGCTTCTTGTTGGTTCCATTACTTTTGATGAAGGGTTTCTTGTAAGGAGCTTTGGAGGTCTTCTTCAAAACAAGTTTACCCCCATGATCTTCTCTTTTCTCATAGGGACAAGCAGCAACAAAGTAATAGCGGTCTCCACAATTGAAGCAAGTTCTCAACTTGGACCCATTATCTCTATTCCCATTGGGGTTGCTTCTTCATTGCATTTCCATCTTGGCCTTGGCGGGATCTTTCCAAAAATTTCTTGCATAGAAGGCCATGTATTCAATATGAGCAACTTTGAAATCTTCGGGGTGGCTCATTGAAAGTCCCTCGTCCCTTCCTTCATCTTGATCATACTCCACAACCTTGGCTTTCAAGGCAAGATTGACACCACTACTCATTCCAATGGCACGAGCACGGGCGTCTTTGGCATTCTTGGCAGCAACCTTGAAGGTGGCCATCTCTTGCATAACTTCATTGGAGGTCATGAGATGGTAGTTGTGTATTCCTTGGAGACTCTTCAAGTCAGTAGGCTCGAAAGGCATGAGAGCACTCACATACATCCTCTTGATCCAAGCATCATCAATGTGAGAGGCACCAACATTCCTGAAGGCGGTGGCTATGGATTTGAGTCTTTGATACATGTCTTCATGGTCCTCACCATCCTTCATGAAGAAACCTTCGGCCTCATTGCTTAAGGTATCATATCTATTTCTTCTCATACTCTCATTGCCAACAAACAAGTCAATGAGAGCATCCCAAGCTTCCTTGGTGATATTGTAGTGCTCAATGTGGGGAAAATCCTTTGGCCCCACTCCAAGTTGGATCATGTGCAAGGCAGTCGCATTGAGTTGGCTATTGACCACTTCTCTTCTAGTCAAGTTGGTTGGATCCTCAATTTTGAGTCCTTCAATATTATTCCACAATTCAATGCAAGAGCTGCGCACATGAGATTTCATTAAAACTTGCCATTGAGCAAAATTATGTGCAGCTATCTTAGGTGGGTCACCTCTATTATTTATATGTGGTTGAGGGATAGGAGGGTCGGGAGAGTACCATCCGGGAACCGCATGATGCTCTTCCTTCCCACCACCCTTTTAGGTAGTGGAGTCAGTGGAATTATGTTCATCCCTCGCCACTTCCTCCAAAGGCTTAGCCGGAGCATTTTCCTTTGGGTTAGGTGGTGTTTCCTGTTGAGAGGGAGGAGGTGAGGTTTGCTTATCCCTAACAAGTTTCTCAACAAGTTGGCGCAACTGTTGGATTTCGTTTCCCAAGGTAGAGCTCAATCTTGTTTCCAAATTCTTGAGATCTACCATGGTCACCGAATGGCTAGCCTCACTTTCTCCCTCATCTGGGTTGCCCATAATATCTTAGGCGGTTAAGCCCTAATAAAGATCCGAGGCTTTGATACCAATTGAAAGGATCGTATGGGCACCTAGATGGGGGTGAATAGGTGCTACTTCAAATTTTACTCTTTTTCAATTTAGGGTTTGACACAAAAAGGTAAATTCTATAGATTATGGAACTAAGGTGAACTTACCTATATGTCAACCTAGCACAAGTACTAAGAAAGAACTAGATAAGTAAAGTGCGGTAAAGGATAGAAATAACCAAAGTGGAGCACGAGGAGTCACAAGGATTCCTTTCCCGTAGTTCCTTCCTTTTGAGGGAAAGTACGTCTATGTTTGGAGAGGGGGTGGTTTCAAACCACCAACGCCACAAGAGGCCTCCCTTGTTCTTCGATGAACCTCACCCCAAAGGGTTCGATTCACCTCTTCCACTATACGTAAACCTTCGAGGTAGAAGCCGACACCTTTACAAAAATTTCGGGGAACACATCCATAACTTAATTGGAGGCTCCCAAATACAAGCAAGCTGTCAAACAATCAAAGACAAGCTTGTAAGAACCAAATCAAAAGCTAGGGTTTCTAAACAAACACTAGAGCATGGGGTCCCTCAAGTGAATGAGGGGGAATGGAGATCTCTCTTGGTGAAGCTGTAGATCAAGGCCTCCTCCTTCAATTCTCCAAAGATCAATGACTTTGGATGGTTGGATGAAGAGATCTTGATAATTTGGTGGCTCAAATGGGCATGGTTTTCTTGAGGTGGACGAGCAACTGGAGGAAGGGGATAAGGTCCTCTATTTATAGCCCTTCACTCCACTAAACCATTTTCTGATCGTTGGAGAAGAGTCAGACCGGAGACTCCAGCCTACGCACCAGAGACTCCGGTCTACACCAGAGATTCCGCCCCATCTCTAGACCAGCCTACGGACCATCGAACAGAATGACCCAACCCTTTTGTGAGCCAAGTGGACCGGAGAATCCGGTCCAAACACACTAGAGAATCCGGTTAGGGGCTTGGACCAAAGACTCTGGTCAGACCTCCGGACCACCTATCTGGCTGACCCAGGCAGAAAACTAGAGTCCCCTCCGGAGATTCCTGGGGAGACTCCGGACCATACCAGAGACTCCGGTCCAGCAAGACCGGAGACTCCGGTCTGGAGCTCCCAGGAATACGTAAATATTGCAGGGTAAGTCCCGTATGCCAAGGGTTCTTTTCACTTTGCATTATATCAACGTGTAGACAACAACATACAGTAAAATGCTCTACTTGTTGTTAACAAACACCAAAAGTGATTATGATAGTAAATGTCCTTTCAATCTCCCCCTTTTTGGTGTTCGATGACAACAAGTGATTTTGCATGGAAATAATTTGCAATGAATTATGATAGTGTATAAAAATGCTCCCCTTGACTATGTGCACTAAGATAAACATGTAAAGCATGCACGGTAGGTACGGTAGGTAGTACAAGGATAAAACACATAGTTCTCACACGAGTTACAATAATGTTCGCGCACCCACAGAGCCACACACAAATAGCAAATTGTATCTCTCAAGAGCATAAGGCAAATAAGTATGAAGGTCGAGATTTTAAGTAAGAATCAAATACAAGCCCATGCAAATCCCGATGATAATGGCTTCTCCCCCTTTGGCATCGAAACGCCAAAAAGGGAAAATACCTAAGCTAGCACCCCAAAGAATCAGGAGTCCTCGTCGTCATCATCCTCATCCTCCTCATCCATATACTGATCCTCATCATCATCATCTTAGTCATCATCACCATCTGGAGCTGCAGGTCCTTTGCCATGAGGGCGAGAAGAGGAGGTACCTTGGTACCCATACCGAGAAGTGACATCAGAAAAGTTCTTCCAATCCATCAAGCTGTCTTGTTGGCATTCCATGCCCCAAAAGAAAGAGTGTAATCTGACACAGTGGATGGTTGAGCCCCATGCTCATCAGTGTACTCATCCTCTCCTTCCTCATCATATGTTGCACCTTGAGCCTTGATTTCCTTGAGGAGTTTCTCTATGCAATGGTTGCTCTTGTAGGAGTCATGTTGTTGCTTTCGGGTGTCCACATTCATGCAACAAAGGGTCCTCTCCCAGAAAGAGGCCTTCTTGACTCTCTCATGTACATAGTCACGTGTCATGGATGGCAAGGGTGCATTGGAGGCACTCTTCCTCTGAGTCCTAGTAGGAGAGGGGGCCCTCTCGGTCTTAGAGATCTCCTCCTCCACATTGGCATGGGAGCGTCTTGGAGGAGGCCCCATGTGCCCCTTCTGCTGTAGTGATATAAGAGTGTGTTCAGTAAGGTTGAGAGCCATGCCAAGTAGAGATCCATGGTCCTGAGTGTTGATGAGTCTCATGACAAGTGGTGCATATGGGGGAGCCTTCTTGTGTAGAATGGCATGGTACATCTCCTAAAATATGTAATCCATAACATCAATAGGATCTGCATCCGCCTCGGGGCCAGCCATGTACATCCTGTGGGTATGATATAGTAATTTGACCAAACCACATCTAATGGCATCATCATTGCTAGCACTGGGGGAGTTGGTTTGGCAGAATATCCTGAACTTCAGATTGTAGAGAGGTTTGAGTCCCTTGGACCCACCCACAACACCCTCGCTAACATACAATTGGTCTAGCTTGTTCTTGTTCACCCCAAGTGCTGAAGAGTGCATGCATACCCCAACATGAGTGGACACGCCCTGGAAGGTCTCAAATATGGCATCAGCAAAGTCGTAGAAAGTTGCAAAGCAGCGGTGATTTCCAGTCATCGAGGTCATAGTCCAGGCTTGGTCAGTCCCAAACACCAGAGTGGCGTAATACTGTTGTACAAGCGTGATGTTGTAGTCTTCATGGAGCTCTATCAAGTTGAACAGCCCTAACTTCTCACTAATCCATAGTGCATCCGAGAAGTAGGATCTCTTCCTCATCTGCTCAACACTCATGTACTTCTGGGGGTACACAGGAGACCTCTTGAGCATGCTGTAAATGTATTTCATGAAAATAGCCTGCTCCTTCCTCCTGTAGCATGGGTCCTTGCTGGTGCAAGGCAAGGTATCGAAATCAGTCTTCCACAGTTCATGATACTCCTTCTTTGACATGAGAGCCAAATACTGAAGATTGTCATACTTTTCCCTCTTGGCACGGTTCTCTTCGTCAACCCTGTCCTGCTCCCTCCTTATGTATGCTGCATCACGGGCCTGCTGTCTCCGTTTGGAAAGGGGCACAATATACTAACCCTTGGACTCATCATAGTGAGGATCCGCTCTCTTTAACTTGGCCTTAGTGCGAGGAGGACAACGAGAGCCAGAACATGTGAACAACAGTGGGTGAGATAGCATGGAGGTAAGTATATATGTCCCAAGGAGGCAGCATAGGACCTTTGAGGCATTGCGAGATCGATTTGATCCATCCCACACCAGAGTCTCCGCAGTCCACACCAGAGTCTCCGGCTCAGACCGGAGTCTCTGGTCCTGGGGACTGAGACTCCGGCCCTGAGGCCGGATTCTCCGGTCGGGAGGCTCGGGGGAAGAACAGTGAGGCTCCAGGAGGGTTGAATCCAACAGATCGGGCAAGGCAACAAGGTTAAAGTACTCGTGTGCACGCATACAAGAGATTCCCGTGGGCAAAAATAGTACCAATCCTCAAAAACAAATAAAGGGATGAACCCTAGGAGAGAAAGAAGGAGGAGAGGCACCAGATCTGTCCATGGGATTTATTCCACAGTTGGGAATCACCCAATGGTGAAGGGGAGAAGGTTAGCCGGCGGATTCCGGGGGCTTCTTGACCTCCGGGGAGGAGTTTTGGAGGAGGAGGCGATGGGGTAGAGAGGGGAGGAAGGGGGTGGATGAATGAAACTGTATGTTTTAGTTCACCTTGTCCTCCTTCTATGTGGCCCAAAACCATTTGGACCAGAGACTCCGGTGTGAGCACACCGGAGACTCTGTACCTCCTCGACCAAAAACTCCAGGTTTTGTGTATGGGGACATATATGAGAGATAGTGTGTGTGTATAGGACAAGGAATAGGATTGGGTTAAGATGACCAGCTGTGAAGAATCAAGGAAACCACATAAATCCATTCGAATGTTCATTGACGCGCCAAATAAACACGAACTAAGAGCCAAATCTTCAATGAGAAGAGGGTGGTGGCCGAGGCCATCATGTAAGAGTTTATGGCATGACACCGCGAAGAATTATCCTTGGGTTCATAGCCACTACTCATCAATGAAGCTCACATATCACACGATGATATTTAAGAGAATTCAATTTCTTAATTTTGGCATTATGGGGAGAGGGATAGCCCAGTGTATTAGGACCGCACTCCCCCTATCACCATGTCTGCACCTACACCAATTATGAGTCAAGACATAGGTGAGTATGCAAGGTGATCAAGTCAAGCTCCTAGAATCTACGATATTTAGTTCATTCCTCAAGTAACAAAATCTTGCTTCGTGAAAATGTCGGTGAGTTGGTCTTTGGTTGACACATAGGATAGCTCAATATCGCCTCGAGGAACAGGATCTCTAATGAAGTAATCACGAATCTCAATATGCTTTGTCCTTATATGATCCACTTGTTTATAGGCAATCTTGATAGCACTTTCATTATAACATAGAAGAGGCACTTTGTCACAATGGACACCGTATTCCTTTAAAGTTTGCCTCATACATAGCAATTGAGAACAAGCACTAGCAGCTGCCACATACTCGATTTCGACGGTGGAGAGAGATATACAATTTTTGCTTCTTAGAAGACCAACACACCAAGGACCTCCCAAGGAATTGGCAAGCCCCGAAGGTTGATTTCCTATCATCCTTCTCACCAGCCCAATCCGAATTCGTGTATCCACAAAGAGAGAAAGTGGAGCCCCTAGGATACCAAATACCATAGTTTGGGGTATGAACCAAATATCGAAAGATTCTCTTGACCACCATCAAATGGCTTTCTTTAGGATCTGCTTGATATCTTGCACACACTCCTACACTCAACACAACATCGGGTCTAGATGCACAAAGGTAAAGCAAAGAGCCAATCATGGACCGGTATACCTTTTGATCCACATCTTTACCATTTGGGTTTAGTTCAAGAAGAGTCTTTGTTGCCATGGGAGTGGGAGCTCCATTTAGATCTTTCATGTTGAATCTTTTGAGCATATCTTGGGTATACATGGCTTGGTTGAAGAATGTTCCTCCTCTTACTTTCTTGATCTCAAAACCAAGATATACCCTCAGTTCTCCCATCATAGACATCCTGAACCTGTCAGACATAAGCTTAGAGAATTCATCATTAAAAGCTTTGTTAGATGAGCCAAAGATAATATCATCTACATATATTTGACATACAAAAAGCTCCCCATTGACTTTCTTAGTAAAAAGAGTGGGATCGATTTTCCCAACCTCGAACCCATGATCTACCAACAACTCTCTAAGGTGCTCATACCACGTGCGTGGGGCTTGTTTGAGCCAATAGAGCGTCTTATCAAGTTTGTAGACGTGGTTTGGAAAGTTGGGATCCTCAAACCCCGAGGGTTTCTTTACGTATACCAACTCATGCAAAGGACCATTAAGAAATGCACTTTCTACATCCATTTGTTGTAGTTTAAATTTATGATGTGCCGCATAAGCAAGAAGGATACAGATGGACTCAAGGCGAGCCACGGGTGCATGTCTCCCCATAATCAATGCCTTCAATTTGAGAGAACCCTTGTGCAACCAATCGTGCCTTGTTCCTAACCACAATTCCATGCTCATCTTGCTTGTTCTTGAATATCCATTTGGTGCCTATAACATTGCGGCAATCTTTTGGCTTTTCAACTAACTTCCACACTTTTTTCTCTCAAAGTTGTTGAGATCTTTGTGCATTGCATCCAACCAATCCAAATCTTTGAGAGCTTCCCATACTCTCTTTGGTTCTACCATGGAAATGTGTGCTTGGTGCTCAGGAAAGTTTGTCAACTGAGATCGAGTGGATATCCCTCTTCTAAGATCTCCTACCACATTCTCAAGTGTGTGGTCTCTTAATTCCAGTATTCTGTCCATTTTAGCTTGGCGACGAGTTTCGATCTCCTTGTTGTTTCTTGGGGAGATCACTTCATCATTTTGGTCCTTGTCTTGACCATTAACTTGACCTTGATCATCATTGGAATTATTCTCTTCTACAAGAGGCAAACATTGACCTTGATCTTGATCAAGCATACTTATAGAGAGGCATTGAGCTTCCCTTATGGTAGTTTCTATAGATCTTCCTTGTGTAATAGCCTTAGCACCATTGGACATTCTGTCAAATGGAGACTCAAGCACCTCCTGGCTTGTCTATGATAGTTCTGAAGAGCTTGTCATAGATTCTATAAGTGTGGGATTCAATACCATAACCAACAAAAATACCCTCTAATGCTTTGGAATCAAACCTGGACAAACGAATACCCTTAATGCGATAGAAACACTTACAACCGAACACCCTTAAGTATGAAACATTGGGCTTGTTACCAGTAAGGATTTCATATGGAGTCTTGATCAATTCTTTTTGGAGGTAGAGACGGTTTGATGCACGGCATGCGGTGGAGATTGCTTCAGCCCAAAAATTGTATGGAGATTTAAACTCTGCCAACATGGTCCTTTCCATATCAATAAGAGTCTGGTTCTTCCTCTCAGCTACACCATTTTGTTGAGGGGTATATGAAGCGGAATATTGATTTTTATTCCCTCATCACTAAGAAATCCTTTCAATGTGTAGTTCTTGAACTCAGTACCGTTTTCACTTATTATTGTCAATACTGGGACATTGTGTTGACGTTGAGCCATGTTGATGAGGTCAATGAAGTTTTCTTGGGTCTCACTTTTTAGCTTGAAGAAATATACCCAAGTGTATCTTGAGTAGTCATCAACAATCACCAAACAATATTTCTTCCCACCAGGGCTTGCATGAGACGGAGGACCAAAGAAGTCCACATGAAGGAGCTCCAAGATTCTCTTTGACTTGATGTAGTTCTTAGGCTTGTGGGGAGAATCATGCATCTTTCCTTCTACACATGCCCTACAAACACGATTTTCGGGAAAACAAACATTTTCTTTTAGTCCAACAATATGACCATCCTTGTGGAGGCATTGCAAAGTTCTCATGTTGACATGGGCTAGACAGCGATGCCATAGCCAACCCACATCAGTCTTTCCGAATAAGCACATCGGACTTGTAGTGGTTTTCCCCAAGAAGTCCACCACATACAAGTCATTTTCGACGTACCCAACGAAAGCGACCTTTAGAGACTTGCTCCACATGAGGATCACAATATCATTATCAATAAAGACGGCAAAACCCATCTTTCCAAGAGCACAGACTGAAAGTAAATTATAGCCAAGGGTCTCAACAAGCATGATGTCCACAAGAGTGATATCGTGTGCGACCACAACTTTTCCGAAACCCATTACCTTAGACTTTGATTTGTCGGCATATGTCACGGATATTTGATCAATATTTGGTCTCAACTCCTTGACACTTGATGCGCTTCCGGTCATATGACTTGTGCATCCACTATCAAGCACCCATTTTGACCCTCTGGAAGCATAGGTCTACAAAAGATCAAACTAGTTTTTAGGTACCCATTTTTCAATGGGTCCTCTTTTGTTAGCAACAAGGGTCTTGGGAACCCAAATGGACCAAGCAATATAACCATCAAATGGGCCAACATATTATGCATATACATCACCATAATAATCACGCATTAAAACATAGTGAGGGTTAGCACTTCCCGCAAAATCATCACGAGACATAGTTTTGCCATTCGTGGACTTACTATCCACAATGACCTTGTCCTTTTCTTGTGTGGGCTTGGCATTCTTTTTCTTGTTGTTCTTCTTATTCTTCCCTTTAGAGACAAAGCCAATGCCCCTTTCTTAATACTTGACCTTTGCTTACTCAAGAGGTCATCAATAGACTTGTTTCCTTTTGGAAAGGTGGCCTTAGTGATCTCCCCCTTCAACCTAGCATTTTCTTCAAGTATACTTGTACAAGTAGAGGGAATGAAAGTACTAGGTGAAGTAATATTGGTCAATTGAGTTTGAGGCTTTTCACGAGACTTTGTGAGCAACAAGAGTTCACTCTCTAAGGCCTTGTGCGCCTTGTCAAGCATCCTAAAGTCCTCGGCAAGTTTTTCATGAACAACATCAAACTCAATCTTGTCCATTTTAGCCCTTTTATATTTAGCAATAGCATGGTCACGTCCTCGGCAATAGCATCAAAATACTTTCTCCCCACTCCAAGTTGGATCATGTGCAAGGAAGTCGCATTGAGTTGGCTATTGACCACTTCTCTTCTAGTCAAGTTGGTTGGATCCTCAATTTTGAGTCCTTGTTCAATAATATTCCACAAATCAATGCAAGAGCTGCGCACATGAGATTTCATTAAAACTTGCCATTGAGAAAAAGTATGTGCAGCTTACTTAGGTGGGTCACCTCTATTATTTATATGTGTGTGAGGGATAGGAGCGTCGGGAGAGTACCATCCGGGAACCGCATGATGCTCTTCCTTCCCACCACCCTTTTTGGTGGTGGAATCAGTGGAATTATGTTCATCCCCCACCACTTCCTCCAAAGGCTTAGCCGGAGCATTTGCCTTTGGGTTAGGTCGTGTTTCCTATTGAGAGGGAGGAGGTGAGGTTTGCTTATCCCTAACAAGTTGCTCAACGGCTTGGCACAACTGTTGGACTTCGTTACCCAAGGTAGATGTAGCATCCCAATTGTCTAACAATTGTAATGCTACTTGGTCTAGTAAGATAATGGTTACTTACTACATACAATTGTTGCATCATAATTATATCATGCTCATGTCATCATGCCACCTTGCATTTGAGCATCATATAAAACCCTGTTTCTTTGGTTCTTCTCTCATATGCACTATTAATTGTATTTGCTTCTTGATATTGTATTTGGTTATTGATATATTGTTTAATGCCCAAGTTGAGTTGGGGGCATATCTTTTATTTCAATTCCACCACCTTTCTTTTTCACCACCTTATAATTCCACCATTCCATCTACCATGGGCTTTTATTCCTTTTGGTATTCAATCTAGCTCATGGGAGATAGGATGGATCTAATTCTATAAATCCTTTTGCTTGACCTTTATTCCACTTCTTAGGAATGCATAAGAATAATGCCACAATATTATTATTGTTTTCATGAAATAATCATGGCATTTATTATTTTTGCATGGGCCATGCAACCACCATCACCACCTTTCAACCACTTGTTTTTCCTTTGTTTTGTTTTAGTGGTTCTTCTTTGTGGGATCATCTACATCATCTATCCATCATTCCCCTTATTCTCATCCACATCTTTTTCTTTTATTTATCTCCATGCATAATTCAAAAGAGGGCTTCTTCCCATACCTCTTTTCTTTTTCTTTTTCTTGGTTAATCTTCCACGTCATCTCATGTTAGTTCAAAGCACTCACTATATCCTCTTGGGTTGATCCTTTAAACAAGAATAAAAAAAACCTAAACAACTAATTAAATCCCTAGCCCTAGTTCTTCCTCTATTTCTCTCTAAACCTAGCCTAATCTAAACCCTCACCTTACCCCTCTCTTTCTTTCACCCTTTCTCTTTACCATGCGAGCCCTACCTGGCAGCCTCCACTAGCCCTAACCCTACCCCAGGCCGAAGCCTACCCCAGCCCTAAAGCCCTAACCCGAGCCACCCCCATTTCCCCAACCCTAGCTCCTAACCGAGCTCTAACCTTCTCTCTCTCCCTCTCTTCTCTCTCCCTGCCATGGGACCCCCTCCGGCCCGAGCCTCTCCTGCCTGTCCTCCCCCTCGGCAGACCCCACCGGTAGTCCCTCACCACCCTGCGAGCACGTGAGGGAGGT
This sequence comes from Avena eriantha, assembly GCA_910589775.1. Taxonomy (NCBI): domain Eukaryota; kingdom Viridiplantae; phylum Streptophyta; class Magnoliopsida; order Poales; family Poaceae; genus Avena; species Avena eriantha. The sequence goes on along the minus strand of OU342745.1, from coordinate 73,496,599 downwards.
GGCCAAAAAGGTGGCCGAGGCCACCTTTACACCACCGTCGCCCCACGGCATCTCCCAGCCTCTCCTCTCTCTCCCTCGTGTTGTGCTCATCCCCCACGCATCCTGGCATCGCCTAGATCCGCCCAGTGCCCCGCCTCCCCTCTCCTTCCTCTCCAACGACGACGCTGCCCTCTCGCCAGAACCGCCAACGCCGACGTCTACCTCTCGCTCCTGCCGACGTGCGTGACGTGGAGGTGGTCAGGGAGGTCGAGGACGTTCCTCTACATCGCCCTGCACACGCCGACGAGGACGAGAAGCACTAGAACCGCTGGAACCAGCGCCGCCCGGCGCCAAACCCTAGATCACCGGCCGCCAGCCTCGTCGAAGATCCGCTGCGCCTCTCCTCGATCTGACACCACCGACCACCCTGCGGTGAGCCCCTCTACCGCCCTGACATGCTCCGCCTCACCGGGAAGCCCTAGCCGTGTCAGTCGTTTCGACGAACGCCCTCGGTGCGCCGTCGATCGTGGTGTCTGCACGGGCCCGCGCCGCCTAGAGCCTCACTTAGCCGCGCAGCTGCTCCCAGACAACAACCCCCTCCCTAGCCCAGCGGTAGCCGCCGCCTAGCGCGAGCCCCAGGTCGCCAGTTCGATCCCCACCGCGCCGCGCGCGCTGTCGCCAAACGCGTCCATCAGTTTCGTCAGTAAAACAAGAAGATAAACAGTGCCGCACCGCCTTTTTGCGCATAACCCCCTGTCCTTTTGCCGGCTTAACCCGCGGTCCAGCTAGGCCCCACCTGTCATCGACGCGGCTCTTTTTACAAAAAGGTACCCGCCTTTCTACACTCTCAACCCGCGCCCTAGCACACGCCCCACCTGTCAGCCTCTGGGGGTTACCCCACTGGCACATGGGCCCTAGCTCGCTGGCCCGTCTGTCAACCGCCGCAGCTAGCTAAGCCTGCGGTAGCAAAAGTTTCCCCGCGCACGTGTGCCCCGCCAGCGGCTGGCCCACCCGTCAGTGATGGTGGCTGGGTCGAGCTGGGTGACAAAAGTTTTCTCTGTTGTCTGTTTTATTTAAACCAAATTCAAAATTCTTTAAATTCAAATTCAAATCAGATTTCAGATAACTTTTAATTTACAAATCCAAATAATACAAATAATATATGTTTTTGATTCAGAAAAATGGGAGGAATTCAAATATGCCATTCAAAATAATATTTGAACACTTTAAATTTTCGAGATGATTAAAATTACAATAAAATGCCCTTTTTCTTAATAAATTAATAACTTTAATTCTACAACTCCAAATTTGACAAATAATATGTCTAAATCGATCAGTGTGACGAGCCCGTTCTATCTATGCAGTCCTTGTTCTGATTTGAGGCATGCATCATGTTATTATTTAAAATCTGAACTGTTTATGACAATAAAACTTGGTTAAATAAATAATAAAATGCTTTCTTCTTGTATTCCACACCTCACCATGCCATGCTACTTTAATGCCATGTAAATTGTGCATCATTCATCATGGCATGCTTGTTTGCTTGTCGCATTTTAATTCTTATGTTGTGCACTTTATTTATGTTGGACCTTGTTTGTTTGGTTCTTCTTTGAATAGACGCCCAACAGGAGAATTACCAGGAATCACAGGAGTACTACCCAGATCCATCTCTCGCTTCAACGGAGCTGCTAGGCAAGCACTACCACATGCTTGCATACAACAGTACATATTGCCTCTATCTTATTCTTGCATCATTGAGTCGCGATTGCATTAAATTGAATCCCAAGTACTGCATAGCCTTTACTTTTAAACCCCACCGAAGCTTGTTCCTCCATCCCATGAGCCATTACTACAGGAGTTGTTTGAGCCATGCGAGTCGTAGAAAATCATGAGTAGGGTATGTGAGTGTCTGATGAACAATGAAGCCCCTAAACAACATAACTTGAGTAGTAATGGGATAACTAATGAAAGAGGCACCGGTGAGCAATATCTGCTATTTGGTTTTTCATGCTCACTTGTGTCCCGTAGGACCCCGAGTACTTGATTCCTGTTCCTTGTTTATTCGCACTATCCACATCCGGGAGGCCTTATGGACCCCCCTGAGCTAGAGCTTGATTCATTCTTATTTCTTGGGGCCACAATTAGTTTGGGGCTTTATTACTATCCTGTACTTATGCCATGTTACTGCTTTATTCAAGATTGTGCGAGGAGCACCTGTACTGTTTTGGATCGCGCCACGTTTTCACGGTATCGACAAGCCCAGTCACATTTTTGGGTTCCCAGTCGTTTACAGCCGTCGTCGCAAACCCTGGGTCTGTCTCGGAGCCGGCCAACTTCGTTGCGGGTAGCTTATTGGGGTGGCCCCCTGAAATATTTCTGAATCCTGTGATTGCTTTGTCGTGAATGCCTCGTTGGGTTTTGATTTGGTTTTTCCGAGGTTGATCGAGTGTGTGTTGCTATTCGTGCACCCCTGCAGGGTAAATCTTTCTGAAAGCCGTGTCCGCGGTTATGGACGACTTGGAGAATAGTTTCTCGATCATAGACAAGTATAACTAAAGTACCACTTTTAAATTGACTAAGTACTTGACTAGTAAATAGTGCAATACTCATGGAATGGTTAATAAAACTACCAACGGATGATGGGGGATGTTCGTCCGCTTCCTCATTGGTAAGCGAGGAGGAGGATGGATCTGTTAATTATACTGTTATAACTGTTGTTCTTAATTCACGGACATCCGTCTATCATTGGTTAGCCAGATGGTTAGCGAGTATCTATAGAATTGTTAGCTATTATATTTTGCTGCAATTGCGTCACCTTAGGTTGTGTCCCCTTTAGCGGCATAAAGACTTGCTGAGTACCCCTAGGGTCTCACACGATAAATTGTTTGATTTAGATGAACAGGTGTACCCGCAAGATGGATACTGGGTGGAGGAGACAGATGATGTTGGCAACGATCATTCGGTGTAGAGATTCTGGGAACAGGGATCCGTGAGATCTATGGGCGGGATGTGTTTATTTATGGGGCATCTTATGCCGATTTGCTTCTTATCTGTACTCGGATCTTGTTTTCCGCTTCCGCCTGATACTCTGATGTTTGCTGTATGAGGAGCTATCCTAAATTATTATCTCTATCTAGGATATTTGAATCTTGCCGTATGGCATTGCAATATTTCTATTTCTTTTAGATGGAATGGCTCTGAGGACTGTTGTATGTGGCTTGCATACATACTCATTTGTGTATGTAGTTGATCCCTTCGCCTGCCGATTACGCCGCTCGTTCTTGTCCCGATGTTCTGAAAGTGGTTAGGACGGCCGAAAGGTCTACCGTGAGTGGCCCTGGACCTCACCGTACTATTTTAACCATTTTCGTTCGTCCAGGCATGTAACTAAGAGCGTAATTCACCGAGGTAGTTACAGTAGAGCTCAAGCTTGTTTCCAAATTCTTGAGATCTACCATGGTCAATGAATGGGTAGCCTCACTTTATCCCTCATCTGGGTTTCCCATAATCTCTTAGGTGGTTCAGCCCGAATAAAGAGCCGAGGATCTGATACCAATTGAAAGGATTGTATGGGCACCTAGAGGGGGGGGGTGAATAGGTGCTACTTCAAATTTTACTCCTTTTCAATTTAGGGTTTGACACAAAAAGGTAAATTCTCTATATTATGCAACTAAGGTGAATTTACCTATATGTCAACCTAGCACAAGTACTAAGCAAGAACTAGATAAGTAAAGTGCGGTAAAGGATATAAGTAACCAAAGTGGAGCACGCGGAGACACAAGGATTTGTTTCCTGTAGTTCCTTCCTTTTGAGGGGATGTACCTCTACGTTTGGAGAGGGGGTGGTGTCAAACCACCAATGCCACGAGAGGCCTCCCTTGTTCTCCGATGAACCTCACCCCAAAGGGTTCGATTCACCTCTTCCACTATACGACAACCTTTGACGTGGAAGCCGACACCTTTACAACGAGTTCGGGGCACACATCCACAACTTAATTGGAGGCTCCCAAATACAAGCAAGCTATCAAACAATCAAAGGAAAGCTTGTAAGAACAAAATTAAAAGCTACGGTTTCCAAAGAAACACTAGAGCATGGGGGCCCTCAAGTGAATGAGGGGGAAATGGAGATCTCTCTTGGTGAAGCTGTAGATCAAGGCCTCCTCCTTCGATTCTCCAAAGATCAATGACTTTGGATGGTTGGATGAAGAGATCTTGTTGATTTGGTGGCTCAAATGGGCATGGTGTTCTTGAGGTGGACGAGCAACTAGAGGAAGGGGATAAGGTCCTCTATTTATAGCCCTTCACTCGACTGAACCATTTTCTAACCATTGGAGAAGAGTCGGACTGGAGACTCCGGCCTACAGACCGGAGACTCCGGTCTACACTGGAGATTCGGGCCCATGTCCGGACCATCGAACAGAATGACCCAGCCCTTCTGTGAGCCAAGTGGACCGAAGACTCTGATCCAAACACACCAGAGACTCTGGTCAGGGGCTTGGACCGGAGACTCTGGTCAAACCTCCAGACCATGCTCCGGACCACCTATCTGGCTGACCCAGGCAGAAAACTGGAGTCCCCTCCGGAGATTCCTGGGGAGACTCTGGACCATACCGGAGACTCCGGTCCAGTAAGACCGGAGACTCCAGTCTGGAGCTCCCAGGAATACGTAAATGTTGCAGGGTAAGTCCCATATGCCAAGGGTTCTTTTCACTTTGCATTATATCAACCTGTACACAATAGCATACAGTAAAATGATCTACTTGTTGTTAACGAACACCAAAAGTGATTATGACAGTAAATGTCCTTTCAAGGAGGCAATGGGGGCCTACGAGCACTAGCACGGGCATCCCTCATGAAGCCCTTAGAAGCAGAAGATGGATGTGAGATCTTCCTAGCCTTGTTGTATATCTTCTTCGCCTTATGCTCAACATCAATGCGAAACTCTCCAGTGGGAAGCAGGTGTTCGATCAACATCATAATCTAAGGGGCATAAGGGATGGAGAGCCTATTGAACATTGCATCAATTAACTCATGATAGATGAAATCCATCACATCCAGCTTGTAGTCCATAGACTCATCCTCATAGGAGGCCACCTCATAGGAAAAGGCAAGCAGTTGAACCAAATGACCACGAATAATGTCGTTGTTTCCCCCACTTGGAGTGATAGAGTCATGGAAAATGCCCACCAGACTAGCATATAGAGGAGACATACCAGCAAAGGAACCCCACAATACCATTGTCAACTGTGCAAGGAGAGAGGAAAACATCTTTATTTGGCTTGAGATGGGTGATGATACGATGGCCACTAGCACGGTCCCTATGACGGAAAGAGTATCCAAGTACCCTAGCAAAGGTCCTAAAATCAGCTTGCATTGGCATGTCACGGGTCATCCACTTCATGGTGCGGTGCTCATCACCACAAATGACCAAAGTGGAGAAGAATTTCTTCACTACCTCAGAGTCATAGGAACACTGAAGGGCCATGAGATGGTGTAGCCCCATCCTCTCAGTCACGTACATAGCATCAACAAGTTGAGACTTTTCCATGGACTCAGCAATAATCACGGGATGCATAGGGAAAATCTTCAGCTGAGCATAAACATCTTAAAAATAGACTTTTGGTCAGCACACCAAAATCGGGAGTCATCGAGCTCACTATCATGCGCAGATTCCACAAACAGATCAGGATGGCGAATAGAAGAGTAAGTAACATCATCCATCTTCCTATAGTTGATCGTTGGTTCCTTCCTCTTTTTCTTGGACACACCCTTCCTGGTCCTGTCCGTCTTTGCCTGTTCAGCCATACGGTTAGCCTCTTTGTTCCTCCTTCTCAGTTCAACCTCGTCCACGAGACCACCCTCACCATCGTCCCGGAAGTAGAGGCCACGGGGACGACGCTTGTAGGTTTTGGGAGAACTGGAACCACCTGCGAAATGAATGAGATGGATAGCATGGGCATAAGCACAAACACAAGTCCTGGAGAAAAAGTAGAAATAGTAGACACACAATCCACAACCCACATATACATCGCACAACAATCTACAGAAAACTGAAGCAGATGGGAGTCTGTCAGGCTAGATTATCCGGCCTGACCAGGGGCAGATAATCCGGCCCTGACAAAAAAATTCAGATCCTGCGAGATTCTGCGCAATGACATAGATCGGGCATAGGAATTGCTAGACTGCAATTTCTATGCGAAAATACACCTCAAGGAAACTCCTAGGCCACGTTCCACCAACAAGTATCACATTAACACAAAAGATGGGAGAGAGGGAGTTACCCTCACTAACTGAAGGAAGTACGCAGACGAGAAGGTACCTGGAGGCGTGGGCAAGAAGATTCGGGGAGGCGCGGAGAATTCGGTGGCCGGAGGGGCTCTGAGGAGGGTGGGGGCAGTGAGCGGTGGCTGGGGAGAGGGAGAGGGGTCGGAGGGAAAGAACTGCTCTGTGTGAGCCCTTCCCCTTGATGCCCAGCCCTTAATAGACTGAATCCGCCAGGGCCGGATTATCCGGCCTGATTTCTGAATTACTGTTACACACAGGTTCAAGTCCGCGCGTCCCCAAACAAAACACCCACAAGATGAACAATGGACTTATGTGCTAGAAGAGATGGCTTAGGGATAAAGAGGGGCTTAGGATAAGACAACCAAACTGAGATGGTACTACACACCCAAGGTTGCAAGATCCAAATCAAATAAAATCCAACTTTGAGTGTGGTTTCCATAAAAACAAGAGATGAGCAACAAAAACCATCAAGATGCACATAGAACCAACTCTTCTCACAGAAGAGGGCGGTTGTCGAGGCCACCTTGTTGGAGTGCATGGTATGACACCGCGAAGATATATCTTGGGTTCATGACCAATACTCATCAATAAACTGACATATCCCAAAATGATATTAAATCAAATGATTTTACTTGCTTTTGGCATTATGGGGGGAGGGTTAGCCCAGTTAATTAGGACCACACTCTCCCTATATCCATGCCCACACCTAGACCAAATACGGAGGAGATATAAGAGTGAGTACATGGGTATTCAAGACAAGCTCCTTGAATCAATGATATTTAGCTCATTCCTCAAGTAACAAAACCCTACTTCATGAAGTGGCTTCGTGAAAATATCAGCAAGTTGATTCTTAGTGCTCACAAAAGATAGATCAATATCACCTTGAGCTACATGGTCCCGAATAAAATGATTCCAAATCTCAATATGCTTTGTCCTTGTGTGTTGCACCGGATTGTACGCAATTTTGATTGCACTTTCATTATCACATAAAATAGACACTTTGCCACAATTGACACCGTATTCCTTTAAATTTTGCCTCATCCATAATAATTGAGTACAAGCACTAGTAGCAGCCACATATTCAACTTTGATGGTGGAGAGATATACAATTCTGCTTTTTAGAAGACCAGCATACCAGAGACCTTCCCAAGAATTGACAAGCTCTAGAAGTTGATTTCCTATCATCCTTATCACCAGCCCAATCTGAATCAGTATAGCCACATAGAGAGAAATTGGAGCCCTTGGGATACCATATACCAAAATTAGGGGAATGAACCAAATATCGGAAGATCCTCTTGACCGCCACTAAGTGGCTTTCTTTAGGAGATGCTTGATACCTTGCACACACACCTACACTCAGCACAATATCGGGTCTAGATGCGCAAAGGTAAAGGAGAGAGCCGATCATGGACCGGTATACCTTTTGGTCCACATCTTTACCATTTGGATTCAGTTCAATATGGAATTTAGTTTGCATCGGTGTGGCGACGCCATTAAGATCCGTCATCTTGAATCTCTTGAGCATGTCTTGGATGTATTTTGCTTGATTTATGAAGGTTCCTTCTCGAAGTTGCTTGATCTCAAATCCAAGAAACAACCGTAACTCCCCCATCATAGACATCTCAAACCTTGTGATGTGGAGGAATATCGCCTTGATTTACATATACCAACCCCGAGAAGCCTTGCGACGAAGTTGAATCAACTTGTTGTTTCTTGGAGGAATATCTTTGTCATTTGATTCTTCATTGGAATTACTAGCTTGGTCTTGATCTTTAGCTTGATCAGTAGAAATTGGAGATGAATAATCTTGCCCTTGATTTGGATTAACAGCCATAACAGGAGGTTACAATTGTTCTGAAGTTCCAGGGCCAGATAATCCGGCCGATGGGGTGGTCAGATAATCTGTCCTAGGAGAACTTGGTCCATCTTCATTGTCTTGAACGACTCGGGCTCAAACTGGAGAGGGGCTAGATAATTCGGAGTCAGCCAGAAAATCCGCCTAGGACTTGCAGTAGTTTTTTCTCAACAAAATTTTCAGTTCTACCAGTTGAAGTAGGTTGGCCAGATAATCCGGTGTCCATCAGATAATCCGGTCTGGAGTTTTCTGGAGTAGTTGCTTGATGATGTTCATCAGTTTAAGGTGTTGGTGTAGAGGTTTCTCCAATAGTTGGAGCATGTTAATCTTGTGTTTATGAGGGCTCTACTTGAGTAGAGCATTATCCTTCCCGATCAGCCACAAGGGGTTCCTCAATGGGGCGAAAAAATCCCACGACCATTCTTCTTATGGCTTCTTGGGGTATTTCAACATCTACATCACAAACATCAACTTGCCCTGCACGGGAGCCATCATTTTCCTCGAACACCACACTACAAGATTCTATAATAGTTCCGAAGAGCTTATTGTAGACTCTATAAGTGTGGGATTCGTCACCATAACCAACAGAAATGTCTTCTAAGGCCTTGGACTCGAATTTAGATAAACGGACTCCTTTGATAAGAAAGAAACACTTACAACAAAATACCTGGAAGTAGGAGATGTTTGGTGCGGTGACCCAGCATACCACTGCATGATGTAGTACACTATAGTCGTTGCCATAACACCAATGAAACACCGTTCACTAGTATTACATCCCTCAGAGTGGTACAACAGAAACACAGCAGGTCCAAGACATGACTATAGATTAAAACTCGACTCTTTACAGAAGATCCAGAGAACACTCTAGGTTAAAGAGAGAAAAAGAACTTCTTACAAACGAGAACCAGAAATAACAACTCAGAACTATCTAGTAACTAAGACTAGTATCTAAACTATTTGGCTTGCCATTGCTGCTATTACAATGCTCTACAGAAGTAGGTTTCACGGCTAGAGAATATACTCCTATCTACTTAAGAACTTTGTCTTCACTTCGGTTGTTGTATATGTGGACAGAATTTAGGCTGCTGATGGTGGTTTCTTGAGCAGAAATTGATGTTAACGTCGTCTTCAACGGCTTAAAACCTAGCGAGGGTTAAGAAGGTATGGTTGAGTACAAGCATACTCAACAAGTTCACTAAAAAAGAGTGTATGATGCACTATCTCTACAGCGATAGACCATAGGTCATAGGCAATGCAGGTTTTCGTAAACATTTCTTCAAAGGTTGCTTTTATTCTGAAAAAACTATGTCCGACAACCTTCATAGGTTGACCAGAAGCTTCGTGGGGTTCCTTTCCTGCCGCGTTCGTAGATCCTTCCTGGAACAGTGAGTAACATGTCACAATTCTTACACTCTGCAGAGGTGAGTCACTTTTCCCACAAGAGACCTTAAGCTTTAATGCATGGCCGGGAGTATGTCCCCGTTCAAACTTCCATGGTTTGAGGCCCAACTTAAGATCCAAGCCAAACACTGCCCCCTTCGCGACCCCGCATGAAGACAGATCCTTCGGGCCGAGCAACACCTCCGTTAAGCCCCCTTTTGGGCAAGCTACAACCCTGATGAGTTCCCGAAGACTCTGTGAGCCGATTATGCCCTGGCAAGCTCCATAAAGCTCTGACTATACCTCCGGCAGCTGCTCACAGATAATCTAGACACCAATATCGCGAGGAACTAAGAGGTCCCACCCATGTGATGGATTCTCCACGAGAAATCAATAGCCTCACGATAAGGTCATCCGTCCATGCGAAAGGAAGAAGATACAGCTGACTTCTCCGTCCCATTCCAAATCTCATGGTTGACGTGTATTATACGGCGCTAGAATTACTGGCGACATTGGTTGTTAAGTCCTAGGTATTATGTTCCTTTACCACTTGAACTGTATCAATAGATTATTAACACTTGGTAAATAATCCATAATCATATTATTATGAAAATAGTATTTTCTGTACTTTTTGAAATGCAGGTGATGACAACATTTGACTTACAAGCATTTGATGGAAAATAATCAAAGGACATGAGCAAGTTGTGAACTTGCCTTTTGTAATTGCAAGATTATGCAATCACGGTCATCAAGACACTAGAAGATCCAAATTCTGTAAACAACATCATTGGTCCGGTAAGGACTAATGTTTAAAGAAGCAAGATGCACTTATGCATAAGTTATGTAATGTAGATTGATAAATGCGAATCCCCAGAATAGTCGTATCTGATCTAGGGTTTGGAGTTTGTGATGAGTTCTTAGGAATGTGTTGCACTTTTATACCAGTTTCACACTTGTGCTTCTTATTAAGGCTTGTGAGAGTGTGTGAAACAATATGTAAATACAACAAATAATATGCAATACTAAAACACTCAAATGGACCATGGTATCTAAAAGATTTCTTAAGCAAGATTGAGAATCAGTTAGAGCTTTTAAAGAAGTGTTCAAGGCTTACTTTTAATGTTTCTTAAAAGAATAACTTTTGAGGAAAATATTACTACATTAAACAATAATAGCATAAGTGGTGGAGATTTACATGTTTTTAACAAGGCACCACATTGTAGATGGTTGACTTCTTAACATTCCACAAAGTTAGAATTTAAGTATTATTACTTGAATGAGGTGGTGTTTTATTGGAGTTATAAGTGAGTAGAATTACTTTCTTATTAATGCTTATTTTTTATAAGCATAGTTAGGGTATTGCTAAAATTACTTAAAAATTTAGTTTAATTCTTTAGGTGGATTCCTAAACATGTAAAAGAATTAGTACTCAAATCTTGATGATTTTATAATTGATAAAATAGTTTTTGGAGAGTAAAACTTACTTAATTTTAAATGGTAGTTTAGTAAATACAACCTAAAATGGTGAGACCTTTTTTGACTTTACTTAAACATCAATTGAACTTGTTATTACATTTTTAAACTTTAAAGAAATAATGCTAAAGGCAATAGTAAATATTTATATATTTTTAATGAATTAAAATAAAATAAAAGAGTTAAAATAATATTTATTAGACCTTTACCTTGTATTTGACTTCAATTAAGATAGAGGATATTTTTAATGTGTAGTATTTATTTTTGTGACAATTTTGGTATATTATATCTATTTTTGTGATTTTTAAATATTAAACTATGATTTTTATAAGTTTTATCAGTTTATAAATACTTAATAAATAATAATATTTATCAAAGTGATACCAAAAATCTATGAAACAATTTTGTAAATGTAGATTTTGTTTTTCTAAGAATTTTGGTATATTATTTATATTTTTCTCATTTATCAATATTAAAATATAAATTTTCAAAGTATTATTACTTATAAAATCTTTATTAAATAATATTATTAAAATAGTTAACACAATAATGTTTGTTAATAAAGTAAAATTATAGATCTTATTTTTCTCAGCATTTTGATATATTACATAAAGTTTTCTGAATTATAAAACAAAAGGTATGGATTTTATAAGCTTCTTACATTTTCTTGATTTATTTAAATAACTAATAATTGCTTTATTGCACCACCGCTGACATTAGCATGACACAGTACACATGGCGTAGACTTTTTATACCCAACCTAATCTACCCAAGCCACATGCCACATCATATTCAGAAATTATAAAAAAAATGGGCTTATGACATCATCACGATGTCATGTTGACATCACTCGTGGGTGCTCTTCCCAGGTCGCTGATCGATCTCTCGATCGATAGCGTGCGATAAAGCAGGAGTGGCTTCATTGGACAGAGGAGTGTGAGGCGAATCGATCTATGGGCACGCCGCCAGAAAGTGGTCACTGGAGTGGCTCCGGTGACGACGAATTGCGGCGGCCGGCGGCGGATTACGGCGGCAGGGTAACTTAGGGCATGAGAAAGAAATCGAGAAAGTGCATGAGCACCGGTAGCTCACCACGAAACTGAAGGGCGCGATGGCGAGGTTGGAGGAGCACTGTATCTGTGGGAATTGACAACGATCGGTGATTTCTGGCGGTGGAAATGAAGTGTCGATTGGTTCGACAGAGATCTCCCCAGCTCTCGCAGCCTAGCTAGGAAGAATAAGGATGACTGGGCGAGTCCGGTGGTGTGCTCAGGGTGGCTTGAGAAGCTCTAGAACGATGGGGAGGAAGGGAACCATAGCCAGGTTTTTGGCGTCCCCTGCAGGAAGAAGAGGAAAGGGAGAAATAGGGCACAACGGGGTTCTTCTAGCAATGCAGGGCTATGTATTGGCAATGTAAGCTGTGGCGCGTATCGTAGTGTCGATATGGCCAATCAGGCGGTTGCCGGAGATCCACTGAGCTGCTTCACCGGCACTGCTTTCTGGCGAAGGAAGAAGAAAACTAAAAGAAATGGCGAAGAGGTATTTGGGCTTGGGCAGGTATTAGGCTGAGGCACAGCGAGCGAAACTTTGCTGCTGCTGCTCGCTGCGCTAGGTTAGTGAGAAACTTCTCTGGGCCGTGGGCCGGTTCTTGACTCTGCCAGTTTTCCCTTTTTTCTAATGTTATTTCCTATTTTTTAAACCCTTTCAAATATGAATTTTCTCAAGGATTTAAATATCCAGAGATTTTGTAAGTTATAAATATTATTGTATAAAGGAATTATAACTCTTTCCTCTGTTTTTGTTATTGTGTATAAAGATATTCATAACTATATGAAGGGTTCTTTTATTTTATAAAGTAAATATAAATTAGGTTTTTTTAGGGATTTACTCTTTATAAGAAGATCTATTAAAATGAATTTTACTTGCACTAAAAGAATGTAATGGTAATGGTAATGGTTTAAGATGGATATTTATGTGTACAAAATGTTATTAAGACTTAACCTCATAAAGGAATCATATATATACATTAATAAGGTATTAATCTTTGTGGTTCATAATAGGGTGATATAAGTTTCATGGTCCTCCATATTTGGTGATTTACCAAATCCAATTCTACTTGTTTGTAGAGTTTAGAATTACCACAAAACAATCTTGGTGAGGTCATTATAAATCAATAACAATCATTGGTAAAGAAATACTAAGGTTTATTCAGATATAGATATATGGGTTTTGAGAGGATTTAATAACTCATATTCAATTAGAGATATGGATGATTATTAAGGCTATTACATATTACCATCATGTTTGGTGACCAAGGTGATATCTCAACTTAGAGTGAGCTACAAATATTACTTTCCTAATGTGATCTTGATGGTTCTATAAGACTAGGTTCTTATTAGGGTTTAAGACAATAAGGTGGACAAGGCTTCCAGCTATAAACACTCATCTGGTTCTCTAATTATCTCTTGGAAGATTTAATTTTCCAAAAGGTAGCTACCTTTAGAATATTAAGTATTCATCCTTGAGTAATGATCTCTAAAAGATCAAGTACTCCTTATTAAGTAGTGTGTTGTGACTTAGTTTTATTACATTTGATCTACCCTTAGATCAAATTATATTACCCAAAATTAAGGTTTTAGCAAAGGTCATATTGAAACTTATCATAGCCAACTTGGTGATCAACTTCAGTTCCACCAAGTTAAGAGAAACTTCAATCTCTTTGACAAGTTTTATTTAAAAGCGCGAAAAATATTCAGATTTTCTATGCATGAATGCAATGCACACACCTTATCTCAGCTTATTTCTAAGCTCTTATGCTGGGGTGTTACAGACTCTCCCCCTTAAAATAAACTTCATCCCCGAAGTTCATACTCTCTTATGTTTCGGAATGACGAATTGAATTGTATTGATCACGGCATTTCTTAAAATCCATTGTGATCACAATTGGGGATAATTGTGGTATCCCATATCTAGATGTTTTTCCTTCATACTTGGCAACTTCCAATTGTCGCTTCAATATGTAGCATAACTCCTTCAACTACAATCCCTTGGGTTATGTCTTTAAAGTTTTACTTAGGATTGGTTTGGGACACATTTAGTTCATTCCAATCAGGCTTTCCTACTACTATACACTAAACTATTTTAGTAGGCTCTACTCCTTCTTAAGAACAACTTACCAGCTGTTTCTTTTAGAACTAGACCACTAGGGTTAAGAAGTTAAGTCTACTTCGATCATTCGTCCGGACATATGGTTGGAAATAGTTTATAATGATGACTTCTTCTAACCTTATGAGAATAAGGCTTAACCTCATTATTACTTTATACTTCTTCTCCAACCTTCAGTCAGAAAGTTAGACAACAACACTTCAGTGTTTATTGTTTACTCTCCCCCTTGGGGTTTCCTAATGGTCTCTAAACTTCATGTATAATACCCATTAACTCAATAATAAGGATATTGGTCTCCATCTTGCTTACACTTTACCTATATAAGGTCTCACGAAAGAATTTGCGGTACACCCACACAATTGTGGATCTCCGAAATGAATCTTCCAATGTTACTTGCCTTACTTTTATCTTCTTAGACATTATTTCTCAGCGGTAAATCTGATGTCGCGAAAACATCTCGAGAGTCGTTCTCTTTTAATTTTTATACTTCTTTATGCCTTTCTTAACCTAGGCCAAGTTTTATGCTCTTTAAATCATACCAAGATGATAGAATTAGCTAAACCTTTAGGATACCAGCTCCGGATAACAGCTGCGGATCCTCCTAGGTGTATGGATTACCCTATGGGTTTTTGACTTCTTATTGGCATTCTCTCTGAATTGTTAGAGCTTGAATGCCACCCTTATTCAAAGACTTCTTCTTTGCACTGATTCATGATACTTCCATGAACTAGGTACAAATACTTCATTAGCTTCTTAGCAACACCACCTATTTTGAGTGACCTTAAGTTCATTCCTCCATGTTGCTCCACACCCTTTATGTACTAATATTCCTTCTTATTGCCAGTTCATATGGAGTTGGGATTGATCCATCCTTCAAAATAGTGTTGATACACTTTATATTTAGCTCCCTTCATCGTGCAAGCCTTTATCTTGATCTTCGGAACTCGTCACTCCCTTACACGAATTCCCTTTTCTATATAGGTCTATAACACCAAGTAATAACTTGCTGATGCAACATGCATTTCACACCAAGTCAAACTTCATGTACAAATCTAGTCAATCAAGAAGATCCAAGAAAAACCAAGAAATCCAAATGTGGTACATATAACACACATTATTCTAAGCCTGGAATATAGTAGTTGAGTATAATAACTCTAGATTTCAGGCTTAGCTCTGTAGTATATGACACCTGCTGGTATAGTATAGGTTTACTTTGTGATACTTAGCACTTAGGGGTTAAACTACTCTTTGTCTTAGTATTTACCCAAATTTCTCAATAACACCAGGATAATTTTGAGCAAAGTGGTCTCACTTTGGTTCTGACTAACCTCTTATATTTCTTTCGGGACTACTAAATACTACAAGTTTTCCATTCTATCGTAAACTATCCTCACATGATCTCTCAAAACTACTAACAAAATTGTAGTTACTACCTTAATCCAAAAATCATTGTAATGTTATAATACCTATGACTTCTATCATAGACCTACACTATTCTTTACTTACTGTTGTTACAAGATTATTTACTAAGTACTTGTCCTAATTACAGACTTATCATGGTCTCGGAGCTATTCTCACCATGAACTTGTTAAGATTTACCTAGTCGTCATGATTAAAGAGCTAATCTCACCATGACAACTCATCTTCTTAGCTTACTATTAATGATTCTTAATATAATTCTACTCCATCATATGGAATTCTCAAGTGAATGCCACATGATTTACTTCCAATTGTATCTATACATACTTTGATGGTCTACCCTGTATGGTATAGTGGTATCAACTAGTGGTAAGATTCTGCGACTTCATAGGGGTTCTAAATATAGACTCCATCACCAATACTACTCCACATGATATCCTAATCCTAGTCGTAATATTCTTTGATACTTAATATCTTAGTGGTGTTATACCTATTTAGAGCTACACTGAAAAGACATTTCTCTAGAGAAGACACATAACTAATCCTTAAGAAAGATGACAAAAACATCCAACTTAAGTGTGACAAGGTTTATCCTCAAGTGGATACCCATCACAAGTCTTGGTTTAGATAAGATGGCTCCTATAGTCACTATCCAACCTACAGATCTTCCTAAAAGGGTTTTAATCCTAAGGTCAAAGCATATGCTCTGATACCAGCTACGGTGACCCAGCATACCACTTCATGATGTAGTACACTATAGTCATTGACATAACACCAATTGACATGGGTATACCCTAGAGGTACTCGAGCTTGGTATATACGGCCTGAATACAGCGGAAGCCCACGGCGTTGCCAAGGCCCAAATGGAGAACTCGAGTAACCTACGGAATCTCGATTTCTCTCAGAACAAGAAGAAGCTAAAGATAGAAAGTTTAAAGGGGAAAACCCTAACCTGTAACCGACTCGACCTGCTACCTGAGACCTAGCCTATCTATATAAAGGCTAGGAGGTGGCAGCGAGGAGGACACACACGCAACCCTAGTTTCCACAACCCTCGCCAGATTGCATCTACGCACCATTGTAATCTGCGATTCTTCTGTTAATTTCACGAGCAGACAAGCAGGAGTAGGGACCTCTACGAGGCCTGAACCTGGGTAAATCTTCAAGTCCCCCTGTGTGCTTGTTTGCTAGCCGATTGATGCTTCTAGCGCTCCCTCCTTCTCCAAAACTCAAGTCAATAACAATGGGCATTGATGAGTTAAACCCTCGTCAATTGGTGCCGTCTGTGCGAATTGGGAGTGCTGATGTTGCAGCTTCTTCGGCCCCATCATCCGCGATGTACAACTCCACAACAGCGCAGATTCGCCAGTTCTTCGACGTGTTCGACTTCACCGTCCACATGCCGGCCACTCGCCCGACTTTCGAGTTCGTGGGTGATGGAATCAGCCTGGCGATCGGGAGCTTCTGCTTCCAAGTTGGTCAGATGGGCACACTTTGCATGCCGGACCAGCCGACAACAGCATCGATTTCTCCAGCATCGTGGTTCCCTTCGCCGATCGGCACCCTCAGTGAGCTCAATGCCTCGACAACAGTCGAGAATACGGCCAGCGATAGCAGTCGCGAATCCGATCTGGGTGATCTAGCAACTGAAGATGGAGCCTTTCCGGATCTGAAAGTTGCGGGAGCAGCAGCTTCCCCAACCACTTCATGTACGCCGTCATCAACGCGGGTGACTCCTCCGCTAATTGCGACAACACGGGGAACAATGACAATGGAATCGACCCGCCAAATGGTGGCATACCGAATGGCGGACCACCCAACGACGGCCCCACTAACAGCGCCCCCATTAACAACGGAGGAGAAGTCAAACCTCAAACTATGGTGAATGAGCATACTTGTGAGTGCGTCGTGATCAGGCTCCACGATCTCGATCTCGACTAGCCCACCTCACCAAACAAGAACGTGTAGAGGCCACAAAGGTCCTCGACTTCGGCTCCATGATGGTGGATATGCGTGGCAATGTGCTTCCAAAAACCCGGCAAGCTGCGGTAACGGCGGCCACCATGTACCTACTCAACAACCATCCGCCAGCTGGAGATCCTCGAGCTGCCATGCACCGATCTACGATCGCAGGCTCGGAGCTAATCGTGCCGCTCTCGACAAGGAGCCAACGCCGGAGCCGAAGAAAAGCAAAGCTCTGGCAAAACGCTATTCCTCGCCCTTGTCCAGCGACGACAGGCACGATCTATCTCGATGCTACCGCTCACGGTGACACGACCACGACTACGACGCGAGTGATGACATCACGCAGCGCAAAATTGACAAGTCAAGGGCGTGACGTTCCTGATAGACTGACTCAGAAGACGAAGACGTGGAGCTTTGCGGTGCCAGATGCTTCAGCAAGGCCATCAGGCAAAAGCGAATGCCCAAGGGGTTCAAACTCCCGTGAGAGAACCCAAAGTTTGACGACCTGTAGGACCCGAAAATCTGGTTGGAGGACCACATCTCCTTCGTCAGGATCCATGGTGGGAGTCGAAGCACGACCATGCAATGCCTACAGCTACAGATACAGGGCGTCGCCCGAGCATGGCTCAACAACCTCCCACGCGGATCCATTTGCAGCTGGGAAGAGCTAGTCTACAGCTTTGTGCGTAACTTCAAGGGCACCTACAAAAGGCCCGCATCAATCGAAGAGCTAAGATGCTGCCAGCAAAGGTCGGGCGAATCGCTACGCTCATACGTCCAGAGGTGGTCCGTCATCAAGAACTTCGCGGAAAACATCTCGGAGGACCGAGCAATTGACGCATTCAACAGCGGCGTCCGTCACATAGAGCTCAGGGAGGAGCTGGGCCGCTCGAAGCCTAAATCCATTGACCACCTGATGGAAATCGCGAATTGGTGGGAAGATGGAGAAGATTCGGTGAAAAATCACGTTCACTTCGATGACGAGGCAGAACTCGAGCGCAGACGTGATCGCCGAAGCAAACGTCGAATGCGCATCTATGATGACCGCGACGACGTCAACATGGTTGCAACCGACTATGCTGACAGACGCGTCGACAACCGCAACAGTGGCTACCGCAGCGGTGGACACCGCGACTCCGGGAAAACCACACCGGTATGGCAGCGCCGCACTCGCGATGAGGCACCTGCCACATCCATTGAAGACAAGCTGTCTGGGCCATGCACTATGCACTACTACATCGACAAGCATGATGGCAAAAAGAAATCCAACCACCTCCTCAAGGACTGTCGCGAGTTCCTCAAACTTCACGAGGGTCTGGCCCGGATGAATTGCGACGCGGTCAACAGGGGCTATGGAGCCGTCCCGGGCGCTATGGCACATGGAGCTCCTCCAGCACCGTCCGGACCACCGCCAAACGCATATGCGCTTGACCAGCATCATGGAGGCGAGCCGTACCCACGAGCCATGGGCACCATGATGATCCAAAAGGGCCGCCCCTCAAATCGGGTGCAAAAGGGCATCACTCGCCAAGTCAATTCGGTGACAAAATCACCACCATCCACCACTGAGTACCTCAGTGGAAGCGACTCTTGCATCGCCTTCGACAAACGTGACCATCCGCACCAAGTACCTCGTCCAGGCCATTGTCCCCTCGTACTCGAGGCACAAATTGGAGGCTTCGACATGAGTCGCGTCTTCATGGACGGCGGAAGCGGAATTAACCTTATTTTCGCGAGTACCTTGCGAGCAATGAGGATCCCTCTAACCTACCTAGAGGCCTCGGACACAACATTCGACGGCATCATCCCAGGCATTATACCCCCTTGGCAAAATCAATCTCGGCGTCATCTTCGGCACGCCGAAAAACTTTCGATGCAAACGCATTGACTTTGAAGTCGTCGACTAGCCCTCACAGTACCACTACATCCTCGGATGTGTCGCGTTTGCCAGGTTCATGGCAGTGCCACCCTACGCCTATATGCAGATGAAAATGCCAGGCCCCAACGGTGTCATCACAATCAACGGGTGCTTCAAGAGGTCCGACAGTTGCGATAGGGAATTCAACATAATTTCCTAGTCCTTCAGCATGCAGGAAGAACTCGCAAGATTGAAGGAGTCGACAGAAAACAGTCTGCCTCCCCTGAGCCAGCCAAGTTCACCCGACCTGTCCTTCGACTCATCGGTGCACACGAAGAAAGTTCAGGTCCATCCATCGGATCCCGCCAAGACGGCCCTCATCGCCAACAACTTGAGTCCCGCATAGGAACTCGCGCTCGTCGAATTCCTCCGCGAGCACTAGGAAATCTTCGCCTGGTGTCCAGCGGATATGCCAGGAGTTCCCAGGAAATTCGCCGAGTATGCACTCAATGTCAATCCAGACACAAGGCCAGTCGAACAAACAATTCGGCGATTGTCTGAGCCAAGAGCAAAAGTAGTCAGAATGGAGATCAACAGACTCCTCGACACAAATTCATACGCGAGATCAAGGAAAGCACTTGTCTCGCCAACACGGTGCTAGTACCAAAAAAGGACACGGATATCCTACGGATGTGCGTGGATTTTACCTCCCTGAATAAGCACTGCCCAAAGGATCACTTCCCGCTACCGCGAATCGACCAGATCATCGACTCCACCGCGGGATGTGAGCGCCTCTGCTTCCCCGACACCTACTCAGGCTACAACCAGATTCGAATGAAGGAGGAGGATCAAGAGAAAGCGGCGTTTACAACGCCTTTTGGTGTGTTCTACTATAACACAATGCCCTTCGGGCTAAAAAACATAGGAGCAACCTATCAGTGGTGCATGCAGGCTTGCCTCAAGAACCAACTTTGTCGCAACATCCAAGTCTATGTTGACGACATTCTAATCAAGACCAAAGAGGAAGCTTCACTAATCGACGATTTACATGAAACCTTCGCCAACCTCGACCGCTACCGGATCAAGCTCAATCTGGACAAGTGCGCCTTCGGCGTACCATCTGGGAAACTACTCGGGTATCTCATCTCTGCGACAGGGATCGAGGCAAACCCAAAGAAAATAAAAGCCATACTGGACATGGAGAAGCCGAAGAACATAAGAGGCATCCAGCAACTGGCTAGGCGAATCACAGCGCTCAGTCGATTCATAAATCGAATGGGCGAAAAGGCCTTGCCCTTCTACCAACTTCTCCGCAAAACCGACAAGTTCGAGTGGACCAACGAGGCACAGGAAGCATTCAAAGACCTCAAGTGTATGCTGTCCACCTCACTAGTACTGGTGACCCCACGCGAAAGGGAACCACTGCTGTTGTACATGTCCGCCACCAACTAGGTGGTCAGCACGGTGCTCGTGGTAGAACGAGCCGAGGAAAACAAGGTCCATAGAGTACAACACTCAGTCTACTACCTCAGTGAGGTACTCACGCCAATAATGCAGTGGTACCCGCACTACCAGAAGTTGGCATATGGCATCTTCATGACAGCCAGGAGAGTGCGCCACTACTTCCAGGAACACCCAATCGTGGTGGTCAATGACGTCCCGCTTGGACATATCCTCAACAATCCCGACACCACCGGACGAGTCGCGCTTTGGGGAATCGAACTGTCTCCATGAGACAGTACATATGAAAAGCGTGACGCAATCAAGTCACAAGTTCTCCCTGACTTCCTCGTGCACTGGATGGAGAATCAGCTTCCTGAAAAACCAGATATGTCCTACCTCTAGACAATGCACTTCGACGGATCCAAGCGAAAGGACGGAGCTGGCGCCGGTGTCATACTGACATCACCCTAGGGAGTCAAGTTGAAGTATATTCTGCGAATGTAGTTCACTGCCTCCAATAACGAAGCTGAATATGAGGCCCTGCTACACGGGATGAGGATGGCAAAAGCCTGCGGCACCAAAAGGCTCATAATATACGGCGACTCCAAGATGGTCATCAACTAGACAATGCACAAATGCGACGCACTGAATGACAATATGATCGCCTACCGCGACCTCTACGGCACACTCGAAGGGGACTTCGACGGTTGCCAGCTGCGGCACATAGGCCATGAAAGCAATGAAGAGGCAGACGCACTCACCAACATTGGCTCTACCTGCGCCCCCATACCACCTGGGGTATTTCTCGAGCGCATCTACGAACGCTCCATCAAGCCAAAGGCCGTAGAGAAGAAAACAAGCGCAACAACTGACTCGGGGGCTGCGCTGTCCAATGAGCCAATGGCACTCGACGACCTGGAGCTTGACACAGGACTCGAAGGACCAATGAGTGTCATGATGATCGAGCAATCTTGGACTCAACCATACATCACATACCTTCTCAGGAAGAGGCTACCGGACGATCCAACTGACGCACGTCACATTGCGCGGCGATCCAAGGCATTCACAGTTATCAACAGCAAACTATACAAGCGCCGAATCACAGGAGTACTCCGACGATGCGTCTCCAACGCTGATGATAGAGCTATTCTCCTCGACATCCATGAGGGCACTTGCGGGCACCACCCCGGCAGTCGCGCCCTCGTCGCCAAAGCTCTACGAGCTGGATTCTATTGGCCTACTACCATGCGTGACACCAAGGACATCGTCCAAAAATGCAACGCTTGCCAGCGATTCGTGGACAAGCCACACGCACCTGGTGTGGAGCTCCGGCTAATTCCATTGGCCTGGCCCTTCACGCAATGGGGACTCGACATGGTTGGCAAGCTCCCAAATTCCTCACGAGGAGGCTACGTCTACCTCTTGGTCGCAGTCGAAAAATTCACCAAGTGGATAGAGGCCATGCCAGTGACTAACCAGTCAGGATACAACGTAGTCAAGTTCTTCGAGTCCATCGTCTATCGCTTTGGAGTAGCACACAACATCATCACGGACAACGGGACGAACTTCACATCCAAGGAGTTCCAAGAATTCTACGAGAACATGGGAATCAACGTAAGCTATGCCCCCGTAGCACATTCACAAACCAACGGTCAGGTCGAAAAAGCCAACAAGCTTGTTTGTGGCGGAATCAAGAAGCGACTCCTCGGGCCACTCGAACAAGCCGCAGGCTACTGGCTAGACGAGCTGCAATCGGTACTCTTGAGCCTACGCACGACCCCAAACAGTGCCACGAGGTACACCCCGTTCTTCATGGTGCATGGTGCTAAAGCGGTGCTACTCGCAGAAGTACGATACAAAGCACCACGAGTGGTCGCTTACAGCTAGCATGAATCAACTCTTTCACTAGAAGACGCCGTCGACCTCCTTGACGAGACACGAAAAATCGCCACGAAAAGATCAACGATCTACCAGCAGAACCTGCGCAACTACCACAGCAGAAGGCTACGCCCCAGATCCTTCGTCGAAGGAGACCTGGTCCTGTGACTGAAACAACAAGGGCATCTCAAGCTCGAGTCCCCCTGGGAGGGACCATACGTGATTACAAAAGTAATCCTAGGTGGCGCCGATCACCTTAAAGATTTCGACACAATAGTCGCGTACTCCAACCCCTGGAACGTCACGCAGCTGCGATGCTTCTACCCTTAGTAGTCTTTTATTTTCTACATTGCAAATAAGGCTACTCAGCCAAGGCTACTTAGCCACACATTGTACCTCGTACTATCCTGCGACTAAATAAAGCTAAGTGCCCCAAACTCTGTGTTCTTTTATTTTTGCAAATTATCCACTCGGGGGCTGTGCCACCCTATACACATTTGTTCTATGAACAAACGCGATATCCTGAGTAGCTGACGCACTAATCGAACCCTTGAAAAACACCAACACAGTTGCAACGCACCTGACAGGTTGGCAAGGTGCTGAGATAAACACAAGTCAGGCTAACGAAAAGGAATCGCATAACGCGACGCACTCGCAAAAACATACAAGCTAACAAGCTCTTTATATACATCAATGTCAATCAATTATACACAGCATATATATATGAACTTTACAACACTAGTGCAACTATGTGCAGGATACAAACTAAACTACTTTGCAACAAAGGAATGTTTGTCTGGGCGATCCACCGCCTGGTAGTGAGGAACCATGTTCCAGGTCGAACCTGCTGGCGGCGCTGCCGGTCAGGCAGCAACCGCTGCAACATCCACATCAGGCCTGTGCAGTCGCACCAGCGACAGAGCAGCCTTGGCACTGATGACCCACAAGTATAAGGGGTGTATCACAGTATTTTCGAGGGAAGTGAAACCCAATTTATTGATTCCACACAAGGGGATACAAAGAATATTTATAAGCCTAAACAACTGAGTTTTCAATTCAGCTACACCTGGAAACAATCTTGCTCACAGCAGTTTATCAGTAGTAATAGTTTTATAGTAGGAATAGCAAAGTAGCAGTAGCAGTAAAGTAAAGACAGCAGTAATAATAGCAGTAAACAGTGGGATTCGAGTGCAGTAGGCATAGGGATGGATGGACGGGTGTTGCATGGACAAGAGAATTCACATAGCAATCATAACATAGGGCAATTGCAGATAAATAAGATAAAGCATCCAAGTACTAGATAATCCTAGGCATGTGTTCCATGTATAGTCATACGTGCTCGCAATGAGAACTTGCACAACATCTTTTGTCCTGCCAGCCCGTTTGCAGCGGGGCCTCAAGGGAACTACTGACAATTAAGGTGCTCCTTTTAATAGAGCACTGGAGCAAAGCATTAACACTCCGTGAACACATGTGATCCTCACATCAAAGCCATTCCCTCCGGTTATCCCGATTTCTGTCACTTCGGGGCCATTGGTTCCGGAACACAACGTGTGTATACAACTTACAGGTAAGACCAAAAACAATACTATCATAATGAATCAATAATATGTTCAAATCTGAAATCATGGCACTCGGGCCCTAGTGACAATCATGAAGCACAACAAGTCGCAACAAAGTCATAAAGCACTAATAAAAGATACTAGGCACCATGCCCTAACAATCTGATGCCATTACATGAACGATCTCATCCAATCCCTACCATCCCCATAGCCTATAGCGGGGGATTACTCACTCATAGATGGGGGAAACATGGATGGTCGATGGAGAAGCGATGGTGATGATGATGGCAATGATCTCCTCCAATTCCGCGTCCCGGCAGGGTGCCAGAACGGAGTTTCTGGTGCTGTTTCGTGGAATCTGGTGGAGGCAGCGGAGCGGAACTCCTTCTGGAAAAACGTCGAACCCCCCTGAGTTTTTAGGTCAGAAGGCAACTTATAGGCGAAGAGGGAGACTGAGGGGGTGCCTAGGCTGGCCACACCACCCCCTGGCATGGCCCGGCCTAGCCCGCGCAGCCAGGTGGTGTGGTGGCCCCCTGGCTCCTCTCCGTCTCGTATTCTAGCATCTTATGACTTCTAGAATAGGCACTTTGGCTTTTGTCCCATCCAATTCTGAGAATATTCATTTTCTGACTTGCCTGGAACCAAAACAGCAGAAAACAGGCAGCTGGCACTGTGGCTCTTGTTAATAGGTTAGTCTAAGAAATCATATGAAAATTACTCCAAAGTGTGGAAAAAACACAAGAAAGTGGATAAAACCAAGGATGGAACATCAAAAATTATAGATACATTTGCAATGTATCAACATCCCCAAGCTTAACTCCTGCTCGTCCTCAAGCAGGTAAGTGATAAAAAGAAAGAATAATTTTTGAGGTGACATGCACCATCAAAGACTTGATCAAAGTATTTGTAAAACATTCAAAGCTAGGATCATAGTACTTCAATCATAACATGAAAGACAAAGTTCTAGCAATAACACAAAGAAACTATGATGCAACCTGAAAAGGCACAAACAAAAGATTCATGAATAACAATGCTTTACAAGACATTTGTTTGTTTCACATAAAGAAAACATAGCATAATGGCATTCAGCTTGTCCCTCATAGAGTAGCAAATATAAATGCATAGGACACCTTCAAAGTTCATAAGAGTGACTAGGTACAAATAGTTTAAAACAAGCAATATCAAGGTATGCATCAATCAACTAGTCTTGGGACAATGCACATAGAACTAAGAATGGCCACTATGTTCTCAAAGTTGGTGCATAAAGATAGAAGGTGGAGACTCAATATAATGGTGGAATAAAGGCCTTCATAGAACGAAGCAGAGATTCAAGTTTCATAAAGAGCTTCCAAAAATTATGGTACTTATAGCTTTCAGCTCTCATTGCCCCTATCATAAGCATCTTGAAGTGATTAAGGTTAAAGTGAACAAACTATGGTGTACATGCTTGACGAAGTATAAGTTAGAATTCTCATGTCCCTTGAATACGAGGGCCACTCCTCATGCTACTCAAGTTTAGTCACCGGTAAGTTCTTGTCATCGTAAGTACATGTGTATCATAGAGAACCGCCAACGGGGTACCCCTTGCCCGATAATACGGAAGAATCCCCATTGCAAAATGACAAGGCAAGCAGACAACAAGCATCTCAGCAATCTTCTAATTTACCATGGGAATATGGTGCTTTTTCTCTCTTTCCTCTTTTCATAATCTCTTTTCTTCTTTTTCTCTTTTTCTCTCAATATCGGACTCCTTTTTTTTATAAGAAGAATGCTTTATAGACAGCTCATTATGGTTATGCTGCAGGTTTCCACCATGTCAGCATGGATTAGACCAGCGGCCCAGGCGTTTCTCTAACACATATACATAACTCCATGGACTTACAAGCTCCCCTTTCATTTCACACCGACGACATCCATATACAAAAAAAGCATGATATCAACTAGGTATAAGTACCAAGTGCAATGTTGAAAGCGTTCCCCATGACAACATGGTTCTGCTAATTCCCAACAAATAAGTGCAAGCATATACAACATAGACGACACAATGGTTCAAGTTTATTAAGGGCAAGAAAAGTAAAGTGTGTCATCAAGTTCGTGAGAGCTTTAATCACTAGTTTTCTCATAACAAGTTTAATTTGGAAGGTAAACAAAAGCATGAATATACTTGGAATAACATAAGCTAGTAGGTAGGTATGGTGGACTCTTTGGAATAACTTGGTTTAGGGAGTTGGATGCATGAGTGGAACTCATACTTAGTTGTGGAGGCTAGCAAAAGACTGGGAGCGACAAACTAAGAGAGCAATAATGGCCATAATCATGCAGAGCGACAAAACATCATTGATCAAAGCATAAAGTGATACTACAAGTTGAAAACTAAAGGATCATAAAGGCTATGGTGACTTGAGATAGTCATAACATGGTGTGAGCATGCGCCAAGTCAACCCAAATAAAGCATCAAAGGAGAATACCACTATACTATGCTTTAATATGCTAAAACAACGCATGATTCATCCAAGGCACATTAAGAAATCTCAATTGTCTATAACAAGTCATGCTACAGCAAAGAATACTAAGCATAAAGCCAAAACAATATCAAGCATGGCATGACAAAGCATAGGCCACAGTCAAAAACAAGCTCTTTTACCGCATAAGTATGAACTTTCCTACTCTTTTCCAAACCAACCCAAACTATTTGCAAACCAATGTATGAAAGAGGGGGTCCAACCAATTTTTTTAGAAAACTAAGAAAACAAAAGAAAACAAATAACCATAACGAAAACGAAAAAGAAGACGCTCCAAGAACAACACAACTGTGCATGAAACAATAAAAATGAAGCGTTTGGAAGAAACCTGGGATTTTTATTGATGAAGAAGGGGATGCCTTGGGCATCCCCAAGCTTTGACGCTTGTACTTCTTGGATATTTTTTGGGGTGACATGCTTGGCATCCCCAAGCTTGAGCTTTAGTCCATCCTTCATCTCATTACTCATTCCTTCCATACACCTGAATATTTTCCTTCATACAAAACCTCACACAATCTTTATTAGCAACATTAGCGCACTCAAGATAATAAGTATTAAGATTCAGTTCTAACACCAAATAAAATTCCATTAAAACACTCGCTACTGTAGCACTTCCCTCAAAAAGCTCAATTCCCCAAAAGAACTCAAAAAGGAACCAACAAGAAGCAAAGGCAGAAAATGGTAGAAATCTGTCAAAACATACCAGAAGGTAAAGACGATTTTTTTCGAAGACCTTCTGTTGCTCAAATCAAAAAGTGTTGAACTAACGAAAATTAGATAACAACCTAGGGCAGAAGCACAAAAATATACTCCTCAAAACAACATACAGAGATTTTACACGAATGTTTACAGTGAAGCACAAAAATATGTTTCGGGACAGCAACTTTCCCAAGCATTACTTCTCTCTCATTAGAGGTTACTCTTGGCACAAAAAGCAAATAAAAAGGATAAGGAGCGGTTATTACAGATGTAATAACTTCCAAAACTCATCTAAAACTATTGGGTTATCTCCCAATACGTACTTTTCTTTAACGCCTTTAAGTTAGGCATAAAAATAAAAGTAAACAAAGATAATCATGGTGAAAACATTGTTTTGTTCATTGAAATCCTTTTGTTAACAAGGTTGATCAGGTCTTGTTACCAAAACAATTCCATATGAGACAAAACTTTGTATTCCACTAATGATTATGTTACCTCAACCTTGATAGCAATGGTCCCAATCATAATAGTTTCAAATTTTTCTCTTGGTATGGGACAATATATTTCTCCAACTTGAATGCCCTCAACATGTTCAATTGAATTCAAACCATAAGTCCTTTCAATCTTCTTGGGGAAATAGACAGTATGTTCCTTGTCATTAACATTGAAAGTCACCTTTCCTTGATTACAATTAATAACAGCTCCTGCAGTATTAAGAAAAGGTCTCCCAAGAATAATAGACATATTATCATCTTCAGGCATTTCAAGCACAATAAAATCAGTTAATATCAAGCAATTATGATCCACTTGAATAGGTACATCCTCACATATACCAACAGGAATAGTGGTAGATTTATCAGCCATTTGCAAAGATATATCAGTTGGTATCAGTTTTTCAAGTTGAAGCCTCTTATAGAGAGAGAAAGGCATACCACTAACTCCAGCTCCCAAATCACAAAACGCAGTTCTAACATACCTATTCTTAATAGAGAAAGGGATAGTTGGAATTCCTGGGTCTCCAAGTTTCTTTGGAACCTTACCATTAAAGGAATAATTATCAAGCAAAGTAGAGATTTCTTCATTAGGGATCTTCCTTTTATTCGAGACAATATCCTTCATATATTTTGAGTAAGGAGGCAATTTAATAGCATTAGTCAAAGGAATTTGCAGGAATAAAGGTTTCTTCCACTCACAAAACTTATTATAGTGTTCATCTTCCTTTGACTTGTGTTTCTTGTCAAGGAAAGGCATAGGTTTTTGGACCCAAGGTTCTCTTTCACTACCATGTTTCTTAACAATAAAATCTTCTTTAGTGTATTTGGTATTCTTAGTGTGCTTTTCAGGTTCTTCTTCAACTTTTTCTTCATTTGGAGCTTCTTTTTCTTCATTACCACTTTTAGTTTCAGCATCAGACATAGATATACTATTAGGATCTATAGCAGGTTCAGAGGGTTCTACAACAGTTTTATGTTTCTTTTTCCTTTTCTTACGAGTAGAACCACTATTTTCAGCTTGTTGAGAATCCTGCTCAATTCTTTTGGGATGCCCCTCGGGATATATAGGATCCTGGGTAGCACCACCACTTCTAGTTCTAATTTCATAAGCATGTTTTTCTTTAGCAGCATTAACTAGCAAGTGTTTTTGCTCTTTAACGAGTTGATCTATTTGAGTTTGAATCATTTGAAAGTGTTTAACAATCATTTTAACATCATTAGAGGTTCTTTCCACAATATCTTTCAACTCAACAATAGCTCTAGTATTTTCCATTAGATGATTTTGCACCCTTTTATTAAAATTATCTTGCTTAACAATAAAGATATCGAATTCTTCCAAGCATTGATCAGGAGGTTTAGAGTAAGGGATATCACCATCATCAAAGTGTTTGAGAGAGTGTACCTCAATAGTGGATGAGTAGGGAATAGGTTTACATAATTCTTCTATAGGAGGTAAATTCTTGACATTTGCAGCTTTAATTCCCTTCTCCCTAAGACATTTCTTAGCTTCCATCATCACTTCATCATTTAATTCAATAACTCCCCACTTCTTTGATGTTGGAATAGGCACCGGAATAGTAGGTTCGGGTACAATTACTTCAGGTATAGCTTGTTTAGGAGGAGTCCAATCTTCATAGTTCTTGCTTATTTTAGCCATTAATTCCTCAGCTTCCTTAGGAGTCCTATTCCTGAAAACACAATCAACACAACTATCTAGGTATGTCCTAGATTCCTCGATTAGTCCATTATAAAATATATCAAGAAGCTCGTTCTTAGGTAATGGACTTCTAGCCTTTGCATGAATCAAAGCACAAAACCTTGCCCAAGATTCATGCAATACATCTTTTTCTCCCTGTTTAATATCAAAAAGTTCCTGCAAAATAGCATGTCTAGCACTAGGAGGAAAATATTTCTGCAGGAAAGTACTAATCAAGCAATCAAGGTTATCAATAGATCCAGGAGGTAAATTACTAAACCAAGTTTTAGCTTCTCCTTTCAGTGAAAAGGGGAAAATCTTAGCAAAAAAGTAAGTACGCATCTTAATATCATCAGAAAACAAGCCACTCATGGAAGAAAGTTCATTCATATGTGCTACTGCACTCTCATTCTTAGTCCCACAAAAAGGTTCTTTCTCAACAATAGCTATGTAAGATAGATCGAGAGAGAAATCATAATCTTTATCTATAATGTTTATGGGAGAAGCAACAAACTTAGCAATAGGAGACAATTTGGGTCTAATAGTACGCCTCTCAAGGAGACTCTTAGCAGCGCTCCTATCATGGGTGTTTTTACATTCTTTAATAAATTCATCGGTGATCTCCACATAACCATCTTCAATATCATAACTTTCACTAGACTCAGGTGAACTAACAGGTGTGGTACTGTCTTCATTAGGAGTTTCAGTATTTCCAGCTATATTTCTAGCAATCGTAACATCTAGGAAAGGACCTAATGAACCACTCTTATCAAGCACAGTAGAAGCAGCATCAGAAGTTTCAGATTCAGCAGTAGTAGCAGTGTGTGTAGCATGTGTATGTGGTGGTGTAACGAGCTTACTCATAACAGTCGGTGAATCAAGAGCAATAGAGGTGTTCAGAACCGTACCTCTTCTTGTAGTAGATGGTAAAATAGGAACCTTGCCATCACGAGACTTACCCATGATGGATGGATAGCAGCAAACAATAGAAAATCCAAGTGAACTTGATAAATAAAGCTATGCTCCCCGGCAACGGTGCCAGAAAATAGTCTTGATGACCCACAAGTATAGCGGGTGTATCGCAGTATTTTCGAGGGAAGTGAAACCCAATTTATTGATTCGACACAAGGGGCGCCAAAGAATATTTATAAGCCTTAACAACTGAGTTGTCAATTCAGCTGCACCTGGAAACAATCTTGCTCACGGTAGTTTATCAGTAGCAACAGTTTTATAGTAGGAATAGCAAAGTAGCAGCAGCAGTAAAGTAAAGACAACAGTAACAATAGCAGTAAACAGTGGGATTCGAGTGCGTATGTATAGGGATGTATGGACGGGCGTTGCATGGACAAGACAATTCACATAGCAATCAGAACATAGGGCAATTGCAGATAAATAAGACAAAGCATCCAAGTACTAGCTAATCCTAGGGATGTGTTCCATATATAGTCATACGTGCTCGCAATGAGAACTTGCACAACATCTTTTGTCCTGCCAGGCCATTTGCAGTGGGGCCTCAAGGGAACTACTGGCAATTAACGTGCTCCTTTTAATAGAGCACCGGAGAAAAGCATTAACACTCCGTGAACACATGTGATCCTCACATCAAAGCCATTCCCTCCGGTTATCCCGATTTCTCTCACTTCGAGGCCATTGGTTCCAGAAAACAACGTGTGTATACAACTTGCAGGTAAGACCAAAAACAATTCTATCATAATGAATCAATAATATGTTCAAATCTGAAATCATGGCACTCGGGACCTAGTGACAAGCATTAAGCACAACAAGTCGCAACAAATTCATAGATCACTAATAAAAGATACTAGGCACCATGCCCTAACAATCTGATGCCATTACATGAATGATCTATCCAATCCCTACCATCCCCATAGCCTATAGCGGGGGATTACTCACTCATAGATGGGGGAAACATGGATGGTCGATGGAGAAGCGATGGTGATGATGATGGCGATGATCTCCTCCAATTCCGCGTCCCGGCAGGGTGCCAGAACGGAGTTTCTGGTGCTGTTTCGTGGAATCTAGTGGTGGCGGCAGAGTGGAACTCCTTCTGGAAAAACGTTGACCCCCTGAGTTTTTAGGTCATAGGCAACTTATAGGCGAAGAGGGAGAACGAGGGGGTGCCTGGGCTGGGCACACCACCCCCTGGCGTGGCCAGGCCTGGCCCACGTGGCCAGGTGGTGTGGTGGCTCCCTGGCTCCTCTCCGTCTCGTATTCTGGCATCTGATGACTTCCGGAAAAAAGGCACTTTGACTTTTGTCCTGTCCAATTCCGAGAATATTCATTTTCTTACTTTCCTGGAACCAAAAACAGCAAAAAACAGGCAGCTGGCACTGTGGCTCTTGTTAATAGGTTAGTGCAAGAAATCATATGAAAAGTGCTCCAAAGTGTGGATAAAACACAAGAAAGTGGATAAAAGCAAGCATGGAACATCAAAAATTATAGATACATTTACAATGTATTAGGCACCGGCCACTAACTGTTGCCATACACACTCGCGGACTGCACTTAAGTCTTGAAATTTGGCAAGAGGGGCCAGCAGGCTCGATGGAACGACGTCCAGCAGGAACATCGTCTGATAAATATTCCTCAAGCACGATTGCGACTTCTTCAGGAAGTGAAGCAATCGTGAAGCATGATCTTGCAGGGTCGCAAGTGTGATTGCACGATCATGATCCACCCAGAACTACCCACTCGCCTGAAGCTGCTGTTGGGTCAGATCATTCATGTGGATGGAAATCCTGTCCTTCTCATCTTGCAGATGGCGTGCACTGACAACTGTACCAAGCAAAGGCAAAAGTATGAAGACAACGAACTACTGCGAGTGGCTACAAGAAAAGATAAGGAAGAAGAAAGCTAACACTTGAATTGGTCGCCCAGCTGCGTCACCTCCCCTAGCAGATATTGCTCTCGGGCGATGGCCTTCTCTGCCCTCGACTTCCATACATCCGCGTTACCACGGAGCACAGGAAGTTCATGCTCCAACTGCTTCACGCGGTCACGGAGTCGCGAGAGCAGAGACAACTCATCCACCCTTGAGCGCGACTACGCCAAAGTATCATCAGTGGATGGCATATTCCGAGGTTCACTCGAAGGACCACTCGATGTGCCCTATCACAAGCCAAGCAAGAGATAATAAGAAGACTAAGGCGATGCATGGACAAAAGACTCGAGTGCATTCAAGCATAATAAAGTATCAACAGATACATTCACCAAAGGCATGTTCCAGACAAAAGAGACAGGCTATTAACTATTACAGACATGACTACTGAGGAGCAACTGGCTTCTTTGACTTAGACTTTGGTTTTGGGGGCCTCATCGAGTCTGTGGCAGTATCAGATGCCACAGACTTCCCGCCGGCCCCTGACGCCGCAGCCTTCGCCGCCTTCTTGGCTCGCTGCAGTTCCTTAGAGTACTTCACAACCGTGTTGATTAGCTGCGGCCCGTACTTGCCACAGGCAGTTGTGATAGGAGCAAAGACTACCTGTTGGCCATCCGCGCTGACAGACATTGCCTTGGAGACCACAGCAGGATCAACCTCGACTCCATGGGCTTGAACAATCGCGAGTGACATCGAAGCGCCAGCCGCACGGAGTGAGTTCTTGAAGCCTGTAGGAATGCCTCCAGCAAGGGACTCCACCAGATCATCTACATTTTTTATTAACTCAGCTTTGGGCGCCATCTCCTCATGGAGGTGACTAAGCACACCCTTGGCCTCGATGAGCGTCCCCTGAACGGAAGCATTGCAATCTTTGACTTTCGAGATGGCACCTGCCAAGGCATCATCATGACGGAGTGCCTGGGAGTCGAAGCTCTGACCACTGGCATCTACACAAGAATCAAGCATTGGCACAAAAGTCAGCACAACAACAAATTCGAAAGAAGGGACACGACGAAAATATAGACGAGGAAATACCTGAAAGATCCTTGGCAATCGAGAAAAGCTGTTCTTCGAACAACTTCTCCCTAGCTACAATGGAGGCACGCAAATCCTCTTCGCGTTTCCGCGATTCGTCATGTGCTGCGACTGCCTCATCGCAACTCTTCACCGCCGCGGCGAGCGCCTTTTCAAGGGAAGCGGCGTCGCGAAGGAGAGCATTATGCTCAGCTGTGAAACAAACAAAGATAGACCGTCCGTCGAGTATATCACAAGGATGAAGAAGAAGAAGCAAAAAACACTCACTTTCAACCACGCGATGGCGATTGTCCATCATTGCATGCTGGCGACCCATCGCAAGCACCTACTCCGCCAAGCGAGCAGCTTCCTTCACAATAAGCTACGATAGAAGAAACAGCAAAGGATCAGCAGATGGTATTGATGATACATTCGACTGCAAAAATCAGAAGAAGCAACATTACACATACGTGATCCTCCAGTGACTCCGAAGTTTATTGACGTGCAGTCATCTAGACAACCATCTGATGCTCCACATCGTGTGGAGAACTCGATGAATTGTGCCCGAAGTGGGCCGCCAATGGAGGAGAAGGAGTCCGCTCAGCCACTTTCTTGGCCTTGGAGGTTGCGACTCTAGATTCTTTTAAAAATTGGACGTCGCCAGAAGATGACGATGTCGGCCGACTGCAGAACAAAACCAACATCAAAAAAATGCAACTCCAAAGAAGAACCAAAGAAAAGACTCGTATACATACCAATCAAACTTGTCAAAATCGAAGGTTTGGCCCTTCGACTCTTACAATGACTCCTTCAGTAGTCGCATCTTCTTGCGGGAAGACTGCGCCACAGGACTCACAGGAACGGCAGGTATGGGCAACTCTGCACCAATAGCTGTGCCTTTTGGAGTCGAAGGAGATGATGCATCCAAATCCTCGCTGCGCGAACGCTTGCGAGTGTCCGGACTGCTAGACTCGGGGGCTTCCTCCTCCACATTATATGGGACGGTCGACTCCGACTCGTCCTCTTCTAAAGCTTCAGGAGGAATAACCCCCTCAGGAAGAGGGGGCATACAGGGAGACACCTTCCAATCCTGCATACAGTCAATAAGTCAGTATTGGTCAAGGAAAAAGAAGCATTTGACAAACAAAGCTACTTTGTAGCACAACCATATCTCAGGAGGAGGATTAGCAATATCGAATGGGGGTACGACTGGTTCACTAGGGAGCACATCCTTGGCGGTGTACTTGGTGAGCAGTCGCACCCTCTTATCTACTTCACCCGCGGAAATGCCATCGGTAGATACACGAGTGACATCGTCGGCGCCAGCCCACTGGAACATAGGGTGGATTCTGGCCTGCAGGGGCTGTACGCGGTGGTGCAACCACATGTGAATAAGGGCGCAGCCTCCCTCTTCTTTACCCATGCGACTCTCAAGGTCCCAGACCCGCTCGTACAACACATATGTCTCCGTGGACTCGCCGGGCATCACCACGTTCTTCCAGGAGCGCCTCCTCTTGCATGGCGTCACGGGATCGAAAGGCGCGAGTCCGAAGTGGTCTCCGTCGGCCTTCTGGTCGTGGATGTAGAACCACTTGTCCCTCCACCCTTGGACGGACACCATGAGTTTGATGTCAAAATAAGTGACGGAGGAGTCGACATGGATACCGCAGCCTCCTACATCATAGACTACGGAGCCAGACGCCGACTGGCGCTTCAGTTTGAAGAGACGTTTGAAGAGACCAAAGTGTGGCTCGATTCCGAGCCAGCACTCGCAAAGTGTAATGTAGCGAGCTACATGGAGGATGGAGTTGGGGGACAGCTGGTGCAGCTGGAGCCCATAGAAACAAAGAAGGCCCCTGAAGAAAGGATGCAGGGGCAGCGAGAGACCACAGATGATGAACGCTAGGAACATCACCCAGAAACCGGCAGGAGGACAAGGGGTTACCTCACCACCTGGGACTCACGAGTCAGCGACCGTGGGAGACAGAACTCCGTCTTGGCGTAGGAGACGCAGCTCAGATGACTTGATAACGGACACGCGCCATGCGCCATTGGTGACGCGAGTGCTCGTGCCCTTCTTCTTCTCGGTGATGGTGGTGCTGGTGCCTGCAACAGCGGAGCCGCCCTTCTTCTTGGCAGCGACAGTGGTGGCGGCGGATTCAGCCGCGACACCTCCTTTCTTCTTCCGCATCTTGCGGTGGCGATGCAACTGGAGGAAGTAACTAGGGAATATGCGGAGCTGATCCAGTGCCACGAGGAAGATGAACTCTAGGAAGAAGAGGAGTAGCATCAATGGCGACGGAGGCAAAGGCAGAGAAAAGAGCAGATGGGAAAAATTACCGTCGCAGCACTGCTACTTAACCCCCTGGAAGATGTAATCCAACGGCCAGCAAAAACCCTATCACACGCGTGGCGCCCATCGTGATCGACACGTGGAGGACCCGTAGCACGAACTGTCCCCCACTACCCCCATTACGCGCGGAAATCGAGGAGGCCCTGTTAAAACAAAGATTACGCACGCCCGGTCAAGTCAGGGTCAGAAAATGGGACCCACCGCTCGTCACGTCCCGTCAAGCCCGCTCACGTGGGTAACTGAGATCATCACATCATCAGCACTAATGTCATCAAAAATTGAGGAGTAGAAAACTTCGACTACTTTAGTCCTTGCTCGATTCTTCGACTCCACCAAGCACTCGGGCGCTACTCCCATAGGGAGCGCTGGACGTGCATCCTGCGATTTTTCTTTTTCTTTTTCTCTCCTGCAGGAATATGGACATTCAAAGCATACCCAATCACTCAAATCCGCAATTGGACTATGGACATGGGTTACTCCCATAGGGAGCGCCGGAAATAAATTCGGCTAAAACCAGTAAACAAAAAGACGACAGTAGTCACAAAAGTTCTTCAGTCCCTGCTTGAGTCTTCGACTCAACCAAGCACTCCCATAGGGAGCGCTGGTCGCGCACCCTATGATTATTTGTACGTCGTACTGTGTGTCGATAACATCCACACTCGAAGTTTATGGCGACACCGCCTCGTGATTTTTCCCTACAAAGAGACTGTGTCTCCTGGGTTACCTGAATCATCTCCGTGATGACAAAATTCGGATGCCACGCTTGTAGCATGAAGATAAGACCTGAATAAGGCGTGGCAACGCATTCGCTACGCACTACAGAAATATATCTGTACCTACAGGTATGATGAACATGCCTTGACGAACGCGTCGAGTGCTCACACCGATATACTGGAATTCGACTCCTGTAAGACCTTCGTGGCTTGAGTCAAATTACACCAGCACTTTTCCGAATTCGAGTCTGTGACTCGAGTTCGAGTAGATTGCGTTGTTTTACCCTAAGGTAGTTAACTGATACCGATACATCGTTTAAATCAGGCACGCACATCACCAATCCCTATGACACAAACAGAGCAGTCGAAAAAATACTCAGTCATACA
Source organism: Avena eriantha (assembly GCA_910589775.1). Taxonomy (NCBI): domain Eukaryota; kingdom Viridiplantae; phylum Streptophyta; class Magnoliopsida; order Poales; family Poaceae; genus Avena; species Avena eriantha. Next base: position 73,459,564 of record OU342745.1, on the reverse strand, counting down.
CTCGAAAGGCTTCATAAAGTCTCTAGTTGAATCTGCGATTCCACTCGACACTTGGGGGCTACTGACATGGGTATACCCTACAGGTACTCGAGCTTGGTATATACGGCCTGAATACAACAGAAGCCCATGGCATTGCCAAGGCCCAAATGGAGAACTCGAGTAACCTGCGGACTCTCGATTGCTTGCAGAACAAGAAGAAGCTAAAGATAGAAAGTTTAAAGGGGAAAACCCTAACCTGTAACCGACTCAAACTGCTACCCGAGACCTAGCCTATCTATATAAAGGCTAGGAGGGGCAGCGAGGAGGACACACACGCAACCCTAGTTTCCACAACCCTCGCCAAATTGCATCTACACACCATTGTAATCTTTGATTCTTCCGTTAATTCCACGAGCAGACAAGCAGGAGTAGGGACCTCTACGAGCCCTGAACCTGGGTAAATCTTCGAGTCCCCCTGTGTTCTTGTTTGCTAGCCGATTGATGCTTCCAGCGCTCTCTCCTTCTCCAAAAACCAAGTCCATAACAATGGGCATTGATGAGTTAAACCCTCGTCACCAATGAAACACCCTTCACTAGTATTACATCCCTCAAAGTTGTACAACAGAAACACAGTAGGTCCAAGACATGACTATATATTACAAATTGACTCTTTACAGAAGATCCAGAGAACACTCTAGGTTAAAGAGAGAGAAAGAACTTCTTACAAATGACAACCAGAAATAACAACTCAGAACTATCTAGTAACTAAGACTAGTATCTAAACTATTTGGCTTGCCATTGCTGCTATTGCAATGCTCTACAGAAGTAGGTTTCATGGCTAGAGAATATAGTCCTATCTACTGAAGCACTTCATCTTCACTTCGATTGTTGTATATGTTGACTTCATTGACTTTATTGCAGAATTTGAGCTATCGATGGTGGTTTCTTGAGCAGAAATTGATGTTGACGTCGTCTTCAACGGCTTAAAACCTAGCAAGGGTTAAGAAGGTACGGTTGAGTACGAGCGTACACAGCAAGTTCACTAAAAAGGAGAATGATGCACTATCTCTATAGGCACAGACCATAGGTCGTAGGCAATGCAGGTTTTCGTAGATAAACATTTATTCTAAAAACTATGTCCGACATCCTTCATAGGTTGACCAGAACCTTCATGGGGTTCCTTTCCTACCGCGTTCGTAGCTCCTTCCCGGAACAGGTAGTAACATGTCACAATTCTTACACTCTGCAGAGGTGCGTCACTTTTCCCACAAGAGATCTTAATCTTTGTTGCATGGTCGGGAGTATGTCCTCGTTAAAACTTCCATGGTTGGAGGCCCAACTTAAGATCCAAGCCAATCACTGCCCCCTTCACGACCCCGCATGAAGACACAATCCTTCGGTTCGAGCTACATCTCCATTAAGCCCCCTTTCGGGAAAGCTACAACCCTGATGAGTTCCCGAAGACTCTATGAGCCGGTTATGCCCCTGGCAAGCTCCATAAAGGTCTGACTATACCTCCGGCAGCTGCTCATAGATAATCTAGACACCAATATCGTGGGGAAATAAGGGGTCCCACCCATGTGCTAGATTCTCCACGAGAAATGAACAGCCTCATGATAAGGTCATCCGTCCATGTGAAAGGAAGAAGATACAGCTGACTTCTCCGTCCCATTCCAAATCTCATGGTTGAGGCGTATTATATGGCGCTAGACACACTAGCGTCATTGGTTGTTAAGTCATAGGTATTATGTTCCTTTACCACTAGAACTGTATCAATAGATTATTACCACTTGGAAAATAATCTGTAATCATATTATTATGAAAATAGTATTTTCTGTCCTTTTTGAAATGCAGGTGATGAGAACATTTGAGTTACAAGCATTTGATAGAAAATAATCAAAGGACATGAGCAAGTTGTGAACTTACCTTTTGTAGTTGCAAGATTATGCAATCACGGTCTTTAACACAATAGAAGATCCAAATTCTATAAAAAGCATCATTAGTCTGGTAAGGACTAATGTTTAAAGAAGCAAGATGCGCTTATGCATAAGTAATGTAATGCAGATTGATAAACGCGAATCCCCTGAATAGTCGTATCTGATCAAGGGTTTGGAGTTTGTGATGAGTTTTTAGGAATGTGTTGCACTTTTATACGAATTTCACACTTGTGCTTCTTATTAAGGCTTGTGAGAGTGTGTGAAACAATATGTAAATACAAAAAATAATATTCAATACTAAAGCACTCAAATGGATCATGGTATCTAAAAGATTTCTTAAGCAAGATTGAGAATGAGTTAGAGATTTTAAAGAAGTGTTCAAGGATTCCTTTTAATGTTTCTTAAAATAATAACTTTTGAGGAAAATATTACTACATTAAACAATCATAGCATAAGTGGTGGAGATTTAGATGTTTTGAACAAGCCACCACATTGTAGATGGTTGACTTCTTAACCTTCCACAAAGTTAGAATTTAAGTATTTTTACTTGAATGAGGTGGTGTTTTATTAGAGTTATAAGTGGGTAGAATTACTTTCTTATTAATGCTTATTTTTTATAACCATACTTACGGTATTTCTAAAGTTACTTAAAAATTTAGTTTAATTCTTTAGGTGGATTCCTAAACTGGTAAAAGAATTAGTACTCAAATCTGGATGATTTTATAATTGATAAAATATTTTTTGGAGAGTAAAACTTACTTAATTTTAAATGGTAGTTTAGGAAATACAACTTAAAATGGGTAGACCTTTTTGACTTTACTTAAACATCAATTGAACTTGTTATTACATTTTTAAACTTTAAATAAATAATGCTAAAGGCCATAGTAAATATTTATATATTTTTTATGAAATAAAATAAAATAAAAGAGTTAAAATAAGATTTATTAGTCCTTTACCTTGTATTTGACTTCAATTAAGAGAGAGGATATTTTTAATGTGTAGGATTTATTTTTGTGACAATTTTGATATATTATATGTATTTTTGTGATTTTCAAATATTAAAATATGATTTTTATAAGTTTTATCAATTTAAAAGTACTTAATAAATAATAATATTTATCTAAGTGATACCAAAAATCTATGAAACAATTTTGTAAATGTAGATTTGGTTTTTCTAGGAATTTTGGTATATTATTTATATTTTTCTCATTTATCAATATTAAAATATAAATTTTCCAAGTATTATTACTTATAAAAACTTTATTAACTAATATTATTTAAATAGTTAACACAATAATGTTTTTAATAAAGTTAAATTATAGAGTTTATTTTTCTGAGCATTTTGATATATTATATACATTTTTATGAATTATAAAACAAAAGATCTGGATTTTATAAGCTTATTACATTTTCTAGATTTATTTAAATAACTAATAATTAATTTCTTGCATCACCGCTGACATCAGCATGATACAGTACACATGGTGTAGACTTTTTATACCCAACCTTATCTACCCAAGCCACTGACTGCTAGGACACATGCCACATCATATTCAGAAATTATAAAACAAATAAATAAAAAGGGCTTATGACATCAGCATGATGTCATGCTGACATCACCCGTGGGTGTTCTTCCCAGGTCCCTGATCGATCTCTCGATCGAGAGCGTACGAGAAAGCGGGAGTGGCTTCGTTGGACAGAGGAGTGTGAGGCGAATCGATCTGTGGGCACGCTGCCAAAAAGTGGTCACCGGAGTGGATCCGGCGATGACGAACTGCGGCGGCCGCCAACGGATTACGGCGGCAGGGCAACTCAGGGCGTGAGAAAGAAATCGAGAAAGTTCATGAGCACCGGTAGCTCACCAAGAAACTAAAGGGCGCGATGGCAAGGTCGGAGGAGTGCTATATCTGTGGGAATCGACAATGACCGGTGATGTCTGGAGGTGGAAATGAAGTGTCGATTAGTTCGACAGAGATCTCCCCAGCTCTCGCAGCCTAGCTAGGAAGAACAAGGACGACTAGGCAAGTCCGGTGGTGTGCTCAGGGTGGCTAGAAAAGCTCTAGAACGGCGGGGAGGAAGGGAACCAGAGCTAGGTTTTTGGCGTCCCCTACAGGAAGAAGAGGAAGGGGAGAAATAGGGCACGGCGGGGTTCTTCCAGCGATGCAGGGCTATGTATAGGCAACATCAGTGGTGGCGCGTATCACAGTGTCGATATGGCCAACATCTGTATTTGTTATTGTGTATAAAGATATTCAAAACTATATGAAGGGTTCTTTTATTTTGTAAAGTAAATATAAATTAGGTTTTTTTAGGGATTTACTCTTTATAAGAAGATCTATTAAAATGACTTTTACTTCCACTAAAAGAATATAATGGTAATGGTTTAAAATGGATATTTATGTGTACAAAATCTTATTAATACTTAACCTCATAAAGGAATCATATATATACATTAATAAGGTATTAATATTTGTGGTTCATAATAGGGTGATATAAGTTTCATGGTCCTCCATATTTGGTGATTTGGCTAAGCCAATTCTACTTGGTTTGTAGAGTTTAGAATTACCGCAAAACAATATTGGTTACGTCATTATAAATCAATAATAATCATTGGTAAAGAAATACTAAGGTTTATTCAGATATAGATATATGGGTTTTGAGAGGATTTAATAACTCATATTCAATTAGAGATATGGATGATTATTAAGGCTATTACATATTACCATCATGTTTGGTGACCAAGGTGATATCTCAACTTAGAGTGAACTACAAATATTACTTTGCTAATGTGATCTTGATGGTTCTATAAGACTAGGTTCTTATTAGGGTTTAAGACAATAAGGTGGACAAGGCTTCCATCTATAAACACTCATCTGGTTCTCTAATTATCTCTTGGAAGCTTTAATTTTCCAAAAGGTATTGTTCAATGATTACCTAGGAATAGGAAATGGTTTGATTATTCATTTAATTCTAGGGTTTTGAATAATGAAGTAGACATGGGTCTTGTCATGGCTTGATATACTATTGGTTAAAAGTTTCTAAAGAATCCATACCTTAATACCTCACTAAGATTATCTTGAGATAAGGAATTCTTTCCTAAATATACACTATAAATCTCTCTTATCTTATTCACAAAGATCATATCTTCCTGAATAAGACAATCATCTGACTCCACCATATCCATCATCATATGATGACATGGTGATGCCATTTCAACAATACTCACTCTCGATTATTACTCTAATATATAACTTTCATTTCTTAACTACCTCTAATGAATCCATCAATGTAGCTACCTTTAACTCCATCTATTAACTCCTTTATATTAGCCTTGCATTTACTTCCAAGGCTTGCAAGTTTACAATCCTCTCTATATCACATGTGATATCAATCCTCTAGAATAGGTATGGCACTACTCTCCACAATACAAGTTTGTTCCTGTATCAGCTTGGTAAGTTATTATACTTCCAACTACTCCTACAACTTATGTTATATACTTCAGTATACCCTAGCTTGACTTCTCATAATCAAGCTAGATGACTCATCTTACTAGGGCTTTACCTAATTTGGTATACTCACAACTCTACTTCAACACCTAGTCATCTATTCTCAAGTGACTTGAGAATAATGACCATCATCATATAATCATACTAAGTTTGGGCTTCTAATTGTCTGATCAACATCTATCATCAACTAAGTAGTAGACTTGTACTAGTCTCTCTATAGTATTACCTTGTTAAGCAAGCTTCTAAGTTTATTCCCACTTGCATTAACAAGATTATCATTTGATATACAAATACTACTTTCTTTTTCATAGCTTCATGATTACTATCTAATCTCTTGTGTTAAATACTTCTTATAGTTAACTCAGGAGTGAGTTAACTCCTCCAACATCAAATGGTTTGATCACCACTAAGGATCTCATTACATTGATGATGGCATACTTCACCATAACTAGTTTTTCCTTCATAATTATTACTTAAGGTATTTGGGAAGGTCAATACAATAGGTCAAAGCTATGAGTCAATAAGTTCTATGTCAAGAATTGATCACACACATTGATGATCAATAGACAGTAGGACTTGGTTAAATAGGTTTGTCATCTATTAACATTACACTAAGGGTATGAGATGCATGGTCTTAGCTTGTCTTCCATTCTACTTCCTTTGTGATAAGAGTTGAGGTTTAAGAACTACCATGCTACCCATGGTAGGTATCACTATGGCAATCAAGTGTATCAAGATTTAGTTATAGAGTTTTCTTTATTTAAGTTACATACTTAACTTGGTATTCACGGTTTGTTATAGGTAATACCTTGACAGCAGCTTTAGAATATTAAGTATTCATCCTTGAGTTGTGGTATGGAATACCATGTAATGATCTCTAGAAGATCAAGTACTCCTTATTAAGTAGTGTGTTGTGACTTAGTTTTATTACATTTGATCTACCCTTAGATCAAATTGAATTACCCAAAATTAAGGTTTTAGCAAAGGTCATATTGAAACTTATCGCAGTCAACTTGATGATCTACTTCAGTTCCACCAAGTTAAGAGAAGCTTCAATCTCTTTGACAAGTTTTATTTAAAAGCGCGAAAATTATTCAGATTTTCTATGCATGAATGCAATGCACACACCTTATCTCGGCTTATTTCTATGCTCTAATGTTGGGGTGCTACATTTGTCTTGTTATCTGTAAGTATGGCATAAGGTGTCTTGTACAAGATTTTGTGGAGGTAGAGCCGGTTGGAAGAGTGGCATGCGGTAGAAATTGCTTCAGCCCAGAAATTATATGGTGGCATGAACTCAGTCAACATTGATCTTGCCATATCCATTAAAGTCCGGTTCTTCCTCTCGGCTACACAATTTTTTTGAGGGGTGTACACAGCGGAATATTGGTGTATTATCCCCTCTTCACTTAGGAATTCATTTAGGATGTAGTTCTTGAACGCGGAACCGTTATCACTTCTAATTGCCAATATAGGGACATTGTGTTGACGTTGAACCTCGTTGGCAAAATCGATGACCGTTTGTTGAGTCTCGCTCTTCAGCTTGAAAAAATAGACCCATGTATATCTTGAGTAATCATCAAAAATTACGAGGCAATATTTCTTCCCACCGAGGCTTGCATGAGATGGAGGACCAAAGAGTTCCACATGAAGGAGCTCCAAAATCCTTGTTGATGAAATAATAGTCGTTCGTCCATGGGGAGAGTCATGCATTTTTCCTTCAACACAAGCCCTGCAAACACGATCTTTGGCAAAGGAAACATTTTCTTTTAGTCCAAGGATGTGGCCACCCTTGTGAAGACTTTGCAAAGTTCTCATATTTACGTGGGCTAATCGGCGATGCCATAGCCAACCCGCGTCGGCCTTTCTGAAAAGACACATCGGGCCTGTAGTGGTTTTCCCCAAGAAGTCCACCACATACAGATCATTTTCGACGTATCCCACAAAAGCGACCTTTAGAGACTTGCTCCACCAGAGTACCACTAAATCACCATCAATAAAAACTATGGAGCCCATCTTACCAAGGGCACGAACTGAAAGTAAATTACCCGAGGGTCTCAACAAGCATGACGTCCACGAGAGAGATATCGTGAGCAACCACAACATTGCCAAGACCCAATACCTCAGATTTTGACTTGTCACCATAGGAGACGGTTATGTGATCATGATTTGGCCACTATCTCCGAGATGATCTCCTTTCTTCTAGACATAGGAGTAGTGCACCCGCTATCGAGCACCCATTACCAGAAGCATAGCCCTGTAAGAATGTTACTTCTTGGTTTTAGGTACCCATTTTTCAATGGGTCCTCTCATGTTAGTGACAAGGGCCTTGGGGACCCAAATAGACCAAGAAATGTAACTATCAAATGGACCAACATAGCTAGCATATACATCACCATAATAATCACAAAATAATTCATAATTCAGATTATTATCTCCTGCAAAACCAACATATTTAGTCTTGTCATTAGTTGTGGTGCTTATCTTTGTTTGAGCAGTTTTGCTCTTCTTATTCTTCTTCTTATTTGTCTTGGGAACATAACCAAGACCTTCTTTTCCATTGTTTGTCCTTTTCTACCCAAGAATCTCATCTAGGATTTCCTTACCTTTAGGTTCAGACCCCTTTACAAGTTCTTCTCTTAATCTTGCATTTTCTTCAATAATACCTTCATGTCCACACGATGTGTGGAGGTTCTAGGCATATCATACTTGTTCAATTGAGTTTGGAGCTGATCACGAGACTCATTTAGAGTAGAGAAATCACTCTCCAGTGCCTTGTAGGCAATATCAAGTTTCACTAACCTCTTTGAGAGTCTACCATGAGCAGCCCCAAAGTCAATCTTCTCTTTCTTTAGTTTCTTTACCTTAGCAAGAGCATTGTCACGGTCCAATATGAGCTGGGAAACAGTTTATTCATGGGACTCCTCAATTGACTCAAGTTTCTCCTCTAAAGGGACTTGAGTTTCCTCTTCTTCCTCTAGAGCGTCAAAGAGGCTATCTCCAAAGCATCTTCTCTTTCAATTCTCCTCTTCTCTTTGAGGAGTTGTTCGGAGTGAGCGAGTTGACTCATAAGAGCATCAAAATGAAGCTCATGCTCACCTTGCAAGTTAGTAAAGAAATTTTCTAAAGCAATAACCTCTTCTTTTGTCCAAAGACTTGTATGATCATCAATATTAACATCCATAGAGTCTTAGGAAATGTGGAAATGGAAGATGATACCTCGGACCCTCTTGCCATAAGGCAAGTGACATTGTTGTTAATGACGTTTTAGTTTGGAGAGTCGAAGAGAGATGTATGGCTCGATGTGGTGACTATAGCAGCCACCTCCCGAGAGCTATCTTCATCCTCTTCATCTTCACTTGCAGAAGAATATTCCCCTTGAGCCACCAAGAAAATCTTAGGTTTCTTCTTGTAAGGGTCATTCTTCTTGATAAATGGTTTCTTTCGAGGTGCCTTGGATTTTTCTTTGAGGATGACCCTTCCTCCATTGTCTTCTCTACTTTGATAAGGACATTCAGCCACAAAGTGCAACCAATCTCCACAATTGTAGCACGTCCTCAGTTTTGGGCCATTCTCTCTTCGCACACTTGACCCATTCTTGCGCTCAAGTTCAGACTTAGCCTTGGCTGGGTCCTTCCAAAAGTTCCTTACATAGAAGGCCATGTACTCACCATGAGCACGCTTGACCTCCTCGGGATAGCCCATGGAGACAACATCGTATTGATGTCTATGCACTTCTATTCTTGTAGGCAGTTGTTGGGCCTCCAAGTGCAGAGGTTTGTATAACAGCAGCAAGTTTTCCCTTAAGTGGATTACCCAAGGTTTATCGAACTCAAGGAGGAAGTGGTCAAAGGTATCCCTCTCAAGCAACCTTGCAATCAAGATACAAGAAGTCTCTTGTGTCCCCAACACACCCAATACACTTGTCAAGTGTATAGGTGCACTAGTTCGGCGAAGAGATAGTGAAATACAAATGGTATGTATATAAGACAATGGTGCCAGAAAATAGCTTGATGGCGTGGAAGAGACTAAAGGCAAACTAAAATAAAGATTAAAGCAAGCAAACATGTAACAGATCTAGTTGCAAACGGTGTTTCAATGTTTAGAAACAAGGCCTAGGGATCATACTTTCACTAGTGAACACTCTCATATAAATATCTTCTCTTTATGATACCACTCTGAACTACTCTCTGGTTGGACACTCTAATCCATGGTAGGGCTATAACAGCACACCTCAAAGTAAGCCTTTCCCATCCAGATAACCCCACACTATCACCTTGAGCACTAGATGGTTCCAACAAACACTACAATTTCATAAAGACATCCAACTCCAAATATAACTCATAACAAGTATTTGTAATCTCTAGCCTAAGTGCCACCATGGTGTGCATGCTGTCACTTTCACACACATGGGGAGAGCAGAGATCTATTAAAGTACTTGAGTAGCAAGGTAGATCTGCTTGATTACAAAGCTCATGGTCACAATATGATCATGCATAGAGAGAGAGAGATGAACACATAGCTACGGGTAGAACCCTCAGCATCGATGAAGAACTACTCCCTCCTCATCATGGGAATCAACAATGGCGATGGAGATGGTGGTGGAGATCGATGGAGATGGCTCCAGGGGCACTTCCCCGTCCCGGCAGGGTGCCGGAATAGAGACTTTTTGTCCCCCGAATCTCCCCTTCGGTGGCGGCGGCGCTGTAGAACTTTTCGTGGCTGGAGGCTGTTCGATTTAGGGTATTTTCATCGGGAGGCATCTTATAGGCGAAGAGGCAACGTCGGCAGGTGGCCAGGGGGCCCACACCATGCCCTCGCACGGCCTAGGGCTGCCTGCGCCAAGGGGTGGTGTGGCCACCCCGTGGCCCATCTGTGTCTCGTGTTCTAGCTCCGTGAGTCTTCCGGTAAAATATCGACTTTGGCTTTTGTCCGGTCCAATTCCGAGAATATTGATTTTCTGACTTTCTTGGAACCAAAAACAACCGAAAACAGGCAACTGGCACTGTGGCATCTTGTTAATAGGTTAGTTCCAGAAAATGTGTAAAAGTACTCCAAAGTGTGCACACAACATAAGAAAGTAGATATAAAACAAGCATGGAACATCAATAATTATAGATACGTTAGCACCATATCAACATCCCCAAGCTTAACTCCTGCTCGTCCTCGAGTAGGTAAGTGATAAAAAGAAAGAATAATTTTTTAGGTGGCATGCACCATCACAATCAAGATCAAACCGTTTGCAAGCATTGAAACCTAGGATCAAAGTACTCTAAACATGAGCATGAAAGATGAAGTTCTAACAATAAGACATAGTAACTATGCGTGCAACATGAAAGGATACTGATACGTCCATTTTGCATCACTATTATATGTCTTAATTCACTATTATTCATTGATATATTTCATATTGAGAGGTGATACTTATGTTATTTCATATGTTTTTGCATGGTTGATGACTTTTGGAACATGGACCGCTGAAGTCAGGATTCTGATGGAAAAGGTGTTGTTTGGAGGCAAAATTCGCGAAGATCAGAAAATCCGGGAAAATATACAGAAAATTCTATTTTTCCAGAAGACTCAAGATGCCAGAAGATGGAGTGGAGGTGGGCCACAGGGGGCCCACACCACCCCATGGCACGGGCAGGCCTAGGCCGTACCAGGGAGTGGTGTGGCCGCCCTGGCCCACTCCAGCCTCTCCCCTCTGGCGTATATCAACCTCCCGAAACCCTAAGACTCGGGGAGCGACCACAGAAAGATTTCGCCGCCTCTGCGAGGCGGAAAACACTGAGAGAGAAAGATCTCTCCGGCAGACAGATTCCTGCCAGGGGAATTCCTTCCCGGAGAAGGGAGATCGTCGCCATCAACACCACCATCAAGCAGGACTTCATCGGGATCATCATCATCACCACCACCATCATCACTATCAGCACCCTCATCACCATCTCCATATTGCTGTAACAATTGGTTGAATCTTGCATTTGTTCTTAGGGGAAACTTTCCCGGTGTTGATTACTCTTTGTAGTTGATGCTATTGAGTGAACCATTGAATTATTGTTTATGTTCAGATTGTTATACATCATTATTCCATATCTGATCATGATCCATATGATGTTTTGATTAGTTCGTTTTCTTCTTGAGGACATGGGAGAAGTCTTGTTGTTAGTAGTGGAGTTGTGTTGAGAAAGATTCAATAGATAGTTATTTAAGTTGTGGTGTACTTCTTCTAGTGGTGTCATGTGAACGTCGACTACATGAAACTTCACCTATATGGGCCTAGGGGAATGCATTGTGTATTTGGCTACTAATCGTAGGGGTTGCCGGAGTGACAGAAACCTGAACCCCCGTTAGGAAACCATTGCACAAGGGACGTAAGGGTCTTAGAGTTTAAAGTTGTGGTTAGGTTTCTACCTTAATTACTTTCTTGTACTTATGGATGTTTGCAAGGTGGTTTAATCACAAGTATGTATTAAGTCTTGGATGGGGCGGTACATTAGCACGGGTTCACCCACACAACACTTAGCAAGCTAGAGAAGATTAATCAACTATATGAAGCGAAAGCACTTGACAGTCTTCCCATGTGTCCTCGAGAACGTTTGGTCATCTATAGAAATACAACCGGCTTGTCCTTTGCTGCATAAAGGATTGGGCCACTTGCTGCATTCACTCTTACTGTCTTTTATTTACTCGTACTTTGTTTACTTGCTTTATCGAAAACCCCTAAAAATCGGTTTGCTAAGTATTTGCAGAGAATTTCTGATCCATACCACTAGCTAGCACCTTCTCCTCCTCGTTGGGTTTGACACTCTTACTTATCGAAAATACTGCGATACACCCCCTATACTTGTGGGTCATCAAGACTATTTTCTGGCGCCGTTGCCGGGGAGTGAAGCGCTATTGGAGAGTGGAACTGGTAAAGGAAACTTCTACTATGAGTATTGTTTACTTCTGCTAGTTGCTTTATTTTCGTGATGGATAATTCGCTGAGTTTCTTATTTGGTAATGCTACTACCACTGCTAAGGTAGTAGATAAGCCACCACCTGCTGAGAAAGATGTTTTCAAAATACCTACAAGAATTATTGATCGTGTTATGGATAACTATTATGTTGGGGATGGAACTGTCCATCTCGGTGATCATTTACTCTTTATACACGAATTATGCGGGTTGTTCAAGTGTGCAGGTATTACTACAGATCAAGTTAAGAAGAAGTTATTCTCATTATCACTGAAATGAAGAGCTGAGGAATGGTATAAGCTGTTGAATAATGGTCAAGCTCTGGAATGGGGGGAAATAGTGCCACTCTTTTATTCAAAGTTTTATCCTCCTAGTGAGATTCATAAAGATCGGAATCAAATATACAACTTTGGCCTCTTGATGGAGAAAGTACAGCTCAAGCTTGGGGGAGATTGAAGTTACTAATGCTCAAATGTCCCATTCATGAGCTCCCCAACAATATTATTATCAATAAATTTTATGCAAGGCTCCCTCTACATGACAAGGATTTATTGGACGCTTCTTGTGCTGGATCATTCACTCGCATGGAAGAAGAAGTTAAATGGGACCTTTTGGATCGTATTCAAGATAATGCTGAAGCTTGGGAGAATGACAAAGGTAGAAAGTCAGGTATAAATTATGATTATGAATGCATTGAATCTTTTATGGGAACTGATGACTTTCAAAATATTAAAAATGCTTATGGTCTAGACTCTCAAGCTATTGCTTCTTATGTTAAGGCTTTTGCTTCTTATATTGAAGTTCCTAAAAAGAAGTGAAATAAGTATCATGAACCTTATAAAGATATTGCTAAGAGTGTTCCTGCAAGAAATACTGAAGTTTATACTACTAATCATGTTTTACCTAAACCTTATATTGAGAAAATGCCTTTTTCAGTTAAGGTAAAGGAACATTCTATGATAGCTAGTATGGTCAATGAAAGTATGAATAAGGCTGTTGCACCTGATAAACAAATGGTTGATGAACCTATAGTAGCAAGTGTGAAAGACTTTGTCACCAAGTATGAAAAAGAGGGACACACCATCCTTTGTAAGGATACCTCTAATATTGTTTCGCATAGTAGTGTTATGAGAGCTAGTATTCCTGTGTTTTCTGTTAGAATAAGTGATCATTGCTATGATAGTCCTTGTGATAGCTATATTGTTAAGTTTATGCATGATACTGAAAGTTATTATGAAAGAGGGAAAAGTGTTCTTATGTATCTCAATAATATCAAGTTTCCCCGTTTTATGCTGAAAGTTTTTATGTTGCACTTCTTTTGCCTTCTTATGCAAGTTGCCTTTGGTTTCAATAACTCGTTTGTTTACAAAACCCCCTTGCATAGGAAGTGGGTTAGACTTAAACATGTGTATCTTTGCTTCTTAATGCTCTCTTTCACTTCAATTCATATCCCTATGAGAGCTTCTTCAAAATTATCATGCCCATCTTAATGGCTATAAAGAAAGAGCTTTATGGGAAACAACCCAATTTGTTTTTGCTTTCAGTTTGTTTTTGTTTCTATGAGTCTTCGAAGTTATTGCTTCAGTAATAACCGCTCTTTATCCGTTTTGTTTGGTTTTTGTGTCAAGATCAACCTCTAATGAGAGAGAAGTAATATTTGGGGAAGTTGCTGTCCCGAAACAGATTTTTGTGTTTCACCGTAAAAATTCGTGAGAGATCTCTATATGTCGGATTGAGCTGTAATTTTTTGTGCCTCTGCCCCATGTTGTTATTTAACTTTCGTTAGTTTTGTACTTTCTGATTTAAGCCACAGAAGAGTTTCGAAAAAATTGATCTTTACATGCTGGTCTGTTTTGACAGATTTTGCCAATCTTGCATTTGCTTCTTTATTCGCTTTCCTTTTTGAATTCGTTTTGGGTTTTCGGAAGGAGTTGCTACAGTAGCTTATGTTTTGATGTTTTTCAGTTGAAGTTGGACTCAAAAGGGTTTATCACTTCACTTATACTAATGTTGCTAATGAGAACTGTGTGAAGTTTTGTGTGAAAGAAATTTCTAGGAAGTGGAGACAATGGTGTAATAAGGAAGAGAAAGGTTTTATAACTCCAATAATAAGTATATGAATATGAAGATATTGATTATTCAAGTAGTGACTCCGGAAGGATCCACTAAATACCAAATTCAGAGACCTGCAGAGTCTGTTTCCAACTAGGTAACAGTTCTGGTAAGAAAAGCTCCGCGAAAATACAATCCAACTATATTTTTGCAGTTTTCAGTCAATAAGGAAAGCTACGAAACAAAAAAGGGATGGAACCGGAGCCAGGGGGCCCACACCACCCCATGGCGCGGGCCCACCCCTGGCCGCGCCACCAGGTGGTGAGGCCACCCAGGACTCCGCCTCCGACTCGTTTTCTCCCAGTACCTTCCTTTTGATATGAAACTTCATAATATATAACCCCCGGATCTTCCTAGGTTTGTATATCGTGTTTTCATCGTGATTTTGTTTCGATCTGTTTCTACCAGGTAAAAATCCCAGATTTGGAGCCATAATGTCTTCCTCTGGATCATCTAAGGGAGATTCCTTAGAAGAAATCATCAATCCATACATGAGAGAATTGAAGATTCATCCCAAGGAGTTATTACTCGAAGGTGGGGAGGTCCGGATTAAAGAGGTTCAAGGCCCTAAAGGTGAAGGAAGTCTGGAGGATAGAATGGAAGCACTGGAGCATGAAGTCTTTAGGTATAGGAAGATGGCGGAGCGCGAAGTGGACATCATCCATAAGATTTGTTCCAAACTCATCGCCGAGCACCAAAAGGAGACTACTGAACTCAAAGATGAAGTCTTTTCACTCTGCCAAACAACCAACGAACTGCAAGCACCGTTCTATGACGTTCAAAATCAAAACTATGAGTATTAGGCTAGATTTAAACGCATAAGTGCTGCCGCAAGTTTCAGGATGTTGGAAACCACGATGTCCTTTGTTGACGGGAAGCCTTTACCCTGGAAGACGGACGAAGATGAGAAGATACCACCATCACCAAAGGAGTAATTCGTCATCAGGTTTGGCATCCCCTTAGTTTGTTCCAAGCTTGGGGGAGTGCCGCGGTATCATATCACTATCTTCGATCTTTTTACCTTATTAGTAGAGTCATATCATGAATAGAGGAGTTATTATGTAGTATGGTTTGCATTATGGAAGTGTCCCCTCTCTCGTTAGATATGTATCCCTTGGTGTGAGTTTTTGCTATGGAATATTAATGAGAAGTTCTATCATTCAGTCTTTTGCATAGCTTATGTTAGTTTTCAATTCGTGGTTATATGATTGATCTTGTTGTTAGTATTGGTAGCACTTTGGGATCATTGAGTTAATTTAGTTGGTTTTGGTAAACCTGGCTCGGTCAGTAGCAACACCCTTTTTGAGAGTTGAAAAGAAAAAGATAGAAGTACTCGAGAGGAAAATAATTTCATCATCTTTCTTTCTTGATTTGCTCATAAGTTTAGCATTCTCTAGTTAAGATCTTTTGTGCTTCCAAGGAAGATTGCATGTTTTATTTATCATTTGTATGTTTGGTTGTTTCCTTCAACTCTTGTACTTGCTACCCAACCTTGCTAGCCAAAAACCTGTACTGAGAGGGCATTCTTCTCGTGCATCCATCTCCATTAAACCAAAACCTTTGCCATTTGTGTCCACCATACTTACCTAGTAGCATTATTGCTATTCCAATTAGATACTTGTTTTGTCTACCTCCCAAATTAAACTTGTTATGAGAAAATTAGTGATTAAAGCTCTCACGAACTTGATGGCACACTTTATTTTCCGCACTTAATAAATCTGAACCATTGTGAACTCTCCATGAAAGTTATATGCTTGCAAATTATAGGCTGGGGATTAGCAGAACCGTGCTGTCACGGGGAACGCTTTCAACACTTGTAAATATATACCTAGTTGATACCTTGCTCTTTTGTTTGCGGATGTCGTCGGTGCGAAATAAAAGGGGAGCTTGTAAGTCCATGGAGTTATGTATGTGTGTTAGAGAAACGCCTGGGCCGCTGGTCTAATCCATGCTGACATGGTAGAAACCTGCAGCGTAACTATAATGATATCTATGAAGCATTCTTCTTATAAAAAAGAGAGAGATAGCTATTGAGAAAAAGAAAAGAAAAAAAGAGATACTATGAAAAGAGGAAAGAGAGAAAAAACACCATTTTCCCATGGTAAATAAGAAGATTGCTGAGATACTCATTTTCTGCTTGCCTTGTCATTTTGATATGGGGATTCTTCCGTATCATTGGGCAAGGGGTACCCCGTTGGCGGTTCTCAATGATACGCACATACTTATGATGACAAGAACTTACCAGTAACTAAAGTTGAGTAGCATGAGGAGCGGCCCTCGTACTCAAGGGACTTGGGATTTTCAGTTCATAGTCTGTCAAGCATATAACTCAGATTGGACCTCACTTTAACCTTAATCACCTAAAGATGCCTATGATAGGGGCAATGAGAGCTGAAAGCTAGTAAGTATCATAATTTTTGGGAGCTCTTTATGAGACTTGAAATCCCTGCTTCCCTCTGCGAAGGGCCTTTCTTTTACTTTGTAGTTGAGTCAGTAAACCTATTCCCTTCTATCTCAGCAAGTATTTTGAGTTGATGTCTTTCATTCATCCTTATGGTGATTTATGCAATCATGTTTCTTATGTTCCTTTCTTTGCACGTTGCTCTTATCTTGATGTTTACTACTTTGAAAGCTTTCATTGAAAAACCACCTATTTGTGAACTCTAGCAAATTATCAACTATTCTTCGACCAAGAGCTAAGTTTGCCATTACCAATTATGATTCAATTTATGTATCTTTATTGTGTTTCCTTTACTCATTGCAAGTTGAGTTATATAATAGTGAGTTGTCTTCTATTATGATCTATGTATTTGATGAATGTGATGCTTCTTGTCCGTATTCTTTTATCGACTCTTCAATCCATAAACCTGAGGTCATGTTTATTGAGCTCAGTTTCGCTTGGGGACAAGCGAAGTCTAAGCTTGGGGGGAGTTGATACGTCCATTTTGCATCACTATTCTATGTCTTAATTCACTATTATTCATTGATATATTTCATATTGAGAGGTGATACTTATGTTATTTCATCTGTTTTTGCATGGTTGATGACTTTTGGAGCATGGACCGCTGCAGTCAGGACTCTGATGGAAAAGGTGTTGTTTGGAGGCAAAATTCGCGAAGATCAGAAAATCCGGGAAAATATACGGAAAATTCTATTTTTCTAGAAGACTCAAGATGCCAGAAGATAGAGTGGAGGTGGGCCACAGGGGGCCCACACCACCCCATGGCGCGGGCAGGCCTAGGCCGCGCCGGGGAGTGGTGTGGCCGCCCTGGCCCACTCCAGCCTCTCCCCTCTGGCGTATATCAACCTCCCGAAACCCTAAGACTCGGGGAGCGACCACAGAAAGATTCTGCTGCCTCTGCGAGGCGGAAAACACCAAGAGAGAAAGATCTCTCCGGCAGACAGATTCCTGCCAGGGGAATTCCTTCCCGAAGAAGGGAGATTGTCGCCATCAACACCACCATCAAGAGGGACTTCATCGGGATCATCATCATCATCACCACCACCATCACCATCAGCACCCTCATCACCATCTCCATATTGCTGTAACAATTGGTTGAATCTTGCATTTGTTCTTAGGGGAAACTTTCCCGGTGTTGATTACTCTTTGTAGTTGATGCTATTGAGTGAACCATTGAATTATTGTTTATGTTCAGATTGTTATACATCATTATTCCATCTCTGATCATGATCCATATGATGTTTTGATTAGTTCGTTTTGTTCTTGAGGACATGGGAGAAGTCTTGTTGTTAGTAGTGGAGTTGTGTTGAGAAAGATTCAATAGATAGTTATTTAAGTTGTGGTGTACTTCTTCTAGTGGTGTCATGTGAACGTCGACTACATGACACTTCACCTATATGGGCCTAGGGGAATGCATTGTGTATTTGGCTACTAATCGTAGGGGTTGCCGGAGTGACAGAAACCTGAACCCCCGTTAGGAAACCATTGCACAAGGGATGTAAGGGTCTTAGAGTTTAAAGTTGTGGTTAGGTTTCTACCTTAATTACTTTCTTGTACTTACGGATGTTTACAAGGGGGTTTAATCACAAGTATGTATTAAGTCTTGGATGGGGCGGTACATTAGCACAGGTTCACCCACACAACACTTAGCAAGCTAGAGAAGATTAATCGACTATATGAAGCGAAAGCACTTGACAGTCTTCCCATGTGTCCTCGAGAACGTTTGGTCATCTATAGAAATACAATCGGCTTGTCCTTTGCTGCATAAAGGATTGGGCCACTTGCTGCATTCACTCTTACTGTCTTTTATTTACTCGTACTTTGTTTAATTGCTTTATCGAAAACCCCTAAAAATCCGTTTGCTAAGTATTCGTAGAGAATTCCTGATCCATACCACTAGCCAGCACCTTCTGCTCCTCGTTGGGTTCGACACTCTTACTTATCGAAAATACTGCGATACACCCCCTATACTTGTGGGTCATCAGATACAAACAAAGATCATGAATAATAATACATTGAAAGACGTTTGTTTGTTTCACATATAGAAAACATAGCATAGTGGCATTCAGCCTGTCCCTCATGGAGTAGCAAAACATAAATGCAAAGGACACCTTCAAAGTCCATAAGGGTGACTAGATACAAATAGTTCAAGAACAAGAAATATCAAAGTTATAAATCAATCAACAAGTTTTGGGACAATGCACATTAAACTAAGAATGGCCACTATGCTCTCTTAATAGGTGCATAAAGATAGAAGATGGAGACTCAACATAAAAGTAAAAGAAATGCCTTCATAGAAGGAAGTAGGGATTCAAGTTTCATAAAGAGCTTCCAAAAATTATGGTACTTATTAGCTTTCAACTTTCATTGCCCCTATTATAAGCATCTTGAAGTGATTAAGGTTAAAGTGAACAAACTATGCAGTATATGCTTGACAAAGTATAAGTTGGAAATCTCATGTCCCTTGAATACGAGGGCCGCTCCTCATGCTACTCAAGTTTAGTTACCGGTAAGTTCTTGTCATAGTAAGTACATGTGTATCATAGAGAACTGCCGACGGGGTACCCCTTGCCCGATGATACGGAAGAATCCCCATATCAAAATGACAAGGCAAGCAGACAACGAGCATCCCAGCAATCTTCTTATTTACCATGGGAAAATGGTGTTTTTTCTCTCTTTCCTCTTTTCTCATATCTTTTTTTCTTTTTCTCTTTTTTCTCAATATCTGACTCTTTTTTTATAAGAAGAATGCTTCATAGACAGCTCATTATGGTTACGCTGCAGGTTTCCACCATTATTAGGCATGGATTAGACCAGGGGCCCAGGCGTTTCTCTAACACACATACATAACTCCATGGACTTAGAAGCTCCCCTTTCATTTCACACCGACGACACCCATAAACAAAAGAGCATGATATCAACTAGGTACAATGTACAAGTGTAATGTTGAAAGCGTTCCCCTTGACATCATGGTTCTTCTAATCCCCAATGTATAAGTGTAAGCATATACAACATAGATGACACAATGGTTCAAGTTTATTAGGGGCAAGAAAAGTAAATTGTGCCATCAAGTTCGTGAGAGCTTTAATCACTAATTTTCACATAACAAGTTTAACTTGGAAGGTAGATAAAAACATGAATATACTTGGAATAGCAAATGGTAATAGGTAGGTATGGTGGACTCTTTGGAATAACTTCGTTTTATATGGAGTTGGATGCATGAGTAGAACTCATACTTGGTATGGAGGCTAGCAAAAGACTGGGAGCAACCAACTAAGAGAGCAATAATGGACATAATCATGCAAAGCGACAAAACATCATTAATTAAAGTATAAAGTGATATTACAAGTCGAAAACTAAAGGACCATAGAGGCTATGGTGACTTGGTATAGTCTTAACATGGTGTGAGCATGCGCCAAGTCAACCTAGATAAAGCATTAAAGGAGAATACCATAATATTATGCTTTTAAATGCTAAAACAACACATGATTCTTTCAAGGCACATTAAGCAATGTCAATTGTTTATAACATGTCATGCTATAGCAATAATCACGAAGCACAAAGCCAAAACAATATCTAGCATGACATGATAAAGTCTAATTCATAGTCAAAAACAAGCGCCTTTACCACTTAAGCATGAACTTTCCTACTCTTTTCCAATCCAAACCAAACTATTTGAAACCCAATGTATGAAAGATGGTGCAACCAATTTATTCAGCAAACTAAGCAAACCAAGCAAACGAAAACCAAAAACAAAAACGAAGACGCTCCAAGAACAACACAACTGTGCATGAAACAATAAAAATGAATTGTTTGGAAGAAACATGAGATTTTTATTGATGAAGAAGGGGATGCCTTGGGCATCCCCAAGCTTTGACGCTTGTACTTCCTGGATATTTCTTGGGGTGACACGGGTGGCATCCCTAAGCTTGAGATTTAGTCCATTCTTCATCTCATTACATCATTCTTTCCCTAGACCTGAAAATTTCCTTCATCCAAAACTTCACACATTCTTCATTAGCAACATTAGTGCACTCAAGATAATAAGTCTTTTGGTTCAGTTTCAACACAACTAAAACTTCCATTCAAACAAAAGCTACTATAGCACTTCCTCTAAAAAGTTCAAATGATCAAAGAGAACTCAAAAAGAAAGAGATTAAGAGGCAAATGCAAATAATGGCAGAAATATGTCAAAACAGACCAGCAGGTGAAAACCTATTTTTTCGAGGACCTTCTATTTCTCAAATCGAAAAGTGTTGAACTAATGAAAATTAGCTAACAAACTGGGGGATTTATTCAGAAAATTACAGCTCAATCCGACATACAGAGATTTTTCACGAATGTTTATAGTGAAGCACAAAAATCTGTTTAGGGACAACAACTTTCCCAAGCATTACTTCTCTCTCATTAGAGGTTACTCTTGGCACAAAATCCACACAAAAATGTTAAGGAGAGGTTATTACTGAAGCAATAACTTCCAAGACTCAACTAAAAATTTTGGGTTATATCCCAATAAGTACTTTTCTTTAACGCCTTTAAGTTAGGCATGATAGTTTGAGAAGATGCTCACATAAGAAATATGAATTGAAGTAAAAGAGA
This sequence comes from Avena eriantha, assembly GCA_910589775.1. Lineage (NCBI taxonomy): Eukaryota > Viridiplantae > Streptophyta > Magnoliopsida > Poales > Poaceae > Avena > Avena eriantha. The sequence continues at coordinate 73,438,014 of OU342745.1, read as the reverse complement.
GCATCAAGAAGCAAATTCAAAGCACATTTAAGTCTAACCCACTTCCTATGCATAGGAATCTTGTAAAGAAACAAGTCATGAAAGCACAAAGCAACAAGCATAGTAAAGCAAAACAAGTGCAACTTCAAGACTTTCAACATAAAGAGGGGAAACTTAATATTATTGAGATGCATAAAACCATGTTTCCCTCTCTCATAATAACTTTCAGTAGCATCATGAATAAAATTAACAATATAACTATCACATAAAACATTCTTATCATCAGCCACATGCATAAAAGAATGAATACTCCCCACATAAACATAGCCATTCTTATTAATTGTAGTGGAAGAAAATTCAACAAAATAGCTATCATTATTATTCTCATCACCATAATCATCAAATATAGGAGGCATATTGTAATCATAATTAATTTTCTCCTCAAAAGTAGGTGGACTGAAAATATCATATTCATCATTGTAATCATCATATATTGGAGGCATAGTATCATCAAAGTAAATTTTCTCCGTGCTTGGGGGACTAAAAATATCATGCTCATCAAAACCAACTTCCCCAAGCTTAGAATTTTCCATAGCATTAGAAATAATGGTGTTGAAAGAATTCATACTAATAACATTACTATTATCATGCAAATGAAGTTCCATAGGTTTTTTAATTTTCTCTTCAAACACTTCATGTCCTCACTCAAGATAAATACTATAAAGCTCTCTAATTTTGTTGTTGTTTTCCATTAAGCCTAACTAGTGAAAACAAGAAACAAAAAGACAAAATTGCAGAATCTAAAGGAAATACTTCGAGCACTCACACCGGAGGATGTGAGTACCTTTTACCTTACCTCCCTGGCAACGGCGCCAGAAAATAGCTTGATGTCTACGCACTTCTATTCTTGTAGACAGTTGTTGGGCCTCCAAGTGCAGAGGTTTGTAGAACAGTAGCAAGTTTTCCCTTAAGTGGATTACCCAAGGTTTATTGAACTCAGGGAGGAAGTGGTCAAAGGTATCCCTCTCAAGCAACCTTGTAATCAAGATACAAGAAGTCTCTTGTGTCCCCAACAGACCCAATACACTTGTCAGGTGTATAGGTGCACTAGTTCGGCAAAGACATAGTGAAATACAAATGGTATGGATATAAGACAATGGTGCAAGAAAATAGCTCGATAGCGTGGAAGAGAATAAAGGCAAACTGAAATAAAGATGGAAGAAAGCAAACATGTAACAGATCTAGTTGCAAACGGTGTTTCAATGTTTAGAAACAAGGCCTAGGGATCATACTTTCACTAGTGAACATTGTCATATAAATATCTTCTCTTTATGATACTACTCTGAACTACTCTCTGGTTGGACACTCTAATCCATGGTAGGGCTATAATAGCACACCTCAAAGTAAGCCTTTCCCATCTAGATAACCCCACACTGTCACTTTGAGCATTAGATGGTTCCAACAAACATCACAATTTCATAAATACATCCAACTCCAAATATAACTCATAACAAGTATTTGTAATCTCTAGCCTAAGTGCCACCCTGGTGTGCACGCTGTCACTTTCACACACATGGGGAGAGCAGAGATCTATTAAATTACTTGAGTAGCAAGGTAGGTCTACTTGATTACAAAGCTCATGATCACAATATGATCATGCATAGAGAGAGAGATGAACACATAGCTACCGGTAGAACCCTTAGCCTCGAGGAAGAACTACTCCCTCCTCATCATGGGAATCAGCAATGGCGCTGGAGATGGTGGTGGAGATCGATGGAGATGGCTCCGGGGGCACTTCCCCGTCCCGGCAGAGTGCCAGAATAGAGACTTTCTGTCCCCCGAATCTCCCCTTCGGTGGCGGCGGCGCTGCAGAACTTTTCATGGATGGAGGCTGTTCGATTTAGGGTTTTTTCATCGGGAGGCATCTTATAGGCGAAGAGGCAAGGTCGATGGGCGGCCTGGGGGCCCACACCATGCTCTAGTGCGGCCTAGAGCTGCCCGCGCCAAGGGGTGGTGTGGCCACCCTATGGCCCCTCTCCGTCTCGTCTTCTGGCTCCGTGAGTCTTCCGGTAAAATATCGACTTTGGCTTTTGTCCGGTCCAATTCCGAGAATATTGATTTTCTGACTTTCCTGGAACCAAAAACAGCAGAAAACAGGCAACTGGCACTGTGGCATCTTGTTAATAGGTTAGTTCCAGAAAATGTGTAAAAGTACTACAAAGTGTGGACAAAACATAAGAAAGTAGATATAAAACAAGCATGGAACATCAAAAATCATAGATACATTAGCAACATATCACGTATCCTAATTCATCATCATCTGGTTCAACAACATAGGCCTTTAGATCTACATTGACTCCTTTTTACATTCCAATGGCCCGAGCACGGGCATCTTCGGCGTTCTTAGCTGCAATCTTGAATGACGCCATTTCTTGCATGACTTCATTGGAAGTCATTTGACGGTAGTTTTGTCTACCTTGCAAACACTTCAAGTCTGTTGGCTCAAATGGCATGAGAGCACTCACATATTTCCTTTTGATCCAAGCATCATCAATGTGAGTGGCTCCATGCTTTCTAAATGTTGTTGCAATGTCCTTGAGCCTTCTATACATGTCTTCATGGTCCTCACCATCCAACATGTAAAATCCTTCAACTTCATTGCTAAGAGCATCTTACCTATTTCTTCTCATGCTTTCATTTCCAAAGAATAGGTCGGTGAGAGCATCCCAAGCTTCTTTGGCGGTGTTGAAGTGCTCAATATGTGGCATGTCCTTGGGACCCACTCCGAGCTGAATCATGTGAAGAGTCATTGCATTTAGTTGACTATCCACAACTTCTCTTCTAGTCAAATTAATAGGGTCTCCAATATGAAGACCATCTTCAATGATCCTCAAAAGCTCAATTGATGAACTGTACACATGAGATTTCATTAAGAATTGCCATTGATTAAATGAGGATGCAGTAAGCTTGGGTGGATCACCCCAATTGTTTATATGAGGATGAGGGATAGGTGGGTCAGGAGAATATAAGTGAGAGACCTCAATATAATCCTCCTTACCACTTCCCTTCTTGGAAGCGAAGCCATTATTTTTCTCACCCACCACCACATCTTCCTTAGACTCGACATGAGCCTTATCCTTAGATAGAGGAGTGGTGGCCTCAGAGGAAGATGGAGGTGGGGCTATAGATGAGGTGAGGCGATCAATCATTTGCTGCATCTCTTCCATATTGGTCTCAAAGGATTTCAACAAGGTAGTTTCCAACGTCTTGAGGTCATCCGGTGTGACCTTTTCCACAGCCTCACTCCCATTTTCCTTAGTGCACATACTTCTCTTAGGCGGTTAAGCCCGAATAAAGAGACGGGGTTGTGATACCAATTGAAATGGATCATATGGGAACCTAGAGGGGGTGAATAGGTGCTACTTTAAATTTTAATGCTTTTTCAATTTTAGGCTTGACACAAAAGGTAAATTCTCTAGATATGCGACTATGTAGAATTTCCCTATATGCAAACCTAACTACTAGCGAGTAAAGGCGAGTGAAAGTGAGGAACGTGGAAACCATAGTGGAGCACGCGGAGACACGGGATTTGTTTTACCACAGTTCCTTCCTTGTTAAGGGAAGTACATCTGCGTTGGAGGGGTGGGCTGTACTAAGACCACCACGCCACAATAGGCATCACCCCGTTCTCCAATGGATCTCGCCACCAAAGGCCTGATCCACCTTTCCACTATTGGAACCCTTCGAGGCGAGAACCAACGCCTTTACACAACTAGTGGGGCACAACTCCACAACTGAATTGGAGGCTCCCGTAATGACAACAAGATGCCACAAGAACAAAGGTATCAATATCGAAACACAAGATCTAGATATTAGACAGAATCCTAGTTCGGGAATTCTCCAAGTGAATGGACAGGAGTGGAAGCGCTTGATTCGTGATGATGATGAATGATGTCTCCTCCTTCAATTCCCCCAAAGTTCGAAGCCTTCGGGTGGTTGAAGTGGGAGATCTTGAATGAGAGCTTTTACAACAGGCTTGGACTTTTTCGAATGAATCAAGAGATCTGATAGGAGGGGGATTGGGGCTTCTATACCCCCTGTCGTGACAGAGTCGTTGGAGTATTCTGGGGCCGGATTATCCGGCCTAAGTGGGGGCCGGATTATTCGGCCTAGGGAAAACTCCGTCCCAGACTTGGATTATCTGGGGGAAAATCCGCCCCCGAACGGAAGCTCGCGCCGAGCCAACCTTGGCACCTTCTCCTGGGGGTCGGATTATCTGGCCCAAGTGAAAGGCCGGATTATCCAGCTGGGGGAAAAATCCACCCCAGCCACGGATTGTCCCAGGGAAAATCCGCCCCTAGACAGAAGCTCGCGCCGATCTTCCCTTGGCCTCTTTCCTTAGGGGCCGGATTATCCGTCTGGGGGGAAATCAGCCCCAGCCATGGATTGTCTGGGGGAAAATCCGCCCCCAGACAGAAGCACGCATGCAGTTAACTCTGGCCACGAGGGTTAGGCCGGATTATCTGGCCCTTGATGGGGGCGGATAATCCGTCCCCCCAACAACAAGTTCTCTTACCTGCAGCACTTAGCACACATGAGAAACTCCATGGTATTGTTACCTAATAGACAAAACATAAGAGATCATGAAATCTTCTTTCACCAGCAAAGCAGCAGAAGCAGCAAGTCCTTTCCAGATAAAGCCACCGGGAACATGTATCTCGCTAATCCGAGACCATGTGGAATAATTTCTAGAGGGGGAGAAAGATCATTCATAAGGAGGTGTGAGAGTGGAGGAGGAGGAGGTGCTCCTTACATAGGGGAGGGGCAGCCCAAGGTGGCATGGCGCCGGCCATGGCGGATGCCCCCGCCTCTCCCTCATTCATGTCGGTGGAGCTCCCACTCACCTAAACACACACCTCCACTCATGTCCACTCACATGCATTAAATTTTCACCAAATTTAATGCAAGCTCTCATTAAATAAAACTATTTTATTTATTTTATTCAGAATTTTGTTAATTACTTTAATTAACAAATATTCACATAATACCCCCTGCAACATTTCAATATCACATGCAGAACCAGTTTCTGCAATTTCACCCGAAACAATTCCGGTTTCCATCGAAATGATTACAACGCTTTCTTAAATATTTATCTGAAACATGCTCCAAATGGTGTCAGTATCCCTTAAGTGTGTCACCCTACGGTTCGCGAATAATGCATACATGATCGAGACCCCTCTCCGATCAATAATCAGCAACGAGACCTGGAGATCCGTACTGACTCCCACATATTCAATGATGACTCTTGTGATCGTGTGAACCTTTAACGTTGTAACTAAATCCCTTTGTCTCGCGATATATTACATGTCCGATATTCGATCACCAGTATCAATAACTAGTTTGTTCTCGTTGCCGACATGCACTCTTTTCTCGTTCCCGTGATATAACATTCTAGTGATCACATCACTTGCTTGCAAGCTATTTCAATGTGATATCACCGAGAGGGCCCAGAGTATCTATCCATCATCGGGATGGACAAATCCCACTCTTGATCCATGAGCCTCTACATAACACCTTCATAGCATTGAACCCACCTTTATAGTCACGCTTTTACGGTGTGACGTTTGATGTTATCAAGATACTCTTCTGGTGTTAGTAATTAACATGATCTCATGGTCTAAGGACTAGGATTACTTCGTATGATGTTATAGCAATATAAACATAATTACTTTGATCGTAATGCTATAATTCGGATGAATGTTCATCACATCATTCCACCAATGTTGTGACCTCGTTATTAACAACATCCAATGTCCATGATCAGGAAACCTTGATGATCTTGTTAATCAACGAGCTAGTTTATATGAGAGGCATTACTAGGAACTTCGTATCTTGTTTATTAAACACACATGTATTAACGTTTCCAATTAATACAATTATAGCAAGCAAAATAAAAATTTATAATAAACATGGAATAATATAATAACCACTGTATTATTGCCTCTCGGGCATATTCCCTTCAGATGGGATGGGTGGAGATGGTGGCGATGCAGCGGTGGATGATGAAGATCGATGCCTTAGCCTCCCGGATTTGCACAGGGTGAAGATGGATCCCTGGTGGATGAATTCCCCCTCCAGATGCCTTCCGGAGGTCAGGTTTCGGTGATTTCTAGGTTTCTGTATGTCGTCTCTCTGATCTAGTTGCACAGGGTGAAACTATTTGAGGAGGCGGTGGCGGCACCAACTATACAACCGGAACTATACAACCAGAAAATTTATTTCGGTCGTATAGTTGGTCATTGAACCGTCTGTCTCCTTTGTTCGCTTCGGGTTTTCTTCTAGTATTATTAATATTTCCCAAATAAGCATTTTCGTTGTTTTTTACTCCTTTTCTCCTCAATACAACTGCTCCAAGAATTATATCCATTGGATCCATCATCTGTCCTCATCCTGGTGAAAACAGACATAGAATGTGTGCGCGAGCGCCGTAAAATACTAAGATCCTACAACTACAATGCAAAATAATAGTGTAAAAGATGATGCAAATATGCATTCATCAGTCCCGGGGTGGGACTACACAAGGGAGGAGGTGGGGAGGCGTCGCCAGCCACCCCACCATGGGCCCCACATGGGGGGCTGGCCCACTAGGGCCACCGTCCAGCCCCTTGGCCCCTCCTAGGGATGCGCCCCTCTTGGGCCCTTTCCCCTCCTGGATTTGGCCCATTAAGACTTTTGACCTTTTAACCGATTTTCTCTTTATTAAATAATTATGAATAAATGATTAAATCAATATTTAACATTCATTCACATATTATTCAATCTCCGTGCCTATGGAACACCTTTCACCTCCACTCCAGACATCCTCCGGACTTACCGAAACCCTTCCGGTTTTCTCTCTTCTCTTTCTTCCGTGATTCTACCGATCATGTAAATACTCTCTAAGCATCACCAAGCCCTTAAGCGTGATACCCCATGGTTTGGGAACACTCTCAACATAGTCGGGACACTCTTGAAGAAATGATCAACAGAGGGACCTGGATGGCCATGTGACCCATGTGCATTCCATGAAATCTTTCGTTGTTTGAACCATGAACATCGCGTCTTATTCCTTTTGTCTCTTGATACTTGCATTGTTCGAGATCTAATCAATGACATCACCATATTGGGTTCAAACTCGTTACCGAAAAATGCTACTTGAATCGTTACGACAAGTGATATCCCTGTGATCAAATCACACGTTGCACAGCTATTGGATATAACTTCTTCGAGTATCTTTCCATCACATGGATGGACAAATCGTGCTCTTGACGTATAATGCCTCTACTCTTCCTCTGAATACCTGAACACACCTTTATGATCACCGTTTAACCGTGTGACGTTTGATGCTATCAAAGTACCCTCGAGTAACAGTGATTGATATAGCCTCACGGTCTAAGAAATAGTACACTAGGTCTATTGTAATCATCGTAACTTGAACTTGGTGACATGATCGGGTCATGATGTTTAGGTTGGCTATTAGTTCATCATCTCATTCTCATAATGAGGTGACTCCATTTCTAACTAGCATAAATGCCACATGATCAGGAAACCTTGATCATCTGTTGACCAATGAACTAGTGAATAGAGTTTCACCAGGAACCCCTGGTTGTTTATATATCAAACGTGTATTGACTTTTACTTTCAATACAGGTATAGCATGATATAAAACTTAATCATAAACTTTATGAAATATGATAATAATCCTTATTATTGTTTGTCTCTGGGGCATATTTCCAACAGTTAACCACTTGCACTAGAGTACAAATAAACTATTTGCATTTGTTCTTAATCATTGGCACCATATATCCCTGTACCTTGAACATGCTTGCTCATGGAATAGGTTAAGTCTTGGGTATGTACTTTACAGTCCCAAATCCTTTGCAACTTACTAATGTCACCTTGATTGACATTAATACTTTATCATCACATGATAACATCTTTGTGTATGTATCGTAGTCATGGCAGCAGAATGCTGTCGGTTTCCAAGAGCCTACAGTGACTTTAGATCAACCTCATGGGCTTTCTCATGGGCACTATGCCCTAGGACACACATTCTATGTTAAATACGAACTAGTCCCACCATAACATTATATATTACTTTAGATGGTACCCTTATCTATTATTATAAATGTAATTATCAAAACACTAGTGCACCCTGTGCAACTTTCGATGTTTTGTTCACCTTGCTTCCTACTTGACTTTAGTCGCTATTATCGATATAGGAGTTTCCAATCTTCTTACAACATAACCCTTTATGCTTTTAAGATATGTCATCCTTCATGGATTTGGAAACATGTCTATAGTTCTCAATTAGACACTGTGCACAAAATTAGCTCAACGTTCTGTGATTCGTGTTCAATCACTTTTCAAACGTTCCTTCTTAGATCATATATTATGTTAAGTTGCCATCATGGTTTTCCAAGATAGAACCTATGTCTCAACATAGTGGATGATGATCATCCTTTTCTTTCTTTCAACCATAGATGTTTAACTTTGCTATTCCTAGTTTAAATTGATCAAGGACTAGTCCTGAATCAATTCCTATTCCGAAACTCTTTTTAGAATCCTTTTAGGAATATAAAATAATATCATAATACACTTACTATCAATGTCTAATCCCTATAAATCATTATTTATAGGTACTTGCGCTTTTATTCTTAAAGTGTCGTATACACACTTAAGAATCACTCTTTTAAGCTCCCACTCAAAATATGTTCTCAACATACTTGAGTTCGAGACTTATATTGCTCCCACTCAAAAATATGTCATTCACATATTGTTTTCGGAAGACTTTCATAGCTCCCACTCAATTTCATGCAAATTGCATATCCACTCACTATTTTGAACAACTTCAAAATCCCTTGATAAATTATCAAACTGAGAGATTTACTATGAGATACTAGTACCTTACTAGTTTTAAATCCACTAGACTTTTAGCACACTTGAATCAAATTCATTTGAATTTGTCCAATACTTTATTCATGACAAATCGTGCCTTTGTCATTCACCTTTTCCTTCATGACTTTGCAGTCATTTGGAAAATTCAAGTAACCCCTTTACTTGTTAAGATTCAACCACAAATTGATTTCTAATCTTAAGTGAATTTTATCTTTAGGATTTCTCATAACTTTAGTTTACCATTATTTCCTTAGTAGTTCGTAGGTATGTCATATTCCGGTAATCCTGACAAATGATTCACAAATATCTCGATACAAGATATGGAGTACATTTTTAATCCTACTTTATGTAGTGAAAACATCAGTGGGGAAAACACAATGATCATTATCATTGATTCTTTCCTTTGTGAAGAGAATCGTTAAGGAACGCTTTCCGCTGCGCTTCTCAATACTCTGATGCAGGGTTTTGAATCCTCATCGTGTTTTCCACTATCTTCCAAAAGCTCCTCATTCGAGAACACATAATTTCTCGAAAAAGTACCAAAATTTTAAGAAATACTAATTTTGTATTTCTTTTGGTTCTAGCCATGGAATTCATGTTCATATTTTCCAATGAATACTCTACAAGGACTTATTCGCTATTGTTTTGGTTATACCAAATAACTCCAAAACTTTCACGACGATCCATACAATATATGGCACCGATCTGACGAATTCATATGGTTCACTATATATTCTAATTGGGTGCTAACTAATGGTCTTTACACTTACACTACAACGATTTATTTGGCGCCATCTATTTACCCACTTGATATCTAATATCACATTGTGATGCTTTGCATTTTGACATTTCAAACGCATTGCATTCCACAAATTTCTTTATATCATTCTTATAAAGTCCAATTTCATTACTATTGATCAAATCATAGTAACTAGATTCTCCTTTATCTTTAATACCCTTTGAAGATGAAATATTTTGATCATATAAAATAGATTCATACTCATGTTTCCTTTGGTAAACTATTTACACATTTTAAACAATCATATAATGATAATTACCATTTTATTGAAATACAATACATCGAATATATATTATCTTTTAACAATTCATCAAAACACTTAGTATTCTTGAAATACGCGGTGTTTAAGTTATCTTGCCAAACTTAGGCATGATTCATATGTGACAAGAAATCAAATGACTTTCACATATTATGAACATAACTATGAATTTAAACAATGGTTTCATTCAAAATGACTATATCATTAAGTTGGGTATTTTCAAGGCATTTTAATATTTTACAAATGTTCAAGCATTATCAATTAGTTTCAAAACCACGACAATTCACACATAATCGAACAAGATATGAACATGAATAGAAATTATTCACAAAAGTAGAACAATTGTTTGTTACAAACTCATAACAATAACCGTCTCACGAAGTGTGAGACACACTAAAGAAGTTCACCATCTATCGATTACAATAATCATCATAAAACCATAAACCAAATGACCAATGACGAGGGAGAGTGTCGTTGGTCATCATCATAATGCTCACCATCAACACACAACATCACTCCTCTCCAGCAAGAAACTCTCATGTAGAAGGACGTATTTTCAGCAAAACATAATAAGTATCAAATACTTTAACACTGCAATATGTGTTTGCAAGATTATAACATTTATAAAATTGTATATCAAATATATACCTTTTTCATCGATGACCTCTTCGGTGATTGGTTCAACCTTTACATTTCTAAAACATAATATGAAATCCTAGAAATCCAATGTTTCCGTATCACCACTCATGATGCTACTCCGGACATGTCCTTCATAGATAGGAGGCAGTGATCGAAGCAGCACACCTATTGCAAAGGACTCAGTCATCCAGTAGTCCACAAAGTAAACTAGTCTCATGTGTGCATCAAGCATGCGCTCCAAGTGACTCTTTAGACAAGTGTGGTCCTCCATCTTTATGGAAAGGAACTCTCCAAGCAGCTCATGCTTCCACATGCGCACATGGCTTATCAACTATGCTCTCAGTTGATCCACCATTGAATATGGATCAAGGTCACCCATGAGCGGATGCAGTTCATCCACCATCCCGTAATGCATTATAATCTAGATGAAAGTCGACATCTCTTGGTGATAGTAGCGGTCTGCCCACTCTCGTGGGGTCTCATAGCCGTCAGGCTCGGCTAATTCCATCGTGCGATGCATGTAATCTACCACATGATTCCTAGTAAGGGGATCATTCAGGCGCACAAGCCAACTAGGGAAGTTGGATCCATCAAGTCTAAGTTTCTCACGAACTACCCACTCATCAACGTCAAAGTAAGCTTCACGGTGAGCCATCTCTACATTTAGAATTGCAAAAAGGATTTTAGACTATGTTTATAATTAAATGGGTTAAATAATAACTCCACTAAAAACACCTACCCCAGAAGGTTTCTAGTGATTACACAATCCCTTTTCCCCACATATCCCCCGATCGTCACAACCATCAATGTGGGTGCTAGGGTGGACTTTATTGGTCGATCACATCATTCATGTGACTCGTGCCTTATCTTTCGATCATTATGTTTCGAGGACATGTCTACACATGCTAGGCTCGCCAACTAAACCTTAGTGTATTCGTTGTGCAACATGGCTTACACATACTGTATGCGAACGTAGATATGTCTGACACCCAATCGTCACTTCCTTCCTCATACCGAAGAACTTTCTTGGTGGTGCACACTAAGGGAGAACACTTTCATTGGTATTTTAATAGGGATCATCTTATTAGGCTACCGTCGAGTATCTATTACTATCACACAATAAGTTATACAAACAAGAAACACTGAATGTAAGAGTGATGCGATATGGTCCTTCTCGCCGTGATCTTCATCCTGCGCCTCCGGATTTCGGCGCCAGGGTTCCGGCACCAGGGTACCGGTGCCTTCCGGCGTGGTAGTCCGTCACCTCTGTGACCGTCTACTACTACTTAGCAACATAAGGTAATTACTTTACCTTTGCCACAACCATATCACATCACAACGCCTCCTGCAAAACAAGGTTAGACGCATCAACTTTATCTTTGCATGTTTTATGTGGTTGAACGGGCTTTCGCACAAGAACCGCTTACCTACGAACTTTCACCACAATGCTGATTAAGTAGTTGTCTATACTACACCTCTTTCGGGACCCTCCATTGCAAATGGCATACCAACTAATGCGAGAGAGACACACCCCCCAAAGCCACTTTATACGGTACAAGCCGTATGTCAAGCGTGGACCAGTCTCGCGAATGAACGCATAAATTCGGTTGGGGCCCGCTTAATCAAGCATTTCTGCAGTATACACAAGTACACGTGGGAGGGTAACAACTAAAAGATCAACGCCCACATGCTACATCTCGTGTGTTCTACCCGTACTAGCAATACTATGCATAGATCTAACTCTGATACCACTGTAGGGGTTCGCGTATGAAAACAATAAATATTTACCCTACGCCCCCGAACCCCTTTGTTGCCAGGACCTATCTATTAGTAATGCAGTAACGGGAGGGGCTTTTTACGAACTTACCCTTGAAGACCGAAAATCATTTTCAATGCTCGAGAGAGCGTGGTTGATGTAGACGAGCCGAAGACGACCTCAAGGTCATGATGAAGTCCTCACGCTCCTGTGGCTCCAATGACTTCTAGTGCCTCAAATGTTGCACCTCGCAGAGAGTTACATGCATCCGGTGCCTAGCAATGACTCCTGCTTCCCCGATCCAGTAGCTATTGCGGAAGTAAAGCTCCTGGATCCGAATCCCGCAGCACAACAGCGCTCCACAGTAAAGATGTCTCTCATTTGCGTAGTCTGAGCTTGGGACCACGGTCATGGGAGAGAGAATATCAATTTGAGGTCTCCCCAAAAGTGAGGAAACCTTTATTGAATATTGTGTGTATTTATTTTGTCAAAATGCCCCACTATATATAGGGGGAAGGTGAGGTACTCCCTCCCTCAAAGCCCCGAGGTGGGACTAAAAAAAGGGAGGAGGTGGGGAGGTGCCGGAGGCCACCCCACCATGGGCCACATGTGGGGAGCTGGCCCACTAGGGCCACCAGCCACCCCCTTGGCCCCTCCTAGGGATGCGCCCTCCCTCTTGGGCCATTTCCCCTCTCAGATTTGGCCCATTAAGCCTTTTAACCTTTTAATTGATTTTATCTTTATTAAATAGTTATGAATAAATGATTAAATCAATACTTAACATTCATTCACATATTATTCAATCTCCGTGGCTATGGAACACCTTCCACCTCCACTCCAGACATCCTCCAGACTTACCGAAACCCTTCCGATTTTCTCCCTTCTCTTTCTTTGGTGATTCTACCGATCCTGTAAACACTCTCTAAGCATCACCAAGCCCTTAAGCGTGATACCCCATGGTTCGGGAACACTCTAGACATGGTTGGGACCCTTCCAGACCAATGATCAACAGAGGGACCTGGATGGCCATGTGACCCCTGTGTATTCCATGAAATCTTTCGTCGTTTGAACCATGAACATCGTGTCTTATTCCTTTTGTCTCTTGATACTTGAATTGTCCAAGATTTGATCAATGACATCACCATGTCGGGTTCAATCTCGTTACCAACAAATGCTACTTGACTCATTCCGACAAGTGATATTCCTGTGATCAAATCACACAATGCGCAGCTATTGAATATAACTTCTCCGAGTGGGCCCTCGAGTATCTTTCCGTCATGCGGATGGACAAATCCTGCTCTTGTCGTATAATGCCTCTATTGTTTCTGCGAATACCTGAACAGACCTTTATGATCACCATTTAATCGTGTGACTTTTGATGCTATCAAAGTACCCTCGGGTAATAGTGATTGATATAGCCTCACGGTCTAAGAAATAGTACACTAGGTCTATTCTAATCATTGTAACTTGAACTTCATGACATGATCGGGTCACGATGTTTAGATTGGGTATTAGTTCATCATCTCATTCTCACAATGAGGTGACTCCATTTCCAACTGGCATAAATGCCACATGATCAGAAAACCTTGATCATCTGTTGACCAATGACGTAGTGACTAGAGTTTCACCGGGAACCCCTGGTTGTTTATATATCATACATGTATTGATGTTTCCTTTCAATATAGTTATAGCATGATATAAAACTTAATCATAAACCTTATGAAATATGATAATAATCCTTATTATTATTTGTCTCTAGGGCATATTTCCAACACTACAGACCCATAAGTCTGATACATGCCTTTGCAAAACTGCTAACCAAGTTACTTGCCCTGAGATTGCAACCAAGCTTCTACGAGCTTGTCTCCACATGTCAGAGTGCCTTCCTCTCTAGACGAAGTATCCAGGAAAACTTCATGTACATGCAAAACATGGCCAAGTACTACCACAAGACCAAAATGCTAGCGCTACTGCTAAAGTTGGACATCACCAAAGCATTTGACACTATATCATGGACCTACATCTTGAACATGCTAGAAGCGCGTGAGTTGCCGCAAAGATGGGGGAATTGGGTGGCGCTTCTTTTCAGAACTGCAACTTTGAAGCCCCTGGTAAACAGGGTCCAGGAAGAGAAATTGTTCACCGGAGAGGCCTCAGTCAAGGGGACAGCTTATCCCCCTTCCTATTTGACCTAGCAATGGAGCCGCTTCATCGGCTGCTTGAGTTGGCCACGGAGGCGGGGGTGCTAACTAAGGTTAAGGAAAGAACTGAACGCATGGAGTGTCACTATACGTGGATGATGTTGCACTTTTACTCAACCCAACCGACATGGACATAAGTGGAATGTGTGACACCTTGCGTAGGTTCGGACAAGCCACCGGTTTGATCACAAACATGACCAAAAGCTCGGTTATGCCGATCAGCTTCCCATCCGCCGAGGCCGAGCACCTCATCCAGGGGGTGGGCATACCAATTGTCAATTTCCCATGCATATACTTGGGCATGCCGCTTTTTGTGAAGAAACTTACAAAGGCAGATTGGCCAGAGGCTTTTGGACAAGATTGACAAATACCTTGCGACATGGAAAGCAAGGCTCATGAGCAAAGTAGGAAGACTCGAGATGCCGAACTCAGTGTTAACATCCCTGGCGGTATACTTAATGACAATAAATGATATGCCAGCCTGGGTTCGAAAAGAATTCAATAGGCGGCGGAGGGCATGGCTTTGGGTAGGGGAGAACCAATGTAATAGTGGGAAATGCAAAGTAAGCTGGAAAATGGTCTGCAGGCCCAAGGAGCTTGGAGGGCTAGGAGTTCACCGCATTGACTTCCTCGGAAGAGCATTGCGAATGAGATGGCTATGGCAAAAATGGAAATCCCCGCAAAAACCATGGGCACAGATGGCCACACAATGTAACAAGCTAGAAAAAGACTTGTTTGCCACAGCCACCAAGATTACACTCGGAAACGGCCAAACGGCTAATTACTGGAATGATCGGTGGTTAGAAGACACAGCCCCTCGCGACGTTGCACCGGATCTTCACGCCATATCGGTTCGAAAAAACAGGTCGGTCAAGGAGGCTCTCATGAACATGAAGTGGATGCAGGATCTCAGATTTCAGCTTGCGGAAGAACACATTCCGCATCTTACTAAACTAGCAGAGATGGTCGATAATGAGGATGTGATATCCTGGCGTTCCGGGAAGGACGAAAAATACATTTCAAGGTCAGTATACAAATTGCAATTTCTAGGGCCAGTGCGCACGAACCACATGAAGATAATATGGAAGGGATGGGCGGCGGCAAGATGCAAGTTCTTTATATGGACATTGATGTTAGACAGAGTGCTTACAGCAGACAAACTGCTTTTGCCAATGTGATAACAACTATTTCTGCCCATTATGCTGGAGGAATCTAGAGACATCGCGGCATCTGCTTTCTGAATGCCCGTATAACCGCGAGGTGTGGTGTATGATGGATGCCCACTTCAACTTGGTATCCTTCCGCGCACGCATGGTAGGATGACGGGAGTTCCACGCAGGACTGGTACAGAAGCCTGGTCATCGGAGTGCCAAAGGCTAGCAGGAAACTGGCCCACACAACAACCAAGTTAATCTGCTGGGAAATATGGAAAGAGAGAAATCAAAGGATTTTCCGAAAAACTGAGATAACAATGACTACACTTTGCGATAGATAGAATAAAAGAAGAGGAGGTGTTGTCAGGAGTACCAATCCCATTAGTTATGCAGGCAGGGGGAACGCCCTTTGATCCTGGCTGAGTGCCTGATGTATACGGTGTTTCTCTGTTTTTCCCTTTTTTTCTGGCAGAAACTATACCGCATGTAAACTTATTCTATTATCGCAATGAATATAGTAGTTCTCCCACTGTTATTATAAAAAAATCAAAGCCACATGGGTGGTAGATGCAACGATGACACATACCGGCCCTGTAGAAAAAAAATTCATCGTGCCCTCACCATGTGCTCCCGTGATGGTGTTGATGGACAACGACAACTCCTGAGCATTAGCCATGTCCTGCAGTTCAAGTAATCCAGCACATCGGCCGAGATTTGTGCCCGGTGATCATCAACAGGAAATTCACTTCACCCTTTTTTCCGCACTGCTGTACTGGTGCTACGGACACACACTGTACTTCTCACCACAGCAGAAACAAAGGCCATTAGCACGACGGTCGTTAGGTAACAGTTGGTCTTTCCAGATGTCACCTTGTCCCAGTTTTAGTGTCGGGCGAGCTGTCTCAAGACGACGAGCTATAGATTTTTTTTAAGCAACTGGCAGAAGCTCTGCTTTTTCTTTGACAATGGGAGAAAAACAACTGGAACGGTAATGAGCGGCAAGTTTTCATTATGGTGTAAACATGCCCAAAAACGCCCTCCCAAAAAAAAACAAAAAAAAAGCCTAGTCTCGATCAGGTGGAGTTACAGGCCTAAAGGCCGCAAGCACGTTGGCAGATATCCTCCCTTGCAATGTCTGCAACCTCGAGGTATGTAAGGCGCTTAGGAGTGAAGATCTGCTTATTCCGTTCTTTTCCAGGCATTCACGAGGCGACAACTTATACTTCTTTTTTCGTTGGAGGGCTTGACCACAAGCATGTTATCCCACCAATCTGAAATGGAGAGGAAGTGGTGGCCAGGAATCCCTCCTCCATCATTCTCGTCCACTTGGATGTTGTTCCAGATTGCCATAGTGAAGGGGTAGTCTTTGCATAAGTGTCCTTCCGTCTCAGCAGCCCCCAGGCATAGCGAGTAGATAGGGTCATGAGTCCAGCCCCTAGTAGCCAGATTGTCTGCCGTGAGCCTCTTACAAGAGCTTACACTTAGATTCTGCGTGCGCTGACCAAATTTTCTGGGACTTGAACTTGGGATAGCTACTGATGAATTACGCCTAGTAGGCCGAGCTGCCACTATAGATTCCATCTGAAGTTAAAGATTCAGACAAGGGCTTGTGCTGAGATTGCAGGTGTCTTGCTGAACATGTGCCACGAGCATGGCATGATCAGTGTTTCAGGAATTTGCGAGGCCACTGGTGCCCTGATGTCCTACTCTAAGCCCTTTAGGAGCTGGTGAGGCTTATGTCCTGAAATATTGAATGCCAACTCCTGAAACTTGGAGCAGTACTCATGAAGCGTTCCAGTCTGCGGTTCATCCATAAACTTCAAGTAAGCATGCACCCCAAATTTGGTCTCCACTGCCGTGACAAAATCCGGCCCACCTGCATCAACACGTCTATGGAGAGCGAGTTGAGCAAGTAACCCAGGACCTACAGATCGTGGGCGAGTCATGCAGTGTAGGCTGGGTTCACGACCTTCTCGGTCTTGTTGTCATTCTGCACGCACTTCGGTGGTAGAGGAAGGCACCGGATTGGTACCGTCAAGGTAGCCGGCGAGAAAAGGCGCGTTGATCGGTGGAAGAACCGTAGCGTGCCAGAGCACATAGTTGCTCTGGCGTCCGGGTAAAGCTTCTCCGATATGGTTTTGGTTGAGGCTGGTGGTCATGGCGACGGATGAAGAAGCCATTGAACAAGATGAGTATGGAAGGGCGTAGCTCTCAGTTCTTATACCATGTGACTTTTTAGTAAGCGATGCCCTTGTTCTCGGGCTGCGTGCGTATTATATAGTAGATCATCGAATAGGAAGAACCCCTATCGTGGTTGTTACATCTCACTGCGGATCGCCTTGATACAACTAGTACTAGGTTGATAGATGACCTTGTTGGTTCCAGGGTCTGGATGTTTTGATAATTGTCTTGTTGAAGGTATTGTTTTGAGAGCGAGAACTTTCTTCAAAGTAAAACCCTAAGAACTGTGATCGGACGATAATGGTGTTTTTGCACTGTTCTCTTTTTGAAGACGTCGCTTTTGAAGAACCTAAACTTCTCGTGATGTCTTAGTGATGGTAGTACTACTGTTTCAAGGAATGGATCACTGTAGCGGGATTTTTTTCTTTTTTTATAATTCTTCTTCTTTTATTGGTATGGGTATCTAAAGACCGCTAGGACAATGCGTTGTTGCAGAGGTTGTTTGTAATTGGTACCTTTACGATATTAATATATGCTCATTAAAAAAATTGATAAATGACAACAATATACATAAACTGTCCCACATACTGGTACCAGCTCGATCTTACGGTTCTGATTAGGCGTCACTTAACTAGTACTGTAGTATTTGTAATTAGGGATATTATAACCGGCACAAAAGGGAGCTCTCTCGTGCCATCAGCATCCAAAGCCGTCTATTTTATTGATCTAACCAGTCCAGTCTATCTAATGCCGTGTGGGCCCCAAGTCCCAAGGAGACGCTTCTCTGGAAAACAAATCGGCCGCATGTGGTTGATTGGACCCGTACGAAGCCCACATCGAAACTATCGAACCGTTTCAGGTTTCAGTCGACGAGACACTACAGGCCGACATTACTCGTGAGGCAAAACTCGAAACGACGCGGGAGTAGAAGCCCCGCAATGCGGTGAGTGCGACAACCCACCCAATGCGGCCGGGCGACCAACCTCCTGCGACATGTGCCTCCGATCGGACGCGGGCCGATCAATGGAGGGGGCATCGATCATAAAATGAACTATGAGTGGATCACCGCCGCTCCCTGTCACCCCTTGGCTACTTCCAGGCATCGAAAGCAGAGAGAGAAAGATCGCG
This sequence comes from Avena eriantha, assembly GCA_910589775.1. Lineage (NCBI taxonomy): Eukaryota > Viridiplantae > Streptophyta > Magnoliopsida > Poales > Poaceae > Avena > Avena eriantha. The sequence continues at coordinate 73,418,981 of OU342745.1, read as the reverse complement.
GCGCCGCGGTTCTGATCGGATCTGACGGTGACAGTGCATACCTTTCTCCTGCCATGCACCACCTACTACGTGCCGCGGTATAGGTAGGTAGTAGCTGCGTCGCAAACAGTGCCCAAGGCTCGTCGGGAACCGGCGAAGCCCACCGAGGCGGCTTGCCCTGCCTGCCTGCCGGAGTGGGACAAAACGTACTCGATTGCTCCGTGGAAAACAGGCGCCCGATCGATCTGGTCGCAGCGCCCGCGCGTATCTAGCTTTTGCACCACGATCGATGATGCGGGCTGCGCGTTGATCTCGTGGACTCGGTGACGCGCAGGCCGTAGAACTAACAGTTTAGTGCGTGTTCATGCAATAGATATATATAGAATTAGCGTGTTAACAAAAAATACCGACAAATCCATAACTGCTCAAAAGATTGTGGTTATGATACGCACACGTAGGTCTTCCAGTTGAAGTAGATCCTTCTCTTTACAGCCAAACTTCTCATCCCTTCCATTATTTGGGACCTTTGTCTTCTTGGCAACATCAAGTTCATCTTTTCCCGTAAACCAACCCGTGGTTGGGTGGCTAGGAGGATGGTTGTACCCTAGCCCACCAGAGTTCAAACCTCAGGTTTGACACTGTGTGTTGCATAAAAGGCGGAATATTCTTTCAGTGGGAGGCGACGCTCCCGTCGACAGCGAGGCGCCTTGGTGACTTCGTCAATCTCAAGACCCGCTCTACCGGCTCAGACTATCGGAGGTGTTCATAGGGGTAGGGTGCGTGTGTACGTTCATAGGGGTGGGTGCATGTACGTGTTGTGAGCGTCTACGATTGTACTGTGTTTGTCAAAAAAAAAAGTTCATCTTTTCCCACATCAGATTCAGCTGCAGTGTAGCTCTGCTGAAACTCATGCAATAGATGATCAGTTAGCAATGTTGACAAACGTATGTGAGCAACAGAGAAAGTTCACGCATGTGCATACACAACATAAGCAAAGGGTCTTAATGCGATATACCTCATCCATCAGTTTTGAGTAGATCAATGGGTATGATGATTCGTCTGGTATATCAATGATAGCAAAGTTTCTTCGAGGTTGGACTGGTCGTTCATTATTAAGGACATTATAACTGAGCCACTTAGCAGCATTCTCAGACCATTAGAGATTTTAGCCATTAGATCGCCCGTTCCGTACGTTTTGGCCGTCTGATACGCTGCTCCTCTGGTGTTGGCCGCAGTGGGCCGGATGTCCGTAGGGGCCACTTCTCTCGAAAACAAATCGAAGGCATCTCCTTCGATCCAAAACGGATGGTCATGATTCGGCCGCGTGTGCATAAATAAAATCACTGCCGCGATTCTGCCTCCTGTAGTTCGCCGAAATCCTCACCCCTTCCCAATCCAGTCGCAGCGCGAAACCTCGGTGTGTCGCCGCCGCGAACGCCAAGAGTGAGAGAGACGCGAAAGGGAGATGTGAATGGAAATTAGGCTGCAACATTCAACCAGGCGCCTGCGGCGAGTAATAGACCTCCCTACACTCCATCCTCCCCGCACGGCCGCGCTCAAATCCCTCAAATTATTTCCAAGGAGAAACCTGGTGCTCTTTTGCCCCTTATGGCGTCTCCACCATGTGCATGTGAATCATGAGATGGTATCCCCTAGCGACTCTCTCTCTCTCTTCCTCCGCGCCGTTCTTCCCGACCTTGCCGTCTGAAACCTCCTCTTGGTTCTCTCTCATGTATGGTATTGGGCCCGTGAAACCCTGGCTCCAGTCTCCAGCAAAAGCTGACATGTCAGCTTCCATGTGATCACCTAGGGCCAAATCCGCTCGATGAGGAATTATACCACCATGGTGCGGTTCCTAATGGCCATGGATAGATGGGACGGCAAAGCTAGCAGCACTCTTCCATATTCGTTTTATAAGGTGCACATATGCTTAAATATTTGCTTGTTTTGAGCCATAATACAATGATATTGGTGCTTGCCTGTAGATTTTCCTTTCACCTGTTAGTGACCCAATGTAATTGTTTCACTGTTGTCCGGTCTTCCTTAAATTACTTCTAAAACTACTAGCAGATAGAGATGGGCTCGGAGAGATGAGAATACACCCCCTTATTGATCTCTCGTGATTCATCAAAACCATGGTTTCCACTATTTCAGAAAGATGAAGCAGGTGGTTTCCATCTGATGGGGGAAGAGACTGGTCCATTTGTTATTCTGGTAACTGTGAATGCTCCTTACAAAAAAGTCTGAATTCTCACTGCAATTATGTAGTAAAAAGGGATCATTTGAACTATTGTTTTACCAGAACTCTTAAGCAGATCAGCCCGAGCGTGGCCTAGATCAATCCTCTTCTTGCAACAATATATAGTGGACAGATCAATTATCCATGAACAGATTATGATTTAGGAAATAAGCAACATTAGTGGCAACATGGATTGATATTTTAGCAGATAAGGAGATTGATCCATGTATTCCTACTTAAATAATATGCACATATATTATCTTGCCTCTTTGTTGCCAAAGTTGTTGCTTGGTGGCATCTTACTAAGTGTTCGTCAACATTAGGAACCTAGATACAAAAGAATGTGCGATACAATATATAAGAGTAGTAATACACATACTTGGTATCTTGCTCTATCTCCAGGAAAAAAAGAAAAAATATATATTCAAACAGAGTGAAGCATGTGATAATATGACACGGACTCATATGTCTTGATCATCGAAGGAATCTTGGAAACATAAGCACATTTCTGTCATGAGGTAATTATAATCTACGCCTTTTCGACACTTTATCAGTTTTCAACAGATTTGTCTAAGCATGGAAACATGCCAAACATTATTTCTCTATGTATCTAATTTTATGTTGGCAAATTGATCAACTTTAATTAGATTAACACTTGCATTTGCGTCTTGCCTTTGTATGTGTAAATGCAGATGTCGTGGAAACATAATAAGACCGAGATAATGGTTTTTTCTTCCTTTGTTAACGTTAGGAATGCCTAACTGTTGAGATAATCACTTCTACGCCTCTCATATTACATGTACTTTTGTTTGTTTGTATTTATACTACACGCTACTCATAAGAACATATATTTGCTTCATTTCTCTCTTGCTTGTGTTGAGAACATACATGTATGATAGATGATTCTTTCCCCTTATTAATGTGAATTGATACAAGAATAGATGAAAAATTAAGTCATCTGTAAGTAGCATTGCTTTCCGGTTAAACTCTGAGTAGTTAATAAATTTATGAAGGCTCCTATCAGTATATTGTAAAAATCATGATCTAGTTACTACTTATACCGGATCGGAAAGACAGGTTAAGCTTGGTTCTCCGCGGCAGCTAGGGCGACTTCGGCGGCTAGGGCGGCGGCGGCAGCTTGGATGGCTATGTCCCAGAAAGCCCCTATGTAGGCCACCATTAGTGTGATAGGCACGTTGACTGCCCACGCGGCTATAGTCAGAACCGCCGCTGCCCTGTACCCAGCGCACAAATGTGGAGGCAGAGAAGGGCATTTTCCCAACCCTCGGTAGAGGTACTCAACAATGGCAACCGAGCTTGCCCCAGCAGCGAAAAGGATGTGGAGCATGGTCTGCACGTACGGCCGGTATATGCATGCAATCACAATCTCGAATTAGGCCGGCCGGGTAGAACATTATGCGCATGCTCAAGCACTTACCCACTCGGAAGCGACAAGAGTCGCCATGAGCCATCCATCAGCCGGCAGAGGAGCGTGCATGAAGACCTGCGCCGTGTCATACAGAAGGCGCACCACGCTAAGAGACAGGTGCAATGACAAAACCATCTTGAGAAATCTGGGAGCAAAATCAACACGTGCATTAGCGCAGTGTTAATCAGTTAATTAATCTATTGTACTACTATCATTAGAACAGCAGCAAATTAAGGATGTCGGGGATTCATGGATCTAGAGTTAATCTACGAGTAGTAGAGTTAGAACTTAGTAGGGAGAAAGCCTGATTCGAGGAGTAGTAGAGTTAGAACATATCGTTGCTGAGAATATCAACTCGGAAAACAACACGTGTGCTTAAGATGGAAACCGTACAACCATATGTAGCACAAATTAAGCAACATGTTTACAGGGAGACTACGAATAGTTTAATAAATAAACCAAAGGAATTAAAAAATATCAAAGAGCTGTGCAGATTGCACACGTACATTAGGGTAGAGAGAGATACATCCGCTGCTGTCAAGCAGTAGATCAGAGCTGCCTCCTCAAGAACAACCGCAATCAATCTACATATCGAAACAACAATCGCCAACTTTGGTGGGGCAAGAACCAATGTTCCGTCTGAATGCAAGTGTATTGGATCCACACAAGGAAGTTAAGCCAGCTGTTTGGGGGTGGGGGCTTCCACGGCTGAAGCTGCTGATGGCGGCAGAGCGGTGGAGAGTCAGCTGAGCAAGCTTATTTGGCTATCTGAAGAAGGGGAAAGGAAGGACTCGAGCTAAATTAGGTTGAACGGGTTCCTCATCCTCTTTACCTTCGGTCGTAAGTAAAGGAAGACAGGCAACTCAGGATATGCCTTGGATGTATGATAAGGAGCTTTTGGTCACGGAGGAATTTGTGTCCCTAAAAAACTGCCGTAATATACATTTAAGGTCAGCGAGCTTGGAAATCGCTACATCCCATGTCTCAGCCCCCGCGTCTCCTTCCCCTCCCCTCACCACCTCCTCGTCGCCGCCGCCAGGGCGGGCCGCCGGACCTCGCCCGTGCGGATCCGGCGCCTATCTCTTCCCCGCATGCGAGGAGTGGCGGCACGGCGCAGTCTCCTGGCGGTAGTGCTCCTAGGCTTGGCGGCGGTCCAGTGAACCCCGAGTGGGCAGGGTGGCAGTGGGGCGGCCGCTTGGAGCGCGGGCAGCGCCCGTCTGCCCGGCCCAGATCTGGGCCCATCTTGGTCTGGACGGGCCTCCTCTGGCATGGTGGGAGCTCCCCTGGTGGACTGTGAAGCGGGAGCTGGTGCTAGGTTTGATGGCATCAATTGCGCCCCTGATGCAGTGCGGTGGCGGGGGCTTTACGGACCCATTCGGCCTCGGCCGGGCCGTTAAGGGCCTGGTTTGCCCCTACTATTGCATCCGGTCGGCACACGCCTTCCGGTGACGAAGGTAGTTTCCTCCCGCATTCTATTACTCTGTCAACCTAGCCAAAGCTTTCTCTTTTCGGTTTACCGACCTCGCAACCTGGCCACAGTGAGACGATGGTGATGACTGCAAGAACGTGGTGGCGTGTGTTGCTGAATGGCAAGTCCGGTGGAGCGTTAAGAAGCGTCCAGGGGTTGGTTCTTTGGGGTTGGGAGAAACGTCTCAGCATCGACACGGTGATGCATGAGGGTGTCATCGTCCTTCATGAAGGGCATCGAGTGTACCTCTTTCCCACCCCCCGTAGCACCCTAGAACGCGTTCCGGGGAAACCCTTGGATTGGTTAGGGCAGCAACATCGTCGCCGTCGCTCTCCCTTCTTAGAGGTGCTACCAGCTGCGTGCGCTTCAGAGGGCTAGGAGCGAGCTGGCACAACAGTGACGAGTCATTTCTATTTATTTTCGTTGCTAGTGTCGGCATTGTTTTCTTTCTTGTTTCTCTTGGGCTTGTGCTGCCTAGCAATGCTACTACAGTTGTATCGGTCAGTTTCTATATTAATATAACGGGGCGAAAGTCTGTTTTAAAGAATATATACATTTAATTTCGTTCCAATTTGGAGGTGCGTTGCAAGTTGATAAGGTAAACTCTAGTCCGCCAACTGATGCCACCTTCTAACGCAGCGTGATGGGTAGGATGAGGTACCTTCTTCATATCGGCCTGGACATTACGTACGCGTGAAGGCTACATCCGTCAATTCATGAAGGCACCACAAGCAAGCATTAATAAGAAACCGGGAGGCCTATGTAAAAAAATCATTCTTGTATTCTTCTTGTGGTTTGAAAATGTATCTTTGACTTATGATAAACGATTCAAAACTTCATACAGAGTGCAATAATATTTCAAACACATCGTCGTGCGTAGACTTTTCCACATACGAGCTATATCAATATGAACACTTCTTTTATGATCCTTGAACCACAAAAAGTTAGTGGATGAACAAAAACTTCAACAATTAAATGGATGGACCAAATTTCAAACCACTAAAATATTTATGATGTGAATCCTAAATAGGTCTGGAGATTTGAACAGAATTTTAAATGGATAAACCAAATAAATCAAAAGAACTTTAATCAATGCCAATAAAACCCTATTGAACTGAAAAGATATAAGCAATTGGTCACAATCCAAAAAAATTATAAAAATGAATATGATCTAAGATAATTCAAAGTGGACCAAGTTCCAAAAATAAAATGATGAAATCAAATTTCAAGAAATTGAACCAATACAAGGACGTTAGTGTAATAAACATTTACGGTTTGAATCACGAACAATTTTTGTTATGGGTGAACCATAAATATAGATGGACCAACAAAATAATCAAAATAATTCATGGCCAATAAAAACTTGATTGAAACAAGAACTTATGAACAACTGATGACGGTAAGACTTTATTGAGATGAACCAAAATTCTAGAAAGTGGACCAAGTAAAAATATATTGTGTGGATCATGAACAAGTTTGGAGAAGTGTGAACTAGAATTTTAGACGAATGAATCTGCTGCCTTGTCATAGCGTTAACAACACCGATCTCAACTGCTTTGGAGCTTACACCAGAGGAGCTTGGGGAAAGGGCTAAAGCTTTAGAAGCATACCCTCAGTGACACTTGGATGAAGCAACTCACCTCTACAAAGAGAAGCAGCGCATTAACAGCAACATTGCATATGCAGAGCAGTTCAATTCCCTGCAGCATCAGAAGACCCGGAGTGGCCCTATACTAGCCGATAAAAATCGAATGTTCACAAGACCCTTTTTGAGGGAAAGAAAACAGACGTAGTCATGGGACAGCCTCGGCTTGACAGCAAGGGGAACCGACTATATAACACGCTGGTGGAAAACACTGTCACAACCCGAGAGATCTTGGCAAATAATCCAACTCTAGAGCAGGTCCGACAGTGTGTAACACTGCTCAACACGGGCCTAGAACAACAGAAAGTCGCCACGTCCATCAGCAGGAAGCTGGTCTCGAAATCCGACCAATGTCGCACTGACGCGGATCGGCGGCATGAATCAAGGCCCCGTAGGAAATCAGATCGGCATCACCGTTCCGACCCTCGGGATGATACTACTCAGGAACCGGCTCTTCGGGGCAGCGACGCAAAACCACGCGTGATTGGAGTAACATTGCTCCAGTCGCAGCACGAGACGCTGTCACAGAAATGGTTCCACAACAACCTTCCCAACGGCAATCTAATAACCGAAGGTAAGAAGATGAAGCATGACGTGGTGAGCGAGATCGGTAGCAGATGCCACCCCCGATATACACAAGTCGTCCGACTGATCCTCGCCACAATGACGATAAGGTTGGGCAAAGAAACAAGAAAAACCACGCTGGCCAATGCCGGCAGAGTGGTCGACGTCAGGAAGACCCGCCCCGAGGCCGACGATCAGCCAAGAACAACGAACCTGAGCCTCCGTCCCCACCAAGAAGTGAGCATAATGGCTCCCAGGGAGCCAGGGGCGCCGGGCGGAGGAGGTGGTAGAAGAACCAGAGATCCGACTCCACGATCCCGCAGCCACATCGAACATCCGAGAAGGCGCTCTCTGTCAACAAGAGACACTAGGAACCGGATCAACTCAAACATAGAGGCGTGGCGCTACGAGTCGAACGATATATAGATGGGCCCAAAGTGCTTTGGACCAAGGGTCCGCCAAACCAACTTTCCAGAGTGGTTTGCTATCTCAAGACACATTCAACCCTATGACGGTGTAGCTCGGACAGATACTTGGCTCCAGGATTTCTTCCAGACTTGCTACATCGCCAAAAGCATTCCATGTTGGTGTTTCTAGATATACATGAGATCACCTAGGTCCTGAATTACTCAATATGCATCCATCGCGAGGGAGGATTCTCAATTAATTCTTCTATTACCATAGAATTTACGTATCTCGCTCTTTAGATACAAGGGATTTTAGTGTGTTGGAGGGTGGATTTTGGCTACAAAGTGGTACTAGTATAGTGCTGGTTCTTATACTTCAAAGTATTTTTGTACTATATACTGGTAGTACTTATTTAGATCAAGGGCAGGAGATGATCTTGCTTTGTATTTGTTCTGTCGTTACTATTACTAAACTATTTTGTAGAACTAATATTGATGTACTGGTATTTGTTTAGATCAAGTGCAGTAGATGGTGTTAGTTTTCTTTTTTAACTTGGCCTTGTCATAAACACATAATCTAGATGAGGGTTGGGAATTTTGGATTGTATACGGAGCTCACACACAGACATTTACGTGAGAAGGAAGTGTGCATACAAAACCAGACTTGATTATTAATTTTGCTTTCTCCAATGATCGAGTGTGTTCGGAGAAAAGAAAAAACTGATCATGCACCAATGTTTATATTGCTGAAATAAGATCTGGTTCTCTCTGTAATGTTATTGAATTTTAACGTTTGTATTGCTGAATCAGTCACTTTAAAATGCTACTAAATCTGTAGGGTGCCGCTGAATATGAACTGGGAAATTGTCGATATTTTTTGTCTTATTGTCTTTCAAATGCTACTGAATATGTCAAAAAAATTGTAGCTGTTGTGTTGCATGCAATAGAGCTTTTGCATTTATGTTATTGGAACCATTGGATGTGGTATGGTCAAGATGAGAGGGCTAAAGATACAACATGATATCACCAAGTAAAGTCATTGGATATCAGCATAGTTTTGTCGTGCGTGATGTTTGTGTCGCTGATTCTTTAGATGTTTTACATGAATATCTGTCAACGGAATTTATCTTTTTTCCTCCTCTTCGTAAGGTTTTTGTTTCCAAAGAAGTCACAACACAATGCAATTTTTTTACTAAAAGTAGTTTTTTGAGAATTTACTAACGAGAAGTTTATTTTGAGAATAACTATTGAGCAGATGAAATCTAGTACATTTAGCCACTCTTTAGCCAAAAATCTTCTAATTAAAATTGGAGAAAGGATTCCATAGAGCATAGCCCATGGAGAAGAGACCATGTTGCATAGGAGCCCATGGTGAAAAGGCCATGAAGAACAACCAATGGAGTATAGCCCATGTAAAATAGAGCAAAAATCTTTTTTAATTCGGCCATTTTGGGCTGTGCCCTGCTGACAATAGCCTAGTAAAATTTGAAAAAGAAGCTCGCGTAGAAGAGCCCATGGTGCATATCCCATGGCAAAGAGCTCATGGTGAAGAGGCCATGGAGTATAGCCCATGTCGTGTAGCCCATGGAGTATAGCACAAAATCTTTTTTAATTAGGTCTTTTTGGGCATTGCCCCCCTCCTCTGAAAAAATAAACTCTGCCTAGCCATGTTTTTGAGAAACTGTTCTATTATCATGTGCCCATTTTAATTGAGATGCCATGATCACTCCCTTTTTATTTTAGATATGTATATACATGGATGCACAAAATCTTTTTAAGAAGACTAATATAAAAGCTATAGTTACTATAGCTGGTTAATGTTATTTTTAAATTAATTATGTTTGCCGTAGTGGCAACACGCTCAGTTGAAATGTAGTGAAGTCTCTAGTTCGAATCCTCTGTACGTAAATATATTATTTTAGTTTTTTCTTTTTTCCTTTTGAAAAATTGCTCAGTGAGACGCTGATATCGCGGGCCCACCTGCCTGCAGCGTCCCTCGATTTTAATAGGCAGGTTTGAACAAAAAGTTAATAGCCAACAATCAAATGTAATAAATTATCCAACATACTTGTACAAAGAGGCTGGCATCGGGGACCCAACAGCCAAACCATACACGGCTGCAACGAGTGGGAAGGTCAAAACAATACACATGATTTTTGTATAGATAGGCTAACATTTGTTTCATGGAGCAATGTTGCCAAGGTGCCAAAACAACGGACGATGTCGAAAAAAGAAGTCCATCATACACACGCTTCATTTAAATAGAGACTGACATGAGGGACCCAGTAGCGTGAACAAATAGTTAATTTATCGAGCAACATTATCAAGTTCGAATCAGGGAAGCACGACAGAAGAAAAAAATTCCATCATACACGTGTTTCTTCTAATGAGAAGCTGACATAGGGGACCTAGCCTTACGAAACGACAGATGCATCGAACAACAATATCGAGTTCAAATCAGGGAGGCATGACCGAAGAAAAATTCCATTATAAACACGTTTCTTTTAATGAGATGTTGATATGTAAAACTCAACATCCTGAATAAACGGCATATTTAAAGAGCAACACTATCAATTTTGGAACAGGGTAGTGCGAGCAAAGAAAAAAAATTCATCATACACAGATTCTTCTAATGAGAGGCTTACATAAGGGAACCATCGGCCTGACTAAACGTCGGATGCATCGAATATCATTATCGAGTTCAAATTAGAGAGGCCCGACCTAAAAGTATGGTCTGCTAGAGACAGTGGCATCTGGGACCCACACGCCTCAAAAGATTTCGGCCAATCAAAATTGCGTGAGGAATAGAAAATCTTACTTCGTCCATGTGCCAGTCGAGCTTCTTCCACGTTTTTAGCGATTTCATCGTACTAGAGGACCGTGAAAACAGAAACAAGTTTTCATCGGCCACAATCAAGTGAAATAAATTGCCGCGGAAGAGGCACCTCCTACGACGCTCAATAGATGAAACCGTTGCACATGGAGACATTTCTTGTAGTGCAAGTCAGCTGATCCACAACTCGGATCATGCGACCACCTCAGGTATAAGGATTCCATTGCTTGAAACTGCAAATGACAACATGCTTGTTGCATCTCAACTGTGGATCAGTCTGACTTGCTACATACTTTAGCCGAATCATTGCAAGTCGGATTGGTATCACCGTGCCCACGACAATTGGAACTATGCCACCAGACGACTAATATATTTGTCTAAGTTGTGTATCCAGCACAACCTCGATGACCAAGGATAATCTAGTATAAACAACATGGATATATAGTTGCACAACAATCACATATTTAATGATATATATCAGATCTTCATATAAGAGCTACTCAATAACTTTATAAATATATTGGGAATAACATCATACATGATTGTCTCTAGGGCATATTCCCAACTAATCATTACATCAAAGGTGATCACACGGTCATACTAGTGGATCGACCAACTTAGGTTTTATCAAATATTATACCATAACTAGGTAGTTATAAAGGTAGAGTTTGAGACAACTGTGAATCAAGTTGTGTGATACGGATTACCAAGATCGTATTTTCCCTTTGACTCGGAGAGATATTCAATGGGCCTTATCAAGTTATTTGGTTCAGAAGCATTGCAACGCACGGCTCAACTAAGTGTTAGCTAGGGCCGCTTAGCTAGGTCATCTGACTAAGTGTTAGTCGAATGAATCTATATCACGAAATGGGAAGAGAGTTGAACAATTTAAAGGATTATAGCAACTCGCATATAGTTCAACAAGGTATATCATGAGGCAAAAGGACTATTGTGAAATCCACATTTGAAAGGTTTGTCTTATGACTTAATGGTACTTTGGAGTCGATATGTTCTGCTAGGATCCAGTGGTGACTGATCTGTTTCTATTTCGACTCCAACTGTGTCCGGGTTACTATGAGTCCATAATGTCACACACTTAAGGGTTTGGAGTAGACATATGGAGGTCTAACTAACACTGAACCGGCTTGAGTTGGATCAAAACTAGACATGTACTGAGTTAGTGGGTTAGGCCCACGTTAGCTCTATTAGGGTTTTGGTAATTGGGCCACCAGTGTTGTGAGCCTACACTTACTCCCCTATATATAGTAGAGATGGTGGTACGCAAATGTTTATAGTTAGGCACTCCATGTGTTTGGAACCCTAGAGGCTCCACCACTAGTCCCTTGTTGTCGCCCCAGACCAAGCAGTCCACCGACGTCGCTCCACCTCACACGTGTGGATAACTGCAGACACACTGTGTTATCGGTGTGGTGACGAAGAGTTCGCTAGAGCCGGAGTTTTTCGTAGGAATGAAAGTAATAAGTACAACACTACCCAAACACGCTTCACCGAGATTACGCAACCACTCATCTAGTGGTAATGCATGTGGCCTTCTACCACGTCTTGACCTTGGGATGATCACATAGAATGTTTGTGTGAAAACTCTGCAACTCTACATGGCCCCATGTACTTGAATCGAGGCAATCATTGACCTTAACATATACACACCCCAAGCCCGGAGAAGCTTCAGGTGTATCCATCATCATCCTACTAAATTTGACACAAAAATCCAAGGCGCACCCAACACTACATAAAAGCACATCTAGAAACAAAATCATAAGAACCCGACAACAAAGCAACATCAATTCACCCAAGAGGAAAACACGCTGAAGAAACTAGCTAAAACATGATAAAGTAGCTCACCAGAGAGACGAAACTAGCAGATTTATCACCAGATCTCCCTACACATAATCTTCCTCGCCTCCACCACCAGCAACCACTCGTTGTCAAGCTCCCCCTTCCGGTATTGGCGATTTCACTGGTTGCCCCTCACCCTCTCTCGGCCAAGAGAAAACTAAAAGCTCCCTCTGACTAAAAATGGAGAATGAAGAAACTGAAAGGGAAAAATTCAAATGAGTGGAAAAAAGGATAGAAAAACTAAACATATCAGAGGTACAAAAAACCGCACACAAAACCAGCGACACGCCTCACGCTCGAGACTCCTGACATGGCATCCAACACAAATATCCGTGTAGAAAATAAACTGTCACAAATTCAACTACCGACCAAAAGAAAGCAGTCGACGGTCGGGTAGGAAATCTGATTCTTTTTAGGGACTTGGCTGCGTGGTGAGACGTTTGTCTTTATAGATGAAACTAGCATAGTGGCCATCGCAAATGCGAGGGCATGGTTTTTAATATGTCGAAGTGATGGACAAATAAATAAATTATTTGATGGATGTTCATTTTATGTAACATAAATAATATTGTCCAATAGGCATGTAAATGGTATGATCAAATAGACAATAGATTGTTTTAATGTATATTATGAAATTTCAAATTTTACAATGTCTCATGCGTCATCTAAAACTTGCGAGATTTTCCATGATTGAAAATCTGTAGTTGTGTCACTGTAGCCATAGAGGAACATATTGGAAGAGTTTAGATTTATAAACTTCAAAAGACATACATACACGCAGATTTTGATTTAAGAGGGGCAATTGTTATCGCTATATATTTTATTTGCGTCCGATCATAAATACATGTCCCTTCCTACATGGAACATTCTATTTCATCTTCCCAATTTGGATAATTTTTTAATATCCTATGGCCAACGTTAGACACATTTGACTTTTACGATTTTTATAATGACATGTACTGGAGAATAAATATAGTATTCCTAATTATTGAATGAATCAAGTTAACTTTTGGAAAGGAAGAAAAGTGGTGCTTATAGGCTAAGCGAAATGTTCAACAAAACAGCTTCTAAAACCTTTTAGCTTCAATCACGGTGATATTTTATTTTGTTTCTTTTGTATAGACATTTATATTTTTTGATAAAGGATATATTTGTTTGAATCATTATATAATATATAACCCATCACGCGCTACTATTTTCCTAGCATACTTATCTTGGATAGATGTGTATTTCTGGACAGAATATACCAAGCTTATGGCTGCCATGTATCTTTTTTCTTTTATAGTTCTCTTATATCTTCCTCGTAACATTTCATAATAACTTCTATAAATTGGAGACCGTTGAGTTTGTCCTGTGTATCCGTTCACTCTTTTGTTGCAGCAGCACAAACCTCGGTAACAATATTCTTAGAAAATGATATACTTCATTAATTCAGAAATAACTGACTTGAGTTTGCCTATATACGAATGTATCTATATTCTAAAACATGTCTAGATATGTTTAAATTTTGACAAACCTAAATCAGTTATTTCTGGACGGAGGGAGTATTAGAAAAAGCTTTACCATCACCCAAGTCCATCAGATTAATTTGCAGACATATACACACTTCTTGTTATTTTAAAACTGAAATACCGACAACATTTAAATACCTAAATTTGTATTCGGAAAAAGGTAGAATTATACGTTCACACCCCGACCAAGTGAAATATGCTCACTTCCTATAATTAATTGTGGGACTGTTCACACGTCTGAATCTGCTCGTCACACGAAATATGACCTATAAATAGTTTTAGATATGTTTAGCTCACAAAAAAGTCTAACGGATTATACGTGCAAGATTTTTTTAAACCATGGAACACCCCACAAAGCAAAGTTAATGGCAACATTGAGGTATATTTAACACGACCAAACAACTTAAAACCTCTTAATTCTCTACGGAAGAATAGAACACTGTCTTACCTAGCTTTAGTTGTGGACAGTGTGACAATTAATCGCTATAAGAAACTTGCATCTAAGAAGTGAGAATATTTCAATTGGTTGTGGTGTAGATTATAATTTACCATTTTTGTACGGATACAAATTTAGGTACTCTACAAGTTCACCTTTAAAGATGACACACGTATGTGTGTGCAAATTAATTTGATCGACTTCAGTCTGGTATAGCTGGTTGCTTCAAGAAATACTAGTACTATATATCATTGCTGCTATTTAAGAACGATGAAACCCAGAGTGCGAAGAAAGCCTGACCTAGTCTGGTTGACCCCAAAACCAGCCATGGTGTCGACCGGCCATGGTTACATGGTGGCTGAGGCAGTCCAACTACTGTATCGCCACACTGCCCTGCCGCTTCCATCAGAAAGATGAATGCAGCTAGGCGCAACATCGACGACTACATGTCCATATACGTCAACCGATCGAGGTGTCTTCCGTATCTGTCTTATTCTAGATAGCCCGCCTTGCTTCTTCTGTATATATACCCTGTCAGAAACACAGAACAGAAAGTTGGTCATGACCCTCCAATTACTTACAGCTGGTCCAGGGATGAAGATAACAATGTTGCGGGAAGTCTGCCACAATTGTCGGTGCTCTATATCCATAGTCGCAACAACGCCATAGCATGGCCCGATAAAAAAATAACGGAGGCGACACGTTGCTCGGCCAGTCACGGGCTGAGGGCTTTCTTCTAGTCCAAGTTCTCACCATATGGAATGGATTTTTCTAGCTTGTGATCAATGAGCCGATCGGAATTTGCTAGCTTGTGATCAATGAGGCGGAAACCGCGAAGGACAGGATGATTGCTGGCGCAGGCCGTGCGTGGCCGGCCGGCGGCGGCTTACCTTTTTTTTAGGACGGCAGCGGCTTACCCAGTACTGTACTTCTTTTCTCGTATGATGGCAGATGATGACCTAATTTATTGACAAAACCGTAGTGATGAAACGTTTTGTTGTATTATAGTGATAGTGGTGGGTAATTTTTAATCTAATCTAATCTAATGGTCATAAACTTCATGTCTACAAAATGAACGGTTGGATGTTGCTGATTTGTTTGAGATTTTCTAGAGTATTTATTATTTTTTGATGAGCCCGTAATATACTATTAATATATAATAGATTCACACCGGTGTACGTTATCGAGACTCGTGAGGTGCAAAATAAACTTTCTCTTTCGATAGGTGCGTTCATGTAGCCTTGTCACTGCGGCTCAAATTAAAATTATGGGAGAACCCTCGTTGGTATTTACAATATATGGTTTGGTACCTATGTCTTCTTTATGCGGCCGCCTTCGAAAAAATGCAAGATTGTGTTATTGAAGAAGAAAGAGTTTGAAGATCTCGATGATTGGATAGTTCCTTTTAGAGCTTATTTTGTAATTGCTAAAGTCAGCTCATGTATCTTTACCATGTACTATTTGCTACGGTAAATATATATGGTACTAATTGTCAAAAAAAAAACTTTCACTAGAATGAGTTGGAAAATGCCGCCAAAGAATTAATGAAATATAAGAAGGCAATCCATGTACACAAATTGGTATACACAAGGCAAATATAGTAGTGACACTAATTTAATGTAACGAATGCTGTTACTACGTGCTAAGTCAATTTGACAACATATATGCCGTCGAATTGGTATACAGAAGGCAGATCTAGTGACACTAATTTCATGGAACGAATGCTGTTACTTTTTCTGTAAAGTCGGTCAAATTTAAATTTATTTAACTTAGGGAAAAAAGATAGTAGTCACGGGAGTCTCTTCTATCAACTCCACGTACAAGGGTAGCTACCGGCGGCACCCACTTCTCCCTGCCTCCTTTTCCGTTTTATCGAAGGGGAGAGGGGTTGAGGGAAGGAGCGGTGCTGTGTGACAAGCGATGTTTGAGCGCGTGCTGTCAGCTGTGTGACAAGCGATGTTTCGCGTAAATAGGTAGCTTCCATTTTCGGCACAGCCCCTACGTGTCGATCCTCCCGTGGCGTTGTGCGCTGCGCAAGTACTACTATGAGCTGAAAGATACTCCTGGTACATTTTGTTGATTCAGCAGAACTACACGGTGCATGCCTTTCCTCCTCACCCTCTTTTGAGACATGAAAACCATCAAGGTTGAACCTTCTGCTGCATGAAGTGATAGAAAGTAACAACGGGCGCTTGGCCTTGGCCCCGATCGACCGAGGGGAGATCGATGTTGTTGCGCGAGCACGCAGCAACTCCGACACGATCTAGCGATCGAGTACCCGCAGCTCAATGACACGCAGGGGCACGGATTTGAGAAATGTTTGCTATTACCTTTAATCTGCGGTTTAGAATTCTGTCTAATTGGTCTTTTTTAAGGTGTGCCCACCCTGCATTTTTTTTAGTGCGTCCGCCACTGCCGACACACACACAGCTCCCGCGTGTGTACCTCGTTTCATCGTATATCCTGGTTTTTTTTAAACATAAATATATTAAACAAGCAAGTTGTCTTATTAAAAACTTTTCAGTCCCTTTAGATACCCTAATAAGGTTGTACGACTAGTATTGGTGATTTGATCGCGTGTATACCCAAGCTATGTGGTTTCAAGACAACTGGGGGCCGTGCCTGAACAACTAAGCGCTGCTCCCTTTTGGGAACTAGCTAAATTGCTCACACATATTATGAAATGCTTGTGGTATTTTGTATTGAAGTGTAGGTTCAGTCACGTATCTGTAACGGTGTAAAACCCGAGTTTGGACATGTAACGTCTTGTAACTTCCAGAGCTAGTCTTTAGAGCACGTACACTGCGGACGTTTGTTTAGGGATGCTAGGATTTTCAACCCAGCCGATCGGCAGTTGTGGTTAACAATCCCAGTTGATGAGCACTTATATGCAAGCGTCGATATGCACAAGTTCTCGTCGGCCTCTCCACTAGTTTTGGACTTGCCACACAAGAAGCGGAGGAGTCCCTTAGAGAAATAAGCGTCTGCAATTAAAGATGCATTGTAAATCTCAATAGCTGCAGGAACGCTAGGACAAATTGGCGCACTTTTTTTCGCTCAAGCGTCTAAACAAGCGTCTACCATTAAACATGCCCTTAGGAGAATAGATCGAGGGGACTAGAGTAGCGGCGCACGTTGCCCATGATCTGTATGATCATTCACTAGTAGGGAACGCCGGCGCACCAAAATGGCCTACCACCGGCGAGTCCCTGTTCGCCGGTGACCATCTCGCCGGCGGTAATGCATTATAGCCGGCGAACCATACGATTCGCCGGCGATAACTGATAATACCACCAGCGAGTAGCCCCACTCGCCAGGGATAATGTCCCCTAACACTGGCGCACATCCCTTTGTCAGGGGTAATACAATTTGTTCGCCTGCAGGATTATGTATCAGAGCATAAAAAATAGACAGAATACGCAGATGAATACAGGAATGCACAGTATACAGGATAATGATAGCAAAATACATATTAACACCGGAAATAGTAGCAGTATCCACCAAATATTCATTATAGCTGGGACATTGGTTCATATAGCATTATCTAGAGTTCACTCATCTTCACCCTCGTCGTAAGAGTCGGGAGGAAAGCAAGTGAAATAGATAATGTCATAAGTATGACTCAGCAAAAACTTGAACTTTCGTCCCTCTTTCATATCGTCGTACAAGATGAGGAGTCTGTTCCATCTAGGACCACTAAAATATGTTCGGGCCTCCTCGTTGGTGATCCTAACCTGGTACGTCATATCGGGATGATTATGATGCGTCAAAGTGACACTAAACACGGCAACCTCATCCATGCTTCTATGGAGATGGTCCATGAAGCCATGTCGTGCACCACAAGGGATTGACTGAGTAAAATCATATGACAGAACTCTTAGTCGTGATTTTCATTGAACATATATATTTACATTCTCCACATGAATTTCAGAGAACATACCGTCCTAACACCAAAGTTCGCAAGGAGCAGTATGGTGACCTTCCTGTCCATGCAATGCCAACTATGTTGACCATAATTGCCGCATGCTTCTTTGCTATAATCCAATCTACATATATTGAGAAGAAAGTCAAAAAACGAATGCATGTATAGAGTAAACAACATATAATATGATGGTCTCAACTACATAGCTAGCTTGTTGTTGGATATCATCGTTAGGGGGCGTCTACATGTAGTAGATTACGGCTGCTTGATGCATGAGAAAGATCTTTATCTTGTCTCCGTATTGCATGTCATGATCATTCAAGAAATTTATCCAGCCGGGTCCACTAAAAGATGTCCTGATCGCTATGTTGGTCATTGTAACCACATAACTCTTGTCGAGATCAGCATCTTACATCGAAGTGACCTCAAACACGACACCGTCCATAGTGTTTCTATGGAAATGGTCCATGAAGTCCCGTCGCCAAGCACAAGGGATTGACTGAGTAACACAATAATAATACAACAAAGTCCATGATTTATTTTCGATTATATATATAGAGACATTCATGATACTGTGTATCTCAGAGAGGACATACCGTCCTTGCCTCAAACCCGACAGGGAGCACTATGGGAAACTTCTTGTCCACGCACCTCCCCAATGATTGGGCATAGTTGTTGCACACTTGATCCATTCTATATATTTATCTAGAAAGAAGACACCTATAGTTATAAAGTAATTAAGTAGCAGGATAAGTAATATATATGACAAGTAGCTGATCCACGTCTAGCAGGATAAGTAATATATATGACAAAGTCTAGCAGGATAAGTCTAAAGTAATATATGAGAAAGTATAGCTAGATCAGGCGTCGTCGTCGTCGGATGACAAACCTAAGGAACCTAGGTCAGCAGACGGCGTGGGTGTGACGGTGAAGTCGTCGGGGCTGAACCTGTAGTACGGGCCCTGAGGGCGCGTGGTGGAGGAACCCACGCTGTCGGACCTAGAGGGACCCGCCTCCTGGATGGGCTACTGGCGCGTAGTGCTCGCCAAGACCTCGTGCTGCTACGCCATCACCGTAGGATCCGCGTGGAGCGCCTAGACCAAGGGGTCAACAAGCTGTCTATCGACTAGTCGGTGCTCCTGCTCCTCCACCCTCGTGGCGACTCTCATAACCACGGGCATATTATGAATGGCCTGCGCTCGATCCTTGGGGAAGTTGAGGGATGCCCAAGCCCCTCTGTGCTAGACTGCCATGCAGCCATAGGCACGTGCCGCCTGCTCAAGGGAGTGCCATGTCCCAAGGTGGCGCCTAATCCCATCGATGGGGATCGTAGCCTCCCAAGTGGGGATCCTCGTCGTATTCTTATACACACCACGATACTTCGGCTCCCACTGCACCATACTACTTAAACAGACAAGCAAACATATTAGCAAAAACAGTGTACAAGTAACTGAATCATAGCTAGGAAATAGATTACGGATCCATGCGCATCAAAAGTTCATGGAGAAAAAACTTTCTAAAGTTCTCATGGTTAAGTACAAGTGCAACATTGTAATTCTTCATTCAGTACAAGTACACGTGTAACCTTTTCTAAAAACCTTTATTCAGTACAAGTGCATCAACTGTTTAAGCTACCTAGGAAGTAGATTACAATGGTGGAAAGGGCATATATGGCTAGAGCATCACTACCTAGGTACTCAAGCCATATGATGGATATAAAAATTTATATAAAACCACTAGATAATTTAAATAGGCAAAACATGCAAAAGGAGAAGTTGGTAATAAGCAAGTAAATCCCACTTAGCTACCTTGCTTTTCCCTCTCTCTTTCTAAAACTGAATTTTGCGGTTCAATGAAAAAGTGAATTTTGTATCTAGGTGGTCATCATTTTGATCCCAATTAAGCAGCTACTCATGAATGTAAAAGAAAACTAGCAAAGTCATGTAATAAGTGATAAGATTCAGAGACTGCAAATAGCTCACACGAGCTAGCTAACTGTCCAAAACAGAGGAGCCACACTGATTGCACTACTATCAATTTTTGCTTCTCTACCACGTGTTCCTATGAATTTTCTTTGGAAAGGACAGAAGTGAAAATAACAGCAGTAGTTGTTCTAGTTGTTCCATGTTCTAAAGTGCAAGTGACAAAACAGATGCTACCTCTGGAGCTCTTGTTAATGGATGAGATGTTGCATAATGTGAGTGGGTTCAGAGATGGATAGCTAAAATTCATGGTGCAGAGTCCAAGACCTACTTTTTCTGAATTGCTAAGGCCTATTAGTGTCAGACTAGGGAAAAACAAGAACTCAACGACGTGTACCTGTGGATGGGGGAGGTGGTCGTTGACGAGGTGGCGGCGCGGATGGGGGAGGTGGTCATTGACAAGGTGGCGGTGCGGTGCTCCTGCTGTGGGATGAGCCTGAGACTGGCCTCCTCCTCCTTACCTTCTGCGGACGCGGGACATCGATGGCGGGAGGGATCGAACGCGGGATGATGACGGCGGAGCGAGGGGCCGTGGCTAGGGTTGCAAGATTTGGGGATCAGATTTTCGTCGGGGTGATGGGGGTTAGTTGAGAGACGCTGTTACATGTGGACCCATGGCCCACCTTACCCCGACGCCTGCAGGCTTTATTCGCCGGGGGTAACTGATTTTTTCGGCCTGCATGGCCATCCAACCCACCATATCCCCCGTGCCTAAGGGCTTTATTCGCCAGGGGTAAAGGCCGGCCCATCCGGGGGCACGTGGCCTACCACAGCCCCGACGCACGCCAGACCTGTTCGCCGGCGGTAATTGGGCTAGTCCCGGTGCTGCTAGTGTCCTTTCACCAGCGGTAACGTGAGGAAGTCTTAGATGGCCTTACCGCCGGCGACCCCCGTGACCACTTCGCCGGCGGTAAGGAATCTGGCCATAAGGTTTTCCCTACTAGTTATATGTTTTATAAATATGTAACCGATTGAGATGAGATGTACTACAGTGAGTTGAATTCCCCAATTCCGTTTATTATTAGAGCCTATTCTTCTCTTCCTCCCTCTCGCCATGGCCACCATCTTTTCTGCCCAGGACGGTGTCACTGATTCCCTTCCTCTCACTGGCCAACTCACCAATACCTTGATTCAGCTAGTCCCCTCTCCTCCCACCACAAACGGTGTAGACATCTCCAAGTACATCAAATTCAAGCTCGACACCATTATCGGGAATTACCACAAGTGGCGCAAACTCTTCCTCTCCGTCCTCTCCAAATACAACGTACGTGATCACGTTGAAGAGGAGACCAATCCCCACCTCGCTGATGAGGCATGACACTCCGACGTCGACATCATCCTATGGATCTACGCCACCATCTCCGACGAGATCCAGGATGATAGCACGACGTACACCGCCTAGTAGTGCCTGAACCACTTCTTCACCGAGAACGCAGAAGGCTGCAAGATCCACCTCGACAAGGAATTCTAGAAGGTCTCCCAGTGGGACATGACCATCGTCGCCTACCGCCGCAAGCTCAAGGGGATCGCCGATCAGATGGATGATGTCGACGCCACCTTCTTCGACAAGGAGCTCAGCATGTGCCTCATCGATGGCCTCGACGATCCCTTCAAGGTACAAAAGGAGATCCTCGAGTGCCTGAAGCCATTCCCGTCCTTCATGTAGGCCCAATCACTGCTCCAACTTGCCGAGGTCAAGCTCAATTCGAAGGAGAAGACGCCGCCCCAGATCCTGCACATCCAAGCCAACAGCACCTCTGGGTCCCGTTTCTACGGGAACTGCTACACCAGCAGTGCAAAGGGTCACCTGGCCAGGGATTGTCCAACAAGTCACGGTGGTGGCCAGCACTACGGCCGCGGTGGAGGCTAGCAGCAAGGACGAGGCGGCGGCCACCCTGGGTACGGTCAACAGGGGCAGCCCAACCGCGGAAGATACAATGGGCGCGGCCTTGGCCACGTCCGTGGCGATCATGGCGGGCGTGATGGTGGGCAAGGTGGCTACAACCCCGACTACACCAACCATCAGGGCTATGGTGGGCCTCAGGGCTACAATGGCGCGCCATACGGCTATCAGCATCCCTGTTCCTACTAGGAGGCTCCCAATTCCTTCGGTGTTCTCAGACCACGCCCCGGCCTGCCGACCCAGGCATATCCTTTGATGCACTCTGCTTTGACCCCGCTGATGCAGTGATGGAAATATGCCCTAGAGGCAATAATAAATTGTATTACTCTATATTTCCTCTTTACGATTAAGTTTATTATTTCGTACTATAATTGTATTAGCTCTGGATAATGGGTATTTGGAGAAAAACCCTAATACATGTGTGGAATCATAAACACTATTTAGACATGGTAATATTTTTCAAATGTTTCTCTTAAGAGAGTAATCATAAAGTTGATACTTTCTCTTACTGGATGGTACCCCAATTATTCAAATGGGGTGCTTGCAGGAATTGCTACTCCCCATGATGGAGAGATACACTCTGGGCCCACTCATGTACTATGATGTTCGTTATCGTCTGGTCGGACACGTGATCAAGTTGTTGAACACATGAACATCGATAGTGCGGTATGAGAAAAGAGTACATGCCAGGGAACAAGAATAACCTAGTGTTTCATCTAGGGCAATGTAAAGTACCAACGAAGAAATGCGACATGTATGGGACATAATACTAAGGTCCATACAATATAGATCTTCATGTTATTTGTGGGTATTACAACTTGGATTCAAGACACTGATAGTAATCATTGTTGTGGAATGAGTTCTAGACATGTCCGTAAATATCCGAACCCATAGGGGCACACACTTAAGAGTTCAATGGCATTTAGAATATGAGTACGAATGAAGATTTAGTAGAGAAGTAATTCCGAACGTGTTCAAAGTGTCTCGAAATATATCGGAGGTGTGTTCGAAATAAGTTTTGAACATTATTGAGATGAGAGAACGGTTCCGCGAGTGTTTTAGATGGTCTCAGAATAGTTCTGAGAGGTCCCGGATGATACCGGAAGTGTCTCGAGAGTGTCCAGAATGGTTTCGAGCATATATCGAAGGTTTTGGGAAGAGCGGAAGGTTCCAGAAGGTACCACAATGTCTCGGGCCATGTTAGGATGTCCGGAAGGTTACATATGAGGTTCAAACAAGTTGTCCTAAGGGGAAAGAAAAGATACACAAGTCAAATTGAAATTTTCAAAAGCAGGCAGTTTTTGAGTATGATTAGTTTGACCTACACCTACCGGAACTTGCTCAAACTTGGGGCTGGTTCAAGGATGACCCAAGGGGTTTGGCCACCTATTTAAAGGGACCAAAGGGTACCCAAAGGCACTCCAAGTCGTGGCATTCACGTCCTCCAAGCTGCAGCACCGTGCCACCCCAAAACCCTAGCCACCCCTGTGTGCCGCCCGCCACGGCGCGCCATGCTCCAATCACGCGTCGCCGCCTCCATTCTCTATTCTCCACCTCCATGGAGTGGTAGTTAAAATTTTAACTAATTTATTTAATTCTAGGTAAAGTTATTTAAGTGGGCACGGTTAGCTAAGGAAGCTTGAAATATGCTAAGACTAGGGGAATTGTAAGAAAACATTGTCCAATTTTTTTAAAGGGATGGTGCCACTTTATTTTTCTGACTAGGGTATGTCCCGAAGGAGCGAGATTCTTCAATTAACATGGTCAGAGAATATATACATATATGTTACACCGATGACCTCAAAAAAGGGAAAAATATACTCAAGTCCATATATTTAGCACAAAGGACCCTGAAATCGAGCAGGGAGATGTAGTCGGGTCCTACTCCTTCTCCACCATGAAGCTGAGCTATGCTTTTCCAGTACGATGAGTAAGTTGGATGTGCCTTCGCACGTAAGACCCACGTAATATATAGAAGTATGACATATCATCACCATGTGAAATTATAATAGGTAAAGCTCAAAATAATTATAAATTTGTGCCACATCTATAAAGTATGGGTGTATATTTGGTTCTTGTGTACTTTGTATTATGTAGAAATAAACATTTATTAGCTACCTAATACTCGAAAGTTCTCATACCATGTTCTAGAGAAACGACAAAGAAGTATTTCATATCGTATCGTATACTATATAATATGCGAATAACATTGAATATTGACCATTGGATCAAGACTCGCGAATCCCAGCATTGTAAGCCGTTGGATTTTCTTTTCTATTCTAGCTAGCATTTAGAAGATACTGTTGATAGTCTTTAGCCCCATAAACGTTATACACAAATCTCAGAACACACTTCTCCATCATTCTAAAATCTTCTCAGACGTTTCTCTAGATCATGTTACTAAAAAATTTAAGTATTAGGTATAGCTAATAAATGTTGACTTCTCCATGATCCAAAGTATAAGAACCAAATATACACCCATACTTTATAGATGTCGATCAAATTTATAATTTTTTAGCTAGCTTTACCTATTATATAATCTTATCTTACCACTATATACTGTATGAATAATTTTGAACTTTTACCACTGGATCAAGACAGGCAAATCTCAATATTGCTAATCGTTGGATCTTCTATCTATTCTAGTATCTAGAAGATTCTATTGAAAGTCTTTAGCACAATGAACGCTATGCACAAACCTTAAAACACACTTCTCGATAATTCTAAAATCTTCTTCGTCATGTCTCTAGAGCATACCGAGTACTAGATAGATAATAGGTTAATTTCTACACTATAAAAAGTACGAACCAAACACACCCGATACTTTATGGACATGGCTCAAAATTATAATTATTTTTTGAGTTTCACCTATTATAATTTTATATAAAAACTGATATGGCATACTTCTATTACCTGATTATCACGTGCAAGGCACTTGGAATTTAGTATTAGAATGATGGAGAAGTGGTTCCTTTGTAGTAGAATGATATGACGCCACTCACTTTTGGCAGATCTTGTTTATGAAATGCATCGAATGCGATGAGACGTATCAATTAATATATCACTTGTCCCTGTTTAGTAGTACTGCGAGTGGAGATCCTTTGAATAAACTTCATTCCCGATGTTTGGGAAGGAGGAAAAAAATCCCGAAGTTTGAATTTTACTGATTTTTGCTACCAATGCCCAAAGTGGTTCCTTCCTATGTAAGCGACAAAGGAAAAACTAGCTACTCCTATTTTTTCTGCGAGATATGAGTGGATTAATAAAGACCTCGCCACGAGAACCCACGCACGTCTATTGTCTACACTACCGCGTAAAGTCTACGCGACCAGCTGTGCTATCAGACACGAGAAACCTCTGATGCCTAGAGTCTACGCAGCCAGCTCGGCACTCCGCCGTGACAAATTGCGTCTGGCTAGGGCCTACATTGCCACACCGGATGTCAGCGGGCCCAACCGCCGCGATGAACTGCAATCAACTATAGTCTAAGGCGGCACGTACACTTCGGACGGGCCCCGCATCCCAAGAAAACATGAATGTCTATGGTCTACGATTCCACGTTGGTTCCCATGGACGCCATAACGCCGCCACATCGACTCTGGAAGGGCCCCGCGTCCACGAGAAACCGCAGACGTCTATGTTCTATGATGCCACATTGGTTCATTGTGGTACCCACGTATGCGATAATACTACCACATCGACTCTCGACGGCCCCCGCATCCGCGAGAGACCGCGTACATCCACGGTCTATGGTACAACATTCCCTCTTTGAGGGCCCCATAGTGGCATGAGTCCACAACTGACATGGGGTCAATGCGCAACGTCGTCTCTAGGAGGGCACCGCCACCTGGTGGGTGCGGAGAGTTATCACATAGGCAACTCCTTTCATCGCACACGTTCGAACCTGCCTAAGCTGATGGCAGGCCCATGTCGCGTGTGTCCTTCTACGCGTGAATGATGGCGGCAATGATGGTGGTCGCAACAACAGTGGCCGCAATGGCGGCGGGAACGGTAGCCAGCGCCGATGGATACCACGTTGTCAACTTTGCGGCAACTGGAGGCACGAAGCCAAGGACTGTCGCAACTACTACGACCCCAACTATCATCCTTCACAGTAGCGTGCCTGCAATGCTATTACGACAACTTACAACAACAACCCCTAGATCATGGATTTAGGGACGATAGATCACCGAATGAGGGAGCTGGCACGTCTTTGGGCTTATGGGTGCTATGGTGGAAAGAATCAGGTGCAAGTGGCCAATGGTGCAGGTTTGTCAATTTCGCATATTGGTCATTCACTCTTAGCTGGTTCATCACTTTATCTCAAAAATATTCTTCATGTGCATGATGTTGGTCTTTCTATTTATCGTCTTGTTTGTGATAATAACATGTTTGTTGAATTTCACTGTCACTTTTTCTGTGTAAAGGACAAAACCACGAGGAGTGTCCTTTTTCTTGGTAGGATTCAAGGTGGTCTATATCCCAAACTATTCGTCAAAGCTTCGTCTTCATCACATCATGCATCGGACAGTGCCACATCCCATAAATGGCACCAACGCCTTGGTCATCCATCGAATAATGTAGTTCAAAATATTTTTAGAACCAATGAGATTTCGTGTTCTCCTTTAGACAATAATTCTTTAGTTTCTGATGCTTCTCAACGTGCTAAAAGTCATTAGTTACCTTACACATCGTCTTCTCGTGTCAGCTCCTATACCTCATGAATTGATTTACTCTGATGTTTGGGGTCCGGCTAGTGTTTCTTCTGGGGGGTACAAGTATTATGTTAGCTTTGTGGATGACTATTCTTGTTTTTGCTAGATATATCTTCTAAAATACAAGTCTGATATTCGACAACTCTTTTATGCATTCTAAGCTCATGTTGAACGTCTTTTGAACACCAATATCAAGGCAGTTCAGTCCAATTGGGGTGGGGAATATCATCGACTTGATCACTATTTTGAGCGCACACGCATAGTTCATCGTATCTTGTTCCCCCACACCTCTCAACAAAACATGATTTTTGAGCGTAAACACTGTCACTTGGTCGAGGCAGGTCTTTCCCTTCTTGCACACTCGCATATTTCTCTATGTTATTGGGATGCAGTTTTCCTTACTGTGTGTTTTCTCATTAACTGTATGCTTACTCCTATCATCAACAAGGAACACCCCTTTATAGACTCATGCATATTCAGCCCAACTACTCATTCCTTCATATTTTTGGATGTGCATGTTGGCCTAGCCTTCATAAATATAACTCCCAAAAATTAGAATTCTGTTCTAAGATGTGTGTTTTTCTGTGGTACAGCCCTATGCATAAGGGATACAAGTGCTTAGATAGATCCACGGGGAGAATTTACATCTCACGTAGCATTGTGTATGATGAGTCCGTATTTCTGTTTGCCACTCCTGACGTCTTTGTTGATGTGTCCACTCTTGAACAAGCTATTCGTTTTCTGTCTGATGAACTAGTTACTAGTGACCCTCTGTGAAGTTATGACCTGTCATATTTGTCTACTGATCCACCTGTGCATGGTTATTGTGTTACTGTGCAGATCCGAACGCCTTCTTTTGATCGCTCCCTGGAGCCTGCAATCAACGTACACGGGTAGGATGTGATTGGTGTGCATGAGCTGCCGCAGTTGCCTGTGGCTGTCCCAGTTCTGCCTGCATCGGCCCATGGGCTAGTTTCGTCTGCTCCTGACCAGCTTGTGTCGCCCACTACCCTCCCATCGGCTATGACGCCCCCGGCTAGCTCATATGCCGAGTCTCAGCATACGATGATCACTTGTCATTGTGATCATACCCGTCGCGAGAAGGTATACACCGATGGCATGGTCTGTTACGATTCACGTGGCCACATGTTCTTTGCTGCTCCATCATCACACTGAGAGGCGCTTATCGAGCCTGCATGGCACGCAACCATGTCGGATGAGTTTGCAGCTTTACAGCAGACTATCACATGGACCCTGGTTCCTCGACCACCTTGCGTCAATATTGTTGGCAGCAAGTGGATCTTCAAAACCAAGCACTGTCCCAATGGGTCTATCGACAAGCACAAAGCGCAGTTAGTAGCTCGTGGTTTTACTTAGCAGCATGGGATTGACTATGGTGATACTTTCAGTCCAGTCGTTAAGCCAGCCACAGCTCACCTGGTATTTCCTCTCACAGTCTCTCGCGGCTGGAGTCTTCAACAGGCTGATGTCAACAATGCTTTCTTGCATGGGTTCCTGGCTGAGGAAGTCTAGATGCAACAATCGCCAGGCTTTGAAGATGTGAGGTATCCTTCTCATGTCTGTAAGCTTTAGTGGTCTATTTATGGTCTGAAATAGTCTCCACAGGCTTGGTATGTATGACTCAGTTAGCTTCTCCATCAGCATGGTTTTGTTTTCTCCAAATCTGATACGCCACTCTTCATTTTCTCACGTAATGGGGTGCAAATATTCATGCTCGTCTATGTGGATGATATTGTCATTGCTGGCTGATACATTGCAAATGTATCTATAATTTTTGATGTTCCATGCTTGGTTTTATCTACTTTCTTATGTTTTGTCCACACTTTGGAGTACTTTTCATATGATTTCTTGGACTAACCTGTTAACAAGAGCCACAGTGCCAGCTGCCTGTTTTCTGCTGTTTTGGTTCCAGGAAAGTCAGAAAATGAATATTCTCGGAATTGGACGGGACAAAAGCCAAAGTCATTATTTTACCGGGGGACACTTGGATCCAGAATACGAGACGGAGAGGGGATGGGGCCCGGCCACACCACCTGGCTGCGTGGTGATACATTGCAAATGTATCTATAATTTTTGATGTTCCATGCTTGGTTTTATCCACTTTGTAATTCTGCATGTTGTGTTTGCGGGGATCCGATGGATATTGAGATTCTATTTCAGATTGATTATTGATTCTATCATGTCTTTGTTATTTGTGATCTTGCATGCTTTCCGTTGTTAATAGCTATCTTGGCCAAGTAGATGCTAGCAACTCCAAGAGTTAGTATTTATGCTCGATAGTGGGTTCATGGCTCTGGTAATCTGGGGAAGTGACAGAAATCTCTAAGGTACTAGATGTGTTGTTGCTACTAGGGAGAAAACAACAATCCTTTGTTCATAGAACAATCATATTGTTTACATTACACGCAATTCTTAATGCAATTATCCGTTGCTTGCAACTTAATACTGGAGGGGGTTCGGATGATATCCTGAAGGTGGATTATTAGTCATAGATGCAGTTGGATGGCAATCTATGTATAATGTTGTAATGCCCAATCAAGTCTCAAAGGAGTGAAGATGAGTAGTATATGCTTGTATGCTTTATCGATGTTTGTCAATTGCCCCGCTGTAATTTGTTCACCCGGCATGTTATCTATCTTAAGGAGAGCCACCTCTAGTGAACTATGGACCCCGGTCCTTTCTTTTACATTCAATCTATAATCAACTGTTTACTGCTTTGTATTTACTTTATGCAAACTATTACTTCCTTCCATTCGATCATACAAAGTAATCTTTATCCTTAGACCATGAGATCATGTTAATTGCTAACACCTGAAGAGTATCTTGATAACATCAAACGTCACACCGTAACAGGGTGACTATAAAGATGGGTTCAGTACTACGAAGGTGTTATGTTGAGGCTCATGGATCAAGAGTGGAATTTGTCAATCCCGATGACGGATATATATACTCTGGGCCCTCTCGGTGATATCACATTGAGATAGCCTGCAAGCAAGTGATGTGATCACTAGAATGTTATATCACGGGAACGAGAAAAGAGTGCATGTCGGTAACAAGATCAAACTAGGTATTTGGATACCTATGATCGAATGTCGGACATATATTATAGCATGAGACAAAGGGATTAAATTACAAGCGTTAAAGGTTCTCACGACCACAGAAGTCATCGTTGAATATGTAGGAGTCAGTATGGATCTCCAGGTCCCGCTTCTGACTATTGATCTGAGAGGAGTCTCAATCATGTCTGCATTATTCGCGAACCGTAGGGTGACACACTTAAGAGTTACCGGACACCATTTTGGAGCACATATGTTTCAGACGAAAGAATTGCAAAGCGTAGGAATTGTTTCGATAGAAACCGGAAATTGTTTCGGGTGAAATTGCAGAAACTGGTTCTGCATTTGATATTGAAATATTGCAAGGGGTTATATGTGAATGTTTATTAATTAAAGTAATTAACAAATTTCTGAATAAATTTAATAAAAGAGTTTTATTAAATGAGAGAGCATTAAACTTGGAGAATTTTAATGCATTTAAAGTAGGGACTTTAAAGGAGAATGTGAAGAGGCATTTTAATGTGGAGGGGTTACCACCACATGAATGGGGGAGGTGAGGAGTCACTCCCCCATGCGCTGGCCATGAAGGAGGGGCACCCCCTCCTCCTATAAAAGGCCACCCTCTTCCTCCTTCTTCCTCACACCTCCTTGTGAAGGATCTCTCTCCCCCTCTAGAATTATTCCCCCATGGTCTCGGATTAGCGAGATACATGTTCCTGGTGGAATTTTGTCTGGAAGGAGTTGCTGCTTCCGCTGGATCTCTGGAGCGAGGAGGTGGAGGTTGTCTGGTGGCTTGAACGTGTGTGCGAGTACGGATGCGTTGCTGAGTTGCGGCGCTCGGACTTCCTCACGATCTTGAGATCGGCAAGTGTACAACTACATCAACCACGAGTTCCTACTCGTTAACAAAACTCGTTGTCTTCGAGGATAAGTTCTCGATGGATATATGTCCACCCGTTGATCTGTACCTAGTAGATAGATCTTGGCGTGTAGTTCTCATCATTGGAAATTTTTTGTTTTCTATGTTGCGGACCCAACAGTGGTTTCAGAGTCTGATCTATGCGTAGGTGCTTTGCACGGGTAGTACACATATGTTTATATGTGGGCGATGATGATCATGTTATTGCATCTTCTATGTATTTTGGATATTGGTGGCATAGTGGGATGAAGCTGCCTGGACCAACCTTACATGTCATCGTGCATGAGACCGGTTCCATGACTGACATGCAACTAGATTTGCATAAGTGGCTGGCGGGTGTTTGTCTCTCCTACTATAGTCAATATCTGATTTACAACGAGTTGCTAATAACTTGGTTATCCTCGTTGTGGTTCATGTTCGTAGGTAAGAACGGTTCTATCTCCAAAAGCCCTAAGCCACGTAAAACTTGCAATTGATAAATTAGAGGCGTCTAGTTTAGATCGTTGCTGGGCTAGTGTATTGATATGGTATTGTTGTAAGTAGATGTATGATAGATACTCTTACAACACACTCAACGTGTAAGTTCCATAGACCTTGGCCTTACACACAAAGGAATGATAGAGATCATACCATGATGCAAATGATAGAGATCAAGTGCATGGACCATATCATCTCACTTTACACATTAGATGTTAGCATCTTATACTGCTAGTTTGGCGCTTTTGGTAGCATTGTAAGATGATCCCTCATTTAGATATCAAGATAAAATGTGTTCTTCCTTGAGTATGCACCGTTCTATCGATCGTGTTTTGAGACATCACGTGATGATCGGGTGTACTCGACTCTACGCTTTCATACAACGGGTGTAAGACAGTTTTACACAAGCGAGTACTAAGGTTCTTACTTGGCGAGCCTAGCATTTACAGACATGGCCTCGGAACACGGACCGAAAGGTTAAGCATGAGTCATATAGTTGATATGATGCCCATATAGATGCTCGCCTTTGAAGCTACACCGACTCACGTGATGATCAGACTTGGTGTAGTGGATTTGGTTCATGTAATCACCAAAAAGGCACGAGGGATGTCGTTTTTGAGTGGGAGTTCATTAGTAATTTGGATTAGTTGAACTCAATCTATCATAAACTTAGTCTAAATAAAATTTACAAATTCTATTGTAGATGGCACCACCTGCTTTTAATTTCAATGTGTTCTTGGAGAAAGAGAAACTTGCTGCGAATGGTAGCAACTTTACCAACTGGGCTATGAATTTGAGGATTCTCCTCACTGCTGCACAAAAGAGATATGTGCTAGATGCGCCGCTAGGCCCCCCACCAGCTCCTGATGCCCCTGGCGAGGAAAAGAATGTCTATGCGACTCGTCAGGAGGACCACAACTTAGTTCATTGCGGCATACTATATGGGCTAGAGCCAGAACTTCGAAAGTGTTTTGAAAATAGCAATGCCTTTGATACCATGGGAGAATTCAAAATGATTTTCGATACCCATGCTGCCGTAGAGAGTTATAATGCTACTGAAAAGTTCTTTAGCTGCATGATAGAGGAGAACAGCTCCGTTAGTGAGCATGTACTCAAAATGTCTGGGTACGCCGATAAGCTTGTGTCCTTGGGAATAATGATTCCCATTGACTTAGGAATACATCGTGTTCTCTAATCTTTGTCACCTAGCTACAAGAGCTTCGTGATGAACTATAACATGCAGGGCATGAAGAAGTCTCTTCCCGAGCTTCAGTCAATGCTTAAGACTGCAGAAGTGGAGATTAGGAAAGAACATCAAGTGTTGATGATCAATAGGACCACCAGTTTCAAGAAGGACAAGAAAGGCAAGCACAAGGGAAAGAAGGGTGGAAAATCTGTTGCCGCACCTGAAAAGAAACCCCGAGCTGGCCCTAAGTCCGATACCGAGTGCTACTATTGCAAGGGGACTGGCCATTGGAAGCGCAACTGCCCCAAGTATTTGGTGGACAAGAAGTCCGGCAAGGCAAACAAAGGTATATATGATATACATGTTATTGATGTGTACTTGACTAGTACTCGCAGTAGCACCTGGGTCTTTGATATGGGATCGGTTGCTAATATATGTAACTCGATTCAAGGGCTGTGGAACAAGCGACAACTAGCAAGGGATGAGGTCACAATGCGGGTCGGCAATGGATCAAGAGTTGATGTGATCGCCGTCGGAACACTGCCTCTCCATATGCCATCGGGATTAGTTATAAGCCTAAATAATTGTTATTTGGTGCCTACACTTAGCATGAACATTGTATCCGGATCGTGTTTGATGCAAAGTGGTTATTTGTTTAAATCTGAAAACAATGGTTGTTCGATTTATATGGATAATATCTTTTATGGTCATGCACCTGTGTTGAATGGTTTATTTCTGATAGATCTTGATAGTAATATTACGCAAATTCATAATGTTAATGCTAAAAAGATTAAACTTGATGATGATATATCTGCATATATGTGGCACTGCCGTCTAGGTCATATTGGCGTTAAACGCATGAAGAAACTCCATTATGATGGACTTTTGGAATCACTTGATTTTGAATCATTTGATACATGTGAGCCATGCCTTATGGGCAAGATAACTAGAACGCCGTTTTCCGGTTCAATGGAACGGGCGATAGATTTATTGAAAATCATACATACTGATGTGTGTGGACCAATGAGTGTGTCGGCGTGAGGTGGATATCGTTATTTTGTTACTTTCACGGATGATTTGAGTAGATATGGGTATATCTATTTGATGAAACATAAGTCTGAAACTTTTGAAAAGTTCAAGGAATTTCAGAATGAAGTGGAAAATCATCGTAATAGAAAGATCAAATTTCTACGGTCTGACCGTGGAGGAGAGTATCTAAGTTACGAGTTTAGTACACACATGAAAGAGTGTGTAATAGTTTCACAACTCACGCCTGCCGGAACACCACAACATAATGGTGTGTTGGAACGTCGTAATCGTACCTTATTGGATATGGTTCGATCTATGATGTCTCTGACTGACTTGCCACTGTCATTTTGGGGTTATGCACTGGAAACAGCTGCATTCACTTTAAATCGGGCACCATCTAAATCTGTTGAAACGACACCGTATGAATTATGGTTTGGAAACAAACCTAAGCTGTTATTTCTTAAAGTTTGGGGATGCGAAGTTTATGTGAAGAAACTTCAGCCGGATAAACTCGAACCCAAAGCGGAAAAATGCGTCTTCATAGGATACCCTAAGGAAACGATTGGGTATACCTTCTATCACAGATCCGAGGGCAAGGTTTTTGTTGCCAAGAATGGATCCTTTCTTGAGAAGGAGTTTCTCGCAAAAGGTGTGAGTAGTCGGAAGGTAGAACTCGAAGAGGTTATTGAACCTTCTCTTCATGAAATGACGAG
This sequence comes from Avena eriantha, assembly GCA_910589775.1. Classification (NCBI taxonomy): domain Eukaryota; kingdom Viridiplantae; phylum Streptophyta; class Magnoliopsida; order Poales; family Poaceae; genus Avena; species Avena eriantha. The sequence continues at coordinate 73,384,690 of OU342745.1, read as the reverse complement.
TGGCGCAGCACTGGAAGTTGTTTCGGAGTTGACTTCACCTAATGAAGAGAGAACTAATGATATTGATCATGAAACTCCGAAAGAGGACACTACCGAACCTCGCAGGTCAAGCAGGACACGTGCAACTCCTGAACTGTACGACAATCCTATTGTGAATTTCATGGTTGATGAAATGGATGACCCTACGACGTATGAAGAAGCAATGATGAGCCCGGATTCTAAAAAATGGCTAGAAGCCATGAAATCCGAAATGGAATCCATGTATGAGAACCAAGTTTGGACCTTGGTGGACTTACCTCACGATCAAAAGGCCGTTGAGAATAAATGGATTTTCAAAAGAAAAACTGATGCTGATGGTAATGTGACCATCTATAAGGCTCGACTTGTCGCAAAGGCGTTTCGACAAATTCAAGGAGTTCACTACGATGAGACATTCTCTATCGTAGCGATGCTTAAGTCAGTTAGGATTATGTTAGCAATTGCTACATATTTCGATTATGAAATATGGCAGATGGATGTCAAAACTGCGTTCCTCAATGGTAATATTGAAGAAGAGTTGTATATGATACAACCTAAGGGTTTTGTCGATCCTACGGATGCTAATAAGGTATGCAAACTTCAGGTGTATGGAAGGAATGAGTGATGAGATGAAGAATGGACTAAAGCTCAAGCTTGGGGATGCCACGCATGTCACCCCAAGAAATATCCAAGAAGTACAAGCATCAAAGCTTGGGGATGCCCAAGGCATCCCCTTCTTCATCAATAAAAATCCCAGGTTTCTTCCAAACGCTTCATTTTTATTGTTTCATGCATAGTTGTGTTGTTCTTGGATCGTCTTATTTTTTTCGTTTTGGTTTTGGTTTTCGTTTGCTTGGTTTGCTTAGTTTTCTGAATAAATTGGTTGGACCCCCTCTTTCATACATTGGTTTGCAAATAGTTTGGTTTGGTTTGGAAAAGAGTAGGAAAGTTCATACTTATGTGTTAAAAAGAGCTCGTTTTGACTGTGGCCTATGCTTTGTCATGCCATGCTTGATATTGTTTTGGCTTTATGCTTAGTATTCTTTGCGGTAGCATGACTTGTTATAAACAATTGAGATTGCTTAATGTGCCTTGGATGAATCATGCGTTGATTTAGCATATTAAAGCATATTATAGTGGTATTCTCCTTTGATGATTTATTTGGGTTGACTTGGCGCATGCTCACACCATGTTAAGACTATCCAAAGTCACCATAGCCTTTATGATCCTTTAGTTTTCAACTTGTAGGTTCACTTTATGCTTTGATCAATGATGTTTTGTCGCTCTGCATGATTATCCTAGTCTTTCGCTAGCCTCCACAACCAAGTATGAGTTCCACTCATGCATCCAACTCCCTAAACCAAGTTATTCCAAAGAGTCCACCATACCTACCTACTATCTTATGCTATTCCAAGTATATTCATGCTTTTGTTTACCTTCCAAATTAAACTTGTTATGAGAAAACTAGTGATTAAGTCTCTCACGAACTTGATGACACACTTTACTTTTCTTGCCCTTAATAAACTTGAACCATTGGGTCCTTCTTTGTTGAGTATATGCTTGCACTTTATAAGTTGAAATTAGCAGAACCATGTATCATGGGGAACGCTTTCAACATTGCACTTGTACTTTGTACCCCGTTGATATCATGTTCTTTTGCTTACGGATCCTGGCGGTGTGAAATAAAAGTGGAACTTGTAAGATCATGGAGTTTGTATGTGTGTTAGAGAAACGCCTGCGCAGCTAGCCTAAGCCATGCCTAATCATGGTGGAAACTTGCAGCATCACCATAATGAGCACTCTATGAAGCATCCTCAATAAAAAAACTATGCAAATAGCAAATAAAAAGATCGCTGAGATGCTCATTGTCTGCTTGCCTTGTCATTTTGATTATGGGAAAGCTCCCGTATCATGTGCAAGGGGTACCCCATTGGCGGTTCTCAATGATACACATGTACTTACAATGACAAGAGCTTGCTCGTGACTAAAGTTGAGTAGCATGAGGTTTGGTCTTCGTAAGTAAGGGGCATGAGATTTCGGTTTATAACTTGTCAAGCATATCCTCTTAGTTGTGTCACTTTAACCTTAATCACCTTCAAGATGCTTATGATAGGGGCAATGAGAGCTGAAAGCTATAAGTACCATAGTTTTTGGAAGCTCTTTATGAGACTTGAATCCCTACTTCCTTTTATAAAATGCCTTTCTTCCACCATTATATTGAGTCTCCACCTTCTACCTTTATGCACCTACTTTGAGAGCATAATGGCCATTCTTAGTTCTATGTGCATTGTCCCAAGACTAGTTGATTGATGCATAACTTGATGTTGCTTGTTTTAAACTATTGTATCTAGTCACTCTTATGAACTTTGAAGGTGTCCTATGCATTTATATTCGCTAATCTATTGAGGGACAAGCTGAATGCTATTATGCTATGTTTTCTTTATGTGAAACAAACAAACATCTTGCAAAGCATTGTTATTCATGAATCTTTTGTTTGTGCCTTTTCATGTTGCATCATAGTTTCTTTCCTTATTGCTAGAACTTTGTCTTTCATGTTATGATTGAAGTACTATGATCCCAGCTTTGAATGTTTTACAAGTACTTTGATCAAGTATTTGTTGGTGCATGTCACCTCAAAAATTATTCTTTCTTTTTATCACTTACCTACTCGAGGACGAGCAGGGGTTAAGCTTGGGGATGTTGATACATTGCAAATGTATCTATAATTGTTGATGTTCCATGCTTGGTTTTATCCACTTTCTTGTGTTTTGTCCACACTTTGGAGTACTTTTCATATGATTTCTTGGACTAACCTATTAACAAGAGCCATAGTGCCAGCTGCCTGTTTTCTGCTGTTTTTGGTTCCAGGAAAGTCAGAAAATGAATATTCACGAAATTGGACGGGACAAAAGCCAAAGTACCTATTTTTCCAGAAGTCATCAGATGCCCGAGTACGAGATGGAGAGGGGCTAGGGGGCCACCACACCACCTGGCCGTGCGGCCCAGCCTGGCCCGTGCCAGGGGGTGGTGTGGCCGCCTCCGACACCCCTCGGCCTCCCCTTCCGACTATAAGATGCCCTTGGGACGAAAACCCTAAGTAACCGATCAGAAATCCACGAAAGAGTCTGTAGCCGCTGTCATCTCCATCCCTAGATCGGGAGGGATCTGAAGCTCTTCCCGGCACCCTGCCGGAGAGGGGAATTCACCCTGGAGGCCTTCTTCATCACCATGCAAGCCTCCGGTGTGATGCGTGAGTAGTTCATCCTTGGACTACGAATCCATGTAGTAGCTAGATGGCTGGTTCTCCTCCTTTGTGCTTTCATGTTTAGATCTTGTGAGCTCCGTTCATGATCAAGATCATCTATTTGTAATTTTGCATGTTGTATTTGCGGGGATCCGATGGATATTGAGATGCTATTTCAGATTGATTATTGATTCTATCATGTATTTGTTATTTGTGATTTTGCATGCTTTCCGTTGTTAGTAGCTATCTTGGCCAAGTATATGCTAGCAACTCCAAGAGTTAGTATTTATCCTTGATAGTGGGTTCATGCCTCTGATAATCTGGGGAAGTGACATAAATCTCTAAGGTAGTAGATGTGCTGTTGCTACTAGGGAGAAAACAACAATCCTTTGTTCATAGAACAATCGTATTGTTTACTTTACACGCAGTTCATAAAGCAATAATCTGTTGCTTGCAACTTAATACTGGAGGGGGCTCGGATGCTAACCTGAAGGTGGATTATTAGTCATAGATGCAGTTGGATGGCGGTCTATGTATAATGTTGTAATGCCCAATCAAGTTCCAAAGGAGTCAAGATGATTAGTATATGCATGTATTTCTTTCTCGATGTTTGTCAATTGCCCCGCTGTAATTTGTTCACCCAACATGTTATCTATCTTAAGGAGAGCCACCTCTAGTGAACTATGGATCCTGGTTCTTTTTTTTTACATACAATCTACAAACTGTTACTGCTTTGTGTTTACTCTCTGCAAACTTTTACTTCCTTCCATTCGATACGTTTAATCCTTTGTTTTTCTTAAAACACGGTGAGATTGACAACCTCATCGCAAGTTGGGGACAAAGTTCTGTGGTTGTGTTGTGCAGGTCTCCACGTTGCTACTAGCACCGGTAGTGCGCCCTGCCAAGGCTTAGCTAGCAACACCTTTGGGGTATTTCCTTGCTCCTACTGGTTCGATTAAACCTTAGTTTCATAACTGAGGGAAACTTGCTGCTCTGCTCATCATACCTTCCTCTTGGGGTTCCCAACGAGCTCTACATCATCATTGCTCTAGCATTTTTCTGGCGCCGACATTGAGCCATCACGCGGCCAGGCTTGGCCCGCGCCAGGGGGTGGTGTGGCCAGCCTAGGCACCCCATCGGCCTCTCCTTCCGCCTATATATTGCCCCTGATACGGAAACCCTAAGTACCCGATCAAAATTCCACGAAAGAGTCTGTAGCCGCTGTCATCTCCATCCCTAGATTGGGAGGGATTTGAAGCTCTTCCGGCACCCTGCCGGAAAGGGGAATTCACCCTAGAGGCCTTCTTCATCATGATGCAAGCCTCCGGTGTGATGCGTGATTAGTTCATCTCTGGACTACGGGTCCATGTAGTAGCTAGATGGCTGGTTCTCCTCCTTTGTGCTTTCATGTTTAGATCTTGTGAGCTCCGTTCATGATCAAGATCGTGTATTTGTAATTCTGCATGTTGTGTTTGCGGGGATCCAATAGATATTGAGATGTTATTTCAGATTGATTATTGATTCTATGATGACTTTGTTATTTGTGATCTTGCATGCTTTCCGTTGTTAATAGCTATCTTGGCCAAGTAGATGCTAGCAACTCCAAGAGTTAGTATTTATGCTCGATAGTGGGTTCATGCCTCTGGTAATCTGGGGAAGTGACAGAAATCTCTAAGGAACTAGATGTGATGTTGCTACTAGGGAGAAAACAATAATCATTTGTTCATAAAACAATCGTATTGTTTACATTACATGCAATTCGTAATGCAATTATCCGTTGCTTGCAACTTAATACTGGAGGGGGTTCGGATGATAACCTGAAGGTGGATTATTAGTCATAGATGCAGTTGGATGGCGGTCTATGTATAATGTTGTAATGCCCAATCAAGTCTCAAAGGAGTCAAGATGAGTAGTATATGCTTGTATGCTTTCTCGATGTTTGTCAATTGCCCCGCTGTAATTTGTTCACCCAGCATGTTATCTATCTTAAGGAGAGCCACCTCTAGTGAACTATGGACCCCCGGTTCTTTCTTTTACATTCAATCTACAATCAACTGTTTACTGCTTTGTGTTTACTTTCAGCAAACTATTACTTCCTTCCATTCGATACGTTTAATCCTTTGTTTTCAGCAAAACCGGTGAGATTGAAAACCTCATCGCAAGTTGGGGACAAAGTTCTGTGTTTATGTTGTGCAGGTCTCAACGTTGCTACTAGCACCGGTAGTGTGCCCTGCCAAGGCTCAACTAGCAACACCTTTGGGGTGTTTCCTTACTTCTACTAGATTGATAACCTTGGTTTCGTACTGAGGGAAAACTTGCTGCTGTGCTCATCATACCTTCCTCTTGGGGTTCCCCAACGAGCTCGATATATTTTGGGCCATCACTGGCTCTACTCAGGAGGTTGTGGATCGTCTGGTTCATTCTTGCTCTAATAGTTTTCCTATCAAGGACTTCAGACAACTAGAGTACTTACTTGGATTGGAGGCATCATACAATTTAGGGGGGATGACGTTGACTCAACGGAAGTATGCTCTTGATCTTCTCCATCGAGTCAACATGGAGAATTGCAATCCCGCCACCACTCCTATTGCAGTGTCTGGGGCCTTGGCTCGGGATTCAGGCACACTACTCAGTGCAAATGATTCATTCTGGTATCATAGTGTTGTCGGCAGACTGCAGTATTTGACTCTCACTCGTCCTGATATTTCTTTTGCGGTAAACAAGGTTTGCCAGTTTCTGTCGTAACCCACTAGTATACACTAGGTGTCGATGAAGCGAATCTTGCGATATGTCAAAGGAACATTGCAAACTGGCTTGAGTATTCGCGAGTCATCATCATCTGTTATCAGTATTTTTACAGATGCAGATTGGACAAGATGTGTGGATGAAAAACGGTCTAGAGTGGGTTTGTCGTGTTTGTTGGTCCGAACCTCATCTCTTGGAGTTCGAAGAAGCAACCCACGGTGTCGATATCCAGTACTGAGGCAGAGTATAGGGCATTGGCTAATGGTGATGCTGAAGTTATATGGGTAGACTCTCTACTTAAGGAGCTTGGTGTGACTTGGCTGCGTATCCTCGTATTGTGGTGTGATAATCTTGGCGCTATTACCTGACGGAGAATCCAGTCTTTCATCCTCATATTGTGGTGTGATAATTTTGTGCGAGAACGAGTAGCAGCCATTGAACTAAATGTCAGGTTCATCTCCACTCATGACCAGCTGGATGATGTATTCACCAAACCAGCCACACGATAGATGTTAGATAGATTTAAGTCCAATCTTAACCTTGTATGTACCGGTTTAGATTGAGGGGGAGTGGTAGAATTATATTCAGACTAACCCGTTGTCGTTTATCACGTATACGTGTTGTATACATATGTAACTTGTATGTGGTCCTGACTATATAAATAGAGCACGTGCGAGTCTTTTGACCTACACACAAAACCCTAAATCCTATTTTCAATCTAGCGCAAGGTTTCTATGTCCGTCAATTTATATTGTCCATTAAGCCAAACTGTATGTATTTTCAATGTTCTTATTCTATTGATCGCTCTAACTTTTGGTTTAACTGTCATATAAAGTAATCCCTCCATTTCAAAATATAAGATGTTTTAGCTTTGTGAAATGCGTGTATCTAGATCTTTTTAGTGTATAGGTTCACCTAGGTTTGGAGTGAACCTACATACTAAAAGAGGTCTAGATACACTTTTCACAAAGCTAAAACATCTTATATTTTAAAACGGAGGGAGTACTGAATTTGACAGCGTCTATGTCATGTTCCAAGTAAAAAACAGTGTGAGGATTCAGTCTTTAAGTCCCGGATGGAAACACTGATGTACCATCTAGATGCATAGCCTGGAAATTCTTCTCTTTTTGTGGGATATCTAACTGGAAGATATTAACAAGATGCATTCTAAAAGGAGTTTAACTCAAGCGTTCAGATTGGTAGTAATTGTAGTATTAGCAATAGAAAGGTGAAAACCTAAGATTTGTTCTACTGCACAAGAAATTAAGTTAGGCAAGCATTTGTGTTTTACTCCTATAAAGTCGTCATAGTTTTCTGAATACCTTCAGGCTTGCAGAAAGTGCCAATATATAAAGCCCAGGTGCAACCCCAAAAGTAATACTTGCAGGACTCTTTTAGAATACAAATCCATCAGGGCCCATAAAAAATCATAATCTGCATAAATAAATCAGAATGTACAACCGTTGCCACTTAGTTAGAAACTTTCCACACCAAATTTACTATTGCATAGTTTTGATATTTATACTATCGTTATCCTATGTAGTGAGCTCAGATGCAAAGAGACATCTCCATTTTAGAATTACTAGTAAATTTCCCGTGCGTTGCAACGGACTATAAAAATTATAATAATTCCATACTGATTGTGTCAAACATGTAATTTCTGGGTTGCAAATACCTAGCGGAATACCTGTGCGCTGTCACGAAATACGAACAAAATATGCGGACTATTATTTTCTGATGCACATTTTTAGGCTGAGAGCACGTTCATGTTGACATAAATGTTAAGCTACATTTTCTCTACTACTTATTCCTCAAACTTGTAATCACAAGTTAAGGATTGTAATATGTAATTAAGTGACACTATGATCAGTAGGAAACAAGCAAAGCAGAAGTAAGGAGGAAATAAATGTGATCATAAACCGACTCATTCCTCAAACTTTATTGTGTAAAATTTCGGTTGAACCAGCTTTTTGCATGCACCAAGATTTATAAACAAGGAAATCACCAAGATTTAACATGGGTTGTGGCAAGATAAGTGGATTGTCTAATTGCCAGTACCGAAAATAGACCAGGTGCTTGGAGATGGTGTGTCAGGATAAAAAAAATCACAACAACCATTCACAAAAAACACACAACAAGAACCAAGTATTCTTCCAAGGGGCAAACATCACAGTGCAAATATAACATTCAGATCTCGGCGCTGATATCCATGATTAATGACATATATGAAAAATAATAAGTTTCAAAATCATATGTACCATATACCCACGGTTCACAACATAATATACGAAACATAATTGGAACTTGAGAAAATGATCGTGGCTAGAAGGGAAATTTTCAAGTCATAGTTTACGGCTGCAAGGGCAATGTCCTGTCTTTTCCGGTCAATGTTTTTGGAAGGTTTGACAACATTAAGTAGAGTAGTCAAGCTAATATCAACGTGCACAAATAAAAAAGTACTCCCTCCATCCCACAATATATTTGTTGTAATAACATCTTATATTATGCGATGGACAGAGTATGTTCTATCTACATTTGCTGCTTCACACCAGGACCTGGACAAAGAAACAATAATAGAATCATAGTGAAAGTACCGAGCGTGCATATTATGTTTTAGGAAAAGGAAAAAATAGAGAAGCTGCCATTTACATGTCTTATTAAACCTAAGTCAGTAGGACGAGCACCTGAGCATTTCATTCTTCTCGACGTGGTCTTTGTATACTTGTTATATTACTTGAAAACTAAAGTTACAAGAACCAACTACATAAGCTAAAATTTTATATACTTGTTTTATTAATTCAAAGAAGCTATAATATATAACATGCCAATGCCAATATCAGGAATGAGCAAAAGTAGTCACCGTCCTCCCTCTCGCACTTTTTCCATGCATAACCTGCATGCCGACAAAATTAAACATCACATTATAGGTCCAAGTAAGTAGATGCGGTTATTTCAAAATCTGAATCTTAACTTGAGCAGATCTACATGTTTACCGGGGATGGCTCTCTGATCTTGTTGAAATAGGTGTAGTGTTGGGGAGGGATCTTCTGCAGCCAGATTCCAATGGGAGAGCGACACAACGACGTTCAACTTGCACCATTAAGCCAGTATGAATGTGAGGATTTTGAGCATCTGGAACTGACATGGGTATATCCTACAGGTACTCGAGCTTGGTATATGCGGCCTGAATACATAGAAGCCCACGGTGTCGCCAAGGCCCAAATGAAGAACTCGAGTAACCTACGGACTCTCGATTGCTTAAAGAACAAGAAGAAGCTAAAGATAGAAAGTTCAAAGGGGAAAACCCTAACTTGTAACCGACTCGACCTGCTACCCGAGACCTAGCCTATCTATATAAAGGCTAGGAGGGGGCGACGAGGAGGACACACGCAACCCTAGTTTCCACAACCCTCGCCAGGTTGCATCTGCGCACCATTATAATCTTCGATTCCTTTGATAATTCCACGAGCAGACAAGCAGGAGTAGGGACCTCTACGAGGCCTGAACCTGGGTAAATCTTCGAGTCCCCTGTGTGCTTGTTTGCTAGCCGATAGATGTCTCCAGCGCTCCCTCCTTCTCCAAAACCCAAGTCCATAACAATGGGCATTGATGAGTTAAACCCTCGTCAATTGGCGCCGTCTGTGGGAATTGGGAGTACTAATGTTGCGGCTTCTTCAGCCCCATCAACCGTGATCTACAACTCTGCAACAGCGGAGATTCACTAGCTCTTCGGCACGTTCGACTTCACCATTCACACGCCCGGCTTTCGAGTCCGTGGGCGACGAAGTCAGCTTGGCGATCGGGAGCTTCCGCTTCCAAGTTGGTCAGATGGGCACACTTCGCACGCCTGACTAGCCGACGGTGCCATCGATTGCCCCAACATCATGGTTCCCTCCATCGATCGGCACCCTAAGTGAGCTCAACACCCCGGCAACAACCGAGAACATGGTCAGCGACAGCAATCGCGACCCCGATCTGAGCGATCTGGCCACTGAAGATGGAGCCTCTTGCTCCGGATCTGAGAGCTGTGGAAGCAGCAGCTTCCCCAATCACTTCATGTGCGCCGTCATCAACGCAGGCGACACCTCCACCAACCGCGACAATACGGGCAATCGCGGTAACGAAACCGACCCGCCTCTCGGTGGCAACGGTGGCAATCACGCGGCCGTCAACAATGGAGGAGCGATCGAACCTCCAACCATAACCAACGAGCAACCCGGCGAACGCGTCGTGGTCAGGCTCAATGAGTTTGAATGGGCTCGCTGCCGCGAGGCCCTACGGGGGAACCCTTTACCCCCCGGTTCCTCGCAAGAACTTCTAATGGGTTACCATTGGCTCCTGAAGGAGGAATTTAAGCGCCAAGCGCAAACAATCATGCAACTCGAAGCGCGTAAAAAGGCGGCGGACGAGTCGAGCCTTCGACGTGCTCGGCTCTCCTCTCACGGAGGATCCTCCTCAAAGGGCAACGAGTACCTCGCAAACAAGAGGCGGTCTCGGATGGCCCATCTCACTGAGCAAGAACGCATAGAGGCTGAAAAGGTCCTCGACTTCAGCTCCATGACGGTCGACACACGAGGAAATGTGGTCCCAAAGACGCCACAAGCTGCAGTTATAGCGGCCACCATGTACCTCCTCAATAACCAGCCGCCAGCTGGAGATCCCCGAGCCACCATGCACCGATCTATGATCGCAGGCTTGGGACTAATCGAGGCCGCCCTCGAAAAGGAGCCAACACCGGAGCCGAAGAAAAGCAAAGCGCTAGCAAAGTGCTACTCCTCGCCCTCATCCAGTGACGACAGTCACGACCTGTCTCGACGTCGCCGCTCACGGCGACACGACCACGACTACGACGCACGTGATGACATCACGCAGCGCAAGATTGACAAATCAAGGGCGCGACGTGCTCGGTCGACTGACTCAGAAGAGGAAAATGTGGATCTCCGCGGCGCTAGATGCTTCAGCAGGTCCATCAGGCAAAAAAGAATGCCCAAGGGGTTCAAAATCCCGTCGGAGAACCCGAAGTTTGACGGCCTACAAGACCCGAAGATCTGGCTGGAGGATCGCCTCTCCTCTGTCAGGATCCACGGCGGCAGTTGAAGCACTGCCACGCAATGCTTACAGCTACAGCTGCAAGGCGCCGCCCGAGCATGGCTCAACAACCTCCCACGCGGATCCATTCATAGTTGGGATGAGCTGGTTTACAGATTCGTGCGCAACTTCAAGGGCACGTACAAGCCAGCAAAGATCGGGCGAATCGCTGCGCTCCTACATCCAAAGGTGGTCCATCATCAAGAACTCCGTAGAGAACATCTCGGAGGATCGCGCGATTGACGCATTCAACAGCGGCGTCCGCCGCATAGAGCTCAGGGAGGAGCTGGGCCGCTCAAAGCCCAAGACCATCGACCACTTGATGGAAATCACGAATCGGTGGGCCGATAGAGAAGATTCGGTGAAAAATCGCGCTCACTCTGACGAGGAGGCAGAACTCGAGTGCAGACGCGATCGCCGAGGCAAACGTCGCATGCGCATCTACGATGATCGCGACGACGTCAACATGGTCGCAGCTGGCTACGCCGACAGACGCGATGATAAGCGCAACAGCGGCTACCGCAGCGGTGGATACCGCGACTCCGGGAAAACTACGCAAGTGTGGCAACGCCGCAATCGTGATGAGGCACCTGCGACATCCATCGAAGACAAGCTGTCTAGGCCATGCATGGTGCACTTCTACATCGACAAGCATGATGGAAAAAAGAAGTCAAGCCACCTCCTCAAGGATTGCCGTGAGTTTGTCAAACTATATGAGGGATTGGTTCGGATGAATCGCAACGCAGTTGAAAGAGGCTACGGAGCGGTTCCAGGCGCCGTGGCACATGGCGCTCCGCCACCGCCACCCGGAATGCCCCCAAACGCAGCTACGCCGGACCAACACCAGGGAGGTGAACCCTACCCACGGGCCATGGGTACTATGATGATCCAAAAAGGACGCCCCTCCAATCGGGTGTAGAAGGCCATCACTCGCCAAGTCAACTTGGCCACACACTCGCCACCATCTACCACTGAGTACCTCAGCGGAAGCGAGTCCTACATCACCTTCGACAAACGCGATCAGCCGCCTCAAGTACCTCGTTCAGGCCATTGCCCCCTCGTACTCGAGGCACAAATCGGAGGCTTCTATATGAGCCGCATCTTCATGGATGGTGGAAGCGGCATCAACCTTATATTCGCGAGTACCTTGCGAGCAATGAGGATCCCTCTGACTTGCCTAGAGGCCTCAGACACAACATTCCACGACATCATCCCAGGAATAGGCGTATATCCCCTGGGCAAAATCAACCTCGACGTCATCTTAGGCACGCCGAAAAACTTTCGGCGTGAGCGCATCGACTTTGAGGTCGTCGACTGGCCCTCACAGTACCACTGCATCCTCGGACGTATCGCGTTCGCGAGGTTCATGGCAGTACCACACTATGCCTACCTGCAAATGAAAATGCCAGGTCCCAATGGCGTCATCATAGTCAACGGGAGCTTCGAGAGGTCCGACAGTTGCGACAGGGAATTCAACAGAATTTCCCAGTCCATTGGCATGCAGGAAGAACTCGCAAGACTAAAGGAGTCGACAGACAACAGTCTGCCTCCCCTAAGCCGGCCAAGCTCGCCTGACCTATCTTCCGACTCATTAGTGCACACAAAGAAAGTGCAGGTCCACCCATCGAATCCCGCCAAAACGGTCCTCATCGCCAACAACTTGAGTCCTGCATAGGAACTGGTGCTCGTCGAATTCCTTCATGAGCAATGGGAATTTTTGCCTGGTGTCCTGCGGACATGCCAGGAGTTCCCAGGGAATTCGCCGAGCACGCACTCAACGTCAACCCAGACGCAAGGCCAGTCAAGCAAATAATCCGGAGATTATCTGAGCCATGGGCGAAGGTAGTTGGAATGGAGATCAACAGACTCCTCGATGCCAAATTCATACACGAGATCAAGGAAAGCACTTGGCTCGCCAACACGGTGCTAGTACCAAAAAAGGACATGGATATCCTGCGGATGTGCGTGGACTTCACCTCTCTGAATAAGCATTGCCCAAAGGATCACTTCCCGCTACCGCGAATCGACCAGATCATTGACTCCACTGCAGGATGCGAGCGCCTCTGCTTCCTCGACGCCTACTCAGGCTATAATCAGATTCGAATGAAGGAGGAAGATCAAGAAAAAACAGCGTTTACAACGCCCTTTGGTGTGTTCTGCTACAACACAATGCCCTTCAGGCTAAAAAACGCAGGAGCCACCTACCAGCGGTGCATGCAGGCTTGCCTCAAGGACCAACTTGGTCGCAACATTCAAGTCTATGTCGACGAGATAGTAATCAAGACCAAGGAGGAAGCCTCCCTAATCGACGATTTGCGCGAAACCTTCGCCAACCTCGGTCGCTACCGGGTCAAGCTCAATCCGGACAAATGCGCCTTTGGCGTCCCATCTGGCTAACTACTCGGGTACCTCATCTCCGCGAGAGGAATCGAGGCAAACCCGAAGAAAATAAAATCCATACTGGCCATGGAGAAGCCGAAAAACATAAGGGGTGTTCAACAGCTAGCTGGGCGAATCGTGGCCCTCAGTCGGTTCATCAGTCGGATCGGTGAAAAGGCACTGCCCTTCTACCAGCTCCTCCGCAAAGCTGAAAAGTTCGAGTGGACCAACGAAGCGCAGGAAGCATTCGAAGACCTCAAGCGCATGCTATCCACCTCGCCAGTACTAGTGACCCCACGAGAAAGGGAACCACTGTTGCTATATATCTCCGCCACCAACCAGATGGTTAGCACAGTCCTCGTCGTCGAGCAAGCCGAGGAAAACAAGGTCCACGGGGTACAGCGCCCAGTATACTACCTCAGCGAGGTCCTCATGCCAACAAAACAACGGTACCCACACTACCAGAAGCTGGCGTACGGCGTCTTCATGACCGCCCGACGACTACGCCATTACTTCCAGGAACACCCAGTCGTGGTTCTCAACAGCGCCCCGTTGGGACATATCCTCAATAACCCCGACGCCACGGGACGAGTCGCACTTTGGGGAATAGAATTGTCTCCACGAGACATTACATACGAAAAGCGTGACGCAATCAAGTCGCAACTTCTTCCTGACTTCCTCGTGCACTGGATGGAGAACCAGCTCCCTGACAAACCAGATATGTCCTACCTCTGGACAATGCACTTCGATGGATCCAAGCGGAAGGACGGAGCAGGCGCAGGTGACATAATGACATCACCTCAAGGGGACAAGCTGAAGTACATCCTGCGAATGCAGTTCACCGCCTCCAACAACGAAGCTGAATACGAGGACATGCTACACGGGATGAGGATGGCAAAAGCCTGCGGCGCCAAAAGGCTCATTATATACGACGACTCCAAGTTGGTCGTCAACCAAACAATGCATGAGTGTGATGCATTGAACGACAACATGATCGCCTACCGCGACCTCTACGACACACTCGAAGGGGACTTCGACGGCTGCGAGCTGCAGTACGTAGGCCGCGAAAGCAATGAAGAGGTGGACGCACTTGCCAACATAGGCTCTACCTGCGCCCACATACCACCTGGGGTATTTTTCGAGCGCATCTGCGAACGCTCTATCAAGCCAAAGGCAGCAGAGAAGAAAACAAGCGCAGCAACGGACTCGGGGGCTACGCCACCCAATGAGCCAATGGCACTTGACGACCTGGAGCTAGATACAGGACTTGAAGGACCAATGAGCGTCATGATGATCGAATCATCCTGGACTCAGCCGTACATCACATACCTCCTCATCAAAAGACTACCGGACGACCCGACTGATGCACGTCACATCGCGTGATGATCCAAGGCATTTGCTGTTATCAACGGCGAACTATACAAGTGCAGCATCACATGAGTACTCCAGCGACGCGTCTCCACGGCTGATGGAAGAGCTATCCTCCTCGACATCCATGAGGGAACCTGTGGACACCACGCTGGCAGTCGCGCCCTCGTGGCCAAAGCTCTGCGGGCTAGGTTCTACTGGCCTACGGCCATGCACGACACCAAGGACATTATCCAGAAATGCAACGCATGTCAACGGTTCGCGGACAAGCCACACGCACCTGGCACAGAGCTCCGGCCAATCCCATTGGCCTGGCCCTTCGCGCAATAGGGACTCGACATGGTCGACAAGCTCCCCAAATCCTCACGAGGAGGTTATGTCTACCTCCTGGTGGCAGTCGACACGTTCACCAAGTGGATAGAGGCCATGCTAGTGACCAATTAATTAGGGCATAGTGCGATCAAGTTCTTGGAGTCCATCGTCTTCCGCTTTGGAGTGCCACACAGCATCATCACAGACAATGGAACAAACTTCACATCCAAGGAGTTCCAGGAATTCTCTGAGAATCTGGGATTAACATCAGCTACACCTCGGTAGGACATCCATAGACCAACGGTTAGGTTGAAAAGGCGAATGAACTTGTCTGCGGCGGCATCAAGAAGCGACTCCTCCGGCCACTCGAACAAGTCGCGGGTTGCTGGCCAGATGAACTGCAATCAGTACTCTGGATCCTGCGCACAACTCCAAACAGTGCTACGGGCTACACCCCGTTCTTTATGGTGCACGGGGCCGAAGCGGTGCTACCCGCCGAGGTATGGTACAAGGCGCCGTGCGTGGTCGCTTACAGCGAGCAGGAGTCATCCCTTGCACTCGAAGACTCCGTCGACCTCCTTGACGAGGCAAGGGAAATCGCCACGGAAAGATCAACGATCTACCAGCAGAACCTGCGCAACTACCACCGTAGGAGGCTATGCCCCAGATCCTTCGTCGAAGGCGACCTGGTCCTGCGACTAAAGCAGCAAGGACATCTCAAGCTCGAGTCCCCCTGGGAAGGACCATACATGATTACATAAGTAATCCTAGGTGGCGCCTATCGCCTTCAAGATCTAGAGACAGGAGTCGCATACTCCAACCCCTGGAACGTCGCGCAGCTGCGACACTTCTACCCTTAGTCATTTTTACTTTTACATCACAAATAAGGCACTCAGCCAAGGTTACTTAGCCACACATTGTACTTCGTACTGTCTCACGAATAAATAAAGCTAAGTGCCCCAAAACTCTGTGTTCTCCTTTATTTTTCCGCAACTTATCCACTCGGGGGCTGCGCCACCCTATACACATCTGTTCTACGAACTCAAACGCGATATCCTGAGTAGATGGCACATCAATCGAAGCCCTTGACACAACATTAACCCAATTGCAACGCACCTGACAGGTTGATAAGGGACTGAGATAAGCGCATGTCCAGGCTAACGAAAAGGAGTCCCATAGTGCAACACACTCATACGCTAACAAGCCCTTCATACATAATCGACAGTAAATTATACACAACGTATATTACAAACTTTACAACATTGGTACACTTATGTGCAGGATACAAACTAAGATACTACTGCAACAAAAGAACATTGGTCTGCTCCTCGAAGAAATTGACGATCTCCTCTGCTGGGCGATCCACTGCCTGATAGTGCGGCACCATATTCCAAGCAGAACCCGCTGGTGGCGCAGGTGGCCCAGCCGCAATTGCCACAACATCTACGTCAGGCCTATGCAGTCGCACCAGCGACAGAGCGGCCTTGGCACCAGCCACCAACTATTGCGTTACACACTCGCGAACTGCAGCCAGGTCTTGGAACTTGGCAAGGAGGGCCAGCAGGCTTGATGGAGCAACATCCAACGGAAACATCGTCCGAGAAATGTTCTTCAAGCACGACTGCGACTTCTTCAGAAAGTGCAGCACTCGCGACGCACGATCCTGCAAGGTCGCCAGCGCAATCGCACGATCATGATCCACCCAGAAGTATCCACTCTCCTGAAGTTGCTCTTGGGTCAGATCATGCATGCAGATAGCAATCCTATCCTTCTCATCCTGCGGATGGCGAGCGCTGACAACTATACAAAACAACAACGGATGTGTGAGGATAGCACACCATTGCGAGTGACTACAAGGAAAAGATAAGAGTAAGCAAACTAACACTTAAATTGGTCGCCCAGCTACGTCATCTCCCCCAACAGATACTGTTCTCGAGCAGTGGCCTTCTCTGCCTTTGACTTCCATACATCCGCGTTACCGCGGAGTATGGGCAATTCACGCTCCAGCTGCTTCACGCGATCATGCAGTCGCGAAAGCAGCGACAGCTCATCCACCCTAGAGCGCTGTGGTGCCAAAGTATCATCAAGGAGCGGCGAATCCTGAGGTTCCCTCAAAGGATCACTTGACGTACCCTACCACAAGCCAAGCAAGAAGCAATAAGAAGGCGAAATCGACACACAGACAAAATATTTGAGTGCATTCAAGATTGGCAAAAGTATCGGCAGATACACCTGCCAAAGGCATGTTCTTGACAAAAGATATAAACTAATCAACTATTACAAAGCTACTGAGGAGCGATTGGCTTCTTCGACTTAGACGGCTTCGGGGGCCTCATCGAGTCCGTGGCGGTGTCAGATGCCACTGACTTTCCGCTAGCCCCTGATGCCGCAGCCTTTGCCGCCTTCTTGGCTCCCTGCAGCTCCTCAGAGTACTTCGCAACTGTGTTAATCAGCCGCGGCCCATATTTGCCACAGGCAGTCGCGAAGGGAGCAAAGACTACCTGCTGGCTGTCCGCACTAACGGGCATCGCCCTCGAAAGCGCTGCGGGATCAACCTCGACTCTGTGGGCCTGCACCATGGCGAGTGACATTGACGCGCCAGCCGCACGGTGCGAGTTCTTGAAGCTTGCAGGAACACCCCCGACGAGAGACTCCACCAGCTCGTTCATGTTCTCGATTAGCTCAGCCTTGGGCATCAACTCCTCCCGGAGGCGACTGAGCACGCCCTTGTCCTTGGAGAGCATATCCTGAACGGCGGCGCTACGGTCCTCGACTGCTGAAAGCGCACCCGCCAAGGCATCTTCATGGTGGAGGGCCCGAGGATCGAAGCTCAAATCGCCAGCATCTGTACATAAGCCCACACATGGACACAAACATCAGTGCCAACGGCAAAAATCGAACAGAGAAAGATAATGATATCTAAACATAGTACCTAAGAGGGCCTTGGCAATCGAGAAAAGCTGTTCTTCGAACAACTTCTCCCTGGCTGCGATGGAGGCACGCAGATCCTCATCGCGCCTCTGTGCCTCATCACGCATCACGATTGCCTCATCGTGGCCCTTCACAGCCGTGGTGAGTGTCTTCTCCATGGTGGCGGTGTCACGCAAAAGGGCATTATGCCCAGCTACAAAACAAAATGGATTGACTATCAGTCGACTACATAAAAATGACGCAGAAAAGGGAGAAGTAACGAGCACTTACTTTCTACCACGCGATGGCGTGTCTCCAACATTGCATGCTGGCGGACCATCGCAAGCACCTGCTTTCCCAAGTGAGCAGCTTCCTTCACAAGGAGCTATGGCAAAAGGAAAACAACAAAGGATCAGCAGAAGCGATCGATAACATCGACTACAACAACAAAACAAGAAATCCTACACTTACATGATCCTCCAATGACTCCGAAGTCGATTGGTGTGCAGTCATCCGGGCAACCATTCGATGCTCCCCTTCATGCGGAGAGCTGGAAGAGTTGTGCCCGGAGTGGGCCTCCAATGGAGGAGAAGGAGAACGCTCAACCTCCTTCTTGGCCCTGGAGGTTGCGACTCCCGATTCTTTCAAAAATTGGACGTCGCCAGAAGATGACGACGCCTCTTGACTACAAGACAAAAGCAACATCAAGGACAAGGCAAATCCAATGAAGAATAAAAAGGACAAATCGAATACTTACCCATCAAACTTATCAAAGTCAAAGGTTGGCTCCCCCGACTCTGACAAGGACTCCTTTGGTAGTCGCATCTTCTTGCGAGAAGATGGCGCCACAGCGCTCACAGGAATGGCAGGGATCAGTGACTCCGCACCAACGCCTGTACCTTCCGGAGTCGAAGGAGAAGATGCATCGGAATCCTCGCTACGCGAACGCTTGTGAGTATCCGGACTACCCGACTCGGGGGCTTCCTCCTCCACATCGGATAGGATGGTCGAATCTGACTCGTCGTCTTCCAAGGCTTCGCGAGGGATAACCCCCTCAGGAAGAGGGGGCATACAGGGTGACACCGCCCAATCCTGCATACAGACAACAATTTAGCACAAAGATCAGAAACAACAAAGAAGCAATCCACAAACTAAGCTACTGCGTAGCACAACTATACCTCAGGAGGAGGGTTAGCAGCATCGAATGAAGGAACAACTGGTTCACTGGGGAGCATGTCCTTGATGGTGTACCTAGTAACCAGTCGAACCCTTTTATCTACCTCACTCGTGGACATGCCATCGGCAAACACGCGAGTGACATCGTCAGCACCAGCCCACTGAAACATGGGGTGGACTCTGGCCTACAGGGGCTGGACGCGACGGCGTAGCCACGTGTGAATGAGGGTGCAACCTCCTTCCTCTTTGCCTATGCAACTCTCGACGTCGCAGACGCGCTCGTATAGCACATCTGTCTCCGCGGACTCGCCGGGCATAACCACATTCTTCCAGGAGGTGGCGTCGAGGTGTCGAAGGGCACGAGTCTGAAGTGGTCTCCGTCGGCCTTCTGGTAGCGAACATAGAACCACTTGTCCCTCCACCCTTGGACGGACATCATCAACCAGATGTCGAAGTATGTGGCGGATGGATCGACATGGATTCCGCAGCCGCCTACATCGTAGACTACGGAACTAGATGTCGATTGGCGTTTCAATTTGAAGAGCCGCTTGAAGAGACCGAAATGCGGCTCGATCCCGAGCCAGCACACGCAGAGGGTGATGTAGCAAGCTACGTGGAGGATGAAATTGGGGGACAGCTGATGAAGCTGCAGCCCGTAAAAACAAAGAAGGCCCCTGAAGAAAGGATGCAGGGGCAAAGAGAGGCCACGAATGATGAACGCCAGGAACATCACTCAAAAACCGGCAGAAGGAGAGGGGATTACCTCGCCGCCGGGGACGCGTGCGTCGGCGACTGCGGCGGACAACACTCCGTCTTGGCGAAGAAGACGAAGATCAGAGGACTTGATGACAGATGGATGCCACGCGCCATTCGTGACGCGGGTGCCCGTGCCCTTCTTCTTCCCGCCGGCGGCGGTGCTGGTGCCCGCAGCGGTGGAGCCGCCCTTCTTCTTCACAGCAGCAGCGGTAGCCGTGGAATCGGCCGCAACACCTCCTTTCTTCTTCCACATTACGCGGCGGCGATGCGACCGGAGGAAGTAGCTCGGAAATGTGCGGAGCTGGTCCAGAGCCGCGGAGGAAAAGAGTGCAAAGAAAGCAGAGGAGCAGTGGCAATGGCGATGAAGGCAAAGGATGAACAAAAGCAGATGTGAATTTTACCGTCGCAGTGTCACTACTTAACCCCTGGAAGATGCAATCCAACGGCTCAGAAAAACGCTACTAGAAGCGTGGCGATCATCGTGCTAGACACGTGGAGGAGCTGAAACGTGAACCGTCCCCCACTACTCCCATTACGTGCGGAAATCGAGGAGGCGTGGTTAAAATAAAGATTAAGCACGCCTAGTCAAATCAGAGTCAGTGAGTAGGACCCACCACTCATCACGTCTCGTCAAACTCGCTCACGCGGGCAACTGAGGTCATGAAATCGTCAGCACTGATGTCATCAACAACTATGCAACAGAAGACTTCAATTACTTTAGTCCTTGCTCGAGTCTTCGACTCCACCAAGAACTCGGGGGCTACTCCCATAGGGAGCGCTGGTCACGCACCCTACAATTTTTTCTTCTTCTTTTACAGGAACATGAACAATCAAAGCAAAACCCAATCACTCGAAGCACAGTTCGATTATGGACATGGGTTACTCCCATAGGGAGCGCCGGAAGCAAATAAAAGACGACAGCAGTCGCAAAAGTATTTTAGTCCCTGCCTGAGTCTTCGACTCAACCAGGCACTCGGGGGCTACTCCCATAGGGAGCGCTGGTCGCGCACCCTATGATTATTTGTGCAAAGTATTGTGTGTTGATAACATCCACACTCGAAGTTTATGGCGACGCCGCCTCATAATTTCCCTACAAAGAGACCGCGTCTCTTGGGTCACCCGAATCATCTCCGCGATGATGAAATTTGGATGCCATGCTTATAGCGTGAAGATAAGACCTGAATAAGGCCTGACAATGCATTAAGCTGCGCACTACCAGAAATATATCCGTGCCTGCTGGTACGATGAACATGCCTTGACGGACGTGTCGAGTGCTCACACCCATATATTGGAATTCAACTCCTGTAAGACCTCCGCGGCTTGAGTCGAGTTACACCAGCACTTTTCCGAATTCGAGTCCAGGGACTCGAGTTCGAGTAGGTGGCGTTGTTTTACCCTAAGGTAGTTAACTGATACCGATACATCGGTTAAAATCAGGCACGCACATCAACAATCCCTATGACATAAACAGAGCAGTCGAAAAATGTACTCAGTCATGCACTCGAAAAACTTCATAAAATCTCCATACGAATCTGCGATTCCACTGGACACTCGGGGGCTACTGACATGGGTATACCCTATAGGTACTCGAGCTTGGTATATGCGGCCTGAATACATAGAAGCCCACGGTGTCGCCAAGGCCCAAATGAAGAACTCGAGTAACCTACGGACTCTCGATTGCTTGAAGAACAAGAAGAAGCTAAAGATAGAAAGTTCAAAGGGGAAAACCCTAACTTGTAATCGACTCGACCTGCTACCCGAGACCTAGCCTATCTATATAAAGGCTAGGAGGGGGCAGCGAGGAGGACACACACAACCTTAGTTTCCACAACCCTCGCTAAATTGCATCTACGCACCATTGTAATCTTTGATTCCTTTGATAATTCCACGAGCAGACAAGCAGGAGTAGGGACCTCTACGAGGCCTGAACCTGGGTAAATCTTCGAGTCCCCTGTGTGCTTGTTTGCTAGCCGATAGATGTCTCCAGCGCTCCGTCCTTCTCCAAAACCCAAGTCCATAACAATGCGCATTGATGAGTTAAACCCTCGTTAGGAACTGTTTGTCACAGGATACTTGCCAGACAACTTCTTCTAAAAAGATAGAATTGCACTAAACATGTGAGTTTTGTTGCCTAAATTGTCGGTGTTGTCACGCCATAGTCTTGATAACCCATTGCACCCTCCTACAAAAAGGACATAATAGTTCAGATTAAAATGTTCAGAATAAACTGCAATAGTGTCATATTGCGATGAAGGGGTTTTGACCATCTAATGTCACAAAAAAAAGTTTAATGCAAAATGAAAAGTGAGTTCCAAATCCATACATAGCTTACAGTTCGGATTATCTACCAATAATAAGAGCGCATCTTCTGTGTTGGTAGAACCATGCAAGTACCTAGTATTTAAGCATAAGAACATCGACCTTTTGTGAACATGTTAACTCCAGATACTTGGCTGGGCATAAAGGTTTTCAGTGTTTATTTCCTTTATAGCACAACATAGTATAAATGTCTTAAACTGAAGACTTCAGTGTATATGTACATTATGCGAGAGAAATTTGCACGGAACCATAGTATTCAAGGCATTAAGGAAGTGTAGAGCAGTTTGGGGGAACTCTGACGCATAAGCGGTGATTAGGCAGGCGCCTGCTGATTTTCGAAGGTGGGGGGGGGGGGGCTTGACGCCTAAGTGTCACCTAGGCGACGCCTTGAAAACCATGCATGATTTTTTTTATCTTTTCTATTGCAACTGATTTTTGTGGTAAAATGCATCTAGATTCAAGTAACTTCTCATTGGAATTGAAAATGAGAGGAACAATTAGCTGCTTCTACAGCGTGTTGGCCTCACTGAGCTGCATGCGAGTCACTGACGCCCACCACCCCCGTTCCCCATTCTTGCCAACACCGACACCACTACTCAAGAACCCGTCATGCTGCTCCCCTTGTCATTGTGGATCCAACAATAGGTGCATTCTCCCATTAGAATTAGTAAAATGAAAGTGATGTGTGGAAAATAATCACCTCTTCCATTAAAAGGAAAAATTGTTACACCAACTCTTGATGTTGTCTTGAATCTCTTGTGTTTGCATCTAAACGAATTCTTGTATCATCTTTGGACCTACGATTATGCAAAAACTATAGAAGTGGAACATTAGCAAATGATTACAAACAAAATCAGTTGTCTTCTCATGATCTGCGGGAGTAATAGGTTGCTTTTGTTTATCCTGTGGTGGGTCTAGTACCATGAACTTGTTTGTCTTTGCTGGTATTTGTTATGTTCTGCGTTAGGGGGAGTTCTTTTATGTTCTGTCATTTTGCTGGTAGTTATATTAGTGGTAGACTTGGTAAGCAGGTAACCCTAGAGGTTGTAAACAGACTTTGTTGCTTTCTATATAAATCAAGGCATGAAAATGCCTTTGATCAAAAACAATTATGTATAAAATCTACATCTATTAGTTTGATACAGAGTTTTGAAGCCTTCTTCCCCTCCGGTGTCGTCTGCCGCCACCTTCATCAATAGGATGCTCCATCTGTCCCCAGCCTCACTCTCGGCCTCATCCGCTCCAGGATGGGCGCCTGAAGCTGCAACCTCCTTCCCTATCTTGGTGAGTTAGACAAATGCAATCCCTATCTTGGCGAGTTAACATAGCCATGGATGCACACTTCTTCCTTGGTGCCTCAATATCGCAAGAATCCTTTGCATTTTTGCCTTGCTAATCCATTAAGCCCTTCACATTGAACCTCTCAGAATATTTTCGAAATAACGGAAAACATCAAATTGCTATTCCAGAACGACAACTCTGAAACTTACCAATTCTTCATTAGCTAACCACATGCTCTTACAAATAGAAGCCTTGATTTTGACCGGCTTCCATATATGGTTGCTCATCGGAAACTGATGCATGGATAACCGGCAAAAGTAAGTAGACTTTTGAAGCCAATATTATTCACCATTTGTGAATAATTGCTGGTAACGAACATAGTGTTCAGAATAAGAAGAAAATGAATCAAACCCAACTCAGAGGCTGAATAAGAAAACTTGATTCCTTCATTGTAAAAAACAAAATGAAATCACATGTGTAACATTAACCACGGTGAACATCCAATGCAGAACTGGGGCGAAATATTTGAAATATGGAGATGAGGGAAATCAGAAGGACCAAACATTGCCGTGCATTGGCAGGAGCTGGGGGCAAACTCAGGGAGGACCTAGGCGGCGCGGTTCATGGAGTACAATCAAGGGATGAGTTGGGCAGTGGCGGCATCCAGCCCAATGTAGACGAGCGAGGGGAGTGTGGAAGCTGAGGGTGGACATGGCGGTTCCCACCTGTCGGATATGTGCCTAGAGAGCGGTGACTGCAGTGCGTTGTGATGCTCAGATCGCTAGAGGATAAATCACAGGAATTTTAGAATATCAATTTGAGCACATGAAATATTCTAACCATATAACTAGGCATTCAAGCATTCATCAAAATAGGAACCGAGGGAATTTAGGTAGAGGGATACCAAACCTTCATTGACGGAGCACAACAGCGACCCCAGATCCCATGCGTCGGTCACAGTGGCGAGAGCTGGAGTGATTCACCATCACTGAATCTTTCCTGCCTAGCCCCTGATTCTGGTGAAGAGGTGCTCCGGCATGGGTAGCGGATCCCGAATCCCTGATTCCATCTAGGATGAGTACGATCGATGGCGTAGTGCCACGTGTCTCGTGGGTACTGGCGTGAGGGCGAGCGGATGGGCGGGAGAGGGCGTGCGCGCGTGGGGTGGTGGTGTAGCTTCAGTTCAGGGAGGTGTGTAGGCGGCGCTGTGTACGGAATACCGAGGATGCAGGAGGCTGAGGCAGCACTTGATTTGGGCGTGGGCGGCGCTGTAGACGGGAATCACGGTGATGACAAAATATTTTGACTACACTTTTATTCCTCCGAGGTGCTGTTTGCAAGAGGGCGGACAAAGAGGTGGGCGGGGTGAGGCACGACGAAAGCCGAGCGAAAAGCGATCGTGGCAGGAAACGGAACACTTTGTGTTTTTTTCAGTAGTAGAGATGATGTCCGTAATCAAAGCTATATCTTCTATTATCTATTTCTTACTGCACCCTAATTCTGCATTTGATATTTGCACATATATTTCTTCATCATAATCATTCGCAGAAACACCATAGATACTACACATGAGAATGAGAACAAACGCCAAAGACGAAAGTAGGCAATGTTTACATAACTAGCCAGGCGGCCCTTGCAAATGCGAGGGGACGGTCTTAAGCGCATTGAATACTTTCGAGTTTCGACGAACTAACATCTGGTTCTTTTGAGAATATATATTTTGTAAAATATTATAATGACAAATCTCAAAAAAGTCATGTTAAGGAAGAACACCGGTGTCTAAATATATTGAAACATTTTAGTTTATGGTCCAATAACTACCTCACGGTATTCTAGAATATCGTATATTACTCTATTATTATTTGCTAGTTAGTTACCTTCTCTTCTTCAACACAATGCCATGAGGACCATAAGATCAAATATATTATTGGACAGTATATTTTAGATTAATCTGAATAGTTGATATATTAAAAAGAAGTGGAGTTTCGTGCATAAACCACTTTCCAAAATTCGAGGACGTTGGACCATCATGCAAGTTTTGTAGTAGGGAAATATATGTGATTCTATTAGTTGGAACATACACAGACCATTAAGTACTCCAACACAGCTTCATTTGTGAGCGGAGCGTAAAATTTGGTAGTAAATCTTTGACTGGTCAGTCATGTTCCCTTGCCAATTATGATAATTTTAATAAGTTCACATAATTCTATGGGAACATTTACAGGCTAGTAGCAGAACCTAAATAATGGGTGCACGTGCTTATCTGCTACATAGCAGGGTACAATGACTCTAGGAAAACCATTTGTCCATTAGCAAGTCGTTCGTGCATACACCGTGACTTTGCGCATATGTTTGATAGTTAATAAACCGACATGGTTACAAGATTAGTTAATAAACCGACATGCTAATTTAATTAGATCGGTCAAACAAACCACTTATTGATATCCCACTGCTCTTAGATGTCATTAGGGCACTACGGTATTAATGGAGTAGTGGGACAAAATCCGAGCATGCTTTGCTCTACAGCCATGCCGACGTCTTTTGCTTCGATTATGAGACTGAATTAGCTTCGTTTGAGTATGCAGGGATTCATATTTAACTGACTTGATGGAGAATGTTTGAAACATCGACAATATATACCGCAAAAAATGCTAGGGATACTTTTGGATCGATCTAAATAGTATAAGATTTACCAAAGACTACATATCAACTATATTAGAGAGACACATAATTACTAAGAATGCATTTAAATTAACCGACATAAAACCCAAATAAACAAACAAAACGCATACCTTTTGAAAGGCAACCAAAGCAGTGCAACACGTATGGAATTCATCATGACCTATGTAATACTACCGAGTAAGGTTGAATAATAAAAAAAATCCATAAATTCAGAGTTTGAATAGAGGATCAATACAATTAACATCGATCATAATGGTACCAACTGAGTTAGTTAAAATTCTTGTTGTGGTCTATCTTATTTATTAACTGCTTGAATTGAACTGTATAAGAATAATGGAAGAAAATAGAGACATTAAGTATGCACAACAATTGTAACATAATAACTTGGTCATATCCAATCCTATTGTTGACAGAAAAGGGAGAGATTAATAGCAGGTCATAGGATACATATGTGCAACTTATTAGAGATGTAATATCTGATACGTATATATATGGTGTACTACACCATACATATATGTATCAGAGGATGGAGTTTACGGCAGCTAGTTGTCAAGAACGTGTTTTTCATGGTGTTATGGAAGAGGAGGTCTACATGAAACAACCACCTGGTTTTAAGTCTTCCGTACTCCAAATTATATTTGCAAACTTGATAAAGGTCTTTATGGTTTGAAACAGGCACCTCGATCTTGGTACTCTCGTCTTAGTACAAAGTTACATACTCTTGGTTTCCTTCCATCCAAGGCTGATACCTCATTGTTTCTTTATAATAAGTCAGAGCTTACCATGTTCATTCTGATTTATGTCGATGACATCATTGTTACAAGCTCTTCTGATTCGGCCATCACAGCTCTCCTTCATCACTTGAGTTCTAATTTTGCTCTTACAGATCTTGGTGATGTTCATTATTTTCTAGGCATTGAGGTACATAATCAGTCTAATAGTTTGCTCTTAAATCAGGAGAAATATGCAGCAGATTTACTGAGTCGTGTTGGTATGAGTTGTTGCACTCCATGTCCAACACCTCTCTCCACTACAGATACTCTGAACCTAACAGATGGTTCCCCTCTTGGATCTGAAGATGTTACACAGTACAGGAGTATTGTAGGCGCCCTCCAATAGCTGACCCTTACTCGTCCTGATCTCTCTTTTTCTGCTAATAAGGTATGTCAGTATCGTCATGCTCCTACTACTCCCCATTGGACAGTTGTTAAAAGAATTTTGAGGTATATTCATGGCACAAGAAAGGTTGGTCCCACGTTTCAGAGGTCGGATTCAACACTTCTTAGTGCTTATTCTGATGCCGACTAGGCAGGTGATTTAGATGATAGACGTTCTACTGGTGGATTTGCGATATATTTTTGGTCCCAATCTTATTTCTTCGAGTGCCAGAAAACAGCCTAGTGTGTCCAGGTCAAGTACAGAGGCTGAATACAAAGCTCTTTCCAATGCGACAGCTGAGCTTATTTATGTTGAAGCTCTGGTCCGCGAACTTGGTGTTTCACTCAAAGAGAAACCTTGTCTTTGGTGTGATAATCTTGGTGCTACCTACCTGTCTGCCAATCTAGTCTTTTATGATAGGACTAAATATATTGAGATAGGCTTTTATTTTGTTCGAGAACGATTTCCCACTAAGAAACTTGATGTTAGGTTTATATCTAGCAAGGATCAGATTGCATATGGTTTTACCAAAGTGTTATGTACTAAGAAATTAGATGAGTTTAAGCGTAATCTAAACCTCTCCCAGGTCTAGATTAAAGGGGGTATTAGAGATGTAATATCTGATACGTATATGTATTGTGTAATACACCAACGTATACGTATCCAACTCTGTAATATGCCACACAAGGGGTTATTCCTTGGTATATAACATGCAATCGGTGACCCCAAAGGGTACGACCGTTCCTCCTAAACAAACACGTTTTCCACACAACTTACTGATCAGGAACCAACTGAATCATTGCGGACTAAATCATTGAATACTGAACTTTTAACTCCTCATGATAACTCATGAGGATTAGATCATATTGTTACCAGAGATCCAATATAGATCCTTGGTCTTCTCATGCATTATTAATTTTAATAGTCGCTCCGAACCATATTATTGTTCTCAACTTTATCTAGATTCGCATGTACCTAGTTAATGATTTAGACTAGATTCATCCGAATATAGACAAAGTTGAGAACATTAATATGGACCGAAGAGAGTATATAAGTGTGGCACTTATACCGATATTGAGCATATTTGGAGCTCTCGTGATACCCCCAACCTTCCTGGAACCTCGCACTTGATGGGAACTATCCACCAACACGTGCCTCCCAGAATGCCACTTCATGAATTCCACTGCAAGCAGTTGAGTACCTCACTACCTCGTCCGGGTCTTTTAGGTCTAGCTTGAACAATATAGCTAGTTAGCGACAGCCTAAGAGTCCACCCGATCATACTTAAGAATGTATAGATATAAAAATAATGTGGTTGTGGCAAGGCAATTATAAATGCATGCGAGGATTACCTTGAGGCACCGTGCACCTCCATGTGAAGGTTACAACTCCTCGCCAGGTCGCCATAAATAAAATTTTAGCATTCGTCCGTGGACCCATAAAGTAATTTGAGAGGGGGCAAATGATCTTAGTGAGGTCATTTCTTGTATAATTTACATATTTTGAATACTTTTGTACTAAAAATTAAGTAGCTATATTAAAGTTTCAAAATTTGAGTAGGGGCCAAAGGCCCCGTTAGCTTCTACTTTGGTCTGCCCCTGATTCGTCCGGCCTTGGCCGGCAGAAGGCTTTTGAGGTTCCAAAGCACTGACATGGCCGGAAAAGAGATGATTAGCCAGTAAGTTGTAGATCAACGCCGACAGCCCAATAAATCTAGAAGAAGAGAACATGCAAGTACCTGGCTCACACCCGGCGTGTGATCATGCAGCAAATCTCCTATTAGTCTTGTATCTACTGTAGGCGAGAATGGTGTTCAATCAATCTCGTACCTAGCACCGGTAGAAAACATGCCTTTGGTTTCGAGTTGCATCTTCCTCTAGTACCGGTTGTGTTTGGGACCGGTACTAGGTGTGAGCACTAGTCCCAGTTCTTCCCGGTCCCAACGGCTAGGAGGCTGCAGGTGACTAGTCCCGTTTCGATTGGGACCTTTAGTCCTGGTTGGTAATACCAGCCGGGACTAAAGGTGTGGCCCCCAACGGCTAGGAGCTGGGAGACCATTAGACCCGGTTTGTATTACAAATCAGGACTAGATATGAAGAACTAGTCCCGGTTTGTATTACAAACCTGGATAATGATTTTTGTATATATACCGTTGCTTCATCCTTGCCCGAGTCCATGGCCATTTTGCTTCAACCTAGCTCAAGTTTATCCCCATTTTTTGTCCAAGATTTGTTAAGATTTGGTGGCACCCATCAATCCAAGGTTGTAAGGTTAGCAATTTCATTATTTTATCTATAA
The DNA here is from genome assembly GCA_910589775.1 of Avena eriantha. Lineage (NCBI taxonomy): Eukaryota > Viridiplantae > Streptophyta > Magnoliopsida > Poales > Poaceae > Avena > Avena eriantha. The sequence goes on along the minus strand of OU342745.1, from coordinate 73,354,956 downwards.
TTATTTGTTTAGCTCAATGCTCTAGAAGTAGAGAAGGATTTCATGCTTTGGATGTAGAGAGGTAGAGTGAATTTTAGATGTGTAATTTTAGACTAATTTTGACTATGCAAAAAGTTACTAAAAATTGATTTTAGAGTTTCACAGCTCAGAATGGAATGAGGTTTTCACTGGTAGATCAATAATTAAAAACTCAACATTTTTAATGTTAAGAGTTTTGTCCAATGCAAAAATTGGTGCATGTAAAATTATATTTATATGTTGTTAGAACACACTAAATTTTTAGATTTCAACAAGTAAATGAAGTGAAAATGATCCAAGCTTTTTATATGATCTAAGATTTTAATTATAATGCAGATGAGTCGGCCATGGATGTACGGCGGTTCCCGAATGTCTGACACGTTCATTAAAGGCGTTCATTAAAGGTCGTTAAACCGTTAGTACTTTTGAGAAGAAATTCGACGAAGGCATCGATATCTATATGGCTAGAACTATACGACTGGAATTCTTATTCCCGTCGTATAGTTGGTCGTTAAATCCTCTGTACCTTCGAAAGAAAATTTGTTGATGGCAAAGATATCTATATAGCCAAACTATCCGGACAGAATTTATATTCCCGCCATATTGTTGGTCGTTAAACCATTAGTAGTCATTAAAAATTTCTATTTCTTTAAGAATACCTTCTTATCCTGAAGCTTAGCAAAACACCTTGCTTTTTAACCAAAAAATGACAGTAGAAACCGTCGACCAACATTAGCATATAAAGAGTAGAATTTTAGTACAACCTAGTTTCTTCTCCTCAATTAGAGATTTAGTTTTTAGTCTGAAATAAATGATGGAGCTAGTCTTCGTAGATAAAACTGAAACTTTTATTTTAATGCTATTCTACATTTGTTCAATCGATATTTCTACTAATTTTTCACAGCTACATCTTCACGGGTGCGTCTCCGCAAGAATGTCTATGAAAAAATTGTAGGAATACGGTGAACATTTTATTCTTTAGTTTATTTTATTGATGTGATGGGTTGACTCCCATTAAGCATTTTATTAAGAATGGTTAAATAACTCAACCCCTTCTCTGTTCTCTAATTCTTACCTTGGGTTGCCCCTTATCAAAGACACTTACCACATGAACTCGTTTTGCCGATGGAATATATCTTTCTCCTGCTTCTAGCTTCTTTGGAAAATACCGGATGATTTTAGCATCATAGTGTCAACACAATCAACTGATGCTCCTGCGGTACTAAGGAAAGGTCTTCCAAGTACTATGTATAATTTTTCATCCTCTGGCATCTCAAGAATAATAAAATCAGTGCGAATAACATGCTCATCTATTCTAAGTAGAACATCCTTAATCATACCAATGGGTTGTTTAGTGGACTTTTCAGCCATCTATAAAGTGATAGTAGTAGGGGAATACTCCCCTAATCCTATCTTTTTATAGAGGGAATATGGCATTACACTAACTCCTACACCTAAATCACACAAGGCATTGTGAATATCCGTTTTGCCAATTGAGCATGAAATAGTTGGTATTATGGGCTCTCCCGATTTAGACAATAGCTTCCCATTAGCAGGATAACTAGATACCATGACAACGGTTTCTGTTATTTCTTTCTTTCTACTAAGAATATCATGAAGGAATTTAGAATAGGTGAAAACATTTATTGCATCCACAAATGGAATATCTAGACAAAGATCACCAAGTGCCTTTTTGAAACAATCATAGATTACCTGATCCGGTGCTTTCTTTTTTCGATCTGGATAAGGAAGTTTTTGCTCACCTTTCTTATTCTTGTCTTTTACCTTTGGTGGGTGATACGTCGTAAACGTATATATAATTTTTTTATGTTCCATGCTTGTTTTATATCTACATTCTTATGTTTTGTTCACGCTTCGAGGTATTTTTATACATTTTCTGGAACTAACCTATTAACAAGATGCCACAGTGCTAGTTGCCTGTTTTTTGCTGTTTTTGGTTTCATAAAAGCTAGAAAGAAATATTCTCAGAATTGGATGGGACAAAAGCCAAAGTCCATATTTTACACGAAGCAATATGGAGACCGAAGGGGAGACGAAGTGGTACACCCGGGCGGACACACCTGGTGGCCGTGTGGCCAGGGGCGTGCCACCAGGGGGTGTGGGCCCCCTAGTGCTCCACCGACCTTGCCTCTTCGCCTATAAAAGCCTCCCGGGACGAAAACCCTAAGTACCCGAAAGACTCTGTAGCCTCCGCCATCTCCGTCCCTAGATCGGGTGGATCTGAAGCTCTTCCCGGCACCCTGCTGGAGGGGAGAGATCATCCTGGAGGCCTTCTTCATCACCATGCAAGCCTTCTTCATCTTAAGGAGAAGCACAACTAGTGAACTATGGACCCCGGTCCATGCTTTTATCATTCATATACCATATACTGTTTACCTCTTACTGTTTACTTTCTGCAAGCAATTACTATCTTCCACACTTAATCCTTTGTGTTCAGCAAAACCGATGAGATTGAAGACCTCACTGTAAGTTGGGGGAAAGTTCTGTGGTTGTGTTGTGCAGGATTCCAAGTTGCTAGAAACACCTTGCAGTCCGTTCCTTGCTCCTACTAGTTCGATAACCTTGGTTTCATCACTGAGAGAAAACTTGTTGATGTGCTCATCATACCTTCCTCTTGGGGTTCCCAACGAGCTCGGATATATTTTGAACCATCATTGGGGGTTCAGGCTCTTTTGTTGCTTTCTTATTTTTTACTACAACAACTTCATCTTGTGTTTCTTGAGCAGTTTCATCTTGAGGATCCACTAGTGTATTATCTTCTTAGCTTGCTTTGAGCAAGGCTTTTTCCTTTCACTCTTTTTCAGCTTCATATTCTGGTGGTCCTAATGGTCCTGTAACAACTGCACCTCTCCTTGTAACAACATTAGTAGAAACAGGAATATCTATATCATCTTGAAGAAAAATTTGGTAACCAGATGCTATTTGTTCACATTGCGTTTCAATCATACTAAGATACTTGTGAAATAATTTTATTTCTTGGCTAATCTCATCATAATTTTCTGTGAGTTCCGCCAAAATCTTTTTATGTTTTTGAAAGTGCTTATGCAGGTTATTATGCGATTTTGCTTGTCAATGTTTTAATTCTTGAAAAACTTTCTAGTTTCATCTTCTTCAGTAAAAACTTGTAACAAGTCTACTTTATTTTCCTTAACAAATTCAGAAGGTATACCTTTTTGTTTTATTGTTTTGCGTACTTCCGGCATAAGATCAGGATTTATACGAAGCATCCCTTTTTCCAGCTTAGTGTCGAAATCAGGATTGTATATAGAATCATTCTTAGCCCTAGTAGACATTAATTCCAAACATGCTTTAACAGTTAAAAGTATTAGTCGATCCTCCCGCTGATAAGTCCAGCAACTCTCTTCTTTGAGTATTAAGACCATGGTAAAATAAATGGCAAATAGTTGATTCAGAATAGCCATGATTAGGAATTCTATTGATCATTCCAAAGAATCTATGCGAGGCTTGTGGGTAGTTTTCTCCCACGTTCTGACTAAAGTTGCCTATATTCTTTCTAGTTTCATATACCTTTTTAAAAGGATTCAACCTTTTTATGAATTTGACAATATAGTTTTCCCAACATTTAATGTAATGACAAGGGAGAGAATATAACTAGTCTAGAGCTTTACCTATAAGAGACCAACGGAAAAAATTAGATGAGACAAATCTCTTGGCAAACCTTTTGGTCCAAGTGTTGTCATCAAATCGTCAAACTCATTAATATGTCTTCCTGGGTCTTCATATTCCCTTCCACTAAAAGCTTTTCTTGCAAATTTTTAATAAGTCCACCATGAAATCGATATTCTCTAACTCCAGGGTTAGAAAATTCTATTGGTTATTTAAGGAAAGCGCCATTTGGAGCACTATATTCCCTGAGAGTTTTCTCAGGTTTCTTGGGAGTTGTCCTATAAATGGACATGATTTCCAAAAAATCACTCAGGTTTTCAACTTCAACTTTGTATGATCTAATTTTTTTTCAATAATTTCTTCGCGCCTTTCAATAGGCACACGATCAAAATAATCTGGTAAATAGGTCCTACCAAAGCGTGTAGACCCTTTGTCTCCTAGGGAGACCATTTTGTAGTAGTAACACCTGAAATGTCAAGAGACAAATACTTAGCGCTTAGCTCTCCGGCAATAGCGCCAGAAAATAGCTTCATGTCTGCAAGTGTATAGATCGTTTGTAGCTAGTTTCGAAGTATAGATACCGATCCCATAGGGAGCCCAAAGGAAAGTGTTTATGAGTAAAGTCTCTGTCACACCCAAAGTTGTCATAGGTCTTCGAATGAATTGACTGGAAGTGTTGAAATGAGAATGGAATTTGGATTAAACTGGATGTATTTAAATAAAACTTAAAATTTAAACTCCAGAAATAAAAAGCATAAAAGTAAAGAATGATTCGGTTGTTTGTTGTTTTCTACACATGGCGAAAAAGGGGCGGGGAGATACAGTTCATGGTGATAGTGACTATTCCAGGCGGACGATGATAAGTGTAACGATTGTAATCTTATAAGTATATGTGTAGGCGAGCAACACATAATTTTAGCCAGAACTCCTCTTGGTAGATTTTGTCCCACTTTCAATAATCCTACTAGTCTGTTACCAAAACCATGGTCAGACACTAGATGATTAAGATCCTTTAGGTTGCTTAGCAATTAAGCTCCTTGGATCAGACTAATGCAATAAGCACGGTGGTTCCTCGTTATCCTCGAGTCTACTAGTTTCCCATTGATATCCCCGTGTGACTCAGGGATCGCCGGTCTGCTAGCGAACAAGATCCTATCCATGTAGAACAAAGCATCATGTTGTCTGGACCCTTAATTGGACAACAAGCATTAGGCATCCCACAAATAGTCAAGCACACATAATATAGTAATTAAAATAAATCACAAACTAATAGAAAATATATGGAGGCACATCACATCTCACCAATCCCTTACATCTCCCACGCCCAAGGAACTTACTCACACATGAGAGAATAAAGCATCATCGATATAATTAAATAAAGGGAGTTCTTCTCGATATTACCGTGGAGATACTCAATAGGAATAGAAAAGTAATCCAACACAATTCAAGATAGTAAGAAACAATCTCAAACAGGGTGACACCGCCCAATCCTGCATACAGACAACAATTTAGCACAAAGATCAGAAACAGCAAAGAAGCAATCAACAAACTAAGCTACTGCGTAGCAAAACTATACCTCAGGAGGAGGGTTAGTAGCATCGAACGAAGGAACAACTGGTTCACTGGGGAGCACGTCCTTGATGGTGTACCTAGTAACCAGTCGAACCCTTTTATCTACCTCACTCGCGGACATGCCATCGACAGACACGCGAGTGACATCGTCAGCACCAGCCCACTAAAACATGGGGTGGACTCTGGCCTGCAGGGGCTGGACGCGACGACGCAGCCATGTGCGAATGAGGGTGCAGCATCCTTCCTCTTTGCCTATGCGACTCTCGAGGACGCAGACGCGCTCGTACAGCACATCTGTCTCCGCGGACTCGCCGGACATAACCACATTCTTCCAGGAGCGCCTCCTCTTGCATGGCGTCGAGGGGTCGAAGGGCGCGAGTCCGAAGTGGTCTCCGTCGGTCTTCTGGTCGCGAACATAGAACCACTTGTCCCTCCACCCTTGGATGGACATCATCAACTTGATGTCGAAGTATGTGGCGGATGGATCGACATGGATTCCGCAGGCGCCTACATCGTAGACTACATGTTGATTAGCGTTTCAATTTGAAGAGGTGCTTGAAGAGACCGAAATGCGGCTCGATCCCGAGCCAACACTCGTAGTGGGTGATGTAGCAAGTTATGTGGAGGATGGAATTGGGGGACAGCTGATGAAGCTGGAGCCCATAAAAACAAAGAAGGCCCCTGAAGAAAGGATGCAGGGGAAAAGAGAGGCCACGAATGATGAACGCCAGGAACATCACTCGAAAACCGGCAGGAGGAGAGGGGATCACCTCGCCGCCGGGGACGCGTGCGTCGGTGACTGCGGCGGACAACACTCCATCTTGGCGAAGAAGACGAAGATCAGAGGACTTGATGACGGATGGACGCCACGCGCCATTCGTGATGCGGGTGCCCGTGCCCTTCTTCTTCCCGCCGGCGGCGGTGATGGTGCCCGCAGCAGCGGAGCCCCCCTTCTTCTTCACAGCAGCAGCGGTAGCCGCGGAATCGGCCGCAGCACCTCCTTTCTTCTTCCGCATTACACGGCGGCGATGCGACCGGAGGAAGTAGCTAGGAAATGTGCGGAGCTGGTCCAGCGCTGCGGAGGAAAAGAGCGTAGAGAAAGCAGAGGAGAAGCGGCAATGGCGATGAAGGCAAAGGATGAACGAAAGCAGATGTGAATTTTACCGTCGCAACGTCACTACTTAACCCCTGGAAGATGCAATCCAACGGCTCAGAAAAACCCTACTGGACACGTGGCGATCATCGTGCTAGACACGTGGAGGAGCTGAAACATGAACCGTCCCCCCCCACTACTCCCATTACATGCGGAAATCGAGGAGGCATGGTTAAAATAAAGATTACGCATGCCCAGTCAAATCAAAGTCAGGGAGTGGGACCCACTGCTCATCACGTCCCGTCAAACTCGCTCACGCGGGCAACTGAGGTCATGAAATCGTCAGCACTGACGTCATCAACAACTATGCAGTAGAAGACTTCGATTACTTTAGTCCTTTCTCGAGTCTTCGACTCCACCAAGCACTCGGGGGATACTCCCATAGGGAGCGCTGGTCGCGCACCCTATAATTTTTTCTTCTTCTTTTACAGGAACATGAACAACCAAAGCAAAACCCAATCACTCGAAGCACGGTTCGATTATGGACATGGGTTACTCCCATAGGGAGCGCCGGAAGCAAATAAAAGACGACAGCAGTCGCAAAAGTACTTTAGTCCCTGCCTGAGTCTACGACTCAACCAGGCACTCGGGGGCTACTCCCATAGGGAGCGCTGATCGCGCACCCTATGATTATTTGTGCAAAGTATTGTGTGTTGATAACATCCACACTCGAAGTTTATGGCGACACCGCCTCATAATTTGCCTACAAAGAGATCGCGTCTCCTGGGTCACCCGAATCGTCTCCGTGATGATAAAATTCGGATGCCACGCTGACAGCGTGAAGATAAGACCTGAATAAGGCCTGACAACGAATTAAGCTACGCACTACCAGAAATATATATGTGCCTGCAGGTACGATGAACATGCCTTGACGGACGCGTCGAGTGCTCACACCCATATACTGGAATTCGACTCCTGTAAGACCTCCGCGGCTTGAGTCGAGTTACACCAGCACTTTTCCGTATTCGAGTCCAGGGACTCGAGTTCGAGTAGGTGGCGTTGTTTTACCCTAGTTAACTAATACCGATACATCGGTTAAATTCAGGCACGCACATCAACAATCCCTATGACATAAAAAGAGCAGTCGAAAAATGTACTTAGTCATGCACTCGAAAGACTTCATAAAATCTCAAGTCAAATATGCGATTCCACTGGACACTCGGGGGCTACTGACATGGGTATACGCTATAGGTACTCGATCTTGGTATATGCGGCCTGAATACATAGGAGCCCATGGTGTCGCCAAGGCCCTAATGAAGAACTCAAGTAACCTACGGACTCTCGATTGCTTGAAGAACAAGAAGAAGCTAAAGATAGAAAGTTCAAAGGGGAAAACCCTAACTAGTAACCGACTAGACCTTCTACCCGAGACCTAGCCTATCTATATAAAGGCTAGGAGGGGGCAGCGAGGAGGACACACGCAACCCTAGTTTCCACAACCCTCACCAGATTGCATCTGCGCACCATTGTAATCTTTGATTCCTTTGATAATTCCACGAGCAGACAAGCAGGAGTAGGGACCTCTACGAGGCCTGAACCTGGGTAAATCTTCGAGTCCCCCGTGTGCTTGTTTGCTAGCCGATAGATGTCTCCAGCTCTCCCTCCTTCTCCAAAACCCAAGTACATAACAATGGGCATTGATGAATTAAACCCTCGTCAGGAACTGTTTGTCACAGGATACTTGCCAGACAACTTCTTCCAAAAAGATAGAATTGCACTAAACATGCGAGTTTTGTTGCCGAAATTGTCGGTGTTGTCACGCCATAGTCTTGATAACCCATTGGACCCTCCTACAAAAAGGACATAATAGTTCAGATTAAAATGTTCAGAATAAAATGAAATAGTGTCATATTGCGCTGAAGGTGTTTTGACCATCTAATGGCACAAAAAAAAGTTTAATGAAAAATGAAAAGTGAGTTCCGAATCCATACATAGCATATAGTTCGGATTATCTACCAATAATAAGAGCGCATCTTCTGTGTTGGTAAAACCATGCAAGTACCTAGTATTTAAACATAAGAACATCGAGCTTTTGTGAACAGGTTAACTCCAGATACTTGGCTGGGCATAAAGGTTTGCAATGTTTATTTCCTTTATAGCACAACATAATAGAAATGTCTTAGACTGAAGCCTTCAGTGTAGATGTACATTATGCGAGGGCAATATGCACGGAACCCTAGTTTTCAAGGCATTAAGGAAGTGTAGAGCAGTTTGGGGGAACTCTGACACATAAGTGGTGATTAGGCAGGCGCCTGCTGATTTTCGAAGGTGGGGGGGGGGGGGGCCTTGACGCCTAAGTGTCACCTAGGCGATGCCTTGAAAACCATGCATGAATTTTTTTAATCTTTTCTATTGTAACTGATTTCAGTGGTAAAATGCATCTTGATTCAAGTAACTTCTCATTGGAATTGAAAATGAGAGGAACATTTAGCTGCTTCTGCAGAGTGTTGCCCTTACTGAGCAGCATGCGAGTCACTGACGCCCACCACCTCTGTTCCCCATTCTTGCCAACACCGACACCACTACTCAAGAACCCGTCATGCTGCTCCCCTTGTCATTGTGGATCCAACAATAGGTGCATTCTCCCATTAGAATTAGTAAAATGAAAGTGATGTGTGGAAAATAATCACCTCTTCCATTAAAAGGAAAAATTGTTACACCAACTCTTGATGTTGTCTTGAATCTCTTGTGTTTGCATCTGAACGAATTCTTGTATCATCTTTGGACCTACGATTATGCAAAAACTATAGAAGTGGAACATTAGCAAATGATTACAAACAAAATCAGTTGTCTTCTCATGATCTGCGGGAGTAATAGGTTGCTTTTGTTTATCCTGTCGTGGGTCTAGTACCATGAACTTGTTTGTCTTTGCTGGTATTTGTTATGTTCTGCGTTAGGGGGAGTTCTTTTATGTTCTGTCATTTTGCTGGTAGTTAAATCAGTGGTAGACTTGGTAAGCTGGTAACCCTAGAGGTTGTAAACAGACTTTGTTGCTTTCTATATAAATCAAGGCATGAAAATGCCTTTGATCAAAAACAATTATGTAGAAAATCTACATCTATTAGTTTTATATAGAGTTTTGAAGCCTTCTTCCCCTCCGGTGTCGTCTGCCATCGCCTTCATCAATAGGATGCTCCATCTTGTCCCCAACCTCACTCTCGGCCTCATCCGCTCCAGGATGGGCGCCTGAAGCTGCAACCTCCTTCCCTATCTTGGTGAGTTAGACAAAGGCAATCCCTATCTTGGCGAGTTAACATAGCCATGGATGCACACTTCTTCCTTGGTACCTCAATATCGCAAGAATCCTTTGCATTGTTGCCTTGCTAATCCATTAAGCCCTTCACATTGAACCTCTCAGAATATTTTCGAAATAACAGAAAACATCAAATTGCTATTCCAGAACGACAACTCTAAAACTTACCAATTCTTCATTAGCTAACCACATGCTCTTACAAATAGAAGCCTTGATTTTGACCGGCTTCCATATATGGTTGCTCATCGGAAACTGATGCATGGATAACTGACAAAAGTAAGTAGACTTTCAAAGCCAATATTATTCACCATTTGTGAATAATTGCTGGTAACGAACATAGTGTTCAGAATAAGAAGCAAATGAATCAAACCCAACTCCAAGGGTGAATAAGAAAAATTGATTCCTTCATTGTAAAAAACAAAATGAAATCACATGTGTAACATTAACCACGGTGAACATCAAATGCAGAACTGGGGCGAAATATTTGAAACATGGAGATGAAGGAAATCAGGAGGACCAAACATTGGCATGCATTGTCAGGAGCTAGGGGCAAACTCAAGGAGGACCTAGGCGGCGCAGTTCATGGAGTACAATCAAGGGATGAGTTGGGCAGCGGCGGCATCCATCCCAATGCATACGCGTGAGAGGAGTGTGGCAGCTGAGGCTGGACATGGCGGTTCCGACCTGTCGGATATGTGCCTAGAGAGCGGTGACTGCAGTGCGTTGCGATGCTCACATTGCTAGAGGATAAATCACAGGAATTTTAGAATATCAATTTGAGCACATGAAATATTCTAACCATATAACTAGGCATTCAAGCATTCATCAAAATAGGAACCGAGGGAATTTAGGTAGAGGGATACCAAACCTTCATTGACGGAGCACAACAGCGACCCCAGATCCCATGCGTCGGTCACAGTGGCGAGAGGTGGAGTGATTCACCATCACTGAATCTTTCCTACCTAGCCCCTGATTCCGGTGAAGAGGTGCTCCGGCATGGGTAGCGGATCCCGAATCCCTGATTCCATCTAGGATGAGTACGATCGACGGCGTAGTGCCACGGGTCTCGTGGGTACTGGCGCGAGGGCGAGCAGAAGGGCGGGAGAGGGCGTGCGCGTGTGGGATGGCAGTGTAGCTTCAGTTCAGGGAGATGTGCAGGCGGCGCTGTGTACGGAATACCGAGGATGCAGGAGGCTGAGGCGGCACTTGATTTGGGCGTGGGCGGCGCTGTAGACGGGAATCACGGTGATGACAAAATATTTTGGCTACACTTTTATTCCCGCGAGGTGCTGTTTGCAAGAGGGCGGACAAAGAGGTGGGCAGGGTGAGGCACGACGAAAGCCGAGCGAAAAGCGATCATGGCAGGAAACGGAACACTTTGTGTTTTTTAAGTAGTAGAGATGATGTCCGTAATCAAAGCTATATCTTCTGCTATCTATTTCTTACTGCACCCTAATTCTGCATTTGTCATTTGCACATATATTTTTTCATCATAATCATTCGCAGAAACACCATAGATACTACACATGAGAATGAGAACAAACGCCAAAGACAAAAGTCGGTAATGTTTACATAACTAGCCAGGCGGCCCTTGCAAATGCGAGGGGATGGTCTTAAGCACATTGAATCCTTTCGAGTTTCGATGAACTAACATATGGTTCTTTTGAGAATATATATTTTGTAAAATAATATAATGACAAACCTCAAAAAAGTCATGTTAAGGAATAACACCGGTGTCTAAATATATTGAAACGTTTTAGTTGATGGTCCAATATCTACCTCACCGTATTCTAGAATATCGTATATTACTCTATTATTATTTGCTAGTTAGTTACCTCCTCTTCTTCAACACAATGGCATGAGGACCATAATATCAAATATATTATTGGACAGTATATTTTAGATTAATCTGAATAGTAGATATATTAAAAAGAAGTGGAGTTTCGTGCATAAACCACTTTCCAAAATTCGAGGACGTTGGACTATCATGCAAGTTTCGTAGTATGGAAATACATGTGATTCTATTAGTTGGAACATACACAGACCATTAGGTACTCCAACACAGCTTCATTTGTGAGCGGAGCGTAAAATTTGGTAGTAAATCTTTGACTAGTCAGTCATGTTCCCTTGCCAATTATGGTAATTTTAATAAGTTCACATAATTCTATGAGAACATTTACACGCTAGTATCAGAACCTAAATAATGGGTGCACGTGCTTATCGGCTACATACCAGGGTACAATGACTCTAGGAAAACCATTTGTCCATTATCAAGTCGTTCGTGCATACACCGTGACTTTGCGCATATGTTTGATAGTACAGGAGTGAATTCATCATCAATTGCACATGGTTGCAAGATTAGTTAATAAACCGACATGCTAATTTAATTAGATCGGTTAAACAAACCACTTATTGATATCCCACTGCTCTTAGATGTCATTAGGGCACTACGGTATTAATGGAGTAGTGGGACAAAATCCGAGCATGCTTTGCTCTACAACCATGCTGACGTCTTTGCTTCAATTATGAGACTGAATTAGCTTCGTTTGAGTGTGCATGGATTCATATTTAACTGACTTGATGGAGAATGTTTGAAACATCGACAATATATACCGCAGAAAATGCTAGGGATATTTTTGAAGCGATCTAAATAGTATAAGATTTACCAAAGACTACATATCAACTATATTAGAGAGACACATAATTACTAAGAATGCATATAGATTAACTGACATAAAACCCAAATAAACCAACAAAACGCATACCTTTTGAAAGGCAACCAAATCAGTGCAACACGTATGGAATTCATCATGACCGATGTAATACTACCAAGTAAGGTTGAGTAATAAAAACAATCCATAAATTCAGAGTTTAAATAGAGGATCAATACCATTAACTTCGATCATAATGGTACCAGCTGAGTTAGTTAAAATTCTTGTTGTGGTCGACCTTATTTATTAAGTGCTTGAATTGAACTATATAAGAATAATGGAATAAAATAGAGACATTAAGTATGCACAACAAATGTAACATAATAACTTGGTCATATCCAATCCTATTGTTGACAGAAAAGGGAGAGATTAATAGCAGCTCATAAGATACATATGTGCAACTTATTAGAGACGTAATATCTTATACGTATACATATCGTGTACTACACCATACATATACGTATCAGAGGATGGAGTTTACGGCAGCTAGATGTCAAGAACGCGTTTTTACATGGTGTTCTGGAAGAGGAGGTCTACATGAAACAACCACCTGGTTTTGAGTCTTCCGCTACTCCAAATTATATTTGCAAACTTGATAAAGCTCTTTATGGTTTGAAACAGGCACCTCGAGCTTGGTACTCTCGTCTTAGTACAAATACATACTCTTGGTTTCCTTCCATCCAAGGCTGATACCTCATTGTTTCTTTATAATAAGTCAGAGCTTACCATGTTCATTCTGATTTATGTCGATGACATCATTGTTACAAGCTCTTCTGATTCGGCCATCACAGCTCTCCTTCATCACTTGAGTTCTAATTTTGCTCTTACAGATCTTGGTGATGTTCATTATTTTCTAGGCATTGAGGTACATAATCAGTCTAATAGTTTGCTCTTAAATCAGGAGAAATATGCAGCAGATTTACTGAGTCGTGTTGGTATGAGTTCTTGCACTCCATGTCCAACACCTCTCTCTACTACAGATACTCTGAACCTAACAGATGGTTCCCCTCTTGGATCTGAAGATGTTACACACTACAGGAGTATTGTAGGCGCCCTCCAATAGCTGACCCTTACTCGTCCTGATCTCTCTTTTTCTGTTAATAAGGTATGTCAGTATCTTCATGCTCCTACTACTGCCCATTGGACAGTTGTTAAAAGAATTTTGAGGTATATTCATGGCACAAGAAAGGTTGGTCCCACGTTTCAGAGGTCGGATTCAACACTTCTTAGTGCTTATTCTGATGCCGACTAGGCAGGTGATTTAGATGATAGACGTTCTACTGGTGGATTTGCGATATATTTTTGGTCCCAATCTTATTTCTTCGAGTGCCAGAAAACAGCCTAGTGTGTCCAGGTCAAGTATAGAGACTGAATACAAAGCTCTTGCCTATGCTACAGCTGAGCTTATTTAGGTTGAAGCTCTGGTCCGCAAACTTGGTGTTTCACTCAAGGAGAAACCTTGTCTTTGGTGTGATAATCTTGGTGCTACCTACCTGTCTACAAATCCAGTCTTTCATGCTAGGACTAAACATATTGAGATAGACTTTTATTTTTTTCAAGAACAAGTTGCCACTAAGCAACTTGATGTTAGGTTTATATCTAGCAAGGATCAGATTGCAGATGGTTTTACCAAAGTGTTATGTACTAAGAAATTAGATGAGTTTAAGCGTAATCTAAGCCTCTCCCAGGTCTAAATTAAGGGGGTATTAGAGATGTAATATCTGATACGTATATGTATGGTGTAATACACCAACGTATATGTATCCAACTCTGTAATATGCCACACAATGTATAGATATAAACATAATGTGGTTGTGGCAAGGCAATTATACATGCATGCAAGGATTACCTTGAGGCACCGTGCACCTCCATGTGAAGGTTACAACTCCTCGCCAGGTTGCCATAAATAAAAATTTAGCATTCGTCCGCGGACCCATAAAGTAATTTGAGAGGGGGCAAACGATCTTAGTGAGGGCATTTCTTGTATAATTTACATATTTTGAATACTTTTGTACTAAAAATTAAGTAGCTATATTAAAGTTTCAAAATTTAAGTAGGGGCCAAAGGCCCCGTTAGCTTCTACTTGGGTCCGCCCCTGATTCGTCCGGCCTTGTACGGCAGAAGGCTTTTGAGGTTCCAAAGCGCTGACATGGCCGAGAAAGAGATGATTAGCTAGTAAGTTGTATATCGACGCCGATAGCCCAATAAATCTGGAAGAAGAGAACATGCAAGTACCTGGCTCACACCTGGCGTGTGATCATGCAGCAAATCTCCTATTAGTCTTGTATCTACTGTAGGCGAGAATGTTGTTCAATCAATCTCGTACCTAGCACCGGTAGAAAACAGGCCTTTGGTTTCGAGTTGCATCTTCCTCTAGTACCGGTTGTGTTTGGGACCGGTACTAGGTGTAAGAACTAGTCCCAGTTCTTCCCGGTCCCAATGGCTAGGAGGCTGCAGGTGATTAGTCCCGGTTCGATTGGGACCTTTAGTCCCGGTTGGTAATACCAGCCGGGACTAAAGGTGTGGCCCCCAACGGCTAGGAGCTGGGAGACCATTAGTCCCGGTTTGTATTACAAATCAGGACTAGAGATCACGAGTCCATGGCCATTTTGCTTAATGATTTTTCTATATATACCGTTGCTTCATCCTTTCCTGAGTCCATGGCCATTTTGCTTCAAGCTAGCTCAAGTTTATCCCCATTTTTTGTCCAAGATTTGGTGGCACCGATCAATCGAAGGTTCTAAAAGGTTAGCAATTTTATTATTTTATCTATAATTGTTTGTTTAGCTCAATGCTCTAGAAGTAGAGAAGGATTTCATGCTTTGGATGTAGAGAGGTAGAGTGAATTTTAGATGTGTAATTTTAGACTAATTTTGACTATGCAAAAAGTTACTAAAAATTGATTTTAGAGTTTCACAGCTCAGAATGGAATGAGGTTTTCACTGGTAGATCAATAATTAAAAACTCAACATTTTTAATGTTAAGAGTTTTGTCCAATGCAAAAATTGGTGCATGTAAAATTATATTTATATGTTGTTAGAACACACTAAATTTTTAGATTTCAACAAGTAAATGAAGTGAAAATGATCCAAGCTTTTTATATGATCCAAGATTTTAATTATAATGCAGATGAGTCGGCCATGGATGTACGGCAGTTCCCGAATGTCTGACACGTTCATTAAAGGCGACACATTAAAGGTCGTTAAACCGTTAGTACTTTTGGGAAGAAATTCGATGAAGGCATCGATATCTATATGGCTAGAACTATACGGCTGGAATTTTTATTCCCGACGTATAGTTGGTCGTTAAATCTTCTGTACCTTCGAAAGAAAATTTGTTGATGGCAAAGATATCAATACGGCCAAACTATCCGGCCAGAATTTATATTCCCGCCATATAGTTGGTCGTTAAACCATTAGTAGTCATCAAAAATTTCTATTTCTTTGAGAATACCTTCTTATCCCGAAACTTAGCGAAACACCTTGTTTTTAACCAAAAAATGATAGTAGAAACCGTCGACCAACATTAGCATATAAAGAGTAGAATTTTAGTACAACCTAGTTTCTTCTCCTCAATTAGAGATTTAGTTTTTAGTCTGAAATAAATGATGGAGCTAGTCTTCGTAGATAAAACTGAAACTTTTATTTTTATGCTTATTCTACATTTGTTCAATCGATATTTCTACTAATTTTTGACAGCTGCATCTTTACGGGTGCATTTCCGCAAGAATGTTTGTGAAAAAGTTGTAGGAATACGGTGAACATTTTATTCTTTATTTTATTTTATTGATGTGATGGGTTGACTCCCATTAAGCATTTTATTAAGAATGGTTAAATAACTCAACCCCTTCTCTGTTCTCTAATTCTTACCTTGGGTTGCCCCTTATCAAAGACACTTACCACATGAACTCGTTTTGCCGATGGAATATATCTTTCTCCTGCTTCTAGCTTCTTTGGAAAATACCGGATGATTTCAGCATCATAGACATTGAAGATTATTTTTCTGTCAACACAATCAACTGATGCTCCTGCGGTACTAAGGAAAGGTCTTCCAAGTACTATTGATAATTTTTCATCCTCTGGCATCTCAAGAATAAGAAAATCAGTGGGAATAACATGCTCATCTATTCTAAGTAGAACATCCTTAATCATACCAATGGGTTGTTTAGTGGACTTGTCAGCCATCTATAAAGTGATAGTAGTAGGGGAATACTCCCCTAATCCTAACTTTTTATAGAGGGAATATGGCATTACACTAACTCCTGCACCTAAATCACACAAGGCATTGTGAATATCCGTTTTGCCAATTGAGCATGAAATAGTTGGTATTCTGGGCTCTCCCGATTTAGACAATAGCTTCCCATTAGCAGGATAACTAGATACCATGACAACGGTTTCTGTTATTTCTTTCTTTCTACTAAGAATATCACGGAGGAATTTAGAATAGGTGGAAACATTTATTGCATCCACAAATGGAATTTCTAGACAAAGATCACCAAGTGCCTTTTTGAAACAATCATAGATTACATGATCCGGTGCTTTCTTTTTTCGATCTGGATAAGGAAGTTTTTGCTCACCTTTCTTATTCTTGTCTTTTACCTTTGGTGGGTGATATGTGGTAAACGTATCTATAATTTTTTATGTTCCATGCTCGTTTTATATCTACTTTCTTATGTTTTGTTCACGCTTTGAGGTATTTTTATACATTTTCTGGAACTAACCTATTAACAAGATGCCACAGTGCTAGTTGCCTGTTTTTTCTCTTTTTGGTTTCATAAAAGCTAGAAATGAAATATTCTCAGAATTGGATGGGACAAAAGCCAAAGTCCATATTTTATCCGAAGCAATACGGAGACCGAAGGGGAGACGAAGTGGTGCACCAGGTCGGCCACACCTGGTGGCCGCGTGGCCATGGGCGTGCCACCAGGGGGTGTGGGACCCCTGGTGCTCCACCGACCTTGCCCCTTCGCCTATAAAAGCCTCCCGGGATGAAAACCCTAAGTACCCGATAAAAATTCCACGAAAGAGTTTGTAGCCTCCGCCATCTCCGTCCCTAGATCGGGGGGATCTGAAGCTTTTCCCGGCACCCTGCTGGAGTGGAGAGTGTCGTCGGATTGATGACAAGTACGCCATGAGGGGGTCCTCGAGGCGTGCGGAAGAGAGGGGGGGGGGGGTGAGAAGTACGGTATTCCGGGATAGTCAGCACACAAGTTTACCTAGGTTCGAATCTGCCGGCTTTGGACGGATCCTACTCCTGCTAGCAATCTAGTAATACGGCAGAGCCGGAATATGGGTTACAACGGTATCACCTGTGCGAGTTGAGGGTCTAAAGTATTGGGTGTGCCCTAAAGGCTCTCCGTAGGACGGCTTATAAAGATATCCGGCCTAGGGTTTACAGGAGAGATCAATCTGGCTACGACTAAGAGTTGGTTACAGAGTACATCTTGAACTACAAGTAACATTATGGGCCTAAGTCGGTAAGTCTTCTGGGCCTTCTCGTAGCCGGATTGGACTCCGTCTTCTCTCCCGACTGGGCCGCCCGTGAAGCAAAGCTCTAACCCGAAGTGGGCCACCCTGGTCAGTGAGGAACTGTGAGGATACAAGGAAAGTATATCCCCAACAGCAGCCCCCGGAGGCCTCCAAGATCCAAAGTCGGATTTTATCATCGTCTAGCTTGATCTTCGGCTTGCAGAATCTTGAAGGGTTCCTGAAACTTTACAAAAATATGATCCAGGTCTTAAAAATAAGTTGGACCTATCAATTAGTTACTCGGATTTTCCATCTCGATTTTAAACTAAGCCGGAACTTGGTTTCCATGCCACCTGAGACAAGCATGGTCAAGTCACGTCATCTGACAGGCGTGCCGTCAGCACGATTGTTGGTGGGTCCGTGGTTCGCGGAACCGAGGCGCCGTTTCAATGCGAGCGTGGAGATCGAGGAGACACAATCATCGCGTGGGTCCTTTCCAATTCTTTCCACGACGCGTGGCGGTTACACTGTAGCATTTGCACGAATCTTGGCGCAGTTAGGTGGATATAAGGGGTTTGGATTTCTCCTTCTCCTTTCCACCAATCTTTGCCGTTTCCTTTCCTCACAATCCTCCTGCGCCCTCACAGCTCTCTCGTCCTTCCCCCCACAGAAAACTCCTAGCACCGTCGCTTTTAGGTCACTTTCTCACCGGAGAAAAATGGCTTCATCATCTTCTTCCTTTGGTTTGGCGGCGGCAGCGGCGGTGGAAGCAGCTGCGGAGAAGGAGAGCTTCTGGGGAATCTGGATCCCCTGCGCCCTTGACGAAGACGGCCTCAAGAACATGGAGAAGGAGGGGCTTCTCGCCGCCGGCGACTGGCGGAGCGGCTCCGGCGAAAC
The DNA here is from genome assembly GCA_910589775.1 of Avena eriantha. Lineage (NCBI taxonomy): Eukaryota > Viridiplantae > Streptophyta > Magnoliopsida > Poales > Poaceae > Avena > Avena eriantha. Next base: position 73,336,236 of record OU342745.1, on the reverse strand, counting down.
CGTCCCCAACCCGTGCGAGGGCGAGCGTGTCCACTTTAGCACTCATCTGGACCGAGGTCTATCTTTTCCTCCCTCGGAGTTCTTCTCCGAGGTGATAGATCACTATGGAGTTCAACTCCACAATCTTCCTGTTCTCTTCTAGAAATGAGCACATATGCTGTGCTTTGCGAGGGATTTCTCGGTATTAGGCCGAGTTTGCTTCTCTTCCGGTACTATTTTCATGTCTGGAGAAATTCCATCATTGCCGGTGTTCCTTACATCACCGGCACCATTAGCTTTTCTGTTAGACGAGACCGGTCATATCCCAAAATTTCTGCGAGTGACTCGATCAAACAATGGTCAGCCACTTTCTTCTATCATAGGGATATGCCGGCTCCTGGCAAAGCTACTGCTTTGCCGGCTTTTGTCGACGGAGCTGCCATGGCCCAGCCTTCCTGGGACGAGGCTGCTTCGTCTCTCACCGACGATCTGATCCTCACTAAGAGGCGGATCGAATATCTGATCAAGCACATGGGTTTGAAGGGATCCGACTTGGTCTAGTGCTAGGTCTCACGTCGGATCCAGCCACTTCAGTACCACGGGGATAGACTGATGCATTCCATCACGTCTTCCAAAAAAGACTCCCTTCACATCAGCCCCAAATCCTACACCAGTCAAGGCTACATCAGCCAGATCAAGTGGCTGATCAAGGAGCAGATCGAGAGGAGGATTCCGGAGATTTCTCTAGATATGTACACAGCGGAAAACCCCGTGGTGCCCGTAAGCTTCCACCAATACACCTTTTATGTGTTTCAATCTCTGAGTTATATACTTCAATGCTGATATGTTTTCTTATTTTCAGCTTGCTGACAACCCCGAGTTGGAGCTTGCTCCACTCGAAGGATATCCTCCTGAGTTTTCTCAGGAGACTGAAGTGGTCCCATTGCCGGACCTTGCGCTCAAGAAGCGCAAAGCTCCAATAGTGGCTGGTGGCACAAAGGAAGTGCCTGTTGTGAAGAGGTAACTTTCATTCACAATTTCCGCCTTTGTACCTTTCTCGAATTTCTTTCTGAGATGTAATGTTTCCGACTTTACTACATACTCAGAGCAAAGCCTCTCATCAAGGGTAAGGGGAAAGAGATTCCTGCGAAGCCCCTGCGATAGACGAAGCTCACCATAGCTTCTCCTGCTGTGGCTCCTCCAACTCCTGCCCCTCAACCTTCTGCAACTCCGGCGATCATTCCTTCTCCGGTGGTCGCAGAAGATCCGGCTCCTCCAACGGAGCCCGCGATCCTTGGGTCACAGGCGGACGTCACTGTGGGTGCGTCAGCTGAAGATAAGGGTGAACCCTCTTCGGGTAATGATCCCTCTGCTGAAGTCTTCGCTGAAAACCTCCTCAGCAATCTGGGACTTGCCAAGTTTGGCCTATCCCAGAAATCTGTAGAGGAAATCCAGCGGCTGGCCAGGCAAGTCCTGGACAAAAGCCATCTATCCCCCGAGGAGGAAGCGCAAGAAGCAGAGGATGTCAAGTTCTCTGACCTTCTCGCTCAAGTCCGCCTTCGCGACGAGAGGATCAGGACTGGTGAGCTTCCAGCAGCCCCAGTAATCCCTCTTACCCTCGCCGAGAAGGTGGCAGCTAAAGTAAACGCGGGTTTAGACAAACTCACCCGCGAGCAATATGTAAGTCGGAATTCCAACTCTTGCTTTTACATTATGTTATTTCATATCCTCTAGCCCCCAAGAATGAAGTAGGATATAGAATCCGAGTTTGTGCTTCATTAGGATGCCAAAGAATGAACTAGTGTAGCCCCCAAGGCTCGTGCTGATATTTAGCAAAAAATATTAGCCCGAGTCTTAAGTAGCTTTCTCACTTTGGGTATTCTGACTTACAGAAAGTATGTTCCTATAACCAGGAATTATTATCCAATGTCTGCGATAAGCGGAGAGAGATCAAAGCTCTCTGGCTTGAAAATGTTGAGCTCAAGGTAGCTAAGGATGAAGCTGAAGGTAAATCATTTCGAGATTCAAACCTTGTCTTTTGCTTTTTTAATGTCAAATTTTTCTGAACTGTTGTTCTTTTTGACTTACAGCGTTGGTGAAACAATCTATCGCTATGATTTAAGAGGCCGAGAACCTCAAGACCCTGGTGGTGGAGAACAAGGGACTCCGCCAAGAGCTGGATAAGCTCATGGCGGATCATGAAAGGAGCATAGCTCAAGTCCTAGAATCCTCCTCCATGGCCACCGAAGAGCGTGATCGCAAGATCGCTGCTCAAGATAAAATTATCTCGGACCTCAAGAATGAGCTTGGCAGAGAGAAGGATATCTCCGAGGCGCTCCGGGCTGAACTCCAGAGTCTTCGGGAGGAGAAGACCAAGATTGACGATGTCATTCTTGGTACGTTCCATCTGTCTGACTTATCATTTCTTCGACTTTCCTCAATGTCTGATTTTTCTTCACTTGTTTTGTGTATAGGTCCTCTGAACTTGACGGACTCTTCCTCCTCCGAGCCCCGCACCCACCGGCTTACTCAAGTCGGTGATCTTCTGCATGACTTCCGCCAGTCTATTGAAGACATTGGCGAGTCTCTCAGGATTCCGGACATGCCAAGCATGTTGGATTTTCAGGTGCGGGACAAGGCCAAGGAGATGCCGCAGCTTGTTCGGGGCTAGAACATGTCCTACGCGCGGACTGCTGCGCAGAACGCTCTCCCCATGGTCATGAGCCACCATGGAAACATGGAGATATGGCAAGTGACCAGAGGGTACTGCAAGGTAGACGAAGACAGCCAGGAGCAAGACCTTCAAGCCATCATGCACTCCTGCACCAGATACGGGTGCCATGTAGCTGATCTGACCAGCTACGAGATCCTCTTCTTCACCCGTGTAGAACTCCGCCACCTCCTCCAGAAGAAACCGAAGAAGTTTCCGACGATGAACGGACCACCTCGGATCTGGACATCTCGGAACGATATCAAGGCGGAGTAACCAGCGAGCCGGCAGCTACTTCATCTCCTCCTGCATCATAGATCAGAAAACTATGTATTATTTTGGAAAGACATGATGCGTTTTGTAAATATTAAGTACTATTGACTTTTGCTAGTGCTAAGCTTTTTATCTATTCAACACTTTTGGATTTTGAAATTTTTGCGTGCCTGAAATGTTCACATAAGCACTTGAAATTTTCCGTCTCTACTTATCGTTTATCTGGCTTTCCGCGTCGTCCCTTTCATGAGCCGGCTAAACCTTCAGCCGGAAACTTTGCCGAGCAACGGAGCTCAATTGCTAAACCAGTTTAAACTCGGAAACAAAGCCGGCTTCCACTACCAACAATTCACTACTCGGAAGATACCCGCATCCAGCAATTAGACAAATAACCCAAGTAAAGACTAGAATTTTTTAAAGTTATACCCGAAGGTAGCAGTTTTAGAATCGGAAATCTAAACCAGAACGAACATGAGCATAAAGTACTTTCAAGCATTCTGGGATTTTCGACTATGACATGATCATTTAGGAAATAAGATGGTAAAAACTTCTCAGAAAAACTTTGAGGTAACCAAAACTTTTATTTCTCACAGAACATGTACATATGTATGATTACAAAGAAGGATAAACTAAGAATAAAAGGGACGTAGCTGAGCAATATTCCACGGTCTGTCTAACTCATCCGGATTTGTACTGCCTCCAGCTCTCTTTCTCTTCTTAGTAGCAGGTCTTTCTTTGACTGGCCGCATGTCAGTTAAGTAGTACGATCCATTGTGTAATACTCGACTAACTAAAAAGGGCCCTTCCCATACTGGGGAAAGTTTGTGCTTTCTTTGTTGCACAAGCTGGAGAACCAAATCACCTTTATTGAAAGATCTAGTTCGGACTCTCTAGCTATGATACTTGTGTAACTTCTGCTGATAGGCTGTAGATCTCATTTCAGCAACGACGCAAACTTCTTCGACTAAGTCAAGATCATTTTGTCGAGAAATATTGACATCCTCTTTGATATACGCAGCCACTCTAGGAGAAGTATGAATTAAATCGCTAGGAAGAACTGCTTCTGTGCCATAGACCAAGAAGAAAGGTGTGTATCCTGTTGACCTGTTCGGAGTTGTTCGTAAACTCCAAATTACAGAGGGTAATTCCTCTGCCCAAGCCCCCGCAGCATGTCGTAGTGGTGCTTCGAGTCGTGGTTTCAAGCCTTGTAGAATTAAACCATTTGCTCTTTCGACTTGTCCGTTAGCCTATGGATGTGTGACTGGCGCAATGTCAAGCCAGATATTTTGCTCATCGCAAAATTCGGCCAATTCTCGCATGGAAAAGTTACTCCCGTTGTCCGTGATAATACTATGTGGATAACCATACCGGATTATAACATCCTCAACAAATCTTTTGGCTGTTGCTCCATCACAACTAGTGACAGGTTTAGCCTCGATCCACTTTGTGAATTTGTCCACCATCCCTAAGAGGTGAGTGAATCCACTTGGGGCTCGTTTAAAAGGTCCTACCATATCAAGCCCCAGACCGCAAAGGGCCATGTTGTAGGTATTGTTCACAGCTGATCAGCCGGAACATGAGCTTGCTTGGCGTACTTTTGGCAGCCTTTGCATGTCTTGACTAATCGTTCGTCATCTGCCTGAGCTGTAAGCCAGAAAAATCCATGTCGAAAAGTTTTTACCACTAAATATTTGGCTGTAGCGTGGTGACCACACTCGCCTTCGCTGATTTCCCTTAAGATTTCCACTCCTTCTTCCGGAGATACACAGTGCTGAAAAACCCGAGAAACACTCCATTTATAGAGCTCACCTTTAACAATAGTATAGGCTTTTGCTCGTCGGATAATCTGTTGGCTCAGTACCTCGTCTTTGGTAATTTTCCATCTACCAAATAATCGAGGTAGGGTTGAGTCTAGCTGGGGATTACAGCTAGAACTGCTATCAAAGGTGAGTTGGATTTGGTCGGATATTCCTCATCTACTCCCTTTATCGAGGGAACTTTGAGGTGCTCTAAAAATGCGCCATCCGGAACCTCTTTCCGTGCAGAGGCTATTCGAGATAGTGCATCTGCTTCCTCATTTTCTGCTCGAGGGATGTGTTGAACTTCAAACCCCTCGAACAATTTAGATAGATCATCCACGACAGCTTTATATGCTGCCATGTGCTTATTTACATTACAAATATCCGAGACTTGCTGAGCAACAAGATCCGAATCTCCATAACACATCAAGCGTCGGATGCCTATATCCTTAGCAATCCGGATTCCATGCAGCAGTGCTTCATACTCGGCAATGTTGTTTGTCGCTGTGAAGTGGATCTGCAACACGTATAAAAGTTTATCTCCTTGGGGTGATTTGAGCACCACGCCAGCCCCCGAGCCCCCTCGAGCCTTAGTCCCATCGAAAAAGAGGGTCCAATATTACTCAGGAAGGACCATGTTCTCCTTGGTCTCTGTCTAATCAGCGACAAAGTCAGCAAGGATCTGGGATTTGATTGTTTTTCCGGGGTTTGTACTCAATATCGAAAGCTATGCCCCATTTGGCGACGCGTCCTGTGGCATCGCTATTGTTGATTATATCTCTCATGGGAGCTTTGCTCACCACAGTAATTGGATGCTCCTGAAAATAGTTCCGTAACTTACGAGATGCTAGAAGAACACCGTAAACCAACTTTTGATAGTGCGGATACCGCTGTTTTGATTCTGTCAGGACCTCGCTGGCAAAGTACGTCGGACGCTGCACCAGGTGTTCCTGATTTTCTTCTGGTCTATCCACTACCATAACGATACTAACAACCTTATTTGTCGCAGCAATGTAGAGCAACATCGGTTCCTGAGGTTTCGGCACTGCAAGGATAGGTGCAGATGAGAGTACTTTCTTTAGGTCTTGTAGTGCAGCTTCAGCTTCATCAGTCCAGACAAAATCCTTGGTCTTCTTCAGGAGTTTGTATAATGGTGCGGTTCTTTCACCAAGCGGGCTTACAAATCGACTGACTGCAGCAATGCAACCAGTTAATCTTTGTACGTCCTTCAGGCGAGTTGGCCTGGAAATATTGAGAATAGCCTTGATCTTGTCGCGGTTCACCTCTATGCCTCTTTGAGACACGATGAAACCTAACAATTTTCCGGCTGGTATTCCAAAGAAGCATTTCTTCGGGTTAAGTATGATGTTGTATTTTTGTAGATGGCGAACGTTTCCTCCAAGTCGGAAATCAACGTTTCCTTCTTTTTGGACATGACCGCGATATCATCCACGTATGCATGTACATTGCGTCCGAGTTGATCATGGAGGCAACGCTGCATCGTGCGCTGGTACGTAGCTCCTTCTTTCTTCAGCCCAAAGGGCATCGTAACAAAACAGAAGGTTTCGAAGGGGGTTATGAATGAAGTTTTGACTTTGTCAGATTCCTTCATCCGGATTTGGTGATAACCGGAATATGCGTCGAGAAAACAAAGGAGTTCCGAGCCTGCCGTAGAATCGATAACTTGATCAATTCTAGGCAGAGCGAATGGATCTTTTGGACAAGCCTTGTTCAAGGCAGTATAATCAACACACATCCTTAAATAAGTGGTGTCCTTTTTAGGGACCATTACAGGGTTGGCCGACCAATCAGTATGGATGACCTCTTCTATGAATCAGGCTAACTCGAGCCGCGCTAGTTCCTTAGCTATTGCCTTACACTTTTCATTGCCAAACCGTCGTAAGGACTGTTTGACGGGTTCAGCGTTTGGGTTTACATTTAGAGAGTGCTCGGCAAGTTCCCTAGGTACTCCGGTCATGCCAGATGGCTGCCATGCGAAGATATCTTGATTTGCTTGGAGGAACTTGACGAGCGCGCTTTCCTATGTGCTACTTAGGCCTACGCCTATCTGGGTCACCTTGGAGGGGTCATCATCCTTCAACGGCATCGTCTTCGTCTCTTCTGATGCCTTGAACTCCGGATTTGGCTTTGTGACCTCCTTCGTTGCGGGCATCTCGGACGGATCTATGCTCTTCTTGATCTCCTGGTACTCGTGGGCATGCAGCACGACTTCGGCAAAGGCGGCATTTCCATCTTCGCACTCTCGCGCCTTCTTCGGGTCTCCCCTAATGGTGATCATGCCGTTGGGACCTGGAATTTTCATCATATTGTAAATGTAACATGGACGAGCCATCAAAGCCTAGTAAGCCGTACGTCCGAATATAGCGTGGTATGCGCTCTTGAACGGGACCACTTTGAAGGAAAGTGCCTCCGTCCGATAATTCTTTGGAGTTCCAAAAGTAAAATCCAAAGTGATCTCTCCCAGAGAATTAGCTTGTCTTCCTGGGACAACTCCGTGAAAGATCACAGAGCTATGGTTCAGCTGTGTTTCCGAGATCTTCATCCGGCGTAGCGTTTCGACATAGAGAATATTGATGCTGCTACCACCGTCCATGAGGGTATTGGAGAAACCATAACCGTCAATAAGTGGATTGACGATTAAGGCGTATTTTCCTCGCCTGTGTAGTTTAGGCAGATGATCAGCACGATCAAACGTGATTGCCACTTCCGACCAGTCCAGATACTGAGGGACAGCCGGAACTATTGCATTGAGCTCGTGGAGAACTGCTTTCTTGACCTTTGCTGGTTGAGATCCGAGGAAGGTGACATTAGTGTCCTTCTTGGTGGGAAAAGTCTTCTTCCCTTCCGACTTGGGATTTGAAGCATCAGCTTCCTCCATGTCGGAATCTTCCTTGGTCTCCTTGTCTTTTTCGGGATTTTTCTTTCTCTTCTTCCGCTTAGCTTTGTAGCCCGCGGTATCATCTCTCTTGATGTCATCATTAAAACGACATTCAACGTTGGTGTGGGACGAGCCCCCATTGGCGTCTAAATGATGCACACATGGGTTATTGGTAATGTCGGCCCAAGTGTAGGTTTTGCCTGGTTGTTGCTCTCCTCTGCCTTGGACCCTTGACGTCCCACGGCCAGGCCCGCGGCCTCTACCACGTCCTCCTCGTCCTCCAGACTCGGAAACAGTAGTGACCACTGCTGTCTCCCCGTTGGGTTTTTCTTCCGAGGTATTTTTGCACTTATGAGCTTCTTGCTTTGGTTGTTTTGCCAACTGAGGCACAACCAGGGCATTGAGTAATCCCTCTGCATCGTCATCAGCATCTGCATACTTGCTCGCTGTTTCTATCATCTCCCCCATATCAGTAACCTTGTCACACTTCAAGCGATGGCGCAGTAAACCAATTGGGAGACCTGCGATGAAAGCTTCAATTGTAGTTTGATCGTTTACTCCTTCGCAGGAGTTCTTTGTGTCGATCCATCGTCCGAGATAATCCCGGCAAGTTTCTCCGGCTTTCTGGGTGCAACGCTGTAGGTGTCCAACCGTACAGGGCCTCCGATATGTGCCTTCGAAATTCCGAAAGAACGCACTTTGCAAGTCATACCAGCTGTGGATGGTGTTTGCCGGAAGTTCATTGAGCCATGATCGTGCCGTCTTCCGCAACATAAGTGGGAGATATCGGGTTGCGACCAGGCCGTTTCCGCCTTTAGCGATGTAGCAAGCTTGGAAGAAATCCTGTAACTAGGTGTCTGGCCGAGCAATGCTGTCGTAGGCTTGGATATGTCTTGAGATAGCAAATCCTTCCGGGAATTTTGTAGCTCTGACGCGTGGTCCGAAGCACTTTGGGCCCATGTACACGTCATCGTTTTCATTGCGCCGAGCCTCTATGTTGGAGTTGATCCTGTGCCTTGCGTCGTTCGGGGATAGAGATCGTCCCGAATGTCGGCTATGGTTGCGGTGCCTTGGAGCCGGACTTCGGCTTCTGCCACCACCTCCTCCGCCATGTCGTCCTCCTTGACCTCCTTGGGGGCTGTTGTGAAAACTGTGTGGTGGAGAGGGTGGTGCAGCTGGATAGTTTCCGGCTGATCGCCGGCCTCTGTCCGGAGCGTCATTATTCTGGTTCCGGGGAGGTTCTTGACTATGAAGAGCCCCTGCCAGCGTGTTCCAGCAAGGTTTCCGTCGTTCCTTCGTCCATCGTTCCTACCATGGTGAGGCTCGGCCGGACGGGTCTCATGTCTAGGAGGTGGCATTCTCTGACGATCCTCCTCCCGACGTTTCTCGTTATCTTCTCCCTTTCGATCGTTGAATTCTTGTCGGGGAGGATTCCTCGGATTCAGTGCAGCGATCTCGTCTTTCTCGGCTGCTGGAGCGACATTGCTCCAGTTATGTGTAGCTCTGCGATGCTGTCCCGACGATCCGGTTCTTGAATAATTGTCTTCCCTGCGTTCGGGTGATGGTACTGCGCCCGAACGTAATGGGATCTTACGTCAGCCCATGCCGGATCTATGCGACATTGGTCAGAATCCGAGACTAGTTTTTGACTTCCGGACAGGGCGACCTTCTGCTGCTCCAGTCCCTTGTTGAGTAGCTTGACACCCAAGCATATCTCCTCTGGCCCTGGATTAGCTGATAAAATTTCACGAGCTGCCACGGTATTTTGCACTGGTGTTGGGTATACCCAATCTCCATTGCTATCCTTCTGTGGCTTCCCCATCTCATCTCCGAAAAGGACAGCACGGACACGTGGGAATTGGTTGTCATCTATGTGACGCTTCCGTGTCTTCTGATGTAGACGGGACATGTACTCCTTGGTTGACATGCGCTTCTTCTCCACCTCGTTGTTTTTGGCTTCATCAAGGAGTTGTTGACGATGCGCTTCTAGGGCCTGGGCCCTTTCGTCCAGCTCATCTGCAGTAAGTTATGCAGCTGTAGGGATAGGTGTGGTTAAGGCGGCATCGATGAGTTTATGCGCACCTTCAGTGATCACGTGTCCATCCACCGATGCTTATTTTTTCGGCTCGTCTGGGATAAGTGCTCCATCCGAGTCTTCCTCGTATTCCTCGGCAATCACCTCCTCTGTCAGAGGGTCTTTTGCCGGGTTCTTGTTCTTCTTGTTCTTCTTCTTTGCCTTCTTGGCAGCGCCGGTAGCAAAGACGGCTTTGGGTCCGTTTGCCGGAGTCAAGCTCTGATCGGTACTTTCGGACATCTGGACCTTGGGATTACCTCCGACATCCATGTCATCCTGCGCTTTGGGAGAGTGTTCCCCGCTTCATCCATGGCGAACTTTCGGAAATCTGCCGATGTCATAGATTCATCCGAGTTCCGGCGTTTGTTCCAATTGCCTCCAGCACCAAGTCGGTGTTTTCTCCAGCATCGACAGAGCCAGATCTGGATCCAATATATCCGACGAAGTGCGATGCGTGCTTCCTGAGGTACCTGCGGCTTTCACGATCAGCCATATCGAAACTTTTAATGGTTTCGAGGATTGCATCTGCGCTAGCGCCTTGCAGTATCATACGTCTTAGTGTGTACCTGAGGAAAGGCCTGTCTGTCCCGGCATCGTCAGAGCCGGAATCAGTGTCGTTGATATGCTCCTCCTGGATTTCGACTTCCACGGGTGGGTCGATCTAGGATCCGGCTTCTCCAGGGAGATCCACTCTAGATTCGACTTGGACCGTGAGGTCTTCTTCAGGCTCGGATTTCTCCACTATCTCCGCAACTAGTGCAGGCTGGGTGGGATTACGGTTTTCTGAGACCCGGAACTCTGCCGCCTCCGCGGACAAAGGGGACCCAGAAGATTCTTCTGCCTCTATCATCACCGCTGGGGTGGGTTGGGCAGTTTCAGCGAAACCGATGTAAACATCGATCTCGCCAAAAGACATGATTGTATAAGCAGTCACGGCTTCCCTAGCCGGAATCTAAGTCTCGTCGAGAACGATGAGAGGGACGTCGCTGGCGTAGAGGATGCGACCGAAGGCGATGGTCTCGCCGATTCCGATTCTTGCAGATTCCGCTCGGAACGCAGATCTGAAGCTCACTTGCCCCACGGTGGGCACCAACTGTCGTCGGATTGATGACAAGTACGCCATGAGGGGGTCCTCGAGGCGTGCGGAAGAGAGGGGGGTGAGACGTACGGTATTCCGGGGCGGTGAGCACACAAGTTTACCTAGGTTCGAATCCGCCGGCTTTGGACGGATCCAACTCCTGCTAGTAATCCAGTAATACGGCAGAGCCAGAATATGGGTTACAATGGTATCGCCTATGCGAGTTGAGGGTCTAAAGTATTGGGTGTGCCCTAAAGGCTCTCCCTAGGACGGCTTATATAGATATCCGGCCTAGGGTTTACAAGAGAGATCAATCCGGCTACGACTAAGAGTTGGTTATAGAGTACATCTTGAACTACAAGTAACATTATGGGCCTAAGTCGGTAAGTCTTCTGAGCCTTCTCGTAGATGGATTGGACTCCGTCTTCTCTCCCGACTGGGCCGCCCGTGAAGCAAAGCTCTAACCCTAAGTGGGCCACCCTGGTCAGTGAGGAACTGTGAGGATACCCAAAAAGTATATCCCCAACAGAGAGATCATCCTGGAGGCCTTCTTCATCACCATGCAAGCCTCCAGTGTCATGCGTGAGTAGTTCACCCTTGGACTACGGGTCCATGTAGTAGCTAGATGGTTGGTTATCCTCCTTTGTGCTATCATGTTTAGATCTTGTGAGCTCCATTTATGATCAAGATCATATATTTGTAATCTTACATGTTGTGTTTGCGAGGATCCGATGGATATTGAGATGCTATTTTAGATTGATTATTGATTCTATCATGTCTATGTTATTTGTGATCTTGCATGCTCTCCGTCGCTAGTAGCTATCTTGGCCAAGTAGATGCTAGCAACTCCAAGAGCGAGTATTTATGCTCGACAGTGGGTTCATGCCTCTAGTAATCTGGGGAAGTGACCGGAATCTATAAGGTTGTAGATGTGCTGTTGCTACTAGGGAGAAAACAACAATCCTTTGTCCATGGGGCGATCGTATTGTTTACTTTACACACTTTGTTTAATGCAATTATCTGTTGCTTGCAACTTAATACTGAAGGGATTCGGATGATATCCCGGAGTTGGATTATTAGTCATAGATGCAGTTGGATTACAGTCTATGTATAATGTTGCAATGCCCAATCAAATCTCATAGGAGTCAAGATGTCTAGTATATGCATTGTTATGCTTTCTCAAATCTGTCAATTGCCTCGCTGTAATTTGTTTACCCAGCATGTTATCAATCTTAAGGAGAAGCACCACTAATGAACTATGGACCCCGGTCCATGCTTTTATCATTCATATACCATCTACTGTTTACCGCTTACTGTTTACTTTCTGCAAGCAATTACTATCTTCCACACTATACGTTTAATCCTTTGTGTTCAGCAAAACCAGTGAGATTGAAAACCTCACTGTAAGTTGGGGCAAAGTTCTGTGGTTGCATTGGGCAGGATTCCAAGTTGCTAGAAACACCTTGCAGTTGTTTCCTTGCTCCTACTAGGTCGATAACCTTGGTTTCATCACTGAGGGAAAACTTGCCGATGTGCTCATCATACCTTCCTCTTGGGGTTCCCAACAAGCTCGAATATATTTTGAGCCATCAGTGGGGGTTCAGGCTCTTTTGTTGCTTTCTTATTTTTTACTACAACAACTTAATCTTTATTGCTTCCCTCTTTTTCTTCTCTTGGATCAACCGTCTCTCCATCAGAGTCATAACGGTCATCATGTGCATCATTTTGGTCCTCCTTGGTTTGATCTTGTGTTTCTTGAGCAGTTTCATCTTGAGGATCCACTAGTGTATTATCTTCTTAGCTTGCTTTGAGCAAGGCTTCTGCCTTTCACTCTTTTTCAGCTTCATATTCTAATGGTCCTAATGGTCCTGTAACAACTGCACCTCTCCTTGTAACAACATTAGTAGAAACAGGAATATCTATATCATCTCGAAGAAAAATTTGGTAACGAGATGCTATTTGTTCACATTGGGTTTCAATCATACTAAGATACTTGTGAAATAATTTTATTTCTTGGCCAATCTCATCATAATTTTCTGTGAGTTCTGCCAAGATCTTTTTATGTTTTTGAAAGTGCTTATGCAGGTTATTATGAGATTTTGCTTGTCGATGTTTTAATTCTTGAAAAACTTTTCTAGTTTCATCTTCTTCAGTAAAAACTTGTAACAAGTCTACTTTATTTTCCTTAACAAATTCAGAAGGTATACCTTTTTGTTTTATTGTTTTGCGTACTTCCGGCATAAGATCAGGATTTATACGAAGCATCCCTTTTTCCAGCTTAGTGTCGAAATCAGGATTGTATATAGAATCATTCTTAGCCCTACTAGACATTAATTCCAAACATGCTTTAACAGTTAAAAGTATTAGTCGATCCTCCTGCTGATAAGTCCAGCAACTCTCTTCTTTGAGTATTAAGACCATGGTAAAATAAATGGCAAATAGTTGATTCAGAATAGCCATGATTAGGAATTCTATTGATCATTCCAAAGAATCTATGCCAGGCTTGTGGGTAGTTTTCTCCCACGTTCTAACTAAAGTTGCCTATATTCTTTCTAGTTTCAGGTACCTTTTTAAAAGGATTAAACCTGTTTATGAATTTGACAATATAGTTTTCCCAACAGTTAATGTAATGAAAAGGGAGAGAATATAACTAGTCTAGAGCTTTACCTATAAGAGACCAACGAAAAAAATTAGATGAGACAAATCTCTTGGCAAACCTTTTGGTCCAAGTGTTGTCATCAAATCGTCAAACTCATTAATATGTCTTCCTGGGTCTTCATATTCCCTTCCACTGAAAGCTTTTTCCTGCAAAATTTTAATAATTCCACCATGAAATCGATATTCTCTAACTCCAGGGTTAGGAAATTCTATTGGTTATTTAAGGAAAGCAGCATTTGGAGCACTATATTCCCTGAGAGTTTTCTCAGGTTTTTTGGTAGTTGTCCTGTAAATGGACATGATTTCCATAAAATCACTCAGGTTTTCAACTTCAACTTTGTATGATCTAAATTTTTTTTCAATAATTTCTTCGCGCCTTTGAATAGGCACGCGCTCAAAATAATCTAGTAAATAGGTCCTACTAAAGCGTGTAGACCCTTTGTCTCCTCGGGAGACCATTTTGTAGTAGTAACACCTGAAATGTCAAGAGACAAACACTTAGCGCTTAGCTCTCTGGCAATAGTGCCAGAAAATAGCTTGATGTCTGCAAGTGCACAGATCGTTTGTAGCTAGTTTTGAAGTATAGATACCGATCCAATAGGGAGCCCAAAGGAAAGTGTTTATGAGTAAATCTCTATCACACCAAAGTTGTCATAGGTCTTCGAATGAATTAACCGCAAGTGTTCAAATGAGAATAGAACTTGGATTAAACTGGTTGTATTTAAATAAAACTTAAAATTTAAACTCCAGAAATAAAAAGCATAAAAGTAAAGAACGATTCGGTTGTTTATTGTTTTTTGCACATGGCGAAAAAGGGGCGGGGAGATACAGTTCATGGTGATAGTGACTGTTCTAGGCTAACGATGATAAGTCTAACAATTGTAATCTTATAAGTATATGTGTAGGCGAGCAACCCATAATTTTAGCCAGAACTCCTCTTGGTAGATTTCGTCCCAATTTCAATAATCCTACTAGTCTGTTACCAAAACCATGGTCAGACACTAGATGATTAAGATCCTTCAGGTTGCTTAGCAATTAAGCTCCTTGGATCAGACTAATGCAATAAGCACGGTGGTTCCTCGTTATCCCCGAGTCTACTAGTTTCCCATTGATATCCCCGTGTGACTCAGGGGTCGCCAGTCTGCTAGCGAACAAGATCCTATCCATGTAGAACAAAGCATCATGTTGTCTGGACCCTTAATTGGACAAAAAGCATTAGGCATCCCACAAATAGTCAAGCACACATAATATAGTAATTAAAATCAATCACAAACTAATGGAAAATATATGGAGGCACATCACATCTCACCAATCCCTTACATCTCCCACGCCCAAGGAACTTACTCACACATGAGAGAAGAAACCATCATCGATATAATTAAATAAAGGGAGTTCTTCTCGATATTACCGTGGAGATACACAATAGTAATAGAAAAGTAATCCAACACAATTCAAGATAGGAAGAAACAATCTCAAACCCTAGTCTTGCAAGGTGAAGATCTCTCTCTCTCTCAACTACAAGTAATGGCTATGGGGGTGTGTTGGCTAAGAGGTCGAAGATCGTGGAGCAAGTTGAAGGATGTCTTCCCCTTCTTCTCCAGATCTCTTATTTCTCCCTTCTGGATGGGATGGCGGCTGCTGTGTTATGATTTCGCGTCTAGCCTCCTCATGGAAGTTGTCCCTTTTGACAAGACAGAGTCGGCGACAGCTATACGGCAGGAACTATACGCCCGGAAAAATGTTCCTGCCGTATAGTTGATCGTTAAAGCGTCTGTTTGCCTCCCTTGATTGCTTCTAAAAAGAGACTTGCTTGTTTTCGCCTCAATATTGTGTTTCCCTTGTTAAAACCTTTTGTTGATGTTCAGAACCTGAAACACATATTAACAACCAAGTTTTCTTTGCTACCGAAGTATTAGCATTAGGTAAAGCTAGAAAACGATCAAATCCAGAGGAAAACCATCAATAAAAATCATCAGAAATATGTCGAATCTCATAGCTATCAGCCACACATGTTGATGATGCGTGGATCAAGAGGAAATATGTGACTGCTCTCATGCCATTTGAGCCCACCAATTTGAAGAGCTTACAAGGTAGAAACAACTATCACCAACTGACTTCCAACGAAGTCATGCAAGAAATGGCTGCATTCAAAGTTGCGGCAAAGAACGCCAAGATGCTCATGCCCGAGCTATTGGAATGCAAAAATGTGTGAATGTTGCATTGTAGGCCAATGTCATAGAGAAAGATGAAGACGATAGGAGCTTTGACATAGTCTTCATGAGCTGTCCCGAGGAGGTCAAGCATGCTAATGGTGAGTACATGGAATTCTACACATTAAATTTTTGCAAGGACCTGACCATAGCAAAATCTAAACTTGAGCGCAAGAACGGGTCCAGTGGAAGAAAAGAAAATGGTCCAAAACCGAGGTCTTGCTACAATTGTGGTGACCGTATGCACTTTGTAGCCGAATTCCCCTATCAAAGTAGAGAAGATCATGGCGGAAGACTAGTTCTCAAAGAAAAGTCAAAGGCTCCTCGGAAGAAGCCATTTTTCAAGAAGAATGGCTCTTACAAGAAACAACCAAAGATTGTGTTGGTAGCCTAAGAGGAGTACTCATCCACTAGCAAAGATGAAGAAGGTGATGATAGTTCAAGAGAGCTGGCTACAAGAGCCACTACATCTACACCAACCGCTTCAATCTTCGATTCTCCAAATGAGAATATCTACAACAAGAACGCCACTTGCCTCATGGTAAGAGGTTCCGAGGTATCACGTACCATCACTTCCTTTCCTAAGACTACCATGAATACCGATATGGATGATACCACTAGTCTTAAGGTTAAGGAAGAAGTTATTGCATTGGATTGTTTTATAACTAACTTGCAAGGTGAATGAAAAATGCACTTTGAGGCTCTCATGAGTCAACTTTTGCACTCGGAAGAACTCCTTGAAGAAAAGGGCAGAATTGGAAGAGAGGATGCAATGGAAATTGCATCTTTGAAAAATGCTCTCGAAGAAGAAGAAATTTGGTCCTCTCTTAAAGAGAGACTTGATTCAATTGAGGAGTCCAATGACGAACTCTTGGACAAACTTGTGAAGGAACAGGATCATGCTATTGCTAAGATAAAGAAGTTAAAAAGAGAGAAGGTTGAATTTGGGGCTGCTCATGCTAGACATTCCGAGAATTAATTTTCTTGCAGGGCTATGCAATGGGTGCTTGATAGTGGATGCACAAGTCATATGACCGGAATCAAGGAGATCATCACAGATATGAGTGATGACCCACAAGTATATAGGGGTGTATCGCAGTATTTTCGATAAGTAAGGGTGTCGAGTCCAACGAGGAGCAGAAGGTGCTGGCTAGTGGTATAGATCATGAATTCTCTGCAAATACTTAGCAAACGAATTTTTAGGGTGTTTTGATATAGCAAGTAAACAAAGTACGAGTAAATAAAAGACAGTAGGAATAAATGCAGCAAGTGGCCCAATCCTTTATGCAGCAAAGGATAAGCCGGTTGTATTACTTAAGATGACCAAACGTTCTCGAGGACACATGGGAGGCTGTCAAGTGCTTTCGCTTCATATAGTTGATTAATCTTCTTTAGCTTGCTAAGTGTTGTGTGGGTGAACCTGTGCTAATGTACCGCCCCATCCAAGACTAATACATACTTGTGATTATACCCCTTGCAAACATCCGTAAGTACAAGAAAGTAATTAAGGTAGAAACCTAACCACAGATTTAAACTCTAAGACCCTTATGTCCCTTGTGCAATGGTTTCCTAACAGGGGTTCAGGTTTCTGTCAATCCGGCAACCCCTACGATTAGTAGCCAAGTACACAATGCATTCCCTAGGCCCATATAGGTGAAGTGTCATGTAGTCGACGTTCACATGACACCACTAGAAGAAGTACACCACAACTTAAATATCAAACTATTGAATCTTTCTCAACACAACTCCACTACCAACAACAAGACTTCTCCCATGTCCTCAAGAACAAAATGAACTACTCACAAGACATCATATGGATCATGATCAGAGATGGAATAATGATGTATAACAATCTGAACATAAACAATAATTCAATGGTTCTCTCAATAGCATCAACTACAAAGAGTAATCAACACCGGGAAAGTTTCCCCTATGAACTATGCAAGATTCAACGCAATTGTTACAGAAATATGGAGATGGTGATGAAGGTGGTGATGGTGATGATGGTGGTGATGATGATGATGATCCTGATGAATTCCAGCTTGATGGTGGTGTTGATGGCGACTCCCCTCTCCGGGAAGGAATTCCCCCGGCAGAAATCTGTCTGCCGGGGAGATCTTTCTCTCTCGGTGTTTTTCGCCCCGCAGAGGCGGAGGAATCTTTCTGTGGTCGCTCCTCGAGTCTTAGGGTTTCGGGAGGATGATATACACCAGAGGAGAGAGGTTGTAGTGGGCCAGGGTGGCCACACCACCTCCTAGTGCGGCCTAGGGCTGCCCGCACCATGGGGTGGTGTGGGCCCCCTATGGCCCATCTCCACTCCATCTTCTGGCTTCCTTAGTCTTCTGGAAAAATAGGATTTTCCGTATATTTTCCCGGATTTTCTTATCTTCGCGAATTTTGCCTCCAAAGAGCACCTTTTCCATCAGAACCCTAACTGCAACGGTCCACGCTCCAAAAGTCATCAACCATGCAAAAATAGATGAAATAACATAAGTATCACCTCTCAATATGAAATATATCAACGAATAATAGTGAATTAAGACATAGAATAGTGATGCAAAATGGATGTATCAATGAGGCCTAATCATGATCAAATAACTGTCTCCTATGGTGATAAGTCCAAGTCTAAGATATTGGGTCTTGGCAAGGTTGTGGTCGCCCACGATATTTCTCTTGTGGACATCATGCTTGTTGAGACCCTTGGTTATAATTTACTTTCTGTTCATGCCCTTGGTAAGATGGGATTTGCAGTTTTCATTGATGATGATATTGTGGTACTCTTGTGGAGAAAGTCTCTAAGGTCGCTCTCGTTGGGTACGTCGAAAATGACTTGTATATGGTGGAATTTTTGGGAAAACCACTACAGGTCCGATGTGCTTATTTGGAAAGGACGATGTAGGCTGGTTGTGGCATGATCACCTAGCCCATGTCAACATGAGAACTTTGCAAAGTCTTCACAAGGGTGGCCACATCCTTAGACCAAATGATAACATTTCCTTTACCAAAGAACGTGTTTGCAGGGCTTGTGTTGAAGGAAAGATGCACGATTATCCCCATCGAAGAAAGACTATCATATCGTCAAAGAGGATCTTAGAGCTTCTTCATGTGGATCTCTTTGGCCCTCCGACTCATGCAAGTCTCGGTGGGAAGAAGTATTGCCTAGTAATTGTTGATGACTACTCAAGGTATACATGGGTATATTTCTTCAAGCAGAAAAGTGAAACTCAACAAACTATCATCGACTTTTCCAATGATGTCCAACGACAACACAATGTCCCTATCTTGGCAATAAGAAGCGACAACGACTCTGGGTTCAAAAACTACACCCTGAATGAATTCTTGAGTGAAGAGGGGATAAGGCATCAATATTCTGCTGCATATACCCCTCAACAAAATGGTGTAGCTGAGAGGAAGAACCGAACCTTGATGGATATGGCAAGATATATGTTGGCTGAATTCAAGTCACCGTACAAATTTTGGGCTGAAGCCATATCCACCGCGTGTCACTCGTCAAACCGGTTCTACCTCTGCAAGCTCTTGGATAAGACCCCATATGAGATACTTACCGGTAACAAGCCAAATATTTCATACTTCCGGTTATTTGGTTGTAAGTGTTTCTTTCTCACTAAAGGAGTCCATTTGTCTAAATTCGAGTCTAAGGCTTTATAAGGTATTTTTGTTGGTTACAGTGCCGAATCCCACACTTATAGAGTCTACAACAAGACCATCGGGATTGTTTTGGAATCTTGTAGTGTGGTGTTCGAAGAAAATGACGGCCATGTGGGGCAAGTTCATGTTTGTGATACAGATGTTGAAATACCAACCGCCCCGTTGAGGAACCCCTTGTGGCGGATCGGGAAGGACAATGCTCTACTCAAGTAGAGCCCTCATCTACACAAGATCGACAAACCCCACCTGCTAAACCAACTACTGCACCGACACAACAATCTATTGAAGATCATCAAGCCAAAAGTCCCAGGACGGATTATCCGCCTAGGGAGGCCGAATTATCCAACCCTGCATCACCCTCTCTGTCCAGGAACAACGAAGCTGAAGCTGAAACTCCCAGGCCGGATTATCCAGCCCTAGAAGCTCAGAATAGCACCCTCCTGTTACGGGTGCTGATCAAGATTAAGGGCATGCTTCATCTCCAACTGCTAGTGCTGAACAATCTGTCGAACAAGCTAATAGTCAAGATGAAGAGCAAGATGATGATTTTATCCCTCCAAGGAACAATGAAGAGATTGAGATTCATCACAAGGCTCGAGCTGAAAGGAATCTTGAACTCAGAGGTCACACACTTGAAAAAGTTCAGGGTGATCTAAGAAGACATGTGTCCACAAGGAGTGAATTTGCGAAATTCAGCGATCATCAAGCACATATTTCTATGGTTGAATCCAAAAAGGTGTTTGAAGATCTTGATGATCCAGACTGGGTTGCGGCTATGCATGAAGAGTTTAATGATTTTGAGCGCAACAAATTCTGGAAGCTCATTGAGAATCCCAAAGAGTGCCGCAATGTTATCAGCACAAAGTGGATCTTCAGGAATAAGCAAGATTAGAATGGAATTGTTGTGAGGAACAAGGCAAGACTTGTGGCACAAGGATTTTCCAAAGTGGAAGGCATCGACTTCGGCGAGACATGTCCTCTAGTTGCTCGCCTTGAGTCCATTGATGTCTACGCACTTCTATTCTTGTAGACAGTTGTTGGGCCTCCAAGTGCAGAGGTTTGTAGAACAACAACAAGTTTTCCCTTAAGTGGATCTCCCAAGGTTTATCAAACTCAGGGAGGAATTGGTCAAAGGTATCCCCTCTCAAGCAACCCTGCAATCAAGATATAAGAAGTCTCTTGTGTCCCCAACACACCCAATACACTTGTCAGGTGTATAGATGCACTAGTTCGGTGAAGAGATAGTGAAATACAAGTGGTATAGACAATTATAAGTGGTAACGGTGATAGAAGATAGCTTGATGGCGTGGAAAAGACTAAGTAAAACTGAAATAAAGATAGAAGCAAGCAAACATGTAATTGATCTAATAGCAAACGGTGTTTCAGTGCTTAGAAACAAGGCCTAGGGATCATACTTTCACTAGTGAACACTCTCATATATATATATCTTCTCTTCATGATACTACTCTTAACTACTCTCCGGTTGGACACTCTAATCGATGGTAGGGCTATAACGGCACTCCTCAAAGTTCCCTTTCCCCATCTAGATAACCCCACACTGTCACCTTGAGCACTAGATGGTTCAAACAAACACCACAATTTCATAAAGACATCCAACTCCAAATATAACTCATAACAAGTATTTGTAATCTCTAGCCTAAGTGCCACCATGGTGTGCACACTGTCAACTTCACACACATGGGGAGAGCGGAGATCTATTAAAGCACTTGAGTAGCAAGGTAGATCTACTTGATTACAAAGCTCATGATCACAATATGATCATGCATAGAGAGAGATATGAACTAATAGATACCGGCAGAACCCTTAGCCTCGAGAGAGAACTACTCCCTCCACATCATGGGAATCAACAACGGTGATGGAGATGGTGGTGGAGATCAATGGAGATGGCTTCGGGGGCACTTCCCCATCCTGGCAAGGTGCCGGAACAGAGACTTTCTGTCCCCCGAATCTCTCCTTCGGTGGCGGCAGCGCTGCGGAACTTTTCGTGGCTGGAGGTTGGACGATTTAGGGTTTTTGCATCAGAGGCAATATATAGGCGAAAGGGATGGGTCGGTGGCTAGCCAGGGGGCCCACACCATGCCTTGGCGTGGCCTAGGGTTGCCCGCGCCAAAGGGTTGTGGCCACCATGAGGCCCCTCTCCTTCTTGTCTTCTGGCTCTGTGAATCTTCCGAGAAAATAATGACTTTGGCTCTTGTCCGGTCCAATTCCGAGAATATTCATTTTCTGAATTTCTGGAATAAAAAACAGCAAAAAACAGGCAACTGGCACTGTGGCTCTTGTTAATAGGTTAGTCCAAGAAATTATATGAAATGTACTCCAAAGTGTGGACAAAACACAAGAAAGTAGATAAAAATAAGCATGGAACATCAAAAATTATGGATACATTTGCAATGTATCATCCATCTGTATCCTCCTTGCTTATGTAGCTCATCATAACTTTAAATTACAACAAATGGATGTTAAAAGTGCCTTTCTTTAATGGTACATTACATGAGTTGGTCTATGTTAAGCAACCCCCGGGCTTCGAGGACCCCAACTTTCTAAATCCCGTCTACAAACTCAATAAGACGCTCTATGGCCTTAAACAAGCCCCACGTGCGTGGTATGAGCATCTTAAAGAGTTATTGTTAGATAGGGGTTTTGAAGTTGGGAAAATTGACCCCACTCTTTTTACTAAGAAGTTTAATGGGGAGCTTTTTGAATGCCAACTCTATGTTGATGACATTATTTTTGGCCCAACTAACCAAGCTTTTAACGATGAATTTTCAAAGCTTATGACTGACAGGTTTGAGATGTCTATGATGGGCGAGTTGAGGTTCTTTCTTGGTTTCTAAATCAAGCAACTACGAGAAGGGACTTTTATTAATCAAGAAAAATACATTCAAGACATGCTCAAGATATTCAGGATGACCGATCTTAATGGTGTTGCTACCCCGATGCAAACGAAGTGTCACCTTGAATGAAATCCCAATGGTAAAGATGTGGACCAAAAGGTATACCGGTCCATGATCGGCTCTATTCTTTACCTCTGCGCATCTAGACCCGGTATCATGTTGAGTGTAGGTGTGTGTGCAAGGTATCAAGCGGCTCCTAAAGAAAGCCACTTAGTGGTGGTCAATAGAATCTTCCGATATTTGGTTCATTCCCCTAATTTTTTTCTATGGTATCCCAAGGGCTCTAATTTCTCTTTATGTGGTTATATGGATTCCGATTGGGCTGGTGACAAGGATGATAGGAAGTCAACTTCTGGAGCTTGTTAATTTTTGGGAAGGTCTTTGGTGTGTTAGTCTTCTAAAAAAGCAAAATTGCATGTCTCTCTCCACCGCTGAAGCGGAATATGTAGCTGATGCAAGTGCGTGTACTCAATTACTATGGATGAGGCAAACTTTAAAGGAATACAGTGTTAATTGTGACAAAGTGCCTCTTTTATGTGACAATGAAAGTGCCATTGAAAGTGCTTAGAATCCAGTGCAGCACACAAGGACTAAACATATAGAGATCTGCAATTATCTTATTCGAGACCATGTTGCTCGTGGAGATATTGACCTATCTTTTGTGAGCACGAAGAATCATCTTGCGGACATTTTCACGAAGCCACTTGATTAAGCAAGGTTTTGTTATTTGAGGAATGAGCTAAATATCGTTGATTCAAGGAGCTTGACTTGATCTCCCTTGCATACTCACCTATATTTCATTCTTTATTTGATTTAGGTGTGGGCATGGATATAGGGGGAGTGTGGTTCTAATTATTGGGTTACCCCTCCCCCCATAATTCCGAAAGCAAGATAAATCATTTGTTTTAATATCATTTTGTGATATGTGATTTTATTAATAAGTATTGGCTATGAACCCAAGATACATCTTCGCGGTGTCATGCCACCGCCCTCTTCTTTATGAAGAGTTGGTTCTTTCAGTGGTTTTTATTTGCCCATCTTGTGTTCTTATGGAAAACACACCAACAATTGGATTTTAACTCTCTTGGTTTTTGCAATTCTTGGTGTAAACCTAAGCCCCTGAGCCATCTATCTTGCACACAAGTCCACTGTTTATCTTGTGAGGGTTTTGAGGGGCTATGCTGGCCTAATTTATGTGTAAACAGAATAATTGGTGAAGGCCAGATTATCCACTCTCTTGGTGGCCGGATTATCTGCCCTTAGTGGTGGTCGGATTATCCGACCCAGGCGGTTTCATCTACTTAGGGTTGGGCGTCGGGTGGAAATGCTCAAACAGAGCAGCCGGTCCACCCTGACCCCTGAACTCCTCTCCCAGCCGCCGCCGGCCGCCCCGGTCCTCCTGGTGCCGTTCCAGCCACCAGATTCTCCGGGCCCCCTAGATCTTGTTCGTAGTTTTACCGAGTACATTCTTCTCCGAGTTCTTCCTCCAATGAGTGAGGCTAAATTCCCCACTCTTATCTTTTGTATAGATGTTGTTGTTTGTTGGTGGAACTTGGTCTAGAAGTTGCTCTTGTGCCTTTTGCCTATTAGAAATCGTAGGCTAGCAACCATGTTCGCCGATCTATGTTTGAACTATGCATCTGACATGATCTGCAAAAAATTTGCTAAGGCCAGATTATCTGCCCCATGACTCATCCGGATTATCCGCCCCTGGCTCAGCCGGATTATCTAGCCTAGAAGGTTTGCACCTGCTGCAGTTTATATTAGCTTATGGTTTGACATGTGATTGACAGTTGTCACCCTACTATGTTTAACACTCCTCCTGGACTTGTGTGTGTTCTTATCTACTTGCTATCTACCTCATTCACTTCACATGTGTCTCTTGTGGGATCTCTCAGACATACAAGCGTCATCCTCGTGCTTGCCATTTCGGGCCCTCCGCCTACCAAGGCAGCTCCTACTCCGTATGCTTAGTGGAACACTTTAGGCACCAACTATGGTGAGCTCGAGCATCACTTGTTTCCGCGAGAGGCTACTCCTCCAGCCACCGATGACGAGGATGACAATGAGGAGGATGATGATGAGGGTGCCTATGAATAGGAAGAGGATGAGGGCGAGGAAAAGGATGAGGCGTGACCTCTTAGGACGCTAGCATCGCTCTTTTCCCTTTTTTGGTGTTCCGATGCCAAAGGGGGAGAATTAGTTCTAGTAGGTGTCGAGGGGATTTGCATGGGTCGGGCACAATCACATTTGACATTTTATCATTTTTCTTCGTTCTTGTTTGTGCACATTTAGCGTTGAAGTCTCCTATTTGCTATTTGGTTTGTTTGTGTGAGACTATGTTGGTCCATATTGTGTCATGAGTCTATGGATTCATCGTTATGGATTTATCGTTATGGATTTGTCACTATGGATTTCTTGAATTATCTATGTGGATGTATCGTTATATCTTTATTCTTGGAAGTCTAAGTATGGGGTTTCTTCAAAATTATCTATCATTATCTTATTGAGGACTTCATTTTGGTGGTATGGTACATCTCTCTCCCTAACTCATGATTTGTTCCTTAGCTTCCAATTCATGAAAAGGTACCGAGCCTATGTGTGTGTGCGTATTTGTATTCAAATGCAAACTTAAAATATGCACACATGTAGGGGGAGTCCTTTTTCATCCTTGGAATGATGTGTTAGTAGAGATATATTGCAAATCCTAGTATTGTCATCTAAAACCAAAAAGGGGGAGATTGAAAGAATATTTTATGAACCCTAGTATTTTGTGTGTTAGATAACAATGCCACGAATTATTTAATTGTGTGTTTAGTGTGCAGAACAATGTATCCATCCAAATACTGTAAACCAGAGTTTGGGGAGGGGCAGATTATCCGCCCCTACCAAGGGCCGGATTATCCGCCCCACCAAGATCGCCAACGCCAACAAGGCGCGTCATGCTGTATGGGGGACAGAGTTTCTCCCCGGATTAACCCGCTAGGTCCGGAGCATTCGCCCCACTAGGGGGCCGGATAATCCGCCCCACCAGGGGGCTGGATAATCCGCCCCTCCAAGATTTTTGGAGAAGTCAACAAGGCGCGTCGCGCGGTACGGGGGCAGAGATTCCTTCAGATTAACTGGCTAGGGCTGACACATTTGCCCGGGCCGGATAATCCGCCCCCAGGATTTTGACAAAGGCAACCAAGACGCGTCATGCAAGGAGGGGCCTGGACTTTTAGTCCGGATTATCCGAGCTAGGGCCGGATGTTTGCCCTATTCGGATAATCCGGCCCCCACTTAGTCCGGATAATCCGGCCCCCAAATCGTCCAAAGATAGTGTTTTGAGTGGGGCTATAAATAGCCCCTCACATCACCATTTCAGATCTCTTGGATCCTATGAAAAAGCTCTGCCTAGTTCATATCGATTCAAGCGCAATCTCCATCTTCAACCACTCAAAGGCTCCGGGCTTTGGAGAATCGAAGGAGAAGACTTTGATCTACATTGGCATCCATCAAGATCTTCACTTCTCCTCCATTCACTTGGAGGATTCTTGATATAGTGTTTCTTGCAAATCCCAAGATCTCAATTTCGGTTATTGATTAACTTGTTCTTGTGCTAGCTTCATGTCATCATGGGAGCCTCCAATTCAGTTGTGGATGTGTGCCCTAGTAGAGTTGTAAAGGCACCGATTCCCGCCTAGAAGGGTGCCATATAGTGGAAGGTGGATCGGGCCTTTGGTGGCGAGATCCATCGGAGAACAGGGTGAGGCCTATTATGGGATGGTGGTCTTTGTGCCGCCCACCCCTCCAACGCAGACGTACTTCCCCTAGCAAAGAAGGAACTGAGGTGAAACAAATCATGTGTCTCCGCGTGCTTCACTACGGTTACCTCGTTCCACTCTCTCTGTATTTACTTGCTTAGTAGTTAGGTTTACATATAGGGAAAATTTTCGTAGTTGCATATCTAGAGAATTTAGCTATGTGTTAAGCCTAAAATTGGAAAAAACGAAAAATTTGGTATAGCACCTATTCGCCCCCCTCTAGGTGTCCATACGATCCATTTCAATGTTTACCATATTCTGCTTCTTCTTTGCCATTTAATAGTCAATTTTGCCTAACCACTGCGTCCCGGAGAGCGCAAAGAGAAGTCTACTTTATGTAATTGGTGGAGTCCTCATATCTTAGGGTTTGCATATTGTTCGTGTTCTTTTGGCATATATGTCTTTGTTCCTAATGTGAGGACATTTAGATTTTTGTTCTCCATACTGCCTTTGTTTTTTATTTGTTCCAAATGTGAGGAATCCATAGTAATTTCTCAAAAAAAAAAGGAATTCACAGTAATACCTTCTTCATGATAAATTGGACATATTATGCGATGGTGCTATTATTGTGTTATGGAGTAAATGACATGTGTGATGGAGGGTCTCACGGTGGCCGACCAGATTCTGGCAGCATGTGGGGCTGGATGTCTCGTGCAGAGCAGGGTTTCACACACGTATTATGAAGCTTTCTTCGGAGAGAATTCGACACTACTCTTAAATATGATTTCTTATTGACACTAAAATTATTTCTCTTCCCTATTTGACCACTTGTGTGAATATTTTGCCGACACTGCTGTCAGTTCTGTTAAATCATTCCGTCAAATTTTGCCTGTCTGGACCCAAATACCCTCGATTTCGTCGTCTGATTTATGCATGTCTCTAGAAATCGATTGAACCAACACTCCCCGAGCTCACACCCATCCTTGTCCCTGCCTCACGCACCCACCAACCTAATCCCTAGCAGCGTCGGCGTGGTGATGGTTTCCTGCTTGCTCGCCGTGGGGGTGGGGGCAGTGGCGGTGGCACGAGCCGAGGCACCATGGACCGAGCGGAGGGCAAATGACTGCGGCTGCCGGCGAGGATGGGGTAGACCTGCGACAGCAGCATGACGGAGCTGGGGCTGATGAGCGCGGATGGCCGTGGCTGCGGGCGACGATGGGGCGAACCCATGACGGTTGGGCGCGGCCGGCGACGGTGGCGTGACGGAGGTGGGGCTAAAGAGCGCATACGGCCGTGGCTACCGGCAACGATGGGGCGAACCCACGATGGTTGGGCGCCCCGGCGACGGCGGCGTGACTGAACTAGGCTGGACAAAGACCTAGGTTGGGCACGGCGGACGACGAACCGTGACCAAGTTGGGTCTAGGCAGCGCGGTCGGGATGTGTGGTTCCTGTGCGCGTGAGTTGAGAGATTAATTCCAAACTTAATTAGCAGAGAACGAAGTGGTGTTTTTTTACGGATTAGAATTGAGGGGCAGAAAACACATCACCGAATCTTAATAATTGAACATATTGAACATGCATGGGCAAGTCTCAGTAATCGGTTCCATCACACGTAAACACTATATGCTTTGAATTATAATGGGTTTCATCACATGTACAACAACATTACAATATTTCTTGTAATTTTGTCACATTGTGCATTACGGGATCATATTGGAAACTAGTGTCAAATAAGAAATTCTCTCTACTTAATAAGGCCCGACCATTCTAGGTGAAGAAAATTCCACGGAGGTTGCCAATGCTCAGCTTCATCAGCTCTTTTTTTTTAGATCTTCATCAGCTCTTGGTTGTTTGCTTGGTGTCTCTTGTTTATAAATTCTTAGCCTGTTCAAGCAGCTTAATTTTCTGATTGTTAGTTTGACAGTCTCAACAATAGTTGGTACCTTTGATGGACTCCTGTACAAAGCCAAGAGTTGAGATGAGCTAAAACATATTTTGGTTTAAGTAAGGTAGGATTCACCAGTTGATCATAATAAAACATAGTCCAATGGACCGTAATTTGTTATGGATGAAGAGCTGCAGAAAAATATAAGGGAAATCCGGTCTACAAGATTCTGAAAACTAAAATTACAGTGTTGTCTTTCCTCATTTACGTGTCTTAGCTCTTGTAAAACCTAGTATATACCAAACTGTAACATGTTCAAGATAAAGATCTGACGCGAAAACCGCAAGCAAAAACAAGCGCTGTGAAAAAAAGCTGAAATAACAATTTTACAAGGAATGAATTAATTAAATTTCATATCTTATAAAAAACAGGCCAGCACAAAAGTTGTGTGAAGAACTAAACCAGGGACTGACCTTGGCTGATGCCACCCGCTAAGAGCAAGTACAATAAAGCCATGTCAGCTGGCTATAAGAAGTAAAATATAGTATTTGTGCTGAGTTGGAAGAGAGAGAAGAGAAGCTGGTTGTACGTTAAGGCCTTTGACAATGGAGGGTTTCTTAGCACGTTACCATAGGCAAAATAAATGTTAAGATACCCCTAGGCCTTTTACAATGGGGTGTATCTTAACATTTTTTCATAGAAACAATTAAAACTTAAGAAACAACTATGACAATGGAGTGTTCCTTAGTTGGTGTTTCTTAGGATAGTTGCATTTAATGATTTTAGTTTCATGCATGAGTATGATTGGATTAGCCATTCTTTTTGCCTATGATAGCGTGCAAGGGCTGTATCTTAGCTAAGATACAACAACCTTTTTTTTCTTCAATAAATAACATGCCATATAAACAAAGTACCTATGATATCACGCCAAGAGACACCCATTGTGAAAGGCCTAAGAGTCAGCTCTAGCACGTGCTCCTAGGTGCTTGTGAGAGCGAATTGTGGCCACATTTTAATAAAGTAGCACATCTTTGTGTCCAACTATTATACGTGTTAGCTATATGACTGACTATAGATGATGTGACAACATCTTATAGCCAACAACTGGCTACACTATTAAACTTGCTCTAAACCCGCTAAACCAGGCCAGCACAAAATTTCATATCTCTCCCGCTCGCAAACCAGACGAGAAAGTTCCCGGCTGCTCTTTCTGCCACTATCTCTCCAAAAGGTTGGACGAAATAAATGACAACTAGCGCATGCAGCAACAAAGAAAAGAAAGAAAATAAAAAGGAAAACTGGGCACAAAATATATGGAGAAGCAAACCTGACCTAGGTCACCTAGCAAAGCATAGGCCGTTCGCAAGTCTCAGATACTAATCGGGCGGACAAAAGATTTGACAGCTGCTGAAAAAGAAACAGTCGACCACATTTATCGAATCCGATTTAGACTTGCAGGTTTCAACTCTATATAAGTATTCATGTTGCAACTTGATCTGCAACTCCCTCACTTGCTTCCTCTCTTTGCTACCTCTAACTTTACTCTATCTTCTCGTATACTTATATGCTCGAGGCAAAAGTTGAAGCGATTCCGTTAAACAGCACTTATCTCTATGCTCTTGGCCCTAAAAAAATGGACAAGATGCTTTAAGATGTAATTCTTTGAAGATCCCCTTGAAACACTGTTATAAGTAAGCATTGGGTAAGTTTCTATGCCTGGAAGCTGGTGAGATACAGCTAGGACAGATTTGCTTAGTATTCCAGATAAGTTTTGAGTAAAGAGCGGCCCAGCTGAAATTGTTCAGCTACCTACCATTCAATGTATAGCATCCAACATATTGACCAACGCTAACCAAATCCTACCCAACAACTTGCCTACGCTCCCTCAGGAAGTCGTGTGTTAAAATTTGCGAGAGTAGTGGCTTTAGTTTTTTCGGGCCTTTGGGCGTTAACTTCTGCTCAATTAGTGAAAATGGGAAAAACATTTTCCTTTGTTTTTAAACTGTTCTTCTCTTTTGCATCGATCCCATGTTCCTCATTGATAACGGCAGTGGGCTTTACAATGCAGTGTCAAGGATCCGAATTCTCGTAATCTACACTGCACGTAGATCGATCTATGGGATCCCAACGCTTCATGTGGATGCTGGATGCATTCGCCAATTTGCTATCGATCATTTGGTCATAACATCGATTAGAGAAGGCACGTTTTTTCATGTTGGGGAGAACGTATACTAAATAATAAGCCTATGTCCAGCTACTGCCCAAAAAATATATCTGTGTCAGGAGATCGAATCTCTAGCTAATTAGTCAGACTTTGGGAGAAACCAAACTGTCAGTAACTTCTGACCCTTCTACACAGCTGACCTCTTCCCATCAATTAACTACTGGACAAGAAAGACATGTCGAGACTTGCGCAAGAAATCAATGCTGCCTAGATTTGCTAATTAGTTTGGGTTGAAGAGAAAACAAGCTGTCACTGACTTCAGAGTTCTGGCCCTTCTAGCACAGTTAACCGCTTCCCATCAATCAACTACTGATGGACCAAAGATATGCAGAGATTTGGTAATTACCTAGGCTTCGAACCAAGCTGCCAGTAACTTGAGACCCTTGTACAGTTGACCTCTTCCCATCAGTTAACTGAAGAGATTTGCCCAGGAGTACCGAAGAGATTTGCTCAAGATGTTAATGCAGTCAAGCTGCAAGATCGATGCTAGCAGTGCAAGTCAGCGGTACAGCTGGATGCTGCCGTGATTACAGAACTTCCCGTCGAACCACGTACTCAGCAATTCACAACCCAAAACCCGCGTTAGGCGTGGAAAGACACGGAGGACCTCAACTCCCTCCACCGCTATATACCCATGCAATCCCTGCTGCTAAGCATCCAACTCATCCACCGAGCTCACTCACAATGGCCGTTAGCACTAAGCTTGTAGCTCTTGGATTTGTCGCCCTCGTGAGCATTGGGTTCACGAGTGCTTCACGTATGCTAGCTGCTTCATCCAGTGCCGGAGGAGGGGGCGAGGGAGGCGGGGACGGTGGCGGTGGAGCGGGTGCAAGTGGATATGGCGGAGGAAAAGGCCAAGGTGGCGGCTTAGCAACCGGTGAAACCTATGGGTATCCTGGTTACATGAATAACTATGCCCACGGAGCTGGTGGAGGAGGAGGAGAAGGTGGCGGTGGTGGTTCGAATGGTGGAGCCGGATCCGGTTCTGGGTCTGGCGGCGGCACCGGCACTGCTGCCAGTGGTTTAGCATCAGCCCCTAGTGGCAATGGGTTCGCCACTGCTAACGGTAATGGTGGGGGTGAGGGCCAAGGTGCTGGCGCTAATGGGTCTAGCGGAAAAGGAGCCGGAGAGGGCGGTGGTGAAGGATCTGGTGAGGGTAGCGTAGCAACAGCTCCTTCTGCTGGTGATTTCAGCCACTCTGGTGCCGCCGGCGGTGGTACTGGTGGTGGTGGTGGGAACAGTGGAAATGGCGGTGGAGAAGGGAGTGGAGCTGGAAAGGCAGGCAATGACGGCACTTCAGGTAGTGCCAATGGTGAGGGCAAAGGCAGCGGTGGTGGCATAGCTAAAGGTGTCGCTCAAGGGCCAAGCCTTGGAGTTGGGTCTGGTTCCGGCTCCGGAGCTGGACAGACCGGCAGCGATGGCTCCTCTGGCACAGGCTATGCTGCCGGTACCGGTGCCGGCGGTGGTGCCGGCGCAGGTTCAAGTGACAATGGGGGGACCGGCAGCGGTGGAGGCGCCGGGTCAGGATCCGGTGGTGGTGGATATTAAACTTCCTTCTTTGAACAAGCTAGAACTGGAGCCCAATGCGCACTTTTAGTTTCTTCATTTTACTATTTCATGTTAGTTAAGTCTCTCTATCATTTTTAGGGTTTTCTTTAGGCTCCTAATAAAGGGCTCCATACACGGTTCTTGTCGAAGTAGCACCTAGGTAGTCCAGCAAATCACCTGAGATGTAATCACTATTGTGGTCGACCAATATCAATATGCCGATTCTTCTCTACAGTTGTCATCCATGGCACGTTGTTCTTGCATGTGATGATCCTTACTATGTTGACCACCACTGAATCATGCACGTATGCACACAGAGAAGTAAACAAATGCTACCTAGCACATCTACATGTATATTTATAGTACCAACCGTATTCCATAATATAATACTCCCTCCGACCTATATTAGTTGACTTAGATTTTTTTAGATTCGGATGTATCTAGTACTAAAATATGTCTAGATACATCCGAATCTAGACAAATTCAAGTTAACTAATATGGGTTGGAGGGAGTACTAGATTTAGGGGTGCGTCTTGGCGCACCACCTCATGACTCTCACACCGATTTCTATTTTATATGACGCAAAAAATAGATGAGAAAACAGTCAAAGTGTCTATGAATTGTAGCTTTTCTATATTATTTGGAGTTTCATACATCGGAACAAAAGAAGAAAAAGCAGTGTGATATAGCATAATTACACAATAGAGAATTTAACTCGATAAAATAGAGCAGTATGTTAATCTCATGTAAAAGAAATGGGCACATAAGCATTCGGAAGGACACATAAGACCCAAAAAATAACATATGTAGCCGCCGCCCTCGTCCCGTGTCGCCCCCCGCGCGGGCGACGGGGACGATCTCCCGTCGCCGTCGCCGGCCAGCCCCAATCCCTCTCCCTCCTCCTCCCCGCCGCCGCTGATGGCGTCGCCAGGCAAAGCCTGGGCGCTGGCGGCGAGGGGGGGGGGGGGCCCTTCCCCCGCTCATGGAGGCGACGGCGCGGGCCGGGTGGCCATGGTGGGCGGCCTGCTCGGCGAGGGGCACGCCGGCGCGGCTTCTGCTGCGCGGAGACCTTGCGCCGGAGTGTGGACAGCGGTTGCCCTCGACGGCGGTGGTGACGGCCTAAGCTCTGCTAGGGTTTTGGGAGACGTCGTCGGGATGGCGGAGGAGATGGTGGCAGCGCGGCTACAAGCTCTGTGGTGAGAGTCGCAGCGGCCGGCTGGGTGGAGAAGAAGAGGAGGCGTTCTCTACTCGTGCTGGTGACAAAAGGTGTCAGGAGGGCACAGGGTGGAGGGGATTGGGAAGAAAAATAGGAAGATGCAGGATTGGGGGAAAGGCACCCACGAGTCTATCCACTAGGTTTGGGCCTTTCTTTGCGCTGCCCTTTTCGCATGCGGGTTCGCACAGACTAATCGGCACCAAATATTCTACCCTTTACGGTCACTGACAGATGGATCTGGTGAATAGTAGACACGAAACGGACAGAGAGGATCTGCTGGCTGGGGCGATCGGGCGGCCGAAAATCGCTGATTTTTTAGGGAGGCCATGGGGTGCCCTTCGTTTATTTCTTTAGATGTTTTAGCAGTTGTAAAACAAATATATCTAGACATATTATAGTGCGTAGATTCCGTGAAACTACGTACTAAAAGGTGTCTAGATACATTCGCTTCACAAAAGAAAAACATCATATATTTTAAAATAGATGGAGTAGAAAATAGGATTGCAACTCTCCAACCAAATAATCTTTGACTCATACACTACAGTGAACAGACGATATGCTAATGCTAGATTGTCATCGGTGTAGGGCTTCGTCCCCGTCGGCGTAACACGTCGTCGGCATAGACTCATTTGTCGTCTGTGTAGGAAAGCCGTCGGCATAGCCAGCTAGGCCAACGCCATAGGCTAGATGGGTCCCACTAGACGGCTAACAACCGTTTGGGTACGCCGATGGCTTAGATTTCGGCCTAGTTTTTTTAATGTTTTTATATTTTTTGAATTGTTTGACTCGTTAATTTCACGGGGATATTTTAAACTTTAAGTACGCTTAATTTCAGGTTAAATTGCACTCATGGTTAAACTTTTTGATAATACTACCATATCAATCCTATTAACCCTTGGACCATGATATCAGACGTCTTTATTTTTTAAATTATTCCAAACAATTATTAAGTAAACAATAATCAATAAGTAATAATAATCTTGAATTCAAATAACAATAACTTGATTTTACTTTTTTGGGCCTTTTTCTATTTAATATGGAATAATTCATATTTTAAATCCGTAAATCAGAAAGTTCAACAAATAATATGTCTAAATTGATCAGAAATATGAGTGGAATCCAAATATGACATCGATATCATCTTTCATGCATCAATCTTTTTTAACACTGCACCAACTGAACCTAAATCGCGATTCTAACCATAACATTGGTCATTTAGTCTGAAACTATGGTAGCTCATTTCTGATAAGAAATTTTGAGATATTTCTAATATTCCAAGTTTGATATTTTTCCTTGCAACTATGTCACATAATATGACACCACACGAATGTTTTATATTTTTTGGATCTTTTTTTTAATTTCTTATAAACGTTTCAAACTATGGTCAAAATAGCAGGCACAAAGATTCTTAGCTCGTGGTTGAGCCTCGCCAAACTTGCAGTGGATCTCTATTGAAATAAAATATTATGAACCTAAAAATGATTTTTCCAAAAAATCATGAACATTAGAACATGTAAATGTAGTTCAAATCTGACCCACTTCCTACCACCTCAGCAGGAATTTTTTTTTTCATGAAGGTGTGAACAGAAAAGTTTAAGATAGTCATGTTGGGACATTCTCCATAAAAGGTGGTCTCGTATTTTTTTAAAATAGGGTGGTACCATTTTTGAAACTTTCTTTTGATGGTTGCTCCATAAAACACCCATTTTTGGCACTCATAAAATGCAAAATAGCTTTTTGGTGCCTCATAAAGGAAAAGTTCCTCCTGCAATATTGTTCACCATCTCAAGATACACATGTATGCACAATATGAGAACATTATCACAAACTATACCGCAAGCCTAACCATAACATTGGTTCTTTGGCCTGAAAGTCATGAAACCTCAAACATGATGCTCATTTCTAAGAAGGAATTTTTGAGATATTTTCAATATTTCAAGTTTAATATTTTTCCTTAGAACTAAGTCACATAATATGACACAATCGTTTTTGAATTTCTTATGCCCGTTTCAAACTATGGTCAAAACGGCGGGCATAAAGATCATAGCACGGGACTGAGCGTCACTAAAATTGCATTGGATCTCTGATAAAATAGCATATTGTGAACCTAAAAATGATTTTTTCCAAAAAATTATAAGTATTCGGTAGTTCAAATCTAACTCACTTCCTACCGATTCAATAGATATTTGTCTTTTTCACGAGTGGTGGACGGAAAGGGTTAAGATATCCTGGTTGGTATATTGTCTATGAAAGGTGGTCTAGTATTTTTTTAATGGGATGGGACCATTTTGAAACTTTTATTTGACGATTTCTTCACAAAAGACCCTGTTTTTTGACACCCGGAAAATAGAAAATGACTTTTTTGTGCGACAAAAATGAAAACTTCCACCTACAACTTTGTTCGTCATCCCAATATACATATATGTGCACAATATAGGAATATTATCATAAACGATGCCACGATTCTAGCCATAACATTGGTTCTTTGCCTGAAAGTCATGAAACCTTGAACATGATGCTCATTTCTGGGAAGGAATTTTTGAGATATTTGCAATATTTCAAGTTTAATATTTTTTCCTGTAACTATGTCACATAATATGACACTACGTGAAGGTTTTATATTGTTAGGATATTTTTTAAATTTCTTATGCCCGTTTTAAACTATGGTCAATACTGTGGGCATGAAGTTTCTTAGCTCGGACTTGAGCCTCGCTAAACTTACAGTGGATATATGATTAAATAGCATATTGTGAACCTAAAAATGATTTTTCCAAATAATCATGAGCATTATATCTTATAACTGTAGTACAAATATGACCCACTTTCTACCGCCTCGGTAGTAATTTGGCTTTTGCACGAGTGGTGAACTGAAAGGTTTTAGATACCTCGATTGGGACATTTTTCATGGAAGGTGGTCTAGTATTTTTGAAAAATAGGGTGGAAACATTTTAAAAATTTCATTTGGTGGTTACTTCACAAAATACCCCGTTTTGGCACTCGGAATATAAAAAATGGCTTTCTGGTGAGACAAAAAGGAAAACGTTCCTACAACATTATTCGCCTTCCCAAGGTGCACATATGTGCATAATATGGGAATATTCTGACAAACTATGTCGCCATTCTAGCCATAACATCGGTCATTTAGCCTGAAAGCCATGTAACTTCAAACATGATGCTCATTTTTAAGAAGGATTTTTTGAGATATTTGTAATATTCCAAGTTTGATATTTTTCCTTACAACTATGTCACATAATATGACACCACGTGAAGGTTTAACATTGTTTGGATCATTTTTTTGAATTTCTTATGCCCATTTCAAACTATGTTGAAAACGACGGGCATGAAAATTCTCATTTCAGGGTTGAGCCTCGCTAAACTTGAAGTACATCTCTGATGAAATAGCGTATTGTGAAATTAAAAACGATTTTTGCAAAAAATCACGAGCATTATATTATGTACGTGTAGTTCAAATCTGACCCACTTCCTACTGATTTGGTATAGATTTGTATTTTTTATGAGAGGTGGACGGAAAGGTTTAAGATATCATGGTTAGAACATTATTCATGAAAGGTGGTCTAGTATTTTGGAAAAATAGGGTTGTACCATTATGAAACGTTCAATTGGTGCTCATTTCACAAAACAGTCCATTTATAGCACTTAGAAAGTGAAAAATATGTTATACGAAAGTATATGTAATGTTTTATTCAACATAAATGTATAATATTTGAGTTTAGATAGGTAGATCTTAATTTTATGAAAATTATGATATATTATTTGTATTTTTATGAATTAGAATGATTTAGTTATGTTTTTTGTAGGATTAATGTGGCAAAAACGGAAAATAGATATGCCGATGGCATTTGGGTAGGTGTGAAACCTATACCGACAACTAAGCCATCGATGTAGATTTGACGCCGTCGCGCCGCCGTCACGGCCAAGCCCCTACACCGACGGCAAACCTAGGTCGACGGTCACGTTGATGGGCTGCCCAGCTCGGGGCGTACACCAAGTCGTCAGCATAGTATATGGTCGTCGGCGTCTTGACCTGTTCATGTAGTAATATTAAGTTTTGTAACAAACTTTTGCTGGTTTCAGACAGGTCTTTTTCGATATGAACTGCCGATCGAGCCGGCCTGGTCTTGTATGTTCCTTTTTTATCTGGTTTATTACTACATTTGCTTATTTTTTATGTGCACAATGTCGACGTGAGAAAAAAGGGACTTACGAGAAGCACAAAAAGTTCTAGTAAAAAATTGAGACTTAGATAATGATGTATTTTACCAAGGGATGCGACTCATCGATGAATCAAGTGCCCGATGGGTGGAACTCTCCTCCATCGGTGGATTATCTTCAAAGGGGAACTATCACTCTGAGGCGCACAAAAGGCGCCCTCGAATGCGTCTGATGCCCGTGGAAGCGAGGCGTGAGGCTAGTCGAAGCCTCGACTTCTTGTTCATGTTGGTGGATTTGCAGGGAAACATGGTACCCAAAATTCTGCAAGATGCCCGTTGGAGATATACTTTCCGGGTATACCCACTGTGACTCGCTGACCAAGGTGGCCCACTTTCGGATTAGAGCTATGCTTCACGGGCGGCCTAATCAGGGAGAGAAGTTGGAAGCCCATCCGACTATGGGAAGGCCCAAAAGATTTACTGACTTAGGCTTGTAGTGTTACTTGTAGTCCAGGATATACTATGTAACTGACTCTGTATCATAGTCGGATAGGACTCTCGTGTAACCCTAGGACCGTATGACTATATAAGCCATCCTCGGGATAGGCCTTTAGGGAAATAGTCAATTGACAATCACAACCTCAACTCGCACAGGAAAAACCTCTCTTGTAATCTGTACTTCTCGGCCGTATTACTAGATTGCTAGCACGAGTAGGATCCGTCCACTTCAGGCGGATTCGAACCTAGGTAAAGGTTGTGTGCTCACCATCTCGGAACACTGTCTTCTCATACCCCATATTTTTCCATGCCCCGAGGATCCCCTCATTGTGTACTTGTCTTCAATCGGACGACAGTTGGCGCCTACCGTGGGGCAGTTGACTTTTGGAGCTGCGTTCCGAACAGAATCTGCACGAATCAGAATTGGTGAAACAATCACCGTCGGCCGGGTCCTCTACGCCAGCGACGTACCTCTTTTCCTTCTCGACGAGACTTGGATTCCGGCAAGGGAACATGTGACCATCTACACAATCATGTCTTTTGCCGAGATCGATGCCTACCTCGGTTTCGTTGAACCTGCCCATCCCACACCAGCAGTGATGATAGAGGCAGAAGAAACTTCTGGATCCACTCTGTCTGCGGAGGCGGCAGAATTCTGGGTCCTAGAAAACCCTAATCCCACCCAGCTCGCACCTAAGGCGGAGATAGTGGAGAAGATCGCATCTGTAGATGATCTCCCTAAGGAGGCCGAATCTCAGGAAAATCAAAGAAGCAACATCTCCGGATCTAGCTCTGCCGATGTTGGAGCAGGACAATCACTCATGTGGCACACCGTAAGGCAGATGCTGCTGCACTGCAACGCTAGTATGGATGCTATCCTTAAGATCATCAAGAGCTTCGATGCAGCTAACAAGGAGAGCTACAATTACCTCATAGCACATGGATCGCACTTCGTCGGATATGTTGGCTCTAGATATGGCTCTATTGATGCTGGAGATGATAAAAACTCGATGCTGGACGCAATCAGAATAAACATCGACACACCGGCCTCCCTAGGAGATTCCATGACATCGACATAATATGAACAGGATCCGCAGTAGAAAACAGAAAAAATTCTTTGATGGAATCCCAAA
Organism: Avena eriantha; assembly: GCA_910589775.1. Classification (NCBI taxonomy): domain Eukaryota; kingdom Viridiplantae; phylum Streptophyta; class Magnoliopsida; order Poales; family Poaceae; genus Avena; species Avena eriantha. The sequence goes on along the minus strand of OU342745.1, from coordinate 73,297,548 downwards.
AACTACGTGGGATCTATCTATGTAGTTATGTGGTAACGGCCAATGCGTAGAGAATACATACCCTTTTAGACCGTACGCGGTTAATGTTCCAAGGGGAACGTGGTTGATGTAGTCGTACTCGTAGCCGACCTCAAGGTTACGAAGCTCCTCGCAGGTCACCCCTTGCTCCTTCTTCATCGTGCAGCAGCTCCGGCTCATGACATTTAAGCGCCCCAAGTGTTGCGCCTCGTGTCTTCGTACACATCCGGTGCAGGATGAGACCTCCGGCTCCCCGATCCCACTGGGAGTATGGAAGTTGATATCCGTCTAGGAATCCTTGCAGCGCAACGACGTACTGCGGGTGTGCCTTGTTCACACAGCCCAGACTTGGGGCCATGGTCACAAGGGCTAGAGAGAGAGGGAAGGAGGAAGTCAACCAAAGGACTTCTCCAATTGATGGTGTGTCTCATCCCACCCATGGGCACCCCTTTATATAGGGGGAAGGGGTGTGCCCTCCCCTTTGGGTTCCCCATGTGGGACTATTCAAGGGAGAGGGGGGAGGCGCATGGGCTGGCCGGCCAGGGATGGGCCCCACCCCACGCACATCCCTAGGCTCGCCGGGTGGGCCCCCTTTACGTGCCTAGGCCTTGGCCCTTTGTCCCTTGGCCCTTCCTTCCTTCGGTTTTCCCTCATGGGCCCTTTTTTCCTAGGAAGTTTGGCCCATTAGTGGAATACCCCTTCAAATTAGATTTTAATATTATATTTAATATTAATTATACTAATTAATATGTAAATACATATTACAAAACCTGATTCAACCTGAAACACCTTTCGGTTCCCCTTTCTATATCCTCTGAACAACTTTGGAATTCCCGGAATGATTCCGTTCCTTTATTCTTTCTCCAAACAGTTTCAGATTTCTCCACGGAACATTTCCGGCTTTCTTTTTCTCTACTATGATTCCTTCTTACGAATGATCGCTCTTGTACCCTTAAGTGTTTCCTCTCACGGCTCGGGAATGCTCTAGACATGATCTGTATCAATGATCAACAGAGGGACCAGGGATATCCATGTGACCCCTATGCATTCCTGTGACAATGTCGTTTGAACCGCAAAATGTAGCATCCAATTCCTTTTGTTTATTGATACGACTTGTCCGTGATCTGATCATTGGTATCACATACCTTGTTCAATCTCGTTCACAACAAGTTCTGTTTTCTTGTTACCGTGATATTGCGTCCCTGTGACCGAGTCACATGTTGCAACATTTATGGATGTAATCTCACCAAACCGGCCGTATGTATCTTTACCCGTCTTGTGGATGAACAAATCCCGGTCTTGCAGTCACATGTCATCTACTATTCCTTCGGAATACCCAACGTACACCTTTATGGCAACCATATTACTAGATGATGGTTGATGCAGTCTAAGCAGCGCCGGGAAACAGTGAGTAATATGAGCTCACTGTCTAAGGAAAAGGAGTCTAGGTATAGCTGTTACAACAATGAACTTATATGACTTGATCGTGTTGCAATCCTTCGAGGAATGTCCATCACATCATTCTCCAATGATATGACCCCGTTGTCAGTTGGCATAAATGCCCATGATCTTGAAACCCAGATCATCCTCATGACCAACAAACTAGTATGAATAGAGGCTACTAGGGACTTGGTTGTTTCATACCACACCTGTAGCAATGTTTCTACTTGGCACAGTTATAGCACAATATGAAACTATTATAAACTAATTGAGATATGACAATAAAAACCTATTTATTATTTGCCTCTAGGGCATATCTCCTTCAGTCTCCCACTTGCACTAGAGTACAAATAATCTAGCTCGCATTTTACTCATATAAACCATATACCATATGCGTTTATAGATCATGCATGCTCATGAAAACGTCATGTCCATGTCCTGTTTTACCAGATCATTATGTCTTTTGCAAATCGTTAATGTCTTCCTAATTTTGACATTCACACCATTATCGTATAATGGGTCGAAGTATTTGTTTGGCGACAAAGTGAGACTTTGTTTCTAGTGTTTATAATAACGGTTGTTTTCACTGTTGTCATCTCAACTTCGAAACACACTTTGCTATCCTTTGTGTATATACTGTAGTCATGGCAGCAGAACGAGGCCAGATTCCAGGAGCTTACAGTGACTTTAGATCAACCTCGAGGGCTTTCCCATGGGCAGTGGGCCCTGGGACACATCATTCTACGTTAAAAGCGAACTAGCCTCTCCATAACATTATATATCACATCAGATGGAACCTTTATACTTCTATATCTATGTAGATCCTAGTGCATGAAATGCAACTATGCCACTTACATTACTTCTTGCCATTTAAGTACAAACTTAATTCTGGTTTAGTGATCAACTCATGAATCACTTAAAGACACATTCTTATAGTTCAGACTTTGTCCTGCCAACCAGAACCTCCGGTCACATTATGTCGAGTATATAACATGGTTGTATGGAAGAACCTATGACTGAGGCATAGGAGATGCAACGCATCTTTTTCTTTCATCCATAGTTGAAATACTAACTTAATGCTTCATACAACAAGAACTACTTTCTTACCTTGTTCCATTGTGAGCTTCTTCAGAATCATTGCTTAGGACATTCTGAACATCTTTTAGAATCAAGTCCAGGAAGCTTTCGACATTCAGTGTTTATTAAACTCACCAATCTATCTCCATAGATCTTATTGTTTAATAACTTCAACTTCATCCTTATTTATCTAACTTAAATATTATTAACACCAATCACATCATTCACATATGTCGTCCATATACCCTAGAATGATTTCACGCTCCTACTCAAATATGACATTCATGTTTGAGATCCAAAGATTTCACTTAGCTCCCACTCAAAATATGTCAGCTACATATTATGAATTAGCCAAGCTGATTTGCTCCCACTCAAAACCAGGTCCTCTCGACAATCTTGGACATTCCAAAATTCTTTGTTCATCATCAATTTGAGAATTCCAATTACGAGACTTCAATATCCATATATTTCTAGTGTAAATCCAAAAGACTTAAGCATCACTACTGTTGTAGTCAACTCCTTGAATTTGTCCAAACTTGTGACAAATCGAGCTTTTTGTCATTCATTAAGTCTCATTTCCTTCTTATCACTTTGCAGTCATTCAAAAATATCAAGTAAACTTCTTTACTTTAATAAGATCATGTAACATGTTACTTTGCAATCTTAAATGTAACTTAATATAGGATTTTATGACTCCTAGTCATTTCTCGTACTCAGGTCCATCACGCTTCTTTGTAATTTGCAGGTATGTCTTGTTCAAAACATCACGAGTGAATCAATAATATAATTCCGCAAACTTGTAGAGTATATAGTTGAATCCTACTTTCTTTAGTAAAACTATTTATTTGAAACTTTATGATCATTATCATTGGTTTATCCTCTATTTGTAGAGTTTGGTTTCACGAAACAAATTCCGCTGCGCCACTCAACAATCTAGAGGTAAGGTCTAATACCTTGTTTTGATCTTTTAATTTCTTCCACCTGTATATTCATCAAGACACGTCAACTTTGGACAACAACAGGTTTGCCCCTTTTGTGGAAGATGCATTCATAGCTTCCTAAGAATGCTCTACAAAGACTTGTTTATTCGCCACGATTTCGACTCATCAAAATCTCCGGAAACTCGAACTTGCCATAACACTTATGGTGTTGTTTCCACGAATATTTTAGATGTTCCTTTGTATTTCAAAAGAGTGTTTACTTATTTTGATCTCTAACTCTAAATGATAACTATAACCCCTATAAGAGATGATATTATACCATATGTATCTTAATACATAATGATTATGATGTTTAGATATTTCAACACAGTTTGAATTCATCCAATTATCATAATTTGTGAAACATCTTTCACAAGTCCCTTTTATGCTAAACTTAACTTGAATACCTTAGTCATATCGATCAAATCGAAGAGACTTGTCGATTCAATTAATTCAATATCCCATTTTGTTGTGAACTCATTTGAACATTTCAAATCATTTCAAACTCATGTTTTATTAAGTAAATATGCTTATTCACTTAAGTCCACAATAAATGATTTCCACTACTTATTGAAAATACGATACATCACTATGTATAAGATTCAACATTTCTTCGCATATCACCGTTTTACCAGAATGCAGAGTTTTAGTCATTCTTCCCAAGAGGCATGGTTTTGCAAAGTCTCTAGATTACGCATCTAGGACCCCGATCTTCACTAAGAACATGCAATAACTAAAATGACTTTAACTATAGTGTCATTTCATTATTAAACTTTGGATATCTTTTAGCATTCCAATCCTTTATAAATGCTTAAACTATTATCATTAACATAGTGATGAGAATAACTTATTTATAATAATAATGTGACCATAACGGGATTGCTCATAAGAATAGTACAAGCTGACTTGTAACTTGTTCATATGAATAATCGTCTTGCCAAAAGCAAGACACACAAACAAGGATTACAAATTATATTCAAGTTCACTAATCCAAATGACAAACTTTAAGGAAAGAGGTGATGTCGGCCATCAACTGTTTTGCTTGCCGTCATCAAGTCACGTTGCCTGAAAGACAGCAATTCACAAGCAGATCCCCATGTTTTCACAAAATGGGACAAGTATCAAATACTTTCCAAACTGCAACGAGTTTTGCAAAAACCACATTTATAGTTTGTATATATTATATATACCTTTTCATTCATGACCTCCATTGAAATCAAGCCCTTCCAAGAGCTCTCAACTCTAATGCAAGATCACTAAGTGATTTTCCAAATATTCTCTTTTCATCCATGATGGAGGAAAACCGATCCAATGGCTCATACTCTACGTTCCTTATTCTGTAGAATACAAAATGTGGCCCAACTCTCCATCGAATGGAGAATGGCCTATTGGATGATTATGGAGAAAACACAAACATTCCGGAGTCATCGAATTATCTCCTAATGGTTATTGTATTAAGAAGAGAAGATCACCTTTTACGAGGATACCCCTAGGCGTGGGTATTAATCTATGAAGTTGGACCCTTTTGCTAAGTTCCATATTTAGCAATATATTCCCATGGTCGCAAAGGACCTCAATGGGATAGGCCATGATCTACTAAGATATTTGCAAACAGACATCTAGAGTAAGTTTATAATAAGAGATCAATTTATAATTGGTCTCCACTAAAATTGTCATCCGCTGGACGATTTAGTGATCGCATGATCCCTATCCTCTGCACCTCCCCGATCATCACGGCCATCAGTGCATTATCAAAGGTAGACATTCAATAATGCCAATCACATCATCCATGTGACTCATGCTCGATCTTTCGATCTCTTGTGTTCCGAGGCCACGTCTCTGTAATATGCTAGGGTCGCCAAATCTAACTTGTGTGTATTCGCTGTGCAACATGGCTTACACCCACTATATGTGAACGTAGATATGTATGACCCCTACTCACCGCAGGGCGCCTCATACTGAAGACCTTTCTTGGTGGTGCACACACAAGGGGAACACGGAACATTGGAATTCAATAAGGATTATCTTATTTGCTACCGTTGAGTATCTATATACTAGCACACGATAATATGTAAAACAGAAATCAACATCATATGTATATTGTGATATGATATGGTCCTTCTGGCGCCTTGATCTCCATCGAGCGCTCCGACATGATCTCCATCTTGCCCTTGGTTTGACGCCAAGTCCATGACTCCTCCACCAGGTCGTTCATCAGAATGATGACTATTACTATACTACTTAGTAACATAAAAGTAAACTACTTTACCTTCGCAACGACCAATGCCATATCATAATCACATGCCCCCTGCAAAATAAAGTTATATGCCTCTACTTTATCTATTGCAAGTTTTATGTGGTTGTTAGGGCTTTCGCAATAGAATGGTTTCTAAATTACGAACTTCCCAACCACAACATGGATCCGACAGTTGCCTCTATTACACCCCTTTCGGGGCCCTTCGTTGTAAATGTCATATCAACTCTTGAATGAGAGATAGACACCCGCTAGCCACTTATACGGTACAAGCCGTATGTTGAGTGTGGAACCATACTCGCGTACGAATACACGTAAGGTTGGTCCGGGCCGCTTCATCAAACAATACCGCGATATAAACAAGTACGCGTTAGAGGGTAACAACTAAGGGATCAATGCCCACACAATACTTATGCGTACTGGCCGTACATCACTCCTACGCATAGATCAGCTCTGATACCATAGGGATCCGCAGCAGAAAACAAATTTTTCCTATGATGGAACCCCAAAAACTACCTAGGATCTATCTATGTAGTAATGCGAAAACGGCCAATGTGTAGAGAATACATATCCTTGTAGACCGTACGTGGTTAACATTCTGAGGGGAACATGGTTGATGTAGTCGTACTCGTAGCCAACCTCAAGGTCGCGAAGCTCCTCGCAGGTCACCCCTTGCTCCTTCTACATCGTGTAGGAGCTCCAGCTCACGACATTTAAGTGCCCCAAGTGTTGCACCTCGTGTCTTCGTACACATCCAGTGCACAATGAGACCTCCGGCTCCCCGATCCCGCCGGGAGTGCGGAAGTTGATATCCGGCTAGAAATCCCTATAGTGCAACGGTGTACTACAGGTGTGCCTTGTTCGCACAGCCCAGACTTGGGGCCATAGTCACAAGGGCTAGAGAGAGGGAAGGAGGAAGTCAACCAAAGGACTTCTCCAATTGATGATGTGTCTCATCCCACCCATGGGCATCGCTTTATATAGGGGGAAGGGGTGTGCCCTCCCCTTTGGGTTCCCCATGTGGGACTATTCAAGGGAGAGGGGGGAGGCGCATGGGCTGGCCGGCCAGGGGTGGGCCCCACCCCACGCACATCCCTAGGCTCGCCGGGTGGGCCCCCTTTACGCGCCTAGGCCTTGGCCCTTTGTCCCTTGGCCCTTCCTTCCTTCGGTTTTCCCTCATGGGCCATGTAACTTCAAACATGATGCTCATTTTTAAGAAGGATTTTTTGAGATATTTGCAATATTCCAAGTTTGATATTTTTCCTTACAACTATGTCACATAATATGACACCACGTGAAGGTTTAACATTGTTTGGATCATTTTTTTGAATTTCTTATGCCCATTTCAAACTATGGTGAAAACGACGGGCATGAAAATTCTCATTTCAGGGTTGAGCCTCGCTAAACTTGAAGTGCATCTCTGATGAAATAGCGTATTGTGAACCTAAAAACAATTTTTGCAAAAAATCACGAGCATTATATTATGTACGTGTAGTTCAAATCTGACCCACGTCCTACTGATTTGGTATAGATTTGTCTTTTTTATGAGAGGTGGACGGAAAGGTTTAAGATATCATGGTTGGAACATTATTCATGAAAGGTGGTGTAGTATTTTGGAAAAATAGGGTTGTACCATTATGAAACTTTCAATTGGTGGTCATTTCACAAAACACTCCATTTTTAGCACTTAGAAAGTGAAAATATGTTATACGAAAGTATATATAATGTTTTATTCAACATAAATGTATAATATTTGAGTTTAGATAGGTAGATCTTAATTTTATGAAAATTATGATATATTATTTGTATTTTTATGAATTAGAATGATTTAGTTATGTTTTTTGTAGGATTAATATGGCAAAAAACGGAAAATAGATATGCCGATGGCATTTGGGTAGGTGTGAAACCTATACCGACAACTAAGCCATCGATGTAGATTTGACGCCGTCGTGCCGCCGTCACGGCCAAGCCCCTACACCGACAGCAAACCTAGGTCGACGGTCACGTTGATGGGCTGCCCAGCTCGAGGCGTACACCAAGTCGTCGGCATAGTATATGGTCGTCGGCGTCTTGACCTGTTCATGTAGTAATATTAAGTTTTGTAACAAACTTTTGCTGGTTTCGGACAGGTCTTTATCGATATGAACTGCCGATCGAGCCGGCCTGGTCTTGTATGTTCCTTTTTTATCTGGTTTATTACTACATTTGCTTATTTTTTATGTGCACAACGTCGACTTGAGAAAAAAGGGACTTACGAGAAGCATAAAAAGTTCTAGTAAAAAATTGAGACTTAGATAATGATGTATTTTACCAAGGGATGCGACTCATCGATGAATCAAGTGCCCGATGGGTGGAACTCTCCTCCATCGGTGGATTATCTTCAAAGGGGAACTATCACTCTGAGGCGCACAAAAGGCGCCCTCGAATGCGTCTGATGCCCGAGGAAGCGAGGCGTGAGGCTAGTCGAAGCCTCGACTTCTTGTTCATGTTGGTGGATTTGCAGGGAAACATGGTACCCAAAATTCTGCAAGATGCCCGTTGGGGATATACTTTCCGGGTATACCCACTGTGACTCACTGACCAAGGTGGCCCACTTTCGGATTAGAGCTATGCTTCACGGACGGCCTAATCAGGGAGAGAAGTTGGAAGCCCATCCGACTATGGGAAGGCCCAAAAGATTTACTGACTTAGGCTTGTAGTGTTACTTGTAGTCCAGGATGTACTATGTAACTGACTCTGTATCATAGTCGGATAATACTCTCGTGTAACCCTAGGACTGTATGACTATATAAGCCATCCTCGGGATAGGCCTTTAGGAAAATAGTCAATTGACAATCACAACCTCAACTCGCACAGGAAAAACCTCTCTTGTAATCTGTACTTCCGGGCCGTATTACTAGATTTCTAGCACGAGTAGGATCCGTCCACTGCAGGCGGATTCGAACCTAGGTAAAGGTTGTGTGCTCACCATCTCGGAACACCGTCTTCTCATACCCCATATTTTTCTATGCCCCGAGGATCCCCTCATTGCGTACTTGTCTTCAGTCGGACGACAGTTGGCGCCTACCGTGGGGCAGGTGAATTTTGGAGCTGCGTTCTGAACAGAATCTGCACGAATCAGAATTGGTGAAACAATCACCGTCGGCCGGGTCATCTACGCCAGCGACGTACCTATTTTCCTTCTCGACGAGACTTGGATTCCGGCAAGGGAACATGTGACCATCTACAAAATCATGTCTTTTGCCGAGATCGATGCCTACCTCGGTTTCGTTGAACCTGCCCATCCCACACCAGCAGTGATGATAGAGGCAGAAGAAACTTCTGGATCCACTCTGTCTGCGGAGGCGGCAGAATTCTGGGTCCTAGAAAACCCTAATCCCACCCAGCTCGCACCTAAGGCGGAGATAGTGGAGAAGATCGCATCTGAAGATGATCTCCCTAAGGAGGTCGAATCTCAGGAAAATCAAAGCAGCAACATCTCCGGATCTAGCTCTGCCGATGTTGGAGCAGGACAATCACTCATGTGGCACACCATAAGGCAGATGCTGCTGCACTGCAACGCCAGTATGGATGCTATCCTTAAGATCATCAAGAGCTTCGATGCAGCTAACAAGGAGAGCTACAATTACCTCATAGCACATGGATCGCACTTCGTCGGATATGTTGGCTCTAGATATGGCTCTATTGATGCTGGAGATGATAAAAACTCGGTGCTGGACGCAATCAGAATAAACATCGACACACCGGCCTCCCTAGGAGATTCCATGACATCGACAGAATATTAACGGGATCCGTAGCAGAAAACAGAAAAAATTCTACGATGGAATCCCAAAAACTACGTAGGATCTATCTATGTAGTTATGTGGTAACGGCCAATGCATAGAGAATACATACTCTTTTAGACCATACGCGGTTAATGTTCCAAGGGGAACGTGGTTGATGTAGTCGTACTCGTAGCCGACCTCAAGGTTACGAAGCTCCTCGTAGGTCACCCCTTGCTCCTTCTTCATCGTGGAGCAGCTCCGGCTCATGACATTTAAGCGCCCCAAGTGTTGCGCCTCATGTCTTCGTACACATCCGGTGCACGATGAGACCTCCGGCTCCCCGATCCCGCTGGGAGTATGGAAGTTGATATCCGTCTAGGAATCCTTGCAACGCAACGGTGTACTGCAGGTGTGCCTTGTTCACACAGCCCAGACTTGGGGCCATGGTCACAAGGGCTAGAGAGAGAGGGAAGGAGGAAGTCAACCAAAGGACTTCTCCAATTGATGGTGTGTCTCATCCCACCCATGGGCACCCCTTTATATAGGGGGAAGGGGTGTGCCGTCCCCTTTAGGTTCCCCATGTGGGACTATTCAAGGGTGAGGGGGGAGGCGCATGGGCTGGCCAGCCAGGGGTGGGCCCCAACCCGCGCACATCCTTAGGCTGGCCGGGTGGTCCCGCTTTAGGCGCCTAGGCCTTGGCCCTTTGGCCCTTGGCCCTTCCTTCCTTCGGTTTTCCCTCATGGGCCCTTTTTCCCTAGGAAGTTTGGCCCATTAGTGGAATACCCCTTCAAATTAGATTTTAAAATTATATTTAATATTAATTACACTAATTAATATGTAAATACATATTACAAAACCCGATTCAACCCGAAACGCCTTTTGCTTCCCCTTTCTATATCCTTCGAACAACTTCGGAATTCCTGAAATGATTCCGGTCCTTTATTCTTTCTCCGAACAACTTCGGATTTCTCCACGGAACATTTTTGACTTTCTCTTTCTCTACTGTGATTCTGTCTTACGAATGATCGCTCTCATCGTACCCTTAAGTGTATCCTCTCACGGCTCAGGAATGCTCTAGACATGATATGTATCAATGATCAACAAAGGGACCAGGGGTATCCATGTGACCCCTATGCATTCTTAATGACAATGTCGTTTGAACCACTAAATGTAGCATCCAATTCCTTTTGTTTCTTGATACGACTTGTTCTTGATCCGATCATTGATATCACATACCTTGTTCAATCAAGTTCACAACAAGTTCTTTTTTCTTGTTACCGTGATATTACGTCCCCGTGACCGAGTCACATGTTGCAACATTTATGGATGTAATCTCACCAAGCCGGCCGTATGTATCTTTACCTATCATGTGGGTGAACGAATCCCGGTCTTGCAGTCACATGTCATCTACTGTTCCTTCGGAATACCCAACGTACACCTTTATGGCCACCGCATTACCAGATGATAGTTGATGCAGTCTAAGAAGCCTTGGGAAACAATGAGTAATATGAGCTCATGGTCTAAGGAAAAGGATTCTAGGTATAGCTGTTGCAACAATGAACTTATATGAGTTGATCGTGTTGCAATCCTTCGAGGAATGTCCATCACATCATTCTCCAATGATATGACCCCATTGTCAATTGGCATAAATGCCCATGATCTTGAAACCCATATCCTCCTCATGACCAACGAACTAGTATGAATAAAGGCTACTAGGGACTTGGTTGTTTCATACCACACCTGTACCAATGTTTCTACTTGGCACAGTTATAGCAGAATATGAAACTATTATAAACTAATTGAGATATGACAATAAAAACCTATTTATTATTTGCCTCTAGGGTATATATCCTTCAGAATACATGGCATTTGAAGAAGAAATAGGAGAAGAGATCAAAGCTAGGGCTGCGAAAGAAGGAGAAGATCCTAATCTGAGTCCTTACAATTACATGGCTGAGAGATACAATGATACTCTCCCAAACCGCAAGATGATATGGATCTCAGAGAAAATCTCAACGTCCAGATGCTCGAGAATACTAATAGAAGCTTGACGCCTGGAATCAGACCCAAAGCCGTATTTTCTACGGGGGCCAATAAGACCAACAAGGCAAAGAAGAAGAAAACTCCGGCCAAGGATCTTGAAGCTAAAGAAGTAATCACCGAGGAATATGAGGAGGACTCGGACGGTGCTTTGATCCCCTCAGAACCGAAAAAATCGCCGGTGGACGGACACGTGATTACACCAAGTGCCCGGGAATTCCTCGGAGAAGCACTTACAACGCTAATCCCAATTACGGCGGATCTTAATATGGGTGAGTTGGAGGAAAGAGCCTTGTCTCTAGACCCATATTGTCATAAACTCCTAGACGAAGCCACTAACCTTGTTGAGGAGAAGCAACGCATTGCAGAAGCAAGGCAGTATAACTCTATGCAATATCTAAAGACCCAGAACAGCCCTGAGATGGCAAATAGTAATCCGAAAGTTCAAAAAACCCTTTTCGAGGAAGACATAGTCGGGAAAGCCTCGCATCAACATCAAAGGAAACCAGGTGTATAACATGCCGATAGAAAACACTACCTCGGCACGATAGATCCTGGTGAATAATCCAAACCCAGAACATATTCGGCTAAGTGTGAAGCTACTCACCAAGGGTCTAGAGCAACAGAAGGTTGCTGACAAGGGGTAACCTCGGCAATGCCCATGGTGATGGACTTGGGTTTTCGCAGAAAAGAGAATGCTGGGGATTTCGTCAGATGTCAGGGAAATAATGGAGTCAAAAGTTGCCTGAATATTGAGTAATTGCACTATTACAAGTTGTCTTCTAGATTTCTGTTTCTATTGTCAAGATCTAAAGTTGGGTGCAACATCTATTGTATTGTGTGTTGCCCTCCTCGTTGCCCCCTCCTAGCCTTTATATATGAGGAGGCTAGGTCTCGGATACCAATACGAGTAGGTTACAAGCTATAGTTTGTATCTAATCTAGTCTTGTACTTTCCTTGTCTTATATCGCTAGGAGTCTGTGTCCTTGTATACTTCGTATCAGCCAAACCGTCATGGGATTCATGGATCTTGGAAAATCTTTGGGTGAGGCTTCCGTTGGGCCGCACCATGTATACCAATAATAGGCACCCGAAGGGTTATGCCCATGTCAGTACCCCCGGAGGCTATGTTCGGATGCTTGCGTCCGAGCATAGGCTCAGAGTCCTTTTTAATATGCTCGGAAGGTGAACTCGAAAATTTGTTTGGATGCATGAACTTGTCGATGTCTTGTTTGGCCGATGTAATGGATGACGTTCTCTTGTTCTTGAAGTCATATCAGCATTTTCATCGGGCGCTCCCGATGGGAGTAACCTTTGAGGCTATACTCGGGTAGACTCAAAGTTATGCTTCTTCACTGTAGATATTCTTCCATTGACTCATGTTTGGAGGATTACTGTTTTTTCTATCGGGTGCGCGGCCAGCGCTCCTGATGGGAGTAGCCCCCGAGGCTATGTTCGGGTGTTTACACCAGAGCATAGGCTCAGAGATCTTCTTTATCCGAGAATTTCTCCATGTAGATAAAATAGGGACCCTAGAAAAAGACATGTAGATTATGTCAATTCGGCCGAAAATAAAGCTTGTTGTAATTTCTTTCAGATGTGTGAATTTGGAATTTGATATATTTGGATCTATATATATTTTTGCCGATGGCTATGGCGTTTGCACCCCTCGCGAGACCATTTCGTTAGCCTGATGCCCATTGTGCTGGATCAGCTACTCGGGTCAAAGCGTGTTTTTGACGTATTTCATGGCGGAGGCAAAGAATTTTTAATTTTGCTGAGTAGAGAAGCCCCCGAGTATCGGAGTATGATCATGTAATAATTTATTCGACTGAGCCCCCGAGTATCGGTTGTAATAGAGTATTGAAAAGTAGACTCAGTTAAGAGAACTTAGCTTTATTGATAGCGGGTGAGAAAATATTCACCCAAGGAATTTCTCGACTCTAGTCTTGATTTTTCTCGGGTGTACCACCTATTGACACGAGCGGTGTTTAGTCAATTCCGTGGGAGGACCCGACAACATAGCTCGATGTAGTCGCCATCCTTGCAAAAAACATAGAGAATTATGAAGTACTTGCATCTTGTAAAGAATGTCTGATGGGGATATGCCGAGGTATGCCCAATAGGATATTCCGATTGGGTCAAAGGCGTCACGAGTGGGCCTGCAGGACGGCGACTGGAATGCGACTAAGGAGAAGGCTTGGCGAGTGCAGACTGGAGGCCCAGGAGCATATCTGAAGCCCGGTTGGATCTGGTCAAAGCCTCCGAATCCATATCTTGTTCGGTTGTAAACTGTAAACCCTAGCGAGGTGCCTCCTATATAGACCTCCCTAGGGTACTCTGAGGAGTCACGTTCCATCATACACCCCCTCGAGCGACTTGTTGCTTAGACGCCGAGCTCGCGACCCTTATAACTCGCTCTCTATCAACCCAATCTAGCAGGAGTAGATCTTTACCCTTCGGGGGGGGGGGACAAACCTGGATAAATCCATGTGCATCCGCCCCCATCTCGCACCGCACATGGCCGCCAGCTCTCACCCCCGATTCTATCAATCGCTGCCTATGCAGCGACTACCGTGGACATTTCCACGACAGTGGCGCCCACCGTAGGGCCTAGCCGGACTGGGCTGAGTTCTGTGGCGAGACCCTACTCACTGATCGATCGACCGATCGCCACTGGCCGCATGATCGCCATCGAAGGGATCTTACAGATCCTGCCCAGCTGCTACATCCCGGCGTCGCGCTCGATCACCCACAGCACGATAATGCCGGCGTCGACCCCTGCCTCGGTCGATGGATCCATCACCGCGGCATCACCGGAGTACTCCATCATGCGGGTCTCCAACCCTGAGGACTCCTCCATCCTCGAGATCTTCGATTCCGACTCTAGCTCGGAGTCCCCCGAGGACTTCTGTGCCAGATCCAATCGCTTCAATGTGATCTATATGGTGGGCAGCACGGTCGCCCCGCCAGATCCATTCTCCACACCAATCGCGCCAACTGACATGGCCACGGAGGTGGAAGAAGCCCGCCAACGACTGGAGGAGGTGACGGGCAAGGAGATAGCCGAGCGCGAGAAATTACGCCTCGAGCGAGCGACGGCGCAGGAGCTGTTGCTCTACCACCAGTGCCGCATCAGGACCCACCTGAACTCCAACATCCAAGGCCACGTCCTAAACTTCAACGACGAGAGCGACCCCGCATGCGCAGCTGAGCGTGAGTACTGCGAGAAAGCACCACCTGGCGGCAGCAATCGACCACCACCCGGCGCACCGACGATTGGGGCCCCGCCACCCATTGGTCGCGCAGCCCTGCCGGACCTGCCGTGAATCATAATCTCGCCACAGGCCCGTGATGCCAACAGACTCCAACTATACTCCACCCCGATGGAAACATCGTTGTGGCCGACGCCGCAGTCGCCAACCTCAATGTCTAGGGAGAGGGCGCGCTGCAGATCTAGTACACCAAGGCCCTACTTGCCAGGGCCGTCGAGCAGCAAGCCGCGGGAGTCGACCAGCGGGGGCGGATGTATTCCCGCTCCTCGGCAAGCCGGGCGACCTCAAGCGGTCACCCCACCATCGCCAACGCCATGACCTTCCCACCACCACAGCCCCTGGAGAACCAGCCATGGGCCGCCAACCCCGCGCTCTCCACCAACGAGCCGCGACCGGTGAACAACACGGTCACCGCCAACGGGCAGCCCATCTACGCCCGAATGCACATCGTCAACAACCAGGCTTGGCGGCCGCGCCAGCCCAACGACCTGAGGCACACCCTCAGTAACCGCGGCGACCCCGAACCCAGGGGCTCACTCAGCCGAATCGGCCCCCAGTGCTTCGGACCCATGATCCGAGGAGAGAAGTACCCGCCAACCTCAAGGCGCCCAAAGAGATCGAAAAGTACGATTCGACGTACGATCCAGCGGTCTGGCTGGACACATACCTCATGGCGATGGGAATCGCTGACCACACCAACCTGCTAGACACTCGCTACCTCCCCCTGGTGATGGAGGGTGCGACCCGGTAATGGATCAACGCCCTCCTCTCCGACAACATCGAGTCCTGGGAGGAGATGGAGGATGCCTTTGTCAGGCACTTTGAGGGTTCCTACACCCGCGCCACCACCATTGAGGACCTGGAGTGATGCATCCAGGGACACCACGAGTCGACCCACCACTGGATGCAAAGGTGGCAGGAACTATCGATCAACGCCTCCGGCATCCACCCGGATATGGCGATACATTTCTTCAAGAACGACTGCCGGTATGAGCCCCTGGTCGCTAAGATCAAGAGGGTCTACCGGACGCTCGACAACATCCCCAACGTCCTCGAGATCGCCAAGCGCTACGCGTAAAAGAACCCCAACCAAGACTCCAACGACTAGTCTGGAGGAAGACGCTGCACCAGCAGCCATGACAGCAGGCGACGGCGCGACATGCGCTACAACAACACTCGCATCACCGACAAGCACCATAGTGATGGGCGAGTCGACTTCGTCACCAACACTGGCTACAGCCAACGCGACTCGAAGAACTTCCGCCGCGATGGAGGAAACTACCGCGATAGCGGAAATTACCGTGCCAACAATGCGGCGAGGCCGAAATTCGACCCTGCCGCCTTGCTTAACCAGCCCTGCATCTACGACAACAGGAAGGGAAAACCCGCCACCCATACCACCGCCGACTGCCACTCCCTCACGAAGATCGAAAAGGCAAGGCGAGCAAGTGAGGATCCCAATAATAACCCGCCTCGGGATAACGAAAACGCCGGCGGCTTCGGCAACTCCGTCGACTCGCTACACACCTTCACCGGGCTCGGCACCAAACGCGAGAAGAAGGTCCACGCCCGCGCATTCGCCGTCAATGCGGTGACCCAAGTTGACATCCCTCGCTTCCTCAGCTGGTCCGAATAGAGGATCACTTGGAGTCGCCATGATCACGCACCTAGGATCGAATACCCAGGGCGAGTCACCCTGGTGGTCAGGCCCAAGGTGGCCGACTACTGGCTGCCCAAGACACTGATGGACGGCGGGAGCTCCATCAACATCATGTACCTGGACACGTTCAAGAGGCTCTAGCTCCCAGAAGCAGCAATCGAGCTGACCCTGACAACCTTCCATGGCATCATCCCTGGTCGGAAGGCGTACCCGATTGGAAAAGTGACGCTGCCAGTCACCTTGGTCACACCGGCAAATTACCGCATGGAGAGGATCGTGTTCGAGCTAGTGAACTTCCGCAGCCCTTACCACTGCCTCCTGGGACGCCAAACATTCGCCAAATTCATGGCGACTCCCCACTACGCATACAACATGATGAAGCTTCCAGGGCCGAGCGGCATCATCACCGTCCACGGCGACCCCGGTATGGCCATGGAATGCGAGGACAGAGGCTCTAAGCTCGCTGACGCTGTCATCGCCACGGAGACTGACCATGCGGAGGAGCTCACGAAATACGCGGGCAACATCAACAAGGACGACCCCACCATCCTAAAGAAGCCAACTGCCGCAAACTCCACATTCGAGGTGACCACGCACACCCGCACCATCAAGCTCGTCCTTACCACTGCGTCCTGGGACTCCAGCTAGACGGTCACCATTGGGGCGCACATGAGCCCCGCATAGGAAAGCGCGCTCATTGGGTTCCTCCGTGAGAACCGTGACATCTTTGCATGGAAACCATCTGACGTGCCAGGTGTCCCGAGGGAACTCGCTGAGCACAAACTCAACGCTGACCCCAAAGTGTGACTAGTAAAGCAGTCACTACGGCCCTTCAATGAAGAGCGCCGTCGAGCAATCGCCTAAGAAGTACAACGCCTATTAGCCGCAGGCTTCATTCGGCCAATAAAATACTCCAAGTGGCTGGCAAACCTAGTCCTGGTTCTGAAAAGGAACAACACGTGGAGAATGTGTATCGACTACACCAACCTCAACAGTGCTTGCCCGAAGGAGGAGTTCGTCCTACCGCACATCGATCAGATCATCGACTCGACCGCGAGTTCAGAGTTGCTGTGCTTCCTCGATGCGTACTCTGGTTACAACTAGATCAAAATGGCGGTCGAGGATGAGGGGAAGATGGCATTCATCATGCCATTCGGCGCCTTCTGCTACACGGCCATGACATTCGGCCTAAAGAACGCCGGCGCCACATACCAAAGGTGCATGCAGGAGTGCCTTGCGAGCGAAATTGGCCGCAACATTCACGTCTACATCGATGACGTGGTGGTAAAATCCACCCGCCAGGACGACCTGCTCGCCGACCTAGCCGAAACCTTCGCAAACCTGCGGAGGTACAACATCATGCTAAACCCAGAAAAATGCACCTTCGGCATCCCCACCGGACAGCTCCTGGGATACGTGGTCTCCAAGCGAGGCATCAAGGCCAACCCCTCCAAGATCGAAACCATCGCGTGACTCGGGAAACCCGAGTGCCTGCGCGACGTCCAGAAGAAGGCCGGGCGAGTAGCGGCTCTCACTCACTTCATCCCCTCGCTCGGTGAGAAGGCAATGCCCCTCTACCGCCTGATGTGCAAGAACCCCATGTTCCAATGGGACGCGGAGGTGGACGACGCACTCAAAGCGCTCAAAGAAGTGCTACTTGCAGCCCCACTCCTCGCCGCCCCAGTCGACAAAGAGCCAATGCTCATCTATGTGGCGGCCTCCACTCGAGTCATCAGTGCCGTGATGGTCGTCGAACGGCCAGTGGAGGCAAGGAGCGCCCCATACAGCGCCCTGTCTACTACATCAGCGAAGTCCTGACAGACTCAATAAGGCGCTACCCGGAGTACCAGAAACTGGTATACGCAGTATTCTGAGCTCAACGGTGACTCCCACATCACTTCTAGGAGCACCCAATCACGGTCGTCTCCTCCGCACCACTACCAGACATAATACGCAATCGTGAGGCGACTAGGCGAGTCGCCAAGTGGGCCCTCGAAATCGGCGTCCACAATATCAAATACGAGCCCCGCAATGCGATCAAGTCGTAAGCCCTGGCTGATTTCCTCGCAGACTGGGAAGAAGCACAACAACCGGAGAAGCTACCATACGTCCACTACTCGTCACTCCATTTCGACGGGTCCAAGAACACCGACGGCACAGGGGTCGGGGTCATACTGACCTCCCCTAAGGGAGACAAGCTTCGCTACGTGCTCCACCTCAACATGAAGCTCTGCACCAACAACATGGCAGAGTATGAGGCCTTCCTTCACGGCATGCGGGCCACCAAGGAGATGAACATCAACCTCCTACGGTGCTACGGCGACTCCGACCTAGTCGTCGGCCAGGTCGCCACAACCTGCACCACCGTCTCCTTGACAATGATAGCGTACCGCCAAGTGGTAGACCAGCTGTGAGGACATTTCGATGGCTAGTCAGTCGAGTGGATCAACATGCGCAAGAATGAGGATGCAGATGCCCTTTCCTGCATCGGGTCGGCTCGACAAACGCCACCTGCAGGCGTCTTCCTCGACATCATCCACAAACCATCGGTTTGCCCACCGAAGGAGATCGACATGGGGATACCACTACAACCCGAGCCGACCCTACTCGCCATGATTGTGGATCCTAGCGATTGGACGGCACCATATGTCGCCTTTCTCGAGCACAAGATCCTCCCAAGCAACGAGACGGAAGCGTGAATGATTGTGCGCCGCTGCAAATCCTTCGTCATCATTAATGGCAAGCTCCACAAACGCAGCGTTACTGGCGTGTTCCAGCGCTGCGTACAGCCAGAAGAAGGCCGCAAGATCCTCTAGGACATCCACGCCGGCGACTGCGGCCATCACGCCGACGCCAAGTCACTGGTCGCCAAGGCCATGCTGCACGGTTTCTACTGGCTCACCGCGCACACCGACGCCACCGACATCGTCCAACGATTCGTCGGGTGCTAGAAATATGCCAACTAGACACACCTCCCTAGTTCGGCACTCAAGACCATCCCCATCACATGGCCATTCGATGTATGGGGCACGGACATGGTCAGCCCATTCAAGAAGGCCCCATTCAGCCTCACCCATCTCCTGGTCGCGGTCGACAAGTTCACCAAATGGGTCGAGGCCAAGCCGATCAAAAAGTGCGACGGCAAGACGGCCACCAAGTTCTTACGCGAGCTCATCTACGGATACGGCTACCCACACAACATCATAACGGACAACGGCACTAACTTCGCCAAGCATGCCATGGCAGAGTTCTGCGAGGAGCACGCCATATGACTCGACCTCGCCTCAGTGGCCCACCCGGAGTCGAACGGCTAAGCAGAACGCGCTGACCAAAGCGTCTTCCACGGGCTCAAGCCGCGACTCCAAGTGCCCCTCGAGCGCACCCTAGGATGCTGGGTCGAAGAGCTCCCCTCTGTAATATGGGGGATCCGCACCTCCGTCAACCGCTCCACGGGGTTCACACCCTTCTTCATGGTGTACGGCGCCGAAGCCATAATGCCAACCGACCTAGAGCACGACTCATCTCGAGTCGCCAACTATGTCGAGGCGACAAACGAGATCACCGGCCAAGATAGCATCGACCAGATCGACGAGGCACGCGACCTGGCTCGCTCCCGCACCGCCATCTACCAGTAGGGACTCCGCCGCTACCACAGCCGCCGAGTCCGGGCCCGCACCTTCCAGGAGGGCGATTTGGTCCTACGACTGGCCCAGGACAAGAAGGGCATGCACAAACTCTCCCCCATGGGAGGGGCCATTCTCCATAGGGCGAGTCCTCGGCAACGGCGCATACTACCTCATCGACATACGAGGAAACGGCCAGTTTGAGGTCGGGAGACCATGGAATGTAAACCTTCTCCGAAAGTTCTATACATAGCACTCAAACTTATACCCCAATGATATATAATGAAATTCATTCGGATCACACAAATTGTGTCTACTCGCCATACTCTTGTGCCACTCACACTCGTACAATTGGCAATATGCTACCTATAGAAGTAAACCCTTGGTCGAGCGACCGGCATGGCTAAGTAGTGTGACCCAAGGGCACAGAAGACATCCGGGCCTTGTGTCGTCCACGAACACGCCAACCCGGAGCCACCATCGGAGTCGCCCGCCTCGACTGGCCTACCGGGCCAAGACAACGGACGTTCACTTTGCACAGCAACCCTCCCTTCCCATCCTCGCGCAAAGCGACTCGAACGGTTAAGTACCACGCACGGGGACTTCGCAAACGAAAAACCCTCATGCGGCTCGGGAACACACCAAGTAAGAGAGCTGCCTTGGACTCACCTAGCGACTAGCTCTCCGAACGAGGGGAAGGGACGGGTTACAAACAACACACAAGTAACTCACAATAGGCACGAGCCCAAAACAGCTAAGTACTACGCTCGGGGACTCGCCTAAAAACAATCCCACTCACACTCGGGGACTAGCCCCTTGGGAGTTGCAAGGGACAACAAACAACAAAAAACCAAACAAACACATATGTATACAAACGAGTTATACCCCATTAAAGGGTGGACGCGCTCGAGGACTTGCTTACACAAAAGTTAGACACACCACAAAATCAAGCTTGCATTGCGAGTCGATTGACTCCTCTTACTCTCATACAAAATATTGTTCATATTACAAGCAGTCGCCACTTGGCATATCTTACAAATCTCCTAGAAAAGCTATCTATTTCGCATGCCCTGATGAAGAAGCATCCCCACCACCCTTTACACGAACGAATGGTTGCCACGGGTTCGTCGGGTAGGTCGACAGCGACTTCAATAGCGCCGACCATAAGGGTTGTTCCGACTACAGATCACGATGCTCCGGTTCGGCGTCGCCTGGCGCCACCATCGTCTCCTGGTACGGCAGCAGGTCCCCCATCGCCAACACCCGATCAGCGAAGGGGGCGGCCTTGGCGGTCAGCTTCAATACTTATGATATCTCCACCGTACTAGTCGGTGAAGGGTAGACGCTGGTGACAGCGTCGAGGTCGAAGTCATTGGGGAAGTGAGCAAGCCCCACACTCAACGCAGTGGTGGCCCTGTGCCTGAAAGCCGAGCGCCATCCACTCCACGATGCTGGGTACCTCCTCCAAATAGCACCACACTTGAGTCAGTCCCCCAGGAATAACCTCGGTGGGGGACATCCCTTGAAGAACTGCCTGAACGCACAACGCCGAGGCGGTGGCCGGGTTAACCACCGCAGTCACACACTACGAGGCGTTGAAGGTCTGCACCACCGGGTTGCTTTGCCCAATCACAGCTTCAACTTCAAACGTCAGTGCCACTACGGATTCCCCCACTCAGGGACTCACCGCACACATCAAACAAAAGAGCAGCGACTCACCAAGAAGCTTCCGGCAGTTCTCGGTGACGTGCTTCTCCAGGGCAGCGTGATCGCTTTGCAGCCCAAGGATGATCGAGTCCGCAGCCTTCCGCTCCTCTTCAGCTGCAGTGACCGCAACCTTTGCTCTATCCTTAGAAGAAATCGAGGCTGCCTTCGCCTCCTCCAACTCCTTGACAAGCGAGTCGATACGCCCATTCGCCACGTCCAGCTCGGCAATTGGGACATATCCTTCTCGGGCCTTGGCAATCGTAGCCGGAAGACCATCTGAACAGAAAAGAAACGATTGTCAACATTCCAGAACACCAGCAGTCCGTAGACGAAAAATGAATCAAGCACTCACCAACAGTCTCCTGGAGTTGCCGGTTTGCCTCCTATGCACGCTGCTGACTCGTCTATTAACGAGCTCGTTGGGGAACCCCAAGAGGAAGGTATGATGAGGACAGCAGTAAGTTTTCCCTCAGTTATGAAACCAAGGTTATCAATCTAGTAGGAGCAAGGAAACACCCCAAAGGTGTAGCTAGTTGAACTTTGGCAGGGCGCACTACCGGTGCCAGCAGCAACGTGGAGACCTGCACAACACAACCACATAACTCTTTCCCCAACTTACGATGAGGTTGTCAATCTCACCGGTTTTGCTGAAAACAAAGGATTAAACGTATCGAGTGGAAGAAAGTAGTAGTTTGCAGAAAGTAAACACAAAGCAGTAAACAGTTGATTGTAGATTGATAGTAAAAGAAAGGACCAGGGTCCATAGTTCACTAGAGGTGGCTCTCCTTAAGATATATAACATGTTGGGTGAACAAATTACAACGGGGCAATTGGCAAACATCGAGAAAGCATACAAGCATATACTACTCATCTTGACTCCTTTGAGATTCGATTGGGCATTACAACATTATACATAGACCGTAATCCAACTGCATCTATGACTAATAATCCACCTTCAGGTTATCATCCGAAACCCCTCCAGTATTAAGTTACAAGCAATGGATAATTGCATTATGAATTGCATGTAAAGTAAACAATACAATTGTTCTATGAACAAAGGATTGTTGTTTTCTCCCTAGTAGCAACAACACATCTAGTACCTTAGAGACCCTATCGAGCATAAATACTAACTCTTGGAGTTGCTAGCATCTACTTGGCAAAGATAGCTACTAAGAACGGAAATCATGTAAGATCACAAATATTAAAGACATGATAGAATCAATAATCAATCTGAAATAGCATCTCAATATCCATCAGATCCCCGCAAACACAACATGCAGAATTACAAATAGATGATCTTGATCATGAACGGAGCTCACAAGATCTAAACCTGATAGCACAAAGGAGGACAACCAGCCATCTAGCTACTACATGGACCAGTAGTCTAGAGATGAACTACTCACGCATCACACCGGAGGCTTGCATGATGAAGAAGAAGGCTTCTAGGGTGAATTCCCCTCTCCGGCAGGGTGCTGGGAAGAGCTTCATATCCCTCCCGATCTAGGGGTGGAGATGATGGCGGCTACATACTCTTTCGTGGAATTTTAATCGGGTACTTAGGGTTTCTGTATCGGAGGCAACTTATAGGCGGAAGGAGAGGCCGAGGGGGTGCCTGAGCTGGCCACACCACCCCCTGGCGCAGGCCAGGCCTGGCTGCACGGCCATGTCGGTGTGGCCGCCCTCTAGCCCTTCTCCGTCTCGTATTCTGGCTCCAGGTGTCCCTCGGTAAAAAACTAACTTTGGCTTTTGTCCCGTCCAATTCCGAGAATATTCATTTTTTGACTTTCCTGGAACCAAAAACAGCAGAAAACAGGCAGCTGGCACTGTGGCTCTTGTTAATAGGTCCAAGAAATCATATGAAAAGTACTCCAAAGTGTGGACAAAACATAAGAATGTAGATAAAACCAAGCAGGGAACATCAAAAATTATAGATACATTTGCAATGTATCAAAATCCCCAAGCTTAACTCCTACTCGTCCTTGAGTAGGTAAGTCATAAAAAGAAAGAATAATTTTTGAGGTGACATGCACCATCATAAACTTGATCAAAGTATTTGTAAAACATTCAAAGCTCGGATCATAGTACTTCAATCATAACATGAAAGACAAAGTTCTAGCAATAAGACAAAGAAACTATGTTGCAACATGAAAAGGCACAAACAAAAGATTAATGAATAACAATGCTTTGCAAGACGTTTGTTTGTTTCACATAAAGAAAACATAGCAAAGTGGCATTCAGCTTGTCCCTCATAGAGTAGCAACATAAATGCATATAACACCTTCAAAGTTCATAAGAGTGACTAGATACAAATAGTTTAAAACAAGCAATATCAAGGTTATGCATCAATCAACAAGTCTTGGGACAATGCACATAGAACTAAGAATGGCCATTATGCTCTCAAAGTAGGTGCATAAAGGTAGAAGGTGGAGACTCAACAAAAAGGTAAAAGAAAGGCCTTCATTGAAGGAAGTATGAATTCAAGTCTCATAAAGAGCTTCCAAAATTATGGTACTTATTAGCTTTCAGCTCTCATTGCCCCTATCATAAGCATCTTGAAGGTGATTAAGGTTAAAGTGACACAACTAAGAGGATATGTTTGACAAGTTATAAGCCAAGGTCTCATGCCCCTTACTTACGAAGATCGAACCTCATGCTACTCAACTTTAGTCACAAGTAAGATCTTGTCATTGTATGTACATATGTATCATAAAGAACCTCCAATGGGGTACCCCTTTCACATGATACAGGAGCTATCCCATAATCAAAATGACAAGGCAAGTAGACAATGAGCATCTCAGCGATCTTTTTATTTGCTATTTGCATAGGTTTTTATTGAGGATGCTTCATAGAGTGCTCATTATGGTGATGCTGCAAGTTTCCACCATGATTAGGCATGGCTTAGGCTAGCCGCCCAGGCGTTTCTCTAACACACATACAAACTCCATGATCTTACAAGTTCCACTTTTATTTCACACCGCCGGGATCCATAAGCAAAAGAACATGATACAAACGGGGTACAAAGTATAGGTGGAATGTTGAAAGCGTTACCCATGATACATGGTTCTGCTAACTTCAACTTATAAAGCGCAAGCATATACGCAACAAAGATGGACGCAATTTTTCAAGTTCATTAAATGCAAAAAAGTAAAGTGTGCCATCAAGTTCGTGACAGATTTAATCACTAGTTTTCTCATAACAAGTTTAATTCGGAAGGTAGAAAAAAACATGAATATACCTGGAGTAGCATATGCTAGTAGGTAGGTATGGTGGTCTCTTTGTAATAACTTGGATTTAGGAGTTGGATGCATGAGTGGAACTCATACTTGGTTATGGAGGCTAGCAAAAGACTGGGAGCGACCAATTAAGAGAGCAATAATGGCCATAATCATGCAGAGCGACAAAACATCATTGATCAAAGCATAAAGTGATACTACAAGTTGAAAACTAAAGGATCATAAAGGCTATGGTAACCTGGGATAGTCATATCATGGTGTGAGCATGCGCCAAGTCAACCCAAATAAAGCATCAAAGGAGAATACCACAATACTATGATTTAATATGCTAAAACAATGCATGATCCTTCCAAGGCACATTAAGAAATCTCAATTGTTTATAACAAGTCATGCTACAGCAAAGAATACTAAGCATAAACCAAAACAATATTAAGCATGGCATGACAAAGCATAGGCCACAGTCAAAAACAAACTCTCTTTACCACTTAAGCATGAACTTTCCTACTCTTTTCCAATCCAAACCAAACTATTTGAAAACCAATGTATGAAAGAGGGGGTCCAACCAATTTATTCAGAAAACTAAGCAAAGAAAACAAACGAAAAACCAAAACGAAAAAGAAGACGCTCCAAGAACAACACAACTGTGCATGAAACAATAAAAATGAAGCGTTTGGAAGAAACCTGGGATTTTTATTAATGAAGAGGGGGGTGCCTTGGGCATCCCCAAGCTTTGACGCTTGTAATTCTTGGATATTTCTTGAGGTGACACGCGTGGCATCCCCAAGCTTGAGATTTAGTCCGTTCTTCATCTCATTACTCATTCCTTCCATACACCTGAAAATTTTCCTTCATACAAAACTTCACACAATCTTTATTAGCAACATTACTGCACTCAAGATAATAGGTCATTAGGTTCAGTTCCAACACCAATAAAACTTCCATTAAAACACTAGCTACTGTAGCACTTCCCTCAAAAATCTCAATTCCCCAAAAGAACTCAAAAAGGATCCAACAAGAAGCAAATGCAAATAATGGCAGAAATCTGTCAAAACAGACCAGAAGGTAAATACGAATTTTTTCGAAGCCCTTCTGTTGCTCAAAACGAAAAGTGTTGAACTAACGAAAGTTAGATAACAACCTGGGGCAGAAGAAGAAAAATTCACGCCTCAAAAGGACGTACAGATATTTTACACGAATTTTTACGGTGAAGCACCGAAATCTGTTCCAGGACAACAACTTTCCCAATCATTACTTCTCTCTCATTGGAGGTCACTCTTGGTACAAAAAGCAAATAAAAAGGATAAGGAGGGGTTATTACTGAAGTAATAACTTCCAAGACTCATCTAAAACTTCTGGGTTATCTCCCAATAAGTACTTTTCTTTAACGCCTTTAAGTTAGGCATAAGAAGCAAGAAAAAGAATCAAGTGTTCTCATATGAAGAAGCATTAAGAGCAAATTTTGTTTTCACAGGAGAGGCAAAAGAAATATTCTCTCTCTTCTAAGGGAAGTGTTCTATACCTTTCTTGAGTGGGAGTTGATATTTAATGGTGCCTTCTTTCATATCAATAATGGCACCAACAGTTCTAAGAAAAGGTCTTCCCAAAGTAATAGGACAAGAAGCATTGCATTCAAAATCCAAAACATAGAAATCAACGACGACATAGGCATTGTTAACCATAATAAGAACATCATTAATACTCCCCATGAGTTTCTTTTTAGCATTATCATCAAGTGGGACATTCAAATAAAAATCTTCAAGTGGTGGCAAATCAAGCATATGATAGATCCTTCTAGGCATAATAGAAACACTACTATCAAGATCACATAAAGCTTTGAAATCGAAATCATTCACTTTCATATTAATGATGGGTCCCAACCATCTTCTTGTTTTATACGAATAGAAGCTTTATGTTTCATCTTTTCTTCTTTAATCTTTATGAGAGCATCAGTAATGTGTTTTGTAAAGGCCATATTCATAACACTAGCATTAGGAAGTTTAGCAAGCTTTTGTAGGAACTTAATAACTTCAGAGATATTGCAACCATCAAGGTTAAAATCATAATTATCATCTAAAGTAGTAGAACTATTACTAGCCTCAACACTAGTGGTAGTGATAGTAGAAATACTAATGTTTCTAGCAATTTCATCTTCTCTCTCCCACTTAGCATGCAATTCAGCTAATAGTCTAACATTTTCATCAATTCTTAGTTGTATGGCATTGGTGGCAGCAAAGGGATTATCAATAGTTTTAGGTTTAGCAGCCATTTTATTCAAAGAAGATTGAGCTTCAGCCAAAGATGCTATATTTCTTTCAGCTTTAGAGAGTTTTTCCTCAATAGTTTTATTAAAAGCAGTTTGTTTACTAATAAAGTCTTTAAGCATAACTTCAAGTTCAGAGGGAGCACTCCTATTGTTGTTGTAGGAATTTCCATAAGCATTATCATTGTTGGGAGGATATGGCTTATAATTGTTGTTACCAAAATTATTCCTGTAGGCATTGTTGCTAAAATTATTATTTCTTATAAAGTTCACATCAACTTGCTCTTCTTGAGCAACCAAAGAGGCTAAGGAAACATTATTTGGATCAATATGGGCTTTCCCATTAACAATCATAGACATAATAACATCAATTTTATCACTCAAGGAGGAGGTTTCTTCAATAGAATTTACCTTCTTACCTTGTGGAGCTCTCTCAGTATGCCATTCAGAATAGTTAACCATCATATTATCTAGAAGCTTTGCTGCATCACCCAAAGTAATGGTCATAAAAGTACCTCCAGCAGCAGAATCCAATAGATTTCTTGAAGAATAGTTTAATCCTGCATAAAAGGTTTGGATAATCATCCAAGCAGTCAGTCCATGAGTGGGACAATTCTTTACCAAAGATTTCATTCTTTCCCAAGCTTGAGCAACATGTTCATTATCAGATTGTTTAAACTTCATTATTTCACTTCTCATAGATATAATCTTAGCAGGAGGATAGTATTTTCCAATGAAAGCATTTTTACATTTAGTCCAAGAATCAATACTATTCCTAGTTAGGGCATTTAACCATTCTTTAGCTTTTCCTCTAAAAGAGAAAGGAAATAATTTAAGCTTAATAATATCTCCATCTATATCCTTATGCTTTTCCATCTCAAAAGTTCAACAAAGTTATTTAGATGGGTAGCAACATCTTCATTACCAATACCAGAAAATTGTTCTCTCATAACAAGATTGAGTAAAGTAGGTTTTATTTCAAAGAAAGTAGCTTCACGAACAGGTGGAGCAATAGGTGTGCTCATAAAATCATTGTTGTTGGTGCTAGTGAAGTCATAGAACTTATTATTTGCAAGAGTAGTCATTTTTGTGTGTTTTTAATAAAGAAATGACTATCAGCATTCCGGAACACCAGCAGTCCGTAGCCGAAAAATGAATCAAGCACTCACCAACAGTCTCCTGGAGTTGCCGGTTTGCCTCCTATGCACGTTGCTGACTCGTGTATTAACGAGCTCGTTGGGGAACACAAGAGGAAGGTATGATGAGCACCGTAGTAAGTTTCTCCTTAGTTATGAAACCAAGGTTGTCAATCCAGTAGGAGCAAGGAAACACCCCAAAGGTGTAGCTAGCTGAACTTTGGCAGGGCGCACTACCAGTGCTAGCTGCAACATGGAGACCTGCACAACACAACCACAGAACTCTGTCCCCAACTTGCGATGAGGTTTTCAATCTCACCGGTTTTGCTAAAAACAAAGGATTAAACGTATTGAGTGGAAGAAAGTAGTAGTTTAAAGAAAGTAAACACAAAGCAGTAAACAATTGATTGTAGATTGATAGTAAAAGAAAGGACCGGGGTCCATAGTTCACTAGAGGTGGCTCACCATAAGATAGATAACAGCGGGGCAATTGACAAACATCGAGAAAGCATACAAGCATATACTACTCATCTTGACTCCTTTGAGATTCGATTGGGCATTAGAACATTATAATAGACCGTAATCCAACTGCATCTATGACTAATAATCCACCTTTAGGTTATCATCCGAACCCCCTCCAGTATTAAGTTGAAAGCAACGGATAATTGCATTACGAATTGCATGTAAAGTAAACAATACGATTGTTCTATGAACAAAGTATTGTTGTTTTGTCCCTAGTAGCAACATCACATCTAGTACCTTAGAGATTTCCGTCACTTCCCCAGATTACCAGAGGCATGAACCCACTATCGAGCATAAGTACTAACTCTTGGAGTTGCTAGCATCTACTTGGCCAAGATAGCTACTAACAACGGAAAACATGCAAGATCACAAATAATAATAACATGATAGAATCAATAATCAATCTGAAATAGCATCTCAATATCCATCGGATCCCTGCAAACACAACATGCATAATTACAAATAGATGATCTTGATCATGAATGGAGCTCACAAGATCTAAACATGATAGCACAAAGGAGGAGAACCAGCCATCTAGCTACTACATGGACCCATAGTCCAGAGATGAACTACTCACGCATCACACCGGAGGCTTGCATGATGATGAAGAAGGCCTCCAGGGTGAATTCCCCTCTCCGGCAGGGTGCCGAGAAGAGCTTTAGATCCCTCCCGATCTAGGGATGGAGATGATGGCGGCTACATACTCTTTCGTCGAATTTTGATCAGGTACTTAGGGTTTCTATATGAGAGGCAACTTATAGGTGGAAGGAGAGGCCGAGGGGGTGCCTGGGCTGGCCACACCACCCCCTGGCGCAGGCCAGGTGGTGTGGCCACCCTCTAGCCCTTCTCCGTCTCTTATTCTGGCTCTAGGTGTCCCTCGGTGAAAAACTAACTTTGGCTTTTGTCCCGTCCAATTCCGAGAATATTCATTTTCTGACTTTCCTGGAACCAAAAACAGCAGAAAACAGGCAGTTGGCAGTGTGGCTCTTGTTAATAGGTTAGTCCAAGAAATCATATGAAAAGTACTCTAAAGTGTGGAGAAAACATAAGAAAGTAGATAAAACCAAGCATTGAACATCAAAAATTATAGATACATTTGCAATGTATCACACGCGCAGATCACGCTCCAGGCGCTCCTTTGCAGCCTGTCGATCTGCCGACTCCCTCTGCAAGCCCTGCAAGCAGAACGCAAAGTTAGCAATCAAAGAAACACAAAATAAGTGTCCAGCCGCTGAAATTCAGTGGTTAGACACTCAGGGACTGGCGACTAGAAGAAATTCAGTTCCTAGCCGCTGAAATTCAGCAACTAGAAACTCGGGGGCTGGAGACTACAAGAAACTCAGTGCCTAGCCATTGAAATTCAGCGACTAGACACTCGGGGAAATGACATACCTGAATGGCAGCGCCAAGCATGTTGTGGAGTTCTCTGGCATCCGACGAAGGGACCACAAAGGAGGTACGCCTGTGACGAGACCCAACGTCCTCGTCAATGATCTCCGGGCTCTGCGGAGACTAGTTTTCTGCCACGCCCAGAAACCCCTTCACCATGAAGCGCGGAAATGTCGCTGAGGCTCTAGCCGGGGCACTAGTCGTCCGGGCCGACGGTTCCGTCATCGGAGCCCCCATGGCTGGCTCTGATCGGGTAACCGCCACCTCCTCGGCGCCTGCAGCAGGATCACTTCCCTTGGTGCTATCTCCTGCCACATCGTCATCGACACCTCCCTTCTGCTTCTTTGCGCCCTCCGCAGGCGCGACGTCTGCAGTAGGCTTCCTCTTCTTGGGGAGATCGCCTTCCCCTAGGGTGGCGGCTGGCGGAATTTTTGCCATTGAAGGGCGACCAATCTTCTTGGCGTCGGACCTGCCAAACCTACAAAGTCAGCTTAGAAGTCACAGAAAAAGAGGATCAAGAATCAGAAGGGAGAACCTGAGTCTTACTTGGTGACCGGAAGAAAACGCAACCCCATGCTGATGTGGGAAGGCTTATCCAACTCTGGGCCTAGCTTGCACGTGAGACCTCGTTTCAAGACATCAGAAGCCCACGACACTGCGGGCCTCTTCGATGATGAGGCCGCAGTCGCATGAACCTCCGGTTCAGAAGACGCTGCCATTCCCGAAGGTCGCGACGACTTCGATGCAGCAGCCTCATCTACTTCCTGCTCTAGCGCCATCGAAGCTGGTGGTGCGATCACTGCAAGAGGAACCTCCACCGCCACTTCGGCGCCTTCAGCCTCTGATCGCATCATCGGAACCGTGCCCTCTGGGATCTTGCAAGAGGTCTCAGCCGTGTCATCCTCGGATTCATCATCCGACTCGAACACCACCGCCGACCTGGATGGTGACGCCGCCTTCTTCGCTGGCGACTTCAGCTTGCGCAAGGGTTTTGCTGATGTGGCTTTTCGCCGAGAAGTGTGCTCTTGCAAGATCTCATCGCCTTCTTCGTGTTCTTTGAGACTACGGCTCGCCTCGAGTTCGCGTTGCTTCTTCATGCGAGTCATGCGGGCCGCAGGCGCTGGGGGAGGAACCTCTAGCTCCTCCTCTTCCTCCTCAGAAGATTCTCCTGAGGCACCCTCCTTGAACTCGTGGGGAACCTCTTCGTCGAGTGGGGGGGGAGCTAGCCCTCCAAAACTTGAAACAACTAAGAGTGGACACGAATAAATTTCAGATGATGCGACTGCGAATCGCACCACAAGAATTACAACTGAAGTTAAATTCAGAGAGAAGAACTTACTGTGGGGGCTTCGTTCTTCACATGCACGTACGGAGCGAGCCCGGCTGACGTGGTTCTAAATTCCGCGTTAGTGATCTTCTTCAGGGCGGCCTTGTAATCTTCGGCGTCCCATGATTCCTTGCTGGTCCGGGAAGGATCATTCTTCCCGCTATACTCGTACATCCAGTGTGGCCGAGCCGCCAATGGGACCAGTCGCCACCCGAGCCAGCAATTATACAGGTTGATCAAGGAAAACACTTGGTCCTTCACCCTCTAGATCTGGTCCATCATCTCCACGACAGCCATCCTTTGGTCATCGGGGAGCCTGTCCATCGCCAGCCGGCGGGGTTCGCTTCTCTCCGCGATGAACTCTGGCAATGCTACCTTGACAGAGGGAGTGGACTCCTTCACGTAGAACTAGCTCCTCTTCCACTCGCTTGCGGCCTTCTTTAGCAGCATAAGCTTGACGAAGTTGGCCTTCGGCTTCAGCTGAAAGGTGATGCCTCCGGCCGCCAAGATCGGGCCGCCGGACCCTTCACGCCCGATGCGGCGGTGGAAAAGCTCCAGCCACAACAGGAAGTATGGCATGCAGCCAAGGTAGCACTCACAGAAGGCGACAAAGATCGCTAGTTGCTCGATGTTGTGCGGTCCGAGATCTGACGGCTTGATCGCATAATATTCGCAAAATTGGCAAAAGAATAGCGAGGTATGGAATCCCAAGCCCCTCTCCAAGTGGCTTGGGAAGCAGATGAACTCTCCGGCGCATGGCTTCAGCTCGATCTCGGAAGACGTGGGGATCCGCCAATTCCCCTTGCAGAGAACCTCGGTGATGGGTTCGTAGCATGGAAAACAAAAAATTTCTACCGCAAGAACGAACAAAACCTAGATCTAATCTAGATAAAAGCCAAGATCTAATCTATTAGACATGAGCAACGAGATAGAGGGGAACTAACCCTCGTAGATCCGAAAGCGTTAACGAGATTAGTTCTCGTGGTTGATGTAGTCGATCACTTGCCGATCTCAAGATCGTGTGGACGATCCTTCCGGCGTCGCGTTCCAGCAGCGCTTCCGCCCTCGGTCAAGTAGACGATCCTTCCGGCGTCGCGTTCCAGCAGCGCTTCCGCCCTTGGTCAAGTAGACAATCCTTCCGGCGCCACGAATCGGCAGCGCTTCCGCAGTCGGTCACACGTGCAGAGTCGAATCATACCTTCCTCTCCCCGTTCCAGCGAGCATCGGAGGTAGTAGATCTTCTCCACGGAATCCCAGCAGCACGACGGCGTGGTGGTGGTGGTGGAGTAGAGAATTCTGCAGGGCTTCGCCTATGCCTGTGCAGAAGATGGTGGAGGAGAGAGGCGGCAGAGATTGGGTGTTATGAGAGCAGGGGAGGAGGGGGCGCCCCTGCCCCTCTATTTAAAGAGGGGAGGCGCCTAGGGAGGGGGAGTCCTTGTAGGACTCCCCTCCCTCTCTATGGCCGGCGGATTGGAGGTGGGGGGAGAAGTCCTCCTCCCCCACGAATCCGCTATCTTGATTTTCAAGCAAACTCCAAGATATCTTCTAGAACCGTCCGGAACATTCCGAAACCTTCTAGAATTCTCATACAAACACTCCGAAACATTTCCTATCTCATAAAATGATCTCCTATATATGAATCTTATTCTCCGGACCATTCCGGATCTCCTCGTGATGTCCAGAATCCAATCCGAGACTCCGAACAACATTCGGTCTCCAACGCATATTCCATATCTACTTTAAAACAACTTCGATACTTAAGTGTGTCACCCTACGGTTCATGAATATGTAGACATGATAGAGACACATCTCCTATCAATAACCATCAGCGGGACCTGGAGATCCATAATGGCTCCCACATACTCAACGATGACTTCACGATCGATTGAACCACTTACATACGAAACTAATTCCCTTTGTCTCGCGATACTATACTTATCCGAGGTATGATCGTCGGTATATCCATACCTAGTTCTACCTCGTTACTGATAAGTACTCTTTACTCGTTCCGTGATATGTCATCCCTTGTGACCCAGTCACATGCTTGCAAGCTAACTAGATGACATTCCACCGAGATGGCCCAGAGCATATCTATCCGTCATATGGATGGACAAATCCCAATCTTGGTTCATGCGCTTCAACACATACTTTCAGAATACCCAATGACACTTTTATAACCACCCAGTTACGAAGCGGCGTTTGATGTCATCAAAGTATCCATCCGGTGATGGTGATTAACATAACCTCATGGTCGAAGGAATAGGTTACTATGTATTTGAAAGCTTACAGCAATACGAACTTAATGACTTGATCTTATGCTACGCTTACTATGGGTGTGTGTCCATCACATGATTCTCCCAATGACATAACCTTGTTATTAATCACATCCTAATGTCCATGATCAGGAAACCATGGTCATCAATTAATCAACAAGCTAGTTTAACAAGAGGCTTACTAGGGACTTTCTTATATTTACAAAACACACAAGTATTAGTGTTTCCTAATAATACAATTATAGCATGGGATGTAAAAATTCATCATAAACACAAAGATATAATAATAATCACTTTTATTATTGCCTCTTGGGCATATCTCCAACACTCGGCATCCTCGAAGGACCTGAGCTGCGCTGCAGTACACTTTGATTTCCCCCACGAGCATTTCGGAGGCGCCATTGAGAAGGAAGACTGAGTCTCTTGATCTGGAAAGTGTGGATCATGGGAAGACAGAAGAAATGGGTGCGTGAGAATGAAGAATGTGGGGAAGGATCTGCATGACTGATCTGTCGCTCCCCTTATAAGGGGGTGCTACCCGCCAATCTCGAGGTAGCCGTTGCCCGCGGTAATTGTGCCGAAGTTACCGTTGGACTATCCAACGGATAGTTTGACCAAGATGACGGCCTGACTCCTTCACTTGACTCGCTTGCAATTGGGCCCTGTCCACTCGCCGAAGCAGTGACTTGACAGCGGTTGCATTCGCCGAAACAGTGACTAGAAACCTAGGGAAAATTTCCTTGATTTTGGTGGAGTCCATCGCTGATTTGACTGGGCTTCCAAATTGGACTCACCTACTCCGACAGCCAAATGAACACCTACGTCTGAATCAACGATGGGCTCGGGGACTACTGATGGGGATATGCCCAACATGACGTTCCGATTGGGCCAAACGCCTCACGAGTGGGCCTGCAGGACGGCGACTGGAATGCGACTAAGGAGAAGGCCTGGCGACTGGAGAATGGAGGGCCATGAGCATATCTGAATCCCAGTCTGATTAGGTCAAAGCCTCCGAATCCATATCTTGTTCGGTTGTAAACTATAAACCCTAGCAAGGTGCCTCCTATATAAACCTCCCTAGGATACTCTGAGGAGTCACGTCCATCATACACCCCCTCGAGTGACTCGTTGCTTAGAGGTCAAGCTCGTCACCCTTGTAACTCGCTCTCTATCAATCCAATCTAGCAGGAGTAGATCTTTATGAAGGAAATATGCCCTGAGAGGCAATAATAAAGTTGTTATTATATATTTCTTGTATATGATAGATGTTTATTTTGCATGCTATAATTGTATTGATAGGAAACATCAATACATGTGTGTTTAATAAACAAAAAAGGTTCCTAGTTATGCCTCTCTTATAGACTAGCTTGTTGATTAACAAGATGATCAAAGTTTCCTGATCATGGACATTGGATGTTGTTAATAACAAGGTCACAGCATTTGTGAAATGATGTGATGAACATTCATCCGAAGTATAGCAATACTATCAAGTCATTATGTTTATATTGCTATAACATCATACAAAGTAGTCTTAGTCCTTAGACCATGAGATCATGTTAATTGCTAACACCGGAAGAGTATCTTGATAACATCAAACGTCACAACGTAACATAGTGACTATAAAGATGGGTTCAGTACTACGAAGGTGTTATGTTGAGGCTCATGGATCAAGAGTGGAATTTGTCAATCCAGATGACGGATAGATATACTCTGGGCCCTCTCGGTGATATCACATTAAGATAGCTTGCAAGCAAGTGATGAGATCACTAGAATGTTATATCACGGGAATGAGAAAAGAGTGCATGTCGGTAACGAGATCAAACTAGGTATTTGGATACCGATGATCGAATCTCGGACATGTATTATATCATGAGACAAAGGGATTAAATTGCTGACGTTAAAGGTTCTCACGATCACAGAAGTCATCGTTGAATATGTAGGAGTTAGTATGGATCTCCAGGTCCCGCTTCTGATTATTGATGTGAGAGGAGTCTCAATCATGTCTGCATTATTCGCGAACCGTAGGGTGACATACTTAAGGGTTGCCGGACACCATTTAGGAGCACATATGTTCCAGACAAAAGGTTTGCAAAGCGCAGGAAATGTTTCGTTTGAAACAGGAATTGTTTCGATAGAAACTGGAATTGTTTCGGGTGAAATTGCAGAAAGTGGTTCTGCATGTAATATTGAAATGTTGCAAGGGGTTTTATGTGAATGTTTGTTAATTAAAGTAATTAACAAAATTCTGAATAAAATAAATAAAAGAGTTTTATTAAATGAGAGAGCATTAAATTTGGAGAGATTTAATGCATTTAAAGTGGAGACTTTAAAAGGGAATGTGAAGAGGCATTTTAATGTGGAGGGGTTACCACCACATGAATGGGGGAGGTGAGGGGACACCCCCCATGTGCCGGCCATGGAAAGAGGGGGGCACCCCCCCTCCTCCTATAAAAGGCCACCCATTCCCTCCTTCATCCTCACACCTCCTCGTGAAGGATCTCTCTCCCCCTCTAGATATTTCCCCATGGTCTCGGATTAGCGAGATACATGTTCCCGGTGGCCTTACGTCTGGAAGGAGTTGCTACGTCCGCTGATTCGCTAGAGCACGGAGGTGGAGGTTCTCCGGTGGCTTGAACGTGTGTGCGAGGACGGATGCGCTGCTGATTTGCGGCGCTCGGACTTCCACACGATCTTGAGATCGGCAAGTGTACAACTACATCAACCACGAGTTCCCACTCGTTAAAAAAACTCGTTGTCTTCGAGAGTAAGTTCTCCATGGATGTATGTCCACCCGTTGCTCTGTATCTAGTAGATAGATCTTGGCGTATAGTTCTCATCGTAGGAATTTTTTTGTTTTCTATGCTGCGGACCCAACAGTGGTATCAGAGCCTGATCTATGCGTAGGTGCTTTGCATGGGTAGTACACATATGTTTATATGTGGGCGATGATGATCATGTTATTGCATCTTCTATGTACTTTGGATATTGGTGGCATAGTGGGATGAAGCGGCCCGGACCAACCTTACATGTCATCGTACATGAGACCGGTTCCACGACTGACATGCAACTAGTTTTGCATAAGTGGCTAGCGGGTGTCTGTCTCTCCTACTATAGTCAATATCTAATTTACAATGAGTTTCTAATAACTTGGTTATCCTCGTTGTGGTTCATGTTTGTAGGTAAGACCGGTTCTATCTCTGAAAGCCCTAAGCCACGTAAAACTTGCAATTGATAAATTAGAGGCGTCTAGTTTAGATCGTTGCTGGGCTAGTGTCTTGATATGGTATTGTTGTAAGTAGATGTATGAAAGATACTCTTACAACTCACTTAACGTGTAAGTTCCATAGACCTTGGCCTTACACACAAAGGAATGATAGAGATCATACCACGATGCAAATGATAGAGATCAAATGCATGGACCATATCACCTCACTTCACACATTAGATGTTAGCATCTTATATTGCTAGTTTGGCGCTTTTGGTAGCATTATAACATGATCCCTCATTTAGATATCTAGATAAAATGTGTTCTTCCTTAAGTATGCACCGTTTTGTGGATCGTGTTTTGAGGCATCACGTGATGATCGGGTGTTCTCGACTCTACGCTTTCATACAACGGGTGTAAGACAGTTTTACACATGCGAATACTAAGGTTCTTACTTGACGAGCCTAGCATGTACAGACATGGCCTCGGAACACGGACCGAAAGGTTAAGCATGATTCATATAGTTGATATGATGCCTATATAGATACTCGCCTTTGAAGCTACACCGACTCACGTGATGATCGGACTTGGTGTAGTGGATTTGGTTCATGTCATCACCAAAAGGACACAATGGATGTCGTTTTTGAGTGGGATTTCATTAGTAATTTGGATTAGTTGAACTCAATCTATCATAAACTTAGTCTAAATATATTTTACAAATTCTGTTGTAGATGGCACCACCTACTTTTAATTTCAATGTGTTCATGGAGAAAGAGAAGCTTGCTGCGAATGGTAGCAACTTCACCAACTGGGCTATGAATTTGAGGATTCTCCTCACTGCTGCACAAAAGCAATATGTGCTAGACGCGCCGCTAGGCCCCCCACCAGCTCCTGATGCCTCTGACGAGGAAAAAAACGTCTATATAACTCGTCAGGAGGACCACAACTTAGTTCATTGCGGCATACTGTATGGGCTAGAACCAGAACTTCAAAAACGTTTCGAAAATGGCAATGCCTTTGATACCATGGGAGAATTGAAAATGATTTTCGATACCCATGCTGCCGTAGAGAGTTATAATGCTTCTGAAAAGTTCTTTAGCTACATGATGGAAGAGAACCGCTCCGTTAGTGAGCACGTACTCAAAATGTCTGGGTACGCCGATAAGCTTGTGTCCTTGGGAATAACGATTCCCATTGACTTGGGCATACATCGTGTTCTCCAATCTCTGCCACCTAGCTACAAGAGCTTCGTGATGAACTATAATATGCAGGGCATGAAGAAGTCTCTTCTCGAGCTTCTGTCAATGCTTAACACTGCAGAAGTGGAGATTAGGAAAGAACATCGAGTGTTGATGATCAATAAGACCACTGGTTTCAAGAAGGACAAGAAAGGCAAGCAGAAGGGAAAGAAGGGCGGCAAATCTGTTGCCGCGCCTGAAAAGAAACCCCGAGCTGGCCCTAAGTCTGACACCGAGTGCTACTGTTGCAAGGGGACTGGCCATTGGAAGCGCAACTGCCCCAAGTATTTGGTGGACAAGAAGGCCGACAAGGCAAACAAAGGTATATGTGATATACATGTTATTGATGTGTACTTAACTAGTACTCGCAGTAGCACCTGGGTATTTGATACGGGATCGGTTGCTAATATATGTAACTCGGTTCAGGGGCTGCGGAACAAGCGACAACTAGCAAGGGATGAGGTCACGATGCGGGTCGGCAATGGATCAAGAGTTGATGTGATCGCCGTCGAAACGCTGCCTCTCCATATGCCGTCGGGATTAGTTATAAACCTGAATAATTGTTATTTGGTGCTTGCCCTAAGCATGAACATTGTATCCGGATCATGTTTGATGCAAAGTGGTTATTCGTTTAAGTCTGAAAACAATGGTTGTTCGATTTATATGAATAATATCTTTTATGGTCATGCACCGGTGTTGAATGGTTTATTTCTATTGGATCTCGATAGTAGTATTACACATATTCATAATGTTGATGCTAAAAGGATTAAACTTGATAATGATATATTTGCATATATGTGGCACTACCGTCTAGGTCATATTGGCGTTAAACACATGAAGAAACTCCATTCTGATGGACTTTTGGAATCACTTGATTTTGAATCATTTGATACATGTGAGCCATGCCTTATGGGCAAGATGACTAGAACGCCGTTTTCCGGTTCAATGGAACGGGCGATAGATTTATTGGAAATCATACATACTGATGTGTGTGGACCAATGAGTGTGTCGGCGCGAGGTGGATATCGTTATTTTGTTACTTTCACGGATGATTTGAGTAGATACGGGTATATCTATTTGATGAAACATAAGTCTGAAACCTTTGAAAAGTTCAAAGAATTTCAGAATGAAGTGGAAAATCATCGTAACAGAAAGATCAAATTTCTGCGGTCCGACCACTGAGGAGAGTATCTTAGTTACGAGTTTAGCACACATATGAAAGACTGTGGAATAGTTTCACAACTCACGCCTGCCGGAACACCACAACGTAATGGTGTGTCAGAACGTCGTAATCGTACTTTATTGGATATGGTTCGATCTATGATGTCTCTGACTGACTTGCCACTGTCATTTTGGGGTTATGCACTGGAAACCGCTACATTCACTTTAAATAGGGCACCATCTAAATCCGTTGAAAAGACACCGTATGAATTATGGTTTGGAAACAAACCTAAGCTGTCATTTCTTAAAGTTTGGGGATGTGATGTTTATGTGAAGAAACTTCAACCGGATAAACTCGAACCCAAAGCGGAAAAATGCGTCTTCATAGGATACCCTAAGGAAACAATTGGGTATACCTTCTATCACAAATCTGAGGGCAAGGTCTTTGTTGCCAAGAATGGATCCTTTCTTGAGAAGGTGTTTCTCGCGAAAGGTGTGAGTAGTCGGAAGGTAGAACTCGAAGAGGTTATTGAACCTTCTCTTCATGAAATGGCGAGTAGCGCAGCACCGGAAGTTGTTTCGGAGTTGACTTCACCTAATGAAGAGAGAGCTAATGATATTGATCATGAAACTCCAAAAGAGGACAGTACCGAACCTCGCAGGTCAAGCAGGACACGTGCAGCTCCTGAACTGTACGGCAATCCTGTTATGAATTTCATGATTGATGAAATAGATGACCCTGCGATGTATGAAGAAGCGATGATGAGTCCTGATTCCAACAAATGGCTAGAAGCCATGAAATCCGAGATAGAATCCATGTACGAAAACCAGGTTTGGACCTTGGTGGACTTACCTCACGATCGAAAGGCCGTTGAGAATAAATGGATTTTCAAAAGAAAAACTGATGCTGATGGTAATGTAACCATCTATAAGGCTCGACTTGTCGCAAAGGGGTTTCAACAAATTCAAGGAGTTGACTACAATGAGACATTCTCTCCCGTAGCGATGCTTAAGTCGGTTAGGATTATGTTAGCAATTGCTGCATATTTCGATTATGAAATATGGCAGATGGATGTCAAAACTGCGTTCCTCAATGGTAATATTGAAGAAGAG
This sequence comes from Avena eriantha, assembly GCA_910589775.1. Lineage (NCBI taxonomy): Eukaryota > Viridiplantae > Streptophyta > Magnoliopsida > Poales > Poaceae > Avena > Avena eriantha. Next base: position 73,256,853 of record OU342745.1, on the reverse strand, counting down.
TTGTATATGATACAACCAAAGGGTTTTGTCAATCCTAAGGATGCTGATAAGGTGTGCAAACATCAGCAATCCATCTATGCACTGAAGCAAGCATCCCGGAGTTGGAATCTCCGCTTTGATGAGGTGATCAAAGAGTTTGGATTTGTCCAAACTTATGGAGAGGCTTGTATTTACAAGAAAGTTAGTGGGAGCAATGTGGCATTTCTGATATTATATGTGGATGACATATTATTGATTGGAAATGATATAGATCTTTTAAAAAGTGTTAAAAGTTATCTAAACAGCAAATTTTCGATGAAGGACCTTGGTGAAGCTTCATATATATTAGGCATTAAAATCTATAGAGATAGTTCAAGACGCTTAATTGGGCTATCGCAGAGTACATACCTTGATAAGATATTAAAGAAGTTTAATATGGACGAAAGTAAGAAGGGGTTCTTACCTATGTTGCAAGGCAAGACATTGAGTAAGACTCAAAGTCCGGCTACGGTGGAAGAAAGAGAGATGATGGATAAGATCCCCTATGCCTCGGCCATAGGCTCTATTATGTATGCCATGCTATGTACAAGACCGGATGTGGCACATGCTATTAGTTTGACTAGTAGGTACCAATCTGCTAGGTTTGGAACACTGGATAGCGGTAAAGAACATCCTCAAGTACTTGAGAAGAACTAAGGATATGGTTCTTATATACGGAGGTGAAGAAGAGCTAGTCGCTAAGTGTTATGTCGATGCTAGCTTTGACACCGATCCGGATGATTCTAAGTCTCAATCCGGATACGTATTTCTCTTGAACGGAGCAGCAGTTAGTTGGAGGAGTTCCAAACAACCTGTGGTGGCTGGATCAACAACGGAGGCGGAATATGTTGCTGCTTCAGAAGCGGCGCAGGAGGCAGTTTGGATGAAAGAGTTCATTACAGAACTGGGTGTGGTTCCCAATGCGTTGGACCCAATGGTGATCTATTGTGACAACAATGGAGCCATAGCCAACGCAAAGGAACCAAGGTCTCACAAGAATTCCAAACATATTAAGCGCCGGTTTCACTCCATCCGCGAGCATGTCAAGGATGGAGATATAAAGATTTGTAAAGTGCACACGGACCTCAATGTAGCAGATCCGTTGACTAAAGTACTCCCTAGGGCAAAACATGATCAACACCAGAACTCCATGGGTGTTAGATTTATCACTATGTAAACTAGATTATTGTCTCTAGTGCAAGTGGGAGACTGAAGGAAATATGCCCTGAGAGGCAATAATAAAGTTGTTATTATATATTTCTTGTATATGATAGATGTTAATTTTGCATGCTATAATTGTATTGATAGGAAACATCAATACATGTGTGTTTAATAAACAAAAAGGGTTCCTAGTTATGCCTCTCTTATAGAATAGCTTGTTGATTAACAAGATGATCAAAGTTTCCTGATCATGGACATTGGATGTTGTTAATAACAAGGTCACAACATTTGTGAAATGATGTGATGAACATTCATCCGAAGTATAGCAATACTATCAAGTCATTATGTTTATATTTCTATAACATCATACAAAGTAGTCTTAGTCCTTAGACCATGAAATCATGTTAATTGCTAACACCGGAAGAGTATCTTGATAACATCAAACGTCACAACGTAACAGAGTGACTATAAAGATGGGTTCAGTACTACGAAGGTGTTATGTTGAGGCTCATGGATCAAGAGTGGAATTTGTCAATCCAGATGACGGATAGATATACTCTGGGCCCTCTCGGTGATATCACATTAAGATAGCTTGCAAGCAAGTGATGTGATCACTAGAATGTTATATCACGGGAACGAGAAAAGAGTGCATGTCGGTAACGAGATCAAACTAGGTATTTGGATACCGATGATCGAATCTCGGACATGTATTATATCATGAGACAAAGGGATTAAATTGCTGACGTTAAAGTTTCTCACGATCACAGAAGTCATCGTTGAATATGTAGGAGTTAGTATGGATCTCTAGGTCCCGCTTCTGATTATTGATCTGAGAGGAGTCTCAATCATGTCTGCATTATTCGCGAACCGTAGGGTGACACACTTAAGGGTTGCCGGACACCATTTAGGAGCACATATGTTCCAGACAAAAGGTTTGCAAAGCGCAGGAAATGTTTCGATAGAAACAGGAATTGTTTCGATAGAAACCGGAATTGTTTCGGGTGAAATTGCAGAAAGTGGTTCTGCATGTAATATTGAAATGTTGCAAGGGGTTTTATGTGAATGTTTGTTAATTAAAGTAATTAACAAAATTCTGAATAAAATAAATAAAAGAGTTTTATTAAATGAGAGAGCATTAAATTTGGAGAAATTTAATGCATTTAAAGTGGAGACTTTAAAAGGGAATGTGAAGAGGCATTTTAATGTGGAGGGGTTACCACCACATGAATGGGGGAGGCGAGGGGTCACCCCCATGCGCCGGCCATGGAAAGAGGGGGGCACCCCCCTCCTCCTATAAAAGGCCACCCATTCCCTCCTTCATCCTCACACCTCCTCGTGAAGGATCTCTCTCCCCCTTTAGATATTTCCCCATGGTCTCGGATTAGCGAGATACATGTTCTCGGTGGCCTTGCGTCTGGAAGGAGTTGCTGCTTCCGCTGATTCGCTGGAGCGAGGAGGTGGAGGTTGTCCGATGGCTTGAACGTGTGTGCGAGGACAGATGCGCTGCTGATTTGCGGCGCTCGGACTTCCACACGATCTTGAGATCGGCAAGTGTACGACTACATCAACCACGAGTTCCTACTCGTTAACAAAACTCGTTGTCTTTGAGGGTAAGTTCTCCATGGATGTATGTCCACCCGTTGCTCTGTATCTAGTAGATAGATCTTGGCATATAGTTCTCATCGTAGGAATTTTTTTGTTTTCTATGCTGCGGACCCAACACTTTACCCTCCGGGGGGGGAGGGTTGAACCTGGATAAATCCATGTGCATCCGCCCCCATCTCACACCATAGATGGCCGCCAGCTCTCTCCCCGATTCCATCAATCGCTGCCTACTACAGTGACTGCCGTGGCCATTTCCGCGACAATATCGGCTTCCAATTTGTCATAACATTTTCTGGTGCCATCGGACCCAACACTTTTGCACTATAACACGACACCTTTTTGTTATCCTGACGCCCTTAGTCTCAGTATCTTGCCGACCTGTCAGTTGGGCTGCAACTGGGTCGGAGTTCAAGGATTCGACGCTCAGGCAGAGTTAGCTATTCGGGAAATCGTGTATGGGGTGCTTGAGTGCATAAAATCGATGCCACTTAGGTTACTTGAAAAGGGTGCAGCCCCCGAGTGTTTCGAGTGTGATTAAAATAAGAAAGAAATCAATTCTAAATAAAGGGCAACTTAGCTTTATTGTTAGTCGACGAGGTTGATATGGCCGGAGGAGCCGGAGCCACTGATGGTAATGGCTCGCCGCATCCGAAGATTTATAGCGGAACTCAACATTTTTGCAGGTCGCGGAAGCCGAAGAGACCAGTCGGTCGGACGGGGTCGACGCAGTGGAATCGAAGAAGTTGATGTAGAAGTAACGAAGTAGTTGTTTCTCGTGATTATGCACGCAAAATCCATGCACATGTGTAGCTTGGTCTTCATTGGAGCTTTTTGATGTATTTGGTCATATGAATTACAAATTTAAAACATAGTTCCATACGAATTACAAATTTAAAACATAGTTCCATACGAATTACAAATTTAAAACATAGTTCCATACGAATTACAAATTCTAGTTTCTTCCTTTGCCTCTTGTTCCTTGCCTGCCACGTCTGCCACGCCCACGAGGAGCCGCTCCTCTAGTCTCGAAGATATGACAATTGGTGTCTCTATGACCAAAATGATTACATAGAAAACATTGTCTAGTAGGGCCTCTACCTTCGGATTCATCCATATCATTACAGATGCGGACACATTGTCGCCTTCCTCTGCCTGTCCGCATTAGTCTAGGATCTGGGATGTAAATCCTTTCACCAGGGTTTACTTTGTTAAAATTGCCCCGTGCTCTATATCCCATCATCTCGCTAGTCCATGTATTGATCACTGACTCCTTAAGAAAATAAGGAGATACAAACGATCTCGCATTCATACCTAACCGCCCGTATGCAGCAAGTACATGAGAGCAAGGCAGATGCAGCAGCTTGGGTTTGTTGCAGGTACACTCACACGTCGGCCAAGCCTCATTGCCTATCCTCACCTCTTGTGTCTTTACCTCTTCTCTAGATCCGATCCTGTTGGAAGGGAGGCGCACCTCAAATCTTCGTTCTTGATTACCGACGGAGACGACGTGCATATACCGAGCCTTTTCCATTTTGTCATTCATGTAATGCATTATCTTTGAATAGTACCTCGTGTTTGGGTTGTTTATGATATGCATCTGAGCAAGCTGGAGTCTGTCTCTGAAGTACTTCAACGTTCCGGTGAAAATACATTCCACAATAGCTGTTAATGGCAGAGCCCTGCTTCCTCTCAAGACAAAGTTGTAAGTTTCGGCAAGATTTGTAGTCATGACGCCAAACCTAGCATCATGAGTGTCGTGCAATAGAGACCACCTCTCCACAGGCTCATGCTCTATCCATTCCTGAAAATTCTTAATCCTTCTTCCATCCCTCCTCCTTGTACCGGGTTGGTTAAATCCTGGAAAGTCGCAAAGAGCAATTGTTCTTCCTTGGGTGGTGCTGCTCCAGCTAATGTCTGTGCAGCTACCGTGGCCGCATGAGCCGCCACAACTGCTGCTCTAGCTGCTTTCCTCTACCTAACATGTTTTTTTGTGAATTCATCTAGATAGGTCCGACACTTGATATACTTCCACTCCTGGTTCTGCTTGCAAAGCTTCTTGAATAGGTTCATCAGGGCCTTGTTCCTGAACTGTGAGAAAAAGTTAGCCCCTAGATGCCGCATGCACCAACGACTCTGCATGTCTAGCCATGGAGTTGGTTCATCTAGAGCAGGCTGAGTCAGCTTCCTTATCGCGCTGAGTATACTCGTATGCCTGTCATGAAGGACGCATACATTAGATACATCCCTCACAATTGCTATCTTCAGCTGTCTGAAAAACCATACCCAACTCTCGGTGTTCTCGCTCTCCACGAAAGCAAATGCAAGTGAAACAACTTGATTGTTCCCGTCTTGACCTATGATAGTGAAGATCTGGCCCATGTACTTGCCAGTGAGAAATGTACCATCCACACAAATGATTGGTCGACAGTGAGTGAAAGCTTCTATGCATATAGCAAATGAGAAGAACACTCGATGCATCACACTCAAATTGGGTTCTTGAGGCAATGTTAAGTGCTGGATGTCGAGGTATGTGCCTGGATTCCTAGCCTATAGTGTCTGCAGCATCCGAACAACACAGTTGTATCCATCTCGAAACGAACCAAATCTTGTCTCCAGTGCCCTCTGCTTAGTCCTCCAAGCCTTTCCGTAAGATATATTGTAGCGAAATCAGTCAGCAACTTTGTTGATGATAGCTTTCACCACCATGGCTTTGGTCTCCACTATCTCAGTGCATAACAGTCTAGCCAGGAGGGTTGACGTGAGATTACGATGGTCTTCAAGGACATTGTCAAGTTGACATGTGTGCTGCACAACATCGCTAACCTTCCAGTTGTTGTCATATCGAGGATGATGGGCATGGACCTTGGCAGGACATCTGGCTACCTTGCAAACCAAAGTCAAATATTGTTGGGATGACACCTTTGTTTTGAAAACCCGTTGCGTGGACAATGCCCACTCAATGATTTCTTCCTGTAGATGCCTCTTGCTAGGATATAATGCACCAATGGAGATGTTGTTGGCGTGATAGTGCCACGAGGAATCATGCCCATCGTTCACATTCATTGCTGCTGTGTGGTCTTCATTCCATGATGTCGGAATAGGTTGGTCCTCTTGATCAGACTCAGCGGAATCAAGGAGCTATCATTGTACCCTTCTGAATCTTCGGCTTCCATCTGATCTTGCAAACAACCGTCATGTATCTCGTCCTCATCAACCTCACCACTAAAAATATCTTCTCCTGTCCCTTGACTACCTTCAGCTGATTCATGTCCACCATCCTCGGTGTGTGCAAAAATACTCTGACCAGGTTCATAACTACCACCATCCGTGTGTGCATAACTACTCTGACCAGGTTCATAACCACCACCGCCATCTTGGCCTTGACTGCTCTGGTCATCATAGTAGCCACCACCACCTCCGTCTTCAGCTTGACTACTCTGCTCATGATCATAACCACAACCAGCATGTTGTGTCTGACTACTCTGGCCCTGATCATAAACAGGCTCTTTCGCCACAGCAAGCACTAAGACACTGGGGTTAACTACCCTATGCAGACAGGCTTTCACCCATTTGACCCATTTAGCTTGCTCTTCTATCGGTCTAAAAAAACAAGGTTTAATCCTTGACTTAGTCCATAATACATGCACACCGACAGTATGGGTGGGAGGGAGCCCTAAACGAGCAGATAACCAATCCTTCAACTCAATAATGGATATTGTTTCAGGATCCTAGAGCACTTCATCAATACAATAAAAATCGCTCAAATCAACTCCATGCTAGTTTTTTTGACAACACCGTCACCATAGTAGAACCTAAACACTACATTATTGGACATAACTTCCGACCTAAAAAAATACCACAATTTGTCAAATGCCCGTACAATGGCAAATTTTAGCCCACAAATATACTAATAATCCGAATAATCTTGCATAGCCCGCAAACATACTTATAATCCTATAGCCGAATAATCTGGCAGCTAACCTACCACATCTAGAACTACAGATAAAATAAAAATACACAAATGACTACACTTAGCAAGAAATTAGGGTTTACCCTTGAAGCGTGAGAAATCCTGCCATGCAGCTGCCTCCACTCAACAGATCGGCAACCCCCACTCAAGAACAGCTGCCTCCACTCAAGCTGCACCACCAGCCTCCACCATAGCCGTTGCCCCTCAAGAACTCCACGAAATCCCCATAAAAATGCCTCAAATCACCTCACCAGACTATCCCATTAGTAGATCGGGACTCTACTAACTGTCTAATGTGTTTCAGCAGCAGCTATTGGTGGAAAACGGTGCGAAACTGAGCTCCAAATCGGTGCAGCTCGCGTTGGAAGAAGAACCAGCCAGAAGAACACGAGAGAGAGAGCGAAGGAGGAAGAAGCTAATGCACCGGCGCGGGGCTGGGCGCGTGATGGCTCAATGCACGGTGCCTAGAAAAGTGCTGGTGCGTGGTTGATGTAGAGCTCGTTGGCAACCCCAAGAGGAAGGTATGATGAGCACAACAACACGTTTCCCTCAGATATGAAACCAAGGTTTAATCTAACCAGTAGGAGCAAGGAAACACCCCAAAGGTGTTACTAGCTGAGCTTTGGTAGGGCGCACTACCGGTGCTAGTAGCAACGTGGAGACCCGCACAACACAACTATAGAACTTTGTCCCCAACTTGCGATGAGGTTGTCAATCTCACCGTGTTTTGCGGAAAACAAAGGATTAAACATATTGAATAGAAAGAAGTAAAAGTTTACAGAAAGTAAACACAAAGCAGTAAAAGATTGTAGATTATATGTAAAGAAAAGGACCAGGATCCATAGTTCACTAGAGGTGGCTCTCCTTAGATAGATAACATGTTGGGTGAACAAATTACAACGGGGCAATTGACAAACATCGAGTAAGCAATACATGCATATACTAATCATCTTGACTCCTTTGAGACTTGATTGGGCATTACAACATTATACATAGACCGCCATCCAACTGCATCTATGACTAATAATCCACCTTCAGGTTATCATCCGAACCCCCTCCAGTATTAAGTTGCAAGCAACAGATTATTGCTTTACGAACTGCGTGTAAAGTAAACAATACGATTGTTGTATGAACAAAGGATTGTTGTTTGCTCCCTAGTAGCAACAGCACATCTAGTACCTTAGAGATTTCTGTCACTTCCCCAGATTACCAGAGGCATGAACCCACTATCGAGCATAAATACTAACTCTTGGAGTTGCTAGCATCTACTTGGCCAAGATAGCTACTAACAACGGAAAGCACGCAAGATCAAAAATAACAAAGATATGATAGAATCAATAATCAATCTGAAATAGCATCTCAATATCCATCGGATTCCCGCAAACACAACATGCCAAATTACAAATAGATGATCTTGATCATGAACGGAGCTCACAAGATCTAGACATGAAAGCACAAAGGAGGAGAACCAGCCATCTAGCTACTACATGGATCCGTAGTTCAAGGATGAACTACTCACGCATCAAACCGGAGGCTTGCATGGTGATGAAGAAGGCCTCCATGGTGAATTCCCCTCTCCGGCAGGGTGCCGGGAAGAGCTTCATATCCCTCCCGATCTAGGGCTGGAGATGGCAGCGGCTACAGACTCTTTTGTGGATTTTTGATCGGGCAATTAGGGTTTACGTCCCGATGGCATCTTATAGTCGGAAGGGGAGGCCGAGGGGGTGCCGTGAGCGGCCACACCACCCCCTGGCGCCGGCCAGGCTGGGCCGCGCGGCCAGGTGGTGTGGTGGCCCCCTGGCCCCTCTCCGCCTCGTACTCTGGCACTTGATGACATCCGGAAAAATAGGCACTTTGGCTTTTGTCCCGTCCAATTCCGAGAATATTCATTTTCTGACTTTTTTGAAACAAAAAACAGCAGAAAACAGGCAGCTGACACTATGGCTCTTGTTAATAGATTAGTCCAAAAAAATCATATGAAAAGTACTCCAAAGTTGGAATAAAACACAAGAAAGTGGATAAAACCAAACATGGAACATCAAAAATTATAGATATCCCGGCGCGGCGCGGGGATATGGAGGAGCTCGTCGTTGCTTCAAAAGACGAGGCCACCCTGTCGTTGCCTCAAAAGACGAGGCCACCCTGTCGTCTTTCCATCAAACGACGCGCACGGTCGCCGAGCGCTGTCCGCCTGTAGCCTGGCAGGGTGGGGCCTGCCGCGCTCCTTTCGACGCCTCAAAAGACGGCCCGAGTTGATCGTCTCCTCAAAAAACGACATAGGCTCGTCGTTCTTTCAAAAAACGACACTGCGTTAGGTCTGTAATTTCCTTTTTTGCGTAATATTCGTGAAATTGAAAAAAAAAGTGTATTATTTAAAAAAAATAGCCACCACTAGCTTCCTGCTTCTTTCTTTTTATTTTGAGTCGTCGCCAAAGCATTGAGTCTTTTCTTTTCTTTTGGCTTACACGAGGTCAAAAGGTCCCTTGATTTTTACCGATCCATGACTTTTCAATCCATGCATGCCTTGTGCAATCTTGTCAGTTCCTGCTACGACTCATAATGCTCTCTGGTACGAACTTGAATTCTCTTCTTATTTTGATTATGTCCTCTGCATGAAGGAGCTTGCACTTCGGATCCCAGCCCGAGTAGAGCATACCAAATAATATACCACGGCCACCCTGGAATTTGGTGCCGTATTGACCGGTTGGTGGTTATTTTTTGGAACGTGCTACACGTCCTCGGACGATGGGGCTTTCCATCGTCCTGGTCTGGAACCATCCGATCAAACTGACCGTGGCCATCCAATCTTCCTCTCCGCCACCCTTTAAAACCCTACTTTTGCTTAAGAAGCAAGAAACCTTTCGATTGCCGCAAACTGAAAACAGAACAGAACCCGCGTCCCTCGCAGCTCTTCCTCGCTGCTTGGCGCACGGCGGCGCCATGGGGACAGCTGCAGCAAATCACGGCGGCGCCCATGGCTCACCTGCGCACATCCATCCAGTACTCCACCCCTGGACATCCTCACCACGTCAATCCACTGCCAATTGTCGCCTCGAGCAGTGCTTCGAACCCTAGATTCAACGAGCGGCGGCGCCAGAGCTCAGTTCCAGCAGCAGTGGTCCGGCCGATACAACAATCCCGGTGTATTCTTTGATCAAGACCCCGAGATTGACCAGCCAGCTCCATCTGTAAGAATCTCTTTCAACTTTTTACATCTAGGGTTTGAAGTTGAGGAATAGAATTAGGTTCTCCAACTTTTTTTACTATCATATTGCTGCAGTAGCTTGCTGCATCTTTTTTTACTATGCAACTGAGCATGATACTTTTAGTAAAAATGAATCAAAATTGTTTTGATTCGTAGGAAGAAATCAATGTAGCAAAGCTGTTAGCAAAAAACAGAATAGAATTATATGTACCAAATATGGTAGCAATTGATTCTGTTAGCAATTTAATTTTGTAGCAAATGATTAAGAAGCAAACTAAAAAACAGTTTATATGCTGCATTAATTTGTAGAATTTTTATCTAGTGATTTACATTTGTGAAGCTAATTTTGAACTGCAGGGATTTGTAGCTGATACAATGCTTGGTGGGTTTGACCTGAACCAGCCTCCGGAAGGTTATGCTGCTGACATTGGAGAAGGCCATGATGAAGGACAACAAAGAAAATAATTTCAACTTGAGCCTCAAAGTGTAGCAAGTGACAATTCTTGCATTGCTGTTGAAGATCATGGGGAAGATATTTGCTCACAGCTGGTTGTTTCTTGTGTTGGTATGACCTTTGATGACCTCGACGTGGCGCAGCAAGTGTATAATGACTATGCTTTCAAGCTTGGCTTCGGGACACACATAGGAAATACAAAATACAGCATGGCAAGGGGAGCAGCAAAGGGCACTATTGTGAGCAGGGTGTTTGAGTATGTGCACACCGGGAAGCCTGTTGATGAAGCAAAAAAATAGCGCAACACAACTGGTCTTACTTCCAACGGAGAAGATGCTACAATCGACATGAGCAACACTTCTGCATAGAAACCTCGCAACAAGCAAGCAGGTTTGAAGAAGGATGTCGCTGACTCAAGGCAAAGAAACTAGTTGCTGCGGCTTGGTTGTAAAGCAAAAATGCTTGTTGGGAAGCGAGACGGGAAGTGGATTGTCACCGTTTTCAACGAGGAGAATACCCATCCAATGGTGCAGCAAACTGGGAAGCGTATGTATTATCGTTCTCACAGGAAAGTTTCCGAAGAGGATTTCTAGCTAATCCAGACCTTGCATGAGCAAAACATAACTGCATCGCAGATGATGGGGTGCCTCGGCAGTGTCCATGGGGGTGATCCTAGATGCCTTGGGTATGTGAAGCGTGATGTTTCCAATATCAGAACAATGCGGCGAGAAGAAGTTTCAGAGCGTGATTTGAGCATGACAATTGAATACTTCAAGATGAGAAAGGCGGAATGCCCTCAGTTCTTCTTTGAGAAGCAGGTTGATAAGGACAACGCAGTGCGAGCACTATTTTGGATTGATGGAAGGACTAGAGCACTGTACCCCAAGTACAAAGACTGTGTGTTCTTCAATACAACCTTTTTCTTGAACAAATACAACCTTCCATTTGCTCCTCTTGTGGGTATAAACAATCACACACACACACAATAGTTTTGGGATGTGCTCTCCCGCCCGATGAAACAATTGAAACATTTGAATGGGTTTTCAAACAAGTGAAGAAAGCTGCAAATGGGTTGTGCCCTGACCATATCATGACTAATCAGGACCAAGCAATGGGCAAGGCGATCAAAATGTGTTTCCTGATGCAGTTCACAAATGCTGTCTATTCCATGTGCTGCGTCTAGCAAGAACGAAGCTCGGACCTCACTTGAGAGAGGGTCATCCATTCAGAGAAGCATTCTATGCATGTATCTATGGCACTGGCACGGTTACTGAGTTTGAGGTCTGCTGGCAGACAATGCTGCAAACCTTTGAGATGGCTGAGAACACTCACCTGCAAAACATGTGGAGATCAAGGAATACATGGGCACTAGTATATTTGAGAAAAGTTTCTTCCCATTCACCAGCACAACTGGCAGATCTGAAGGCCTAAACAACTACTTCAAAACACTAGTTCGGCCAAGTGACACAATATGGAACTTTGTGCAGCAATATGAGTTGTGCCAGAACCTGATGCTCGATCGTGAAGATAATGCAGGCTTTACATTGGATACGACAACAATGCCACTCTGGGGAAGGTGAGTGTTGTAATGTTTTTTTCTTAAGTAATGTGTTTTTTGCTGCATATTATGTTTTTTTGCTTCAGTAATGTGTTTTTGCTTCAGAAATTTGTTTTTGCTTGAAGTAACTATCATAACATTCTCTAACAATGTGCAAAACTTATTTTTCTTGCAGTTGGGGCATTGAAAAGCAGGGTCTTGAATTCTACACAAGGGAGGTTTTTGGCAGGTTCTAGAAGATACTTGAAGCATCAACAAGGTTTCATCCCATCCATGTAGAGGCAGAAATGCTTTGTTTCGATCTTGTACCAAACCCCGGAGTTGATCTCAAAACCTATTGGGTAGAAGCAAGCATTGAAGAGGGTATATACTTGTGTGGCTGCAACACATTTGAGATGTGTGGACTGATATGCCCGCACATAGTGAGGGTGATGGTGCAACTGAACGTGCAGCGAATACCAGACCGATACATGGTCCAACGTTAGTCTGCTGCAGCAACAACACCTGCCCCTGATCCTGGTTCAAATGCAACAAGATTTGGTGTGCCGGGCACAAATACTCTCAAGTACAACTCATTATGCAGGAAGTTTAATGACTTGGCATCGGATGCATGCTTCAATGACGAAACAAATAGGGTTGTGTCTACCATGATTGATGAAGCAAGAAAAATTGTTGCTGCCATGAGGAGTCCACCAGATGACATGCAGCAAAACGAAGGACAAAATGGTGTCGCTCCTGAAGAAGGCTTACCTCTGCAGCATGTTGAACAACAACCTACAAGCACACAGGAGCAACATCAAGAAGCTCCACATGACGTTCCTAGTAGCATGCTGAAGAACCCATCATGAGTTAAGCCAAAGGGGCGTCCAAAGGAGAAGTCAGTTAGAAGAAAGCCATTGGTTGAGATTCGTGATGAAAAGAATGCGAAGAGAAGGAAGAAAGCAGAGGAAGGCGAACAATGTAACACCCCGTCCACTCCTGGGCCCGGGGGGTGTCACTCCTGGCAGCTTAATAGGATATCTAGACTGGCCCCACGGACCAACACTAGTCTTTTCTGCGCACTTTGTCCTCACTCGTGTGCACCCGGTTACCTACTTCCCGGTCGGACACCCATCCTAGAATTGCTCTAGGCCAAGCACGCTTAACCTTAGAGTTCTTTTCGAATGAGCTTCCGGAAAAGAAGTTGCAACTTGTTGGTATGAGTATTCTATCAATCCTATTAAGCCATGTGCCTAGTCTGACATACACCCACCCTTTAGAAGATCGATGCCCTCATCGATCAAGCACACCCCAGGAACGTTCTCTCTTGGCACGCGTATGTGCGTCTAGTGCTGGCACATGTGTCATGTTGTGTCCACTCCGGGCCACACGCGCCATGCTCCACATGTCCCGCCACTAAGCCGCACACACCCGTGTAATCGCAAGGGTCGGCTCTGATACCACTTGTAACACCCCGTCCACTCCTGGGCTCGGGGGGTGTCACTCCTGGTAGCTTAATAGGATATCTAGACTGGCCCCACAGACCAACACTAGTCTTTTCTGCGCACTTTGTCCTCACTCGTGTGCACCCGGTTACCCACTTCCCAGTCGGTCACCCATCCTAGAATTGCTCTAGGCCAAGCATGCTTAACCTTAGAGTTCTTTTCGAATGAGCTTCCGGAAAAGAAGTTGCAACTTGTTGGTATGAGTATTCTATCAATCCTATTAAGCCATGTGCCTGGTCTCACAAACAACATCCCAAGGAGAAGAAGACAACGAAGGGAACAACCAAGCGGAAGCCAAAGGCGCAGAAGTGCTCGTACTGCCATCAAGACGGTCACACGGTGCAGCGATGTGCCCTATTCCAATATTTGATGTCGGGAAATCCTGCGAGGATAGGTTTGAACCTCTAGGTTTGATTAGCTATTTTTGCTTCCATACCTACAGTAAACATTGGAATGTAATAGTGCTACATAGGAAAATATATTACCACTGCCATAATATGCTACATAGCAAAAGATATTGACTGTGTGTGCAGCAACATCTGTGAACAGTTGTAGCAACTATTTTTATCTGGCAGCAATTATTTATTATTGTCATCCTGTCTGTACAATTTCTAAAAAGTGTGTGCAGCAATATGAAAAGTTCTACTTCCTGTGTGTGCAACAATATGAATTTTTTTCCGTATCGTCTGTACAATTTCTGATTATTTTCATCCTGGAACATTATCTGGTAGCAATTATTTATTACATTGTGAGCAACAAAGTTCAACTATGCTAGCCTTTCTGCTCTTATAATGTAGCAAAAATCAAAATACGTCCAGATTTCATAGTTTTTGGGATGAATACCTCAAGTAGAATTTCCCTTGTTTATGGGGTTAATTACATTTCTAGCATGTCAATTGTTTGTATGTACCAAAAACATAAAAAAATCTGGCATGTGTTGTCATAAAATTCGATGCAAAAATCTGCCGCAAATAGGTAGCATGTCCTATGTACTATTGCAGTAGTTAATACAATAGATTGTACCATTTATATTACACAAATGTAGCAAAACATGTTCTTTTACTTCAAGCATGAAGGATCTCAGTATTTGTTCAGCAAAATAACAGGAAAAGACAAAAGGAGGAAATAATCATCAACATCAGATTGTCATTACCATTTGTGTTAACATCACAAAAACTAGTTATGCGATTACACCGAACCATAATTCACGGTTACATCAAAAGGCAACGGTCAAATAGATAAGGAAAGTGTTTGAGCTAACAAAATAATTTTTTCTCACTATTGCTGCTATATATGATAAGCTAGTTTGGGTTCAACTCCTCCTCCATGAGCTTCTCAACCAACTCTTTGATTTCCCTTGCTTCGATGATATCTGCTGCAAGGGTCCTGCGAAGATCCGAGCAGTAATTGTTGTCGAATTCCGCCATGATCTTGCCATTGAAATTCTCCATGAACAGTATGCCAAAGAAACCGTAGTCAAATCTGAAAAATAAAAAAAAGAAGCAAATAAGAACCATAATATGAGCAATAAACTAATGATGGAATCATTTGAAAAAAATGAGATGCTAAAATATGAAAACTTACAATCTTACTTGCTACAGATGATCGGGAGTTTTGAGAAGGTATAGATCCATCTCTTCAGCAAGTTTAGGTGCTTTCTTTGACGCATTGATAAGAGTGGTGAAGTTCGAAAACTGCACCATTGAAGCAAAAAAGGATGGTTAAGAAAAGAAGGAAGCTACTGAAAAATAACATGCATATGTCGTGCTACAATACTGACCAGATTCCGTGCAAGATCATCCAAGACACCAGCCCCTTTGTCCATCTTCATCGAATCAACGATGTGGTATTTCTTCATCATTAAGTTGACAGTAGGTACAGCCTAGTGCTCATTTCTCACAGTAGGAAAGTAGAGCTATCTCGCAGCATGTAAACAAAAACAAATTAAGCGGCATATAGAGGTACATTCAGCAGACCTTGCTTCAAGATGAAGAGAATAGCAGCAAAATAAAAAGGAAAAATAACTCACAATATCACATTTGATAATCTTGAACCTTGCATACTGTTCATTAAACTCATCCATACAACCTGCTACGTTGAATGCCTTGGGATCAACAATCAGTTTTTCCTGTTATCCAAGGTAACGAAAACAGAGTTAGATGATGAAACAAAACAGGAATGTACCAAAAAAAGTACAATGCAATGTCTTACTCACCACAATGTGATGCATGAACGCATATCTATTTTTTGGCGTGCACTATTTTTGCAAACAATTAAAGCCTCGTGGTTGAACTTCTCAATCCACACGTCCATTACCTCGGTACTAAGATATGCTCGCGACTTCAAAGATTCTTTAAAACCCTTGTATGTGCAAAAGTAGCGTCCAATTTGCACGAAACATTTCCTGCAAAGGAAGAAACAAAAAGTCATGTAGAATTTGAAGGAAGAACAGAAAACAGAAAAGATTTTGCACAAATTGAAGGAAGAACAGAAAACAGGATAGTCATGTAGCAAGAAATATGTACTAAAGAAGGTACTGAATAACATTAATGAAGCAATAAAAAAGATGCAGCATATCCAAAAACATGAAAGATTGAAAGACATCTAATCATTGTAGCAAAAAAAATACACTTAGTGAGCTAAAAGTTAAAACAATTGTAGTAGAAATCAACAATTTCTGAAGAAAAAAAATAGTTGAAGCATATCCAAAAACATGAAAAAATCAACTTAGGAAAACTGATGTAGCAACATTTTAATAGTAGAAAAGCTACTGGATGACACAATTGTAGCATAAATAAAGAACTAATGAAGCATCCACATAAAAATAGGAAAGAAAATAAGACATAAAATCAGTGTAGCAAAAAATACACTTAATGAGCTAAAAATTAAATCAATTTGTAGCAGAATTCAATAGCTTCTAAAGGAAAAAATAGCTAACAGAAAACTCACTGCCCATGGCCCTCATCCTTCCTCTTATTTATGAGCCTCTTCGTTGTCCTTCCATTTAAGACAAACTTGGAATAAATTTCATCCTGATCTCTAGAGACCTTGGTCTTCTTAAGCTTTGGAGGTGTAAGATCAACCTTTGCTGCCCTCTTGAACCTCGTATTCTTCTTATGTGTGACCATCCCAAAGCTTCCATCAACCATCACAACACCTTGCAGAGACAAAAAAATCAACTTTTTACACACACGACAAATGTAGGGGAGAAGCACTACATAACAATGTAAAAAATGCTGCAAAGGATAAAGGAACATACATTCTTCAGCTGGCTCCACTACACTGGTCGTGTCAACAGCAAAAGAGACAGCATAATCTAGTACCTTGACAGCTGGTATACATGCATCTGCTTCATCATCAATAGAATCTTGCGAAAGCATGTCGAACCCTGGAGCTTCAGGAACACGATTCCAAGTTTAAGGGTCTATATGTTGAGGACAAGGGGATGGGTCATGGCGCCGCGGTGACCTAACTGGGATATCAACAGGTTGCTGCTCTGGGACATCAATTCCTCCCATGGGTGATGAATCCAAGACTATAGTAGTCTGTGGCATATCCGGGATGTCAAGATGTGTGTGCGCCTCAGACTCTTGCTGCTTGTCACCTCTAGCTTCTGTCTCAATTTCTTTTGCTTCATCCTCTCTTGCTTCTGTATCATCCTCTTTTGCTTCATCCCTTCTTGCTTTAGTGACATCCTCTTTCGCTGCATATGCTCTTGCATCAACATCAGCTGACTTGTCCAAACCATCATAGGTTTCTTGCTCCTTGTTCATAGTTTCATGTTCTTCTTCATCGTCTACTACTACATCATATGGAAACACAACGCTAGGACCAGCTCCTTCTTTCAATTGTGAATCAATGTCGACCAAAAGAGCAACCATGCATTGGGAATGCATCCGTTTCAACCCAACAACAAGATTCTTAACTGTTGATTCAACATCAGATGCCCAAATAGCCTTATGCTTCTCAGCCAAGTGCTTGAAGCGAGCAGGTACCTATTGGTAACACAAAACAAAAAGAAAAGAAGGTAGAAATTACATAAAACTAATGGAGCAAAAAAATAAAACTAATGTAGTAAACTATAAAAGCTAATGTAGCAAGAACTAAACAGTTTTGCAGCTTTAATGTTACTAACAGACAAATTAGTGCAAACAAGCTGAAGCATACATGGCAACAGTTTTTTAAGCCTAAGTTAGCAAACTATGTTAGGCAATGTAGCAATACTAGAACATCAATGCGGCGGATCTATACCTCCAGTTCTTGGCTACTAGGAAACACAAGCCATTCATGCAATGAAGCTGAAAGGTTGACTTTAGTTTCATCTACAACAAGAGCAGGAGGAGCTTGGTTTTCTT
Source organism: Avena eriantha (assembly GCA_910589775.1). Taxonomy (NCBI): domain Eukaryota; kingdom Viridiplantae; phylum Streptophyta; class Magnoliopsida; order Poales; family Poaceae; genus Avena; species Avena eriantha. The sequence goes on along the minus strand of OU342745.1, from coordinate 73,239,043 downwards.
GCTCATCAACAGGATCAGTGTTGTACGGAGTTTCCGATAGCGGGAGGAACTACACACAATGAGGATGTAGTAAGATGATAAACAAAGCACAAAAAGGAAACAAAAAAATTCACGTTGAAAAGCTACCAAAAATGACGTACCGGGCGCCAACCGAAAACTATAGTATTGTTCAATATCTTAAGCTCAAGATCGTGTTCCACAACAAAATCAAAGTCATTGTTTGTCACGAAGCATACTCTTGGCACATACTTGTTGAATACATGGCCGCAGTCTCGCTGGAAGCTCAAAGGGTCAATGTATGCAATCTGTTATAGGCAATGAAACAGGAAACTAGCAAGGCACATAAACAAAAAGTTGAACGAATCATAAACTAAACTTAAAAGGAATGAAGAGGAATAACATACACCAAGAAAAGCAAAAGGGCCAGCCATCCAGAACTCATATTTTGTCTCTCCCTTGGTGAGCTTTAGTGGCATCGCCTTTTGCTTTCGAATATGATCCACTGGTGCCATAGCTAAATCCAGAAGGTGCTCATCCCAAGCATACTGATCGGTCTTGGTGGGGTCAACCATGGAGGCAAGATATTCAACGCTAATATTGTTAGAGCTCTTAGGAGCAACCACGAGAGCCAAGCAAATAATATCCCATGTCCGAATTATCTTTGCTTAATCCGTGTTGGCACATGATTTGAGCAAATCAACTGCAGTAGTTACCTCAGCCCTGCTGCTGCCAGCTTTGTAAATGTTCCGAAGCTCGCAGGGGTCACTTTTATTCAGGAGATCTACAGGTTTGTTGCCGCAGCGAATTCCGAACACCTTCTTCACCATATCTCTTGTGAAAACCATCATGTTTTTGCGTGTTTTATACTCTCGTAGATTTGGGTCAGTGTGCAATGCAATTTAATCTATCAACCCACTAGGAATCCTGAATGGCGACACATCTAAATAAGCTCCGAACACACTCTTCGCAGCAATAACTGCTCGCTTTTCGGGATTAAGACCTTGCGCCAGGGTGAGAAAACGCTTCGCAGATAGGTGGTTTTTTGCCATCCATGTCTTCGTCCTATCCTCCTACACAACATCAAACACGAAAAACAGAACTCAGTGCAGCAAAACTAATTGATAATGTAGCAGCTGCACTAAAACAAAAAATCTGCTTTAAGGGTAGAAAAGTAAGGACAAATCTGCCTATAAAATCTACTAAAACAATTAAAAAGGTAGGGCACATGCATAATGTAGCAAAAGTAGTTTTATGGGGCATCACATCAAGAAACATTGTAGCAAACACTATTTGAATGGGGAACATCAAGAAGGCAAAATTGTAGCAAAAAAGAAAAACTAAGGACAAGTCTTCCTATAAAAGCTACTGAAAAAATCAACCAGAAAACAACCGAAGATTCATAGTTGTATAGGGCACCACATAAAGTAACATTGCAGCAAACATCAAAAATCAACCAAAGATTACTTAAATATTTAGTAGCTGAAGGAGCAAAAATCTAGCAAATTATATTTCCTTACAGATATGAGTAGTTGTAGGAGCAATTCAGACACTAGAACCTTAATCCAACCGCACCGAGTATACAGTAAACAACACGAAGGGGAACCCAACAAAAATGAAGGAAAACCCTAACCCTAACTAGCAGAGACGAAGATGAACTCACCACCATGGATAAGGCCGTGCCGGTTAGCTTCCCCTTCCGACCGGTCTTCTTCAATCGAGCGCCATCCCCGACCACCATCCGAGATTTTTTCCCTACAGCAAACGATGGCAACCTAGGGTTAGAGAAATTGAAGGGGAAATCGAGCGCGTGCGCTGGGAGAGAAGCTAGAAAGAAGGAGGAGAGGGAGACGAACCGGAATATCTGACCGCTGGCTGCGCCATCGCCGACCACCACCTCGCCATCGATGAGTGGCCTCACCCCACGGTCGCCTGCATCTCCGTCTCGGTCGCCTGCGTCCCCGAATGAACTAACATGGGTGCGGGTGCGGGCGCGGGGGTTACGTCACTACTCGGTTCAGGGGAAGGGTCGACGTGGCATGCACTGGACGGTTCGATCGGGTTCGATCCAATGGCGCACGAGCAGGATGACACGACGACGGGATCGTCCGGGGGAACCACATCATTTTCCTTATTTCTTTTTCCTTGACGCAGAGCAACTTATACCCGTTTTCTCTGGGAAATCCGACATCCAGTATGAATTAGACTCAGTTACCTTTGCGTGACTTGTGCGTTGTAGCAAAATGACTCAAACACACTGATGGCTGCCGCACGTATCCGATCTCGTCGAGAACTTTTTTTTACCGTTTAATCTGTCGCTTGCACGTGGTAGCAGATTTACGAAGATCTGCTACCTGTTCCTTTGGCTGTTCTATACTGGAGGAAGAACCGACGTAGAGCCCCCGTGTGTATTTGAAGAAGATATAGTCCCTGGAAGAATCGAAATAATCGTCGAATTCTCGATTGATGATGACCGTCAAGTCCGCGGTGTGGAGTGCCAGAGCTGATGTTAGCTCGGTATTGGAACTAAAAGAAATGACATCACTTAGATAGGCGAGATCCTCCCGGTCCGCGACATAGTCGCTATGTTTGATGATGTTTCCTGGGACGAGATTGCTCCTCCAGTAGTGCCGACGGAAGATGTCGTTGATGCCGTAGGCGCTGCGATTGCTGCCGACGGACCGAGTATATCGGATCCGAGAGGCAGAGTTTTTTTTGGGTTTCTTGACGACGAAGTGTAAGCACCCTATTCATGAGATCTGTCTCTCGGTTGACGTCGACGGAGGCCGGAAGAGGGGTGGGCGGCTGTGGATCTGCTTTTGTCGAGTTGATGCTTGGTGGTGAGCGGTTCGCCAAATCCATGCTTCCAGCATTCAGGTTCCCCACAGACGGAGCCAATTGACGAGGGGTAACCTCGGCAATGCCCATGGTGATGGACTTGGGTTTTCGCGGAAAAGAGAATGCTGGGGATTTCGTCAGATGTTAGGGAAATAATGGAGTCAAAAGTCGCCTGAATATTGAGTAATTGCACTATTACAAGTTGTCTTCTAGATTTATGTTTCTATTGTCTAGATCTAAAGTTGTGTGCAACTTATATTGTATTGTGTGGTGCCCTCCTCGTTGCCTCCTCCTAGACTTTACATATGAGAAGGCTAGGTCTCGAGTACCAATATGAGTAGGTTACAAGCTAGAGTTCGTATCTAATCTAGTCTTCTACTTTCCTTGTCTTATATCGCCAGGAGTCTGTCTCCCTGTATCCTTCATATCAGCCAAACCGACATGGGCTTCATGGATCTTGGCAAATCTTCAGGTCAGGCTTCCGTTGGGCCGCACCATGTATACCAATAATAGGCACCCAAAGGGTTATACCCATGTGAGTCGCCATGTCTGGTAGTGGAAAGCTAGTATCCAAATCCGACCAATACCGCACAGACACTGGTCGACAGCATGATACAAGGCCCCAACGGGAACAAGATCGACACTATCGTTCCAACCCTCGGGATAACAATTATTCAAGAACCGGCTCTTCAAGACAGTGGCACAGAACCACACGTAACTGGAGCAATGTTTCCCCATGCGTGGAGCCAGACATCGTAGAAGCAATGGTTCCACAGCAACCTCCCTGGCAGTAGCTGGATCACCACATGGAAGAAGAAGAAGCACGACGTTGGGAGCAGGACAGGCAAAGAATGCCACCACCTAGACACACAAGGTGTCCGGCTGAGCCTCGTCACAATGATGGCCACGATGGAGGAAGGAACGACGAACACCGCGCTCGATCACACTACAAGAATCTGGACGTTCCATGACGTTCTGATATCATCATTGATAAGAGGCAAAACGTCATAGATGGCCATCTGTGATGAATGCTACAACGAAAAAAGGTCCGAAACATCACGTCACAATTGGATTCATGACATTTTTTGTCTAAAAACGTCACGTGCCATCCATGAAATTCCTCCAATTTCACTGTGGCTAACTGAACCGGCCTGGCCTAGGCCCGGTCTTTCATGACGTTTTTTTGTCATGAATGATTCCACGTGGAATACGGCACTGTGAACTGCCGTTAGCGACACCTAGTTTATGTCATAGGGCCCATCAGTGATGTCATCCCTATCGAGACGTTTTTTTCATCATGACTTGATTCCTTTACCGCCGCTTCCTTAGATCATCATGTTGTCTATGACATCATGCCAGCCGTGACGAAGTTCCTTTGGTCGCTGCCTACCGCCGACAGGTAGACACGTGGTCCACTTAAATGATAACACGTGGGTCAATTGCAGGACAAGATGTGGACCAATCAGAGCTAGACACGTATCGTCCAGAAGAAATGATGACATCATCACTTTCGTGAAGTTACTACATGATCGTGACATCACTAACCATGATGGAAATATTTCATAAAGAAACACTCAGGACGTTTATAGGATTACAATACAGAATTTGATAGAAAATTCTAGGACAAATGTTTCACTCTAGAGAAATGAATACTGGACTCAAATAAGATATTAAGAAGATTCAACTCATGCCAGACACATTTCCACAGATTCACCAAATTGCCTTTTGTGGTTCGGGCAGCTGAGCTAACACTTGTTGTATTAATGCATTTGCCTCTTCTTGTTTCTTCCTCAAGTATTGTTGTTTCTTCCGCATTGCTTGTAGGTCTTCCAAATACTTCAGCCTCTCTGCCTCGCCAAATTCTTTCACCTTCTGCAACTCCTCAATGGAAGAGCATAGTTCCACATTACCTACTTTCGGAGCCTCGAGTTGAGCTTCTAGCTGAGACTTGGTTGGTTTTGAAGTACTTGCAATGATGCTGATGTTCTTCAGGATAGTTGGCTTTCTCTTGTTCTGAGATAGCACAAAGTGCACATCATCGATGGAAGGAATTGCTTCATCCTATGTACCATCTTCTGGAGCATATGCCACCATCTTGCTTTCCACAACTGCCTGACAGTTTTAGGAATAGAATAGGACATGAGAAACCTAGCGAGCAAATAATAGGCACATCGTATATGTGAGGGAATAAAAATCCATTGAATTTGATGAAGATGGAAAGTATTATCGAGGACTTACCGTTGCTTCTTTCACATTGTCAGTCAAGCCATTTTCGAGCAGTTCAATGGAGACTTCCTCCATGTCGCACAAAACCTCGTAGTTGCGAGCACCAGTGGCATGAGGGTACTTGACGAGCTTTCTGTTGTTCTTGTTTTTTTCAGAAAGAGCCCACACAAACATGGATCATACAGTTAGCCTTGCTTAAACAATTCAAGCAGGAGAAGTTTAGTAAACAAGACATGACCTTGTTTTTAGGGTCAGACCAAAAATCGACAAGCCTGTACCACTCCTCGTTGCTCATGTGTTCCACAAGAAATATCCTTATAACTTCATTCACTCGGAACTTGTCAAAAAACACTTTCTTCAGATAATGCCGTTGATTTCTTGCATGCCTCATTAATTTCTTGTTACAAGCAAACTGCACATTGGGTAGATAGGGGTCCATGACAAACGTTTGCTGAAATAAAACAAAAATTATTAGCCTTCGCATTAACAACAAAGGAAGAAAGGGACAATTGAGTGTTACAAAACATACAAAAACTTTGCTATAGAATTCTGCTCCGACATCCAGCCTCTCCTTATACTCTTTCCACTAGGGGAGATAGGCATCTTAGTTCTGACTATTACTGCACACTCACTGGCAAACTTGGTAGCAATCACTGGTGACACTGGTCTAGTTCTTCCTGAAGGAACGACAAGTTGAAGTGTTTTTTGGGGGCATGTTGTCAACCACAAACAAATTCATCTACAAGAATATAATGGGTACGAGTTAGTGTTCTACAACAGCAAAATGCAATAAGTACACAATATAATGTTAATGGGTTACTGTAGAGCAAGAAATTTGTTCAACATGTTACCTTCTTGATCCCAGTCAAAACGGTCAAATAACCATCCATCACGTTCCACATCAAACCTCTCTCCTTGGGAAGTTGACACCTTAACTTGGGTAGCTGAACCCTCAGATGCATAGTCGCTTTGGAGAAGTGCACAATCTCTTTGGAGAGGCACCCATTCATGGCCAGGCGGGGGCTGCTGCTTGCCTTGGGGACATGCGCAGTCGCGTTGGAGAGGCACTTGTGCATTGTCTAGCGGGGGCTGCTGCTTGCCTTGGGGAGGTGCGCGCGGACGGTAGCGAGCAGACTGATGGACTAGGGGAAGTGCATGCGGACACCAGGGACCTGGCTGCTGGCCTTGGGGAGGCACCTGCAGAAAGCAGGGACCTGGCTGCGGGCCTTGGCGTGGTGCCCGTGGAAGGCAGGGATCTGGCTACTGGCCTTGGGGAGGTGTATGCTCATATTGGGCATCTTCCCAGCTGCCTTGGGCAACTGCTTGCTTCCCCTTGGACCTGTTTTTTGTGCCGACACCTTGACTTGCCAAGACGCTCTTCTGAGAAGATGCTACACCAGCATGAGCCAACATTGTCCCAACGACAGCTGTCTTCTTGCATTTCCTCTTTTGTGGCTAGAAATTCCATTTGTACCGGCCAATTGGGGATAAAAAAGAAGCAACATATATATGTCAAAATCAGTTAGCAAACAATTCAACATAAGATGAGTAAGAAGGTAAGGGGTCGACCTGCGACTCATTCTCTTCACTGACATCATCTATGTCTCCTTCAGTGATACCTTCCTCCTATTCGGGATCATAGTCAGATATCCAGAGCAATCATTTCTTGTCTTTTTAGGAGAGAATATAGTTGGCGATGCGAAATGACTTGCAAAGGGCCTAATACCTAGTTGTTGCAACCACTCATTGTTTCTCATGATGTTTTTTAGCTGACTTTCTTCCATGAGATGCATTTGAGGATCTAACAATAATAAAGAAATCCAAGTAAGCTACAAATTAAACAACAATTGAACAGAATATAACATATGGTGTTGATTGCCCTATAGAAAACATGAGCATGAAAATGAACCTGTTGCCTCTCAAACAAGCAATTTCACATGCATGGAAAATGAAACACATGAACATCGAGCAGGCTTAAAACAACAGAAAATTCATAGGCAAGGAGGTTGTTTACTTGCCTACATGTGCTACGGCATTTTGTTTGTGCACTTCTGATAATCCACAAGTATAGGGGATCGTGTGTAGCCTTTTCGATAAGTAAGAGTGTTGAAGCCAATGAGGAGCTAAAGGTAGGATAAATATTCTCTCAAGTTCTATCAACCACTGATACAACTCTACGCACACTAAACGTTTGCATTATCTAGGAAATAAAACTAGAGCAACAATACGAATAATAGAGATAGCTTTGCATGATAATAAATAACAAGAAAGTAAAGCTAGTTGCTGCAGCAATAAAATACACTAAACTAACAGAACCATGAGTGTGGAATAGTGGTGGTAATTGTGGTGGCTTTGTCCAAGTTTAAATAGCGAATAGATCAGGTTCATTATCTTCGATGCAGTTTTCTATGTGGGAGAGGCTAAATATACATGTGCTTCACTACTTGCAATTATATGTACTATATGATTGGATTGTTAGCAAACATCCGTAAGTACTAATCAACGCATGAAGGTTTCTCCAACCATAGACTTAACTTTAATGGCCCTCTTACTCCCATACGTTCAACGTTCCAGTTCGCGTCCTCAGGTATCTGTCACTTCGGCAGAACCCCCCTTCCTTTTACACATACTACAAACCCTATGATGTTTAATCCATGCGCGCATAAATTTAATGGACACCAAAGGACTTTACCATATCAACATACAACTCTAATGAACCAAAGACGTTCAACCATTCAATCTAAGAACAAAGAAACTATGCAAACAATGATATAGATCATAGGATTATAACTTATAGCATCAAACACCATATTTACATAGGACGGTACAGAGGTGTGTGGGAGGATGAACCACTGCATACTAGGAGGATTAGGTGATGGAGATGGCAGTGAAGATGGTGAAAAGAGCGGCGGCGGCACCGGCGGTGGCGCATGGAACTCCTTCCCCGCCGCTGGTATCATGGGGGAGCACCGCCCCTTAGCCCCCTTCCTTCATGGCTTGTTGGGAGCCCTCCCCCATGGAGATGGGATCCATGGGGGAGGATAAAAGTGGCTTTGGTGGCTGCAAATTCGTGGGTGGAGATGCCCTGGGAGAATTAGGTTTCCTCCCTTTATATAACTTCTCGGATTCCCGTCACCCCATCCTGGGCTGCAGTAAATCGGGCCTAAAAGGCACGTCTAGACTCCGAATCAGCTAAGTTTTATGTCCAGAACGTTTGTCATGAAATTTTCAACAACTGTGTAGTTGAAGAGTTTTCCGTTTGACGTTGTCTTCAACCCGAAATATGATCATCTTCAAAAGGAGTTTTGAGACATATTTCTGGAAAAATCCCAATTTTACTCTAACAAGGTTTCCACTTGTATTCTTGGTAATTCCTATACATCAAAGTGTAAAACAAGAATATTGTGCACTTTTGCAACTATTAGTAGGTTAGTCCAAATAAATCATAAACTTTATACAAAAAGAAGTGTCAAAAACATATTATTAGCATGAAACCATTAAAAATTATAGATACGTTATGGACATATCAACATCCCCAAGCTTAGTTCCTGCTCATCCTCGAGTAGGTAAACAATCAAAACAATATAATTTTTGAGGTGACATGCAGACAACACAATCTTGATCATCATTATTGTAAAATCATTGATAGATGGGATTAAGGTACTCTAAACATGAATCATGAAAGCTAGAGTTCTAACAATAAGACATAGCAACTATGTTGTAACATGAAAAGGCACAAACAAAGGATTCATTAATAACAATGCATTGTTAGACATTTGCTTGTTTCACATAAAGAAAGCATAATGAGAATGGTATTTAGCTTGTCCCTCATAGAGTAGCAAAACATAAATGCATAGGACACCTTCAAAGTTCATAAGGGTGACTAGATACAAATAGTTTAAGAACAAGCAATATCAAAGTTATGCATCAATCAACAAGTCTTGGAACAATGCATATTAAACTAAGAATGACCACTATGCTCTCTTAACAGGTGCATAAAGATAGAATATGGAGACTCAACATAAAAGTAAAAGAAAGTCCTTCTTAGAAGGAAGCAGGGATTCAAGTCTCATAAAGAGCTTCCAAAAATTATGGTACTTATTAGCTTTCAGCTCACATTGACCCTATCATAAGCATCTTTAGGTGATTAGGGTTAAAGTGACACAACTAAGAGGATATGCTTGACAAGTTATAAGTTGAAATCTCATGCTCCTTACTTACGAGTACCGAACCTCATGCTACTCAACTTCAGTCACAAGTAAGTTCTTGTCATTGTAAGTACATATGTATCATAGAGAACCGCCAACGGGGGTACCCCTTGCACATGATACAGGAGCTATCCCATAATCAAAATGACAAGGCAAGCAGACAATGAGCATCTCAGCGATCTTTTTATTTGCTATTTGCATAGGTTTTTATTGAAGATGCTTCATAGAGTGCTCATTATGGTTATGCTGCAAGTTTTGACCATGATTAGGCATGGCTTAGGCTAGCGGCCTAGTCATTTCCCTAACACACATACAAACTCCCTGATCTTACAAGTTTCCCTTTTATTTCAAACCGTCAGGATCCATAAGTAAAAGAATCATGATATGAACGGAATATAATTGCAATGTTGAAAGCGTTCCCCATGATACATGGTTCTGCTAACTTCAACTTATAAAGCGCAAGCATATACACAACAAAGATGGACACAATGGTTCAAGTTTATTAGGTGCAAGAAAATAAAGTTTGCCACCAAGTTCGTGAGAGCTTTAATCACTAATTTTCGCATATCAAGTTTAATTCGGAAGGTAGATAAAAGCATGAATATACTTGGAATAGAAAATTCTAATAGGTAGGAATGGTGGACTCTTTGGGATAACTTGGTTTTATTTGGAGTTGGATGCATGAGTGGAACTCATACTTGGTTATGGAGGCTGGCAAAAGACTAGGAGCGACCAACTAAAAGAGCAATAATGGCCATAATCATGCAAAGCGACAAAACATCATTAATTAAAGCATAAAGTGATATTACAAGTCGAAACTAAAGGATCATAAAGGCTATGGTGACTTGGGATAGTCATAACATGGTGTGAGCATGCACTAAGTCAACCCAAATAAAGCATCAAAGGAGAATACCACAATACTATGCTTTAATATTGTAAAACAACGCATGATTCTTTCAAGGCACATTAAGCAATCTCAATTATTTATAACATGTCATGCTACAGCAAAAATCACTAAGAATAAAGACAAAACAATATCAAGCATGACATGATAAAGCATAGGCCACCATAAAAAACGAGCTCCTTTTACCACTTAAGCATGAACTTTTCCTACTCTTTCCAATCCAAACCACACTTATTTGAAAACTAATGTATGAAAGAGGGGGTCCAACCAATTTATTCAAGCAAACTAAGAAAACCAAGCAAAAGCAAATGAAAACGAAGACACTCCAAGAACAACACAACTATGCATGAAACAATAAAAATGAAGTGTTTGGAAGAAATCTGAGATTTTTATTGATGAAGAAGGGGATGCCTTGGGCATCCCCAAGCTTTGACGCTTGTACTTCTTGGATATTTCTAGGGGTGACACACGTGGAATCCCCAAGCTTGAGATTTAGTCCATTCTTCATCTTATTACATCACTCTTTCCATACACCTGAAAATTTTCCTTCATAAACTTCACACAATCTTTATTAGCAACATTAGTGCACTCAAGATAATAAGTCTTTGGGTTCAGTTCCAACGCCAATAAAACTTCCATTAAAACATAATCTACTGTAGCACTTACCTCAAAAAGCTCAATTCCCCCAAAAGAACCCAAAGAGGAATCAACAAGAAGCAATTGCAAATAATGCCAGAAATCTGTCAAAACAGACCAGCAGGCAAAGAACAATTTTTTCGAAGAACTTCTGTTACTCAAATTGAAAAGTGTTGAACTAACGTAAGTTAGATAACTACCTAGGGCAGAAGCAAAAAAATTCATAGCTCAAACCAACGTACAGAGGTTTTACACGAATTTTTACAACGAAGCACAAAAATCTGTTTTAGGACAGCAACTTTCCCAAGCATTATTGCTCTCTCATTAGAGGTTACTCTTGGCACAAAAAGCAAATAAAAAGGATAAGGCATGGTTATTACAGAGGTAATAACTTCCAAGACTCATCTAAAACTTTTGGGTTATCTCCCAATAAGTACTTTTCTTTAACGCCTTTAAGTTAGGCATAGGAGCAAGATTCAAGTATTTTCGAATGAATAAGCATTAAGATCAATACTAGAAATATCTTTATTTTTCAAGGCTTCATGCATTCCTACAAGTTTTTAACTAAAAAGCTTCCATGGAAAGATTTGTTTTGGTAACATAGGCATGAACACAAGTGTTCAAGGTCGACCCCCACTTAACAATTACTCATCTTTTAGGTAACAAGTATAACTATATTGTTTTTTGTAATTCGCATTCCCTATCCATACTAAGATATAGAACAACTTAAAACTGAAAGTAAAACGTACTTAGAGATAAATCAAACAAGTGCACACAATAATATTCACCCACACGCTATTGCTCCCCGGCAACTGCACCAGAAAAGGTCTTGATAACCCACAAGTATAGGGGATCATGTGTAGCCTTTTCGATAAGTAAGAGTGTCGAACCCAATGAGGAGCTAAAGGTAGGATAAATATTCTCTCAAGTTCTATCAACCACTGATACAACTCTACGCACACTAAACATTTGCATTATCTAGGAATAAAAGTAGAGCAACAATACGAGTAATAGAGATAACTTTGCATGATAATAAATAACAAGAAAGTAAAGCTAGTTGGTGCAGTAATAAAATACACTAAACTAACAAAACCATGAGTGTGGAATAGTGGTGGTAATTATGGTGGGTTTGTCCAATTTTAAATAGCGAATATATCAGGTTCATTGTCTTCGATGCAGTTTTCTATGTGGCAGAGGCTAAATATACATGCGCTTCACTATTTGGAATTACATGTACTATATGATTGGATTGTTAGCAAACATCCATAAGTACTAATCAATGCATTAAGGTTTCCCCAACCATAGCCTTAAGTTTAATGGTCCTCTTACTCCCATACATGCAACGTTCCGGTTCGTGTCCTTAGGTTTCTGTCACTCCGACAGAACTCCCCCTTCTTTTTACACATACTACAAACCCTATGGTGTTTAATTCATGGGCGCACAAATATAATGGACACCAAAGGACTGTACCATATCAACATACAACTCTAATGAACCAAAGACATTCACCCATTCTGACATGGGTATACCCTACAGGTACTCGAGCTTGGTATATACGGCCTGAATACGACGGAAGCCCACGGCGTTACTGATGTCTACGCACTTCTATTTTTGTAGAAAGTTGTTGGGCCTCCAAGTGCAGAGGTTTGTAGAACAGCAGCAAGTTTTCCCTTAAGTGGATCACCCAAGGTTTATCGAACTCAGGGAGGAAGTGGACAAAGGTATCCCCTCTCAAGCAACCCTGCAATCAAGATATAAGAAGTCTCTTGTGTCCCCAACACACCCAATACACTTGTCAGGTGTTTAGGTGCACTAGATCGGCGAAGAGATAGTGAAATACAAGTGGTATGGATAATTATAAGTGGTAATGGTGATATAAAATAGCTTGGTGGCGTGTGGTTGACGTGGGAAAAGACTAAAGGTAAACTGAAATAAAGATGGAAGCAAACAAACATGTAACATATCTAGTTGCAAACGGTGTTTTAATGCTTAGAAACAAGGCCTAGGGATCATACTTTCACTAGTGAAAATTCTCATATATATATATTCTACTTTATGATACTACTCTTAACTACTCTCTGGTTGAACACTCTAATCGATGGTAGGGCTATAACAGCACACCTCAAAGTAAGCCTTTCCCATTTAGAAAACCCCACACTGTCACCTTGAGTACTAGATGAGTCCAACAAACACCACAATTTCATAGAGAAATCCAACTCCAAATATAACTCATAACAAGTATTTGTAATCTCTAGCCTAAGTGCCACCATGGTGAGCACGCTGTCACTTTCACACACATGGGGAGAGCAGAGATTCATTAAAGCACTTGAGTAGCAAGGTAGATCTAGAGATTACAAGCTCATGACCACAACAAGATCATGCATAGATAGAGAGATGAACACATAGCTACCGGTAGAACCCTTAGCCTCAAGAGAGAACTACTCGCTCCTCATCATGGGAATCAGCAACGGTGATGGAGATGGTGGTGGAGATCGATGGAGATGGCTCCGGGGGCACTTTCTCGTCCCGACATATATTCTAGGCATCACGATTTATAGAGATAGATCAAGACGCCTAATAGCGCTTTCACAAAGTACATACTTGGACAAAGTTCTAAAGAAGTTTAGAATGGAAGAGAGCAAGAAAGGGTTCGTGCCCATGTTGTCAGGTAAGACCTTGAGTAAGACTCAAAGTCCAGCTACGGGAGAAGATAGAGAGAAAATGAATAATATTCCCTATGCCTCGGCCATAGGTTCTATGATGTATGCCATGCTGTGAACAAGACCGGATATAGCACATGCTGTTAGTTTGACTAGCAGATATCAAAGTGATCCTGGAATGGAGCACTGGACAACGGTCAAGAATATCCTAAAGTACCTAAATAGGACTAAGGATATGGTTCTTTCTTATGGAGGTGATGAACACCTTGGTGTAAACGGTTACACTGATGCTAGTTGGAACACCAATCCAGATGACTCGAAGTCACAGTCTGGATACGTATTTATTTTGAATGGTGCTGCAGTGAGCTGGAGGAGTGCCAAGCAAAGCGTTTTGGCGAAATCTTCAACTGAATCAGAATACATAGCTGATTCGGAGGCTGGACAAGAAGCCATATGGATGAAGGAGTTCATTACTGAACTTGGCGTGGTTCCTAGTGCGTTGGACCCGATGGCCATGTACTGTGACAACACAGGTGCCATAGCTAATGCACAGGAGCCAAGGTCACATAGCAAGCTGAAGCACATCAAGCTACGTTTCCATGCTATTCGCGAGTATGTCCAAGATGGTGACATAAAGATTTGCAAAGTACACACTGATCTGAATGTGGCAGATCCGTTGACTAAACCTCTCCCTAGGGAAAAGCATGACCAACAGCAAAACGCCATGGGTGTTAGGTATATTACCATGTAATCTAGATTATTGACTTTAGTGCAAGTGGGAGACTGTTGGAGATATGCCCAAGAGGCAATATTAAAAGTGGTTATTATTATATGTTTGTGTTTATGATGAATGTTTACATCCCATGCTATAATTTTATTATAAGGAAACACTAATACATGTGTGTTTTGAAAACGTAAAAGAGTCCCTAGTAAGCCTCTTTTCGAACTAGCTTGTTGATTAATAGATGATCATGGTTTCCTGGTCATGGACATTGGATGTCATTAATAACAAGGTTATATCATTAGGAGAATGATGTGATGGACGCACACCCGTAGTAAGTATAGCATAAGATCAAGTCATTAAGTTCGTATTGCTACAAGCTTTCAAATGCATAGTAACCTAATCCTTCGACCATGAGGTTATGTTAATAACCATCACCAGATGGGTACTTTGATGGCATCAAACACCGCTTCGTAACTGGGTGGTCATAAAGGTGTCATTGGGTATTCTGAAAGTATGTGTTGAGGCGCATGGACCAAGATTGGGATTTGTTCATCCATATGACAGATAGATATGCTCTGGGCCCTCTCGGTGGAATGCCATGTAGTTAGCTTGCAAGCATGTGACTAAGTCACAAGGGATGACATATCATGGAACGAGTAAAGAGTACTTGTCAATAACAAGGTAGAACTAGGTATGGATATACCGACGATCAAACCTCGGATAAGTAGAGTATCGCGTGAGAAAGGGAATTGGTTTCGTATGTTAATGATTCTGTCGATCACGAAGTCATCGTTGAGTATGTGGGAGCTGTTATGGATCTCCAAATCCCGCTGATGGTTATTGATCGGAGAGGTGTCTCCATCATGTCTGCATATTCACGAACCGTAGGGTGACACACTTAAGGTTTGATGCTATTTAGGTAGATATGGAATATGCGTTGGACACCGAATGTTGTTCGGAGTCTCGGATTGGATCTGAGACATCACGAGGAGATCCCGAATTTTCCGGAGAATAAGATTCATATAATGGAGATCATTTTCTAGGTTCGGAAACGTTCCGGAGCGTTTATATGGGGTTTCTAGAAGGTTTCGGAATGTTCCGGAAAGTTCCAGAAGGTTCCGTGGACTTTACTTGAAAACCAAGAAAGGAAAGGGGAGACTTGGGGGGGAAGGTAACTCCGTCCCCCCTCTCCCTTGTGCGCCGGCCCTAGGGGTGAGCCTAGGGGTGGGAACCCTAGGCCGCAACCCTCCCTCTATATATAGAGGGGTGGAGGCGCCACCCCCCTTGCCCCTCCACTCTTGCCCTAGCCGCCTCTCTCCTCCTCCTTCCTTCTGCTCAGGCTTAGGCGAAGCCCTGCAGAATTCTCTACTCCACCACCACCACCACGCCGTCGTGCTGCTGGGATTCCGTGGAGAGATCTACTACCTCCGCTGCTCGCTCGAACAAGGAGAGGAAGGTCTGCATCGACTCCGTACGTGTGACCGACTGCGGAAGCGCTTCCAGAACACGGCGCCGGAAGGATCGTCTACTCGATCTTGAGATCGGCAAGTGATCGTCTACATCAACCACGAGATTCGATCTCGCATAAGGATTTCGGATCTACAAGGGTTAGTACAGATCTATCTCGTTGCACATGTCTAATAGATTAGATCTTGGCTTTTATCTAGATTAGATCTGGGTTTTGCTCGTTCTTGCGGTAGAAATTTTTTGTTTTCCATGCTACGAACCCATCAGTGGTATCAGAGCCAGGTTTATGCGTAGATCTGTTGCACGAGTAGAACACAATGGTTTTGTGGGTGTTGGTGCTCGTGCCGTCTTTTGCTTTGTGTACTTTGTATCTTGCGGTATGGTGGGATGAAGCGGCTCGAGCTAACCTTACATGTCATCGCACATGAGACTTGCTCCATGCTTGACGTGTAACTTGCTTTGCACAAGTGGCTTTGCGGGTGTCTGTCTCTCTCACCATAGTATAGATCCAATTTACACTTTGCACTTGATAACACTTGTATCAACGTTGTGGTTCAGTTTCGTAGGTAAGATCTGTTCTTATTCGAAAGCCCCAAACCACGTAAAACATGCAAAGAAAATTAGAGGCGTCTAACTTGCTTTTGCAGAGGTTTTGTGATGTGATATGGCCATCATGTGATTATGATTATATTTGATGTATGCAATGATCCTTATTGTAATATGGCAACCGGCAGGAGCCTAATGGTTGTCTTTAATTCTGTTAAGACCTGCGTGTCTATTCATCTTGTAATAGCTTTATTCGAAGTAGTTGTAATAGTTGCTAGTGATGATGGACAACCATCAAGCAGCGCCACTGACCTTGACGCAATGCTGGTGATGATGGAGATCATGTCCGTGCTTTGGAGATGGAGATCAAAGGCACAAGAAGAAAGGGCCATATCATATCACACTAATTATGAATTGCCTGTGATGTTAATCCTTTATGCATCTTGTATTGCTTAGATCGCGACGGTAGCATTATAAGATGATCCCTCTCACTAAATATCAAGTAATAAAGTGTTCGCCCTTAGTTGGCACCGTTGCTAAGACTCGTCGTTTCGAAGCATCTCATGATAATCGGATGTGATAGATTCTACGTGTGCATACAACGGGTGCAAGCCAGATTTGCACATGCAGAAACTAAGGTTAATCTTGACGAGCCTAGCATGTACAGACATGGTCTCGGAACACGGAAATACCAAAAGGTAGAGCATGAGTCATATAAATGATATGATGAACGTGAAGATTGTTCGCCGACGAAACTACATCTTCTCTCGTGAAGATCGGACTTGGTGTAGTGGACTTGGTTCGTGTAATCACTAAGACAATGTGAGGGATGTTGTTTTGAGTGGGAGTTCACCTAGTTAATTTAAGAATTAAATTTGAACTCAATTTATCATAAACTTAGTCTAAACTACTTGCAAATTTGTTGTAGATTATGGCGACCCCCTCCATCAATTTCAATGCGTTCCTAGAGAAAGAAAAGCTTAAGAACAATGGAAGCAACTTCACGGACTGGTTCCGTGGACTAAAGATTGTCCTCAGGGCTGGTCAGTTGACCTATGTGCTCGAAGCACCGCTAGGTGACCCACCTGCAGAAGATCCCACCGATGACGTAAAGAATGTTTACGCCACTCGTAAAAATCATTACTCCACAGTTCAGTGTGCCATCCTGTACGGTTTAGAAGCGGAGCTTCAGAAGCGCTTTGAGCACCACGCGCCGTTCGAGATCATTAAGGAGATCAGTCTGATTTTTGAGACTCACGCGGCCGTGGAGAGCTATGAGGCCTCCGAAAAGTTCTTTAACTGTAAGATGGAAGAGGGTAGCTCTGTTAGCGAGCACGTGCTCACCATGTCTGGGCACGCAAACAAGCTCCAAGAGTTGGGGATAACGATTCCTAATGAGTTAGGGATTCACCGTGTCCTCCAATCACTGCCACCGAGTTATAAGAACTTTGTGATGAACTACAATATGCACTGCATGAACAAGACGTTGCCTGAACTATCGTCCATGCTGAAAACTGCTGAAGTGGAGATCAAGAAGGAGCACCAAGTGTTGATGGTCAATAAGACCACCAATTTCAAGAGACAGGGCAAGCCTAAGAACAAGGGCAACTTCAAGAAGGACGGCAACAAAGCTGCCGCACCTGCTACGAAGCCCAAGGCTGGTCCTAAGCCTGAAACTGAATGCTTCTACTGCAAAGGTGCTGGTCACTGGAAGCGTAACTGCCCCAAGTACCTGGCGGATCTGAAGAACGGCAACATCAAGAAGAAAGGTATATTTGATATACATGTTATTGATGTGTATCTTACTAGTAATCGTAGTAGTGCCTGGGTATTTGATACTGGTTCGGTTGCTCATATTTGTTACTCGAAACAGGAGCTGCGGAATAAACGAAGACTAGCGAGAGACGAGGTGACGATGCACGTTGGAAATGGCTCCAAGGATGATGTGATCGCCATCGGCACGCTCCCTCTACATCTACCTTCGGGATTAGTTTTAAATTTGAATAATTGTTATTTGGTGCCTGCGTTAAGCATGAACATTATATCTGGATCTTGTTTATTGCAAGACGGTTACTCTTTTAAGTCCAAGAATAAAGGTTGTTCGATTTATATGAGTAATATCTTTTATGGTAATGCACCTGAGATGAATGGTTTATTCTTACTGAATCTCGATAGTAGTGATACACATGTTCACAACATGGATGCTACACGAACAAAATTGAATGATAATTCTACATACATGTGGCATTGTCGTCTTGATCACATTGGAGTGAAGCGTATGAAGAAACTCCATTCTGATGGACTTCTTGAATCACTTGATTTCGAATCACTTGAAAGATGCGAAGCATGTCTAATGGAAAAAATGACTAAGACTCCATTCTCTAGAATAATGGAGCGAGCTACAGACTTATTGGAAATAATACATCCCGATGTGTGCGGTCCAATGAGTGTAGCATCGCATGGTGGATATCGTTATGTTCTCACTTTCACGGATGACTTAAGTAGATATGGGTATGTCTACTTTATGAAACATAAGTCCAAAACTTTCGAGAAGTTTAAGGAATTTCAAAGTGAAGTGGAAAATCATCGTAACAAGAAGATTAAGTTTCTGCGTTCTGACCGCGGAGGTGAATATCTAAGTTATGAGTTTGGCATGCATTTAAAGAAATGTGGAATACTTTTGCAGTTGACACCGCCGGGAACACCACAGCGTAATGGTGTGTCTGAACGTCGTAATCGAACTCTCTTAGATATGGTTCGGTCTATGATGTCTCTTACAGATTGACCACTATCGTTTTGGGGCTATGTATTAGAGACAACCGCATTCACTTTAAATAGGGCACCATCTAAATTCGTTGAAACGACACCGTATGAATTGTGGTTTGGAAAGAAACCTAAGTTGTCGTTCCTTAAAGTTTGGGGTTGCGAAGCGTATGTAAAGAAGTTACAACCTGATAAGCTTGAACCCAAAGCGGAGAAATGCGTCTTCATAGGATACCCTAAAGAAACAATTGGGTATACCTTCTATCATAGATCCGAAGGCAAAGTTTTCGTTGCCAAGAATGGATCCTTTCTTGAGAAGGAGTTTCTCTCGAAGGAAGTGACTGGAAGGAAAGTAGAACTCGATGAGGTTATCGAACCTTCTCTCGGATTTGAGAGTAGCGCAGCACTGGAGGATGTTTTTGTGCCGCCTGCACCAATTGGAGAGGAAGCTAATGATGGTGATCATGAAACTTCGAACGAAGTTGCTGCTGAACCTCGCAGGTCAACGAGGGTTCGTGCCACTCCTGATTGGTATGACCCTGCCTTGAACGTCATGTTGGTGGACAATGCTGATGACCCTGCGACGTATGAAGAAGCTATGGTGAGCCCAGATTCCAACAAATGGCTAGAAGCCATGAAATCCGAAATGGGATCCATGTACGAAAACCAAGTGTGGACTTTGGTGGACTTACCGGATGGCCGTAAGGCTGTCGAGAACAAATGGATTTTCAAGAGAAAAACAGATGCTGATGGTAATATTACCGTCTATAAAGCTCGACTTGTCGCGAAAGGGTTCCGAAAAATTCAAGGTGTTGACTATGATGAGACATTCTCACCAGTAGCGAAGCTAAAGTCTATGAGGATTTTGTTAGCAATTGCTGCATATTTCGATTATGAGATTTGGCAGATGGATGTCAAAACGGCGTTCCTTAATGGTGACATTGAGGAAGAGTTGTATATGGTACAACCCAAGGGTTTTGTCGATCCTAGTGATGCTGACAAAGTATGTAAACTTCGGCGCTCCATTTATGGACTGAAGCAAGCATCCCAGAGTTGGAATCAACGTTTTGATAAAGTAATCAAAAACTTTGGATTTATACAAACTTATGGAGAAGCTTGTATTTACAAGAAAGTGAGTGGGAGCTCTGTAGCATTCCTCGTACTATATGTAGATGACATATTGTTGATTGGGAATGATATAGAACTTCTTAATAGTGTCAAAGCCTATTTGAATAATAGTTTTTCAATGAAGGATCTTGGCGAAGTGGCATATATTCTAGGCATCAAGATTTATAGAGATAGATCAAGACGCCTAATAGCGCTTTCACAAAGTATATACTTGGAAAAAGTTCTAAAGAAGTTTAGAATGGAAGAGAGCAAGAAAGGGTTCGTGCCCATGTTGTCAGGTAAGACCTTGAGTAAGACTCAAAGTCCAGCTACGGCAGAAGATAGAGAGAAAATGAATAATATTCCCTATGCCTCGGCCATAGGTTCTATCATGTATGCCATGCTGTGTACAAGACCGGATATAGCACATGCTGTTAATTTGACCAGCAGATATCAAAGTGATCCTAGAATGGAGCACTGGACAGCGGTCAAGAATATCCTAAAGTACCTAAATAGGACTAAGGATATGGTCTTTCTTATGGAGGTGATGAACACCTTGTTGTAAACGGTTACACTGATGCTAGTTGGAACACCAATCCAGATGACTCGAAGTCACAGTCTGGATACGTATTTATTTTGAATGGTGCTGCAGTGAGCTGGAGGAGTGCCAAGCAAAGCGTTGTGGCGAAATCTTCAACTGAATCAGAATACATAGCTGATTCGGAGGCTGCACAAGAAGCCATATGGATGAAGGAGTTCATTACTGAACTTGGCGTGGTTCCTAGTGCGTTGGACCCGATGGCCATGTACTGTGACAACACAGGTGCCATAGCTAATGCACAGGAGCCAAGGTCACATAGCAAGCTGAAGCACATCAAGCTACGTTTCCATGCTATTCGCGAGTATGTCCAGGATGATGACATAAAGATTTGCAAAGTACACACTGATCTGAATGTGGCAGATCCGTTGACTAAACCTCTCCCTAGGGAAAAGCATGACCAACACCAAAACGCCATGGGTGTTAGGTATATTACCATGTAATCTAGATTATTGAGTCTAGTGCAAGTGGGAGACTGTTGGAGATATGCCCAGGAGGCAATAATAAAAGTGGTTATTATTATATCTTTGTGTTTATGATGAATGTTTACATCCCATGCTATAATTGTATTATAAGGAAACACTAATACATGTGTGTTTTGTAAACGTAAAAGAGTCGCTAGTAAGCCTCTTGTTGAACTAGCTTGTTGATTAATAGATGATCATGGTTTCCTGGTCATGGACATTGGATATCATTAATAACAAGGTTATATCATTAGGAGAATGATGTGATGGACACACAGCTGTAGTAAGTATAGCATAAGATCAAGTCATGATGTGATGGACACACACCTGTAGTAAGTATAGCACAAGCTTTCAAATGCATAGTAACCTAATCCTTTGACCATGAGGTTATGTTAATCACCATCACCGGATGGGTACTTTGATGGCATCAAACACCGCTTCATAACTGGGTGGTCATAAAGGTGTCATTGGGTATTCTGAAAGTATGTGTTAAAGCGCATGGACCAAGATTGGGATTTGTCCATCCATATGACGGATAGATATGCTCTGGGCCCTCACGGTGGAATGTCATCTAGTTAGCTTGCAAGCATGTGACTAGGTCACAAGGGATGACATATCATGGAACGAGTAAAGAGTACTTGTCAGTAACGAGATAGAACTAGGTATGGAGATACCGACGATCAAACCTCGGATAAGTAAAGTATCGCGTGACAAAGGGAATTGGTTTCGTATGTTAATGGTTCTGTCGATCACGAAGTCATCGTTGAGTATGTGGGAACCGTTATGGATCTCCCGATCCCGCTGATGGTTATTGATCGGAGAGGTGTCTCCATCATGTCTGCATATTCACAAACCGTAGGGTGACACACTTAAGGTTCGATGTTGTTTAGGTAGATATGGAATATGCGTTGGAGACCGAATGTTGTTTGGAGTCTCGGATTGGATCTGAGACATCACGAGGAGATCCGGAATTGTCTAGAGAATAAGATTCATATAATGGAGATCATTTTCTAGGTTCGGAAACGTTCCGGAGCATTTATATGGGGGTTCTAGAAGGTTTTGGAAAGTTCCGTAAAGTTCCAGAAGGTTCCGTGGACTTTACTTGAAAACCAAGAAAGGAAAGGGGAGACTTGGGGGGAAGGTAACTCCCTCCCCCCTCTCCCTTGTGCGCCGGCCCTAGGGGTGAGCCTAGGGGTGGGAACCCTAGGCCACACCCCACCCTCTATATATAGAGGGTGGAGGCGCCACCCCCTTGCCCCTCAACTCTTGCCCTAGCCGCCTCTCTCCTCCTCCTTCCTTCTGCTCAGGCTTAGGCGAAGCCCTGCAGAATTCTCTACTCCACCACCACCACCACGCCGTCGTGCTGCTGGGATTCCGTGGAGAGATCTACTACCTCCGCTGCTCGCTGGAACGAGGAGAGGAAGGTCTGCATCGACTCCGTACGTGTGACCGACTGCGGAAGCGCTGCTGGAACGAGGCGCCGGAAGGATCGTCTACTCGATCTTGAGATCGGCAAGTGATCGTCTACATCAACCACGAGATCCGATCTCGCACAAGGCTTTCGGATCTACAAGGGTTAGTACAGATCTATCTCGTTGCACATGTCTAATAGATTAGATCTTGGCTTTTATCTAGATTAGATCTGGGTTTTGTTCGTTCTTGCGGTAGAAATTTTTTGTTTTCCATGCTACGAACCCATCAGCTCCCGGGGGGACTTCCTCGTCCCGGCAGGGTGCCGGAATAGAGACTTTCTGTCCCCCGAATCTCCCCTTTGGTGGCGGCAGTGCTGCGGAACTTTTCCTAGATTTCTGATTGACGACTTAGGGTTTATGCATCCGGAGGCTGTTATAGGCAAGAGGTGAGACCGAGGGGGGTGCCGGAGGGGCCCACACCACCCCCTGGCGTGGCCTGGCCTGCCCGCGCCACCAGGTGGTGTGGCCACCCTCTGGCCCTTCTCCGTCTCGTATTCTGGCTCCAAGTGTCTTCCGGTAAAATATCAACTTTGGCTTTTGTCCCGTCCAATTCCAAGAATATTCATTTTCTGACTTTCTGGAACCAAAAACAGCAGAAAACAGGCACCTGGCACTGTGGCTCTTGTTAATAGGTTAGTCCAAGAAATCATATGAAAAGTACTCCAAAGTGTGGATAAAACATAAGAAAGTGGATAAAACCAAGCATGGAACATCAAAAATTATAGATACATTTGCAATGTATCAAAATCCCCAAGCTTAACTCCTGCTCGTCCTCGAGTAGGTAAGTGATAAAAAGAAAGATAATTTTCGAGGTGACATGCACCATCATAAACTTGATCAAAGTATTTGTAAAACATTCAAAGATGGGATCATAGTACTTCAATCATAACATGAAAAACAAAGTTCTAGCAATAAGACAAAGAAACTATGATGCAACATGAAAAGGCACAAACAAAAAATTCATGAATAACAATGCTTTGCAAGACATTTGTTTGTTTCACTTAAAGAAAACATAGCATAATAGTATTCAGCTTGTCCCTCATAGAGTAGCAAATATAAATGCATAGGACACCTTCAAAGTTCATAAGAGTGACTAGATACAAATAGTTTAAAACAAGCAATATCTAGTTATGCATCAATCAACAAGTCTTGGGACAATGCACATAGAACTAAGAATGGCCACTATGCTCTCAAAGTAGGTGCATAAAGATAGAAGATGGAGACTCAATGTACAATGGAAGAAAGGCCTTCATAGAAGGAAGTAGGGATTCAAGTCTCATAAAGAGCTTCCAAAGATTATGATACTTAATAGCTTTCAGCTATCATTGCCCCTATCATAAGCATCTTGAAGGTGATGAAGGTTAAAGTGACACAACTAAGAGGATATGCTTGACAAGTTATAAGACGAAATCTCATACCCCTTACTTACGAAGACTGAACCTCATGCTACTCAACTTTAGTCACAAGTAAGCTCTTGTCATTTTAAGTACATATGTATCATAAAGAACTGCCAACGGCGTACCCCTTGCACATGATACAGGAGCTATCCCATAATCAAAATGACAAGGCAAGCAGATAATGAGCATCTCAGCGATCTTTTTATTTGCTATTTGCATAGGTTTTTATTGAGGATGCTTCATAGAGTGCTCATTATGGTTATGCTGCAAGTTTTCACCATGATTAGGCATGGCTTAGGCTAGCGGCCCAGGCGTTTCTCTGACACACATACAAACTCCATGATCTTACAATCTCCACTTTTATTTCACACCGTCGGGATCCATAAGCAAAAGAACATGATATCAACGGGGTACAAAGTACAAGTGCAATGTTGAAAACGTTCCCCATGATACATGGTTCTACTAATTTCAACTTATAAAGTTCAAGCATATACGCAACAGAGATGGACACAATGGGTCAAGTTTATTAATTGCAAGAAATTAAAGTGTGCCATCAAGTTTGTGAGAGCTTTAATCACTAATTTTCACATAACAAGTTTAATTCGGAAGGTAAACAAAAACATGAATATACTTGGAATAGCATATGCTAATAGGTAGGTATGGTGGACTCTTTGGAATAACTTGGTTTTGGGAGTTGTATGCATGAGAGGAACTCATACTTGGTTGTGGAGGCTAGCAAAAGACTGGGAGCGACAAACTAAGAGAGAAGTAATGGCCATAATCATGCAGAGCGACAAAACATCATTGATCAAAGCATAAAGTGATACTACAAGTTGAAAACTAAAGGATCATAAAGGCTATGGTGACTTTGGATAGTCATAACCTGGTGTGAGCATGCGGCAAGTCAACCCAAATAAAGCATCAAAGGAGAATACCACAATACTATGCTTTAATATGCTAAAACAACGCATGATTCATCCAAGGCACATTAAGCAATCTCAATTGTTTATAACAAGTCATGCTATAGCAAAGAATACTAAGCATAAAGCCAAAACAACATCAAGCATGGCATGATAGAGCATAGGCCACAGTCAAAAACGAGCTCTTTTTACCACATAAGCATGAACTTTCCTACTCTTTTCCAATCCAAACCAAACTATTTGAAAACTAGTGTATGAAAGAGGGGGTCCAACCAATTTATTCAGCAAACTAAGCAAACGAAAAACCAAAACAAAAACGAAAAAGAATATGCTCCAAGAACAACACAACTGTGCATGAAACAATAAAAATGAAGCGTTTGGAAGAAACCTGGGATTTTTATTGATGAAGAGGGGAATGCCTTGGGCATCCCCAAGCTTTGACGCTTGTACTTCTTGGATATTTCTTGGGGTGACACGCGTGGCATCCCCAAGCTTGAGATTTAGTCCATCCTTCATCTCATTACTCATTCCTTCCATACACCTGAAATTTTTCCTTCATACAAAACTTCACACAATCTTTATTAGCAACATTAGTGCACTTAAGATAAATAAGTCTTAAGGTTCAGTTCTAACACCAAATAAACTTCCATTAGAACACTAGCTACTGTATCACTTTCCTCAAAAATCTCAATTCCCCAAAAGAACTCAAAAAGGAACCAACAAAAAGTAAACGCAGAAAATGGCAGAAATCTGTCAAAACAGACCAGTAGGTAAAGATGAATTTTTTCGAAGACCTTCTGTTGCTCAAATCAAAAAGTGTTGAACTAATGAAAGTTAGATAACAACCTGGGGAAGAAGCAAAAAAATTCACACCTCAAAAAGACGTTCAGAGATTTTACACGAATATTTACGATGAAGCACATAAATCTGTTTCGGGACAGCAACTTTCCCAATCATTACTTCTCTCTCATTAGAGGTTACTCTTGGCATAAAAAGCAAATAAAAAGGATAAGGAGCGGTTATTACTGAAATAATAACTTCCAAGACTCATATAAAACTTTTGGGTTATCTCCGAATAAGTACTTTTCTTTAACGCCTTTAAGTTAGGCATGATAGTTTGAGAAGATGCTCACATAAGAAATATGAATTGAAGTAAAAGAGAGCATCAAGAAGCAAATTCAAAGCACATTTAAGTATAACCCACTTCCTATGCATAAGAATCTTGTAAAGAAACAAGTCATGAAAGCACAAAGCAACAAGCATAGGAAAGTAAAACATCTGCAACTTCAAGACTTTCAACATAAAGAGGGGAAACTTAATATTATGGAGATGCATACAACCATGTTTCCCTCTCTCATAATAAGTTTCAGTAGCATCATGAATAAAATTAACAATATAACAATCACATGAAACATTCTTATCATGAGACACATGCATAAAAGAATTAATACTCCCCACATAAACATAGTCATTCTTATTAATTGTAGTGGGAGCAAATTCAACAAAATAGCTATCATTATTATTCTCATCACCATAATCATCAAATATAGGAGGCATATTGTAATCATAATTAATTTTCTCCTCAATAGTAGGTGGACTGAAAATATCATATTCATCATTGCAATCATCATAAGCAATATAATAGTTATCTTCCAAAGTATGTTCATTTGTAAACATATCATCATTGGAAGGAACATGGATAGCACTAATAGTACAACAATTATCATAATTTTCAGAATTGGTACCGAAGAGAATTTCAATATCAAAAGTAGTGTGCTTTTCCCAATCATGATCACTACTATAGGTAATAGGCATAGGAACATCATCGAGTTTAGACTCATCAAAAACTATAATGGGAGCAACATGCTTAGGGGAAAATACCGTTTCCTCTCTCCTTTTACTCCTCCTCTTCTTCTTTATCTTCTTCTCTTTAGGAAGGGGAGGCTTGAAAGGAAGCTTCCCCATATACCCTGGTTCATTGTTAGAGACAATAGAAGAAACTTTGAAGGATTCCTTCTTTTCATTAATAAGATCAAAACACATATTGGTCCTATCATATTTTGGTAAAATCTCATCTTCTATAATATTTTGTATGTAAGTATTCGTGTGGCAATTATCAACACAATAAAGATGACAACCATGCAGGACACTATTCATATCAAAAGCACCCATATCTACCAAAGAGGTTTTTCTTGATAACTCTTCACACCCCAAAAATAATGTAAGTTCATCATGCTGATTAGGAGTGATCATGTCATCACAATACAAACTTGTAGTACTCATTGGATTAGAAGGGCTATTATTATGGCCTGAGCATTGAAAATTGAAATGATCCACTTCGAAGCAAAGTTCACAAATAAAAGGATAAAGGGCACACACTTTTTTACCAAGATCATTTAAAGCCCTATACCACATTCTAGTTTTTTCATTTCTGTGGGTGATACAATATTCTTCTTCAATTTGATTATTCTCACAAGGTCTATGTATTCCACAAAAATTAACATGCTTATAAGAAATAGTACTTTCAGAGGTTTGAGCATGTTTATTGCTATCATTAATAACAATTTCATTTTCCATGCAAGTGTCTTTAAAAGGCTTGTGATACATGTCCCATTTTTCTTTAGGAGCATTAATATGAGAAGCAAATGTTCTATAACAATCAACAAGAATTTGAGGATCAAGACCATATTTAGCACTAAGATCTTGAAAATTAGTAGTTTCAGCGAAAGACTTAATGTAATCATACTCATAGTTTATACCTGGTTCTTTACCTTTGTTGTTATCCCAATCTTCGGTATTGCTTTGAATTGTTAAGTTCCCACTTATCTTTGACCTCCTTACTTGTGAAGGATCCCTCTAAACAAGTATCTAGATAGTCCTTGTAATTCTTGCATAGAAATTATTAATAACAATATTACTAGGGAGCTCATGAATGGGACATTTGAGCATTAGTGACTTCAATCTCCCCCATGCTTGGGCAATACTTTCTCCATCATGTGGATGAAAATTATAAATGTAATTCCTATCTTTATGAACTTCATGAGGAGGATAAAATTTAGAGTAAAAGAGAGGTACTATTTCCTCCCATTCAAGAGCTTGACCATTCTTTAGCAGCTTATACCATTCTTCAGCTCTTCCTTTTAGTGATAATGAGAACTTCTTCTTAACTTGATCTGTTGTAATACCTGCACACTTGAACAACCCGCATAATTCGTGTATAAAGAGCAAATGATCACCGGGATGGATAGTTCGATCTCCAACATAATAGTTGTTTATAACACGTTCAACAATTTTTATAGGTATTTTAAAAGAGATGCTTTCAGTATGTGGATTTAAAATATCACAAGTATCATTAGAATTACCACATATGGGAGATAAAGTATCATCAGAGAAAATTTTCTTCTTTAAAGCTGGGGAATTAAAAAGATCATTTTCATAAAAACTAACTTCCCCAAGCTTAGACGTTTCCATAGCATTAGTAACAAAGGTGTTCAAAAGGTTCATACTAATAACATTGTTATTAGCATGCAAAGAAAGTTCCATGGGTTTTTTAATTTTCTTTTCAGACAATTCGAGTTCTAACTTAGAAAAAATACTAGAAAGCTCTCTAATTTAGTTGTTGTTTTCCATTAAGCCTAACTAATGAAAACAAGAAACAAAAACACAAAATTGCAGAATCTAAAGGAAATAACTTCGAGTACTCACACCGGAGGATGTGAGTACCTTTTACCTTACCTCCCCAGCAACGGCGCCAGAAAATAGGCATTTGCCGTGGGAGGTTCTTCTTCTTTAATCCTCTGGTGTGAATACCTTTTACCTTACCTCCCCGGCAATGGCTCTAGAAAATAGCTTGATGTCTACGCACTTCTATTCTTGTAGACAGTTGTTGGGCCTCCAAGTGCAGAGGTTTGTAGAACAGCAACAAGTTTTCCCTTAAGTGGATCACCCAAGGTTTATCGAACTCAGGGAGGAAGTGGTCAAACTTATCCCCTCTCAAGCAACCCTGCAATCAAGATACAAGAAGTCTCTTGTGTCCCCAACACACCCAATACACTTGTCAGGTGTATAGGTGCACTAGTTCGGTGAAGAGATAGTGAAATACAAGTGGTATGGATAATTATAAGTGGTAACGACGCTAGAAAATAGCTTGCTGGTGTGTGGTTGACGTGGGAAAAGACTAAATAAAGATGGAAGCAAGCAAACATGTAACATATCTAGTAGCAAATGGTGTATCAATGCTTAGAAACAAGGCCTAGGGATCATACTTTCACTAGTGAACACTCTCATATAAATATATTCTTCTTTATGATACTACGTTGAACTACTCTCCGGTTGGACACTCTAATCCATGGTAGGGCTATAACAGCACACCTCAAAGTAAGCCTTTCCCATCTAGATAACCCCACACTGTCACCTTGAGCTCTAGATGGTTCCAACAAACACCACAATTTCATAAAGACATCCAACTCCAAATATAACCCATAACAAGTATTTGTAATCTCTAGCCTAAGTGCCACCATGGTGTGCACGATGTCACTTTCACACACATGGGGAGAGCAGAGATCTATTAAAGCACTTGAGTAGCAAGGTAGATCTATAGATTACAAGCTCATGATCTCAATAAGATCATGCATAGAGAGAGAGAGATGAACACATAGCTACCGGTAGAACCCTTAGCCTCGAGAGAGAACTACTCCCTCCTCATCATGGAAATCAGCAATGGTGATGGAGATGGTGGTGGAGATCGATAGAGATGGATCCAGGGGCACTTCCTCGTCCCGGCAGGGTGCCGGAAGAGAGACTTTCTGTCCCCCAAATCTCCCCTTGGGTGGCGACGGCACTGCGAACTTTTCGTGGATTTCTGAATGACGACTTAGGGTTTATGCATCAGGAGGCTCTTATAGGCGAGAGGGGAGACCGAGGGGGTGCCGGAGGGGCCCACACCATCCCCAGGCGTGCCCTGGCCTGGCCCGCGCCACCAGGTGGTGTGGCCACCCTCTGGCCCTTCTCCGTCTCGTATTCTGGCTCCAAGTGTCTCCCGGTAAAATATCAACTTTGGCTTTTGTCCCGTCCAATTCCGAGAATATTCATTTTCTGACTTTCTGGAACCAAAAACAGCAGAAAGCAGGCAACTGACACTGTGGCTCTTGTTAATTGGTTAGTCCAAGAAATCATATGAAAAGTACTCCAAAGTGTGGACAAAACATAAGAAAGTGGATAAAACTAAGCATGGAACATCAAAAATTATAGATACATTTGCAATGTATCAGTTACCAAGGCCCAAATGGAGAATTTGAGTAACCTACGGACTCTCAATTGCTTGGAGAACAAGAAGAAGCTAAAGATAGAAAGTTTAAAGGGAAAACCCTTACCTGTAGCCGACTCGACCAGCTACCTGAGACCTAGCCCATCTATATAAAGGCTAGGAGGGGCGGCGAGGAGGATACACGCAACCCTAGTTTCCACAACCCTCGCCAGATTGCATCTGCGCACCATTGTAATCTTTGATTCCTCTGTTAATTCCACGAGCAGACAAGTAGGAGTAGGGACCTCTACGAGAACCTGGGTAAATCTTTGAGTCCCCTGTGTGCTTGTTTGCTAGCCGATTGATGCTTCCAGCGCTCCCTCCTTCTCCAAAACCCAAGTCCAGAACAATGTGCATTGATGAGTTAAACCCTCGTCAATTGGCGCCGTCTGTGGGAATTGGGAGTGCTGATGTTGCGGCTTCTTCGGCCCCATCAATTGCGATCTACAAATCCGCAACCACGGAGATTCACCAGCTCTTCGGCACGTTCGACTTCACCATCCATACGCCAGCCACTCGCCCGGCTTTCGAGTCCGTGGGCAACGGAATTAGCCTGGTGATCGGGAGCTTCCACTTCCAAGTTGGTCAGATGGGCACGCTTCGCATGCCTGACCAGCCGGCAACACCATCGATTGCTCCAGCATCGTGGTTCCCTCCGCCGATCGGCACCCGTAGTGAGCTCAATGCCTCGACAACTATCGAGAATACAGCCAGCGACAGCAGTCGCAAATCCGATCTAGGCAATCTAGCAACTGAAGATGGAGTCTCTGGCTCTTGATCTGAAAGTTGCGGGAGCAGCCGCTTCCCCAACCACTTCATGTGCGCCGTCATCAATGTGGGCGATTCCTCCGCCAATCGCGACAACACGGGCAAGGGTGGCAATGGACCGATCCGCCAAATGGTGATATACCTAATGGAGGACCACCCAACAGCGAGCCCACTAACGGCGCTCCCGTCAACAACGGAGGGGCAGCCGAACCTCCAACTATGATAAATGAACAAACTGGTGAACGCGTCGTGAACAGGCTCAACGATCTCGAGTGGGCTCGCTGCCGTCAAGCCCTATGAGGCCAACCCTTCGGCTCCCCGCAAGAACTTCTGATGGGCTACCATTGGCTCCTGAAGGAGGAATACAAATGCCAACTGCAAACAATCGCGCAACTCGAAGCGCGTAAAAAGGTGGCAAATGAGTCGAGCCTCCGATGGGCTGGGTTGTCCTCCCACGGAGGATCCTCCTCCAAGTGCAACGAGTACATCGCTAACAAGAGGCGATCTCGACTGGCCCACCTCACTGAACTAGAGTGTGTAGAAGCCGCAAAGGTCCTCGACTTCGGCTCCATGACTGTGGATACGCGTGGAAACGTGCTCCCAAAAACGACGCAAGCTGCGGTAACGGCAGCCACCATGTACCTCCACAACAACCAGCCGCCAGCTGGAGATCCTCGAGCTACCATGGACCAATCTACGATCACATGCTTGGGGTTGATCGAGGCTGCTCTCGACAAAGAGCCGACACCAGAGCCGAAGAAAGGCAAGGCTCTGGAAAAACGCTATTCCTCACCCTCATCCAGCGATGACAGTCACGATCTGTCTCGACGCTGCCGCTCTCGGTGACACGACTACGACTACGACACGCGTGATGACATCACGCAGCACAAGATCGACAATTCAAGGGCGAGACATGCCCGATCGACTGACTCAGAAGACAAAGATGTGGAGCTCTATGGCGCTAGGTGCTTCAGCAGGGCCATCAGGCAAAAGCGAATGCCCAAGGGGTTTAAGCTCCCATTAGAGAACCCAAAGTTTGACGGTCTGCAGGACCCGAAAATCTGGTTAGAGGACCATATCTCCTCCGTTAGGCTCCATGTCGGGAGTCGAAGCACGGCCATGCAATGCCTGCAGCTACAGCTATAGGGTGCCACCCGGGCATGTCTCAACAACCTCCCACGTGGATCCATTCGTAGTTGGGAAGAGCTGGTCTACAGCTTTGTGCGCAACTTCAAGGGAACCTACAAAAGGCCCGCGTCAATCGAAGAGCTGAGGTGCTGCCAGCAAAGGTCGGGCGAATCGCTACACTCGTACATCCCGAGGTGGTCCATCATCAAGAACTCCACAGAAAACATCTCGGAGGATCGTGCAATCGACACATTCAACGGTGGCGTTCGCCGCATAGAGCTCACGGAGGAGCTGGGCCGCTTGAAGCCCAAAACCATTGACCACATGATGGAAATCGCGAATCGGTGGGCAGATGGAGAACATTCGTGAAGAATCACGTTCACTTAGACGATGATGCAGAACTCGAACGCAGACGCGGTCGCCGAAGCAAATATCGAATGCACATCTACGATGACCGCGACGACGTCAACATGGTCGCAGCCAGCTACGCCGACATACGTGACGAGAACCGCAATAGCGGCTACCGCAGCAGTGGATACTGCGACTCCGGGAAAACCACACAAGTATCGCAGCGCCGCACTCGTGATTAGGCACCCGCAGCATCCATTGAAGACAAGCTGTCCAGGCCATGTACCGTGCACTTCTACATCGACAAGCATGATGGCAAAAAGAAATCCAGCCACCTCCTCAAAGACTGCCGCGAGTTCCTCAAACTCCATGAGGGTTTGTTTCGGATGAATCGCGATGCGGTGAACAGGGGCTACGTAGCCGCCCTAGGCGCTGTGGCACATGGAGCTCCTCCACCACCACCCAGACCACGGCCAAACGCAGCTGCGCCTGACCAGCATCACGGAGGCGAGCCATACCCACGCGCCATGGGCACCATGATGATCCAAAAGGGTCGCCCCTCCAACCGGGTGCAAAAGGCCATCACTCACCAAGTGAATCTGGCGACAAATTCACCACCATCCACCACTGAGTACCTCAGTGGAAGTGACTCCTGCATCACCTTTGACAAGCGTGGCCACAGCGCCAAGTACCTCGTCCAGGCCACTGTCCCCTCGTACTTGAGGCACAAATTGGAGGCTTCGACATGAGCCGCGTCTTCATGGATGGCGGAAGCGGCATCAACCTTATGTTCACGAGTACCTTGTGAGCAATGAGGATCCCTCTGACCTGCCTAGAGGCCTCGGACACAACATTCCATGGCATCGTCCTAGGCAAAGGTGTATATCCCCTTGGAAAAATCAACCTTGACGTCATCTTTGGCACGCCGAAAAACTTTTGGCGTGAGCGCATCGACTTTGAAGTCGTCGACTGGCCCTCACAGTACCACTGCATCCTCGAACGTGTCGTGTTTGCTAGGTTCATGGCAGTGCTGCACTACGCCTATCTGCAGATGAAAAAGCTAGGCCCTAATGGCGTCATCACAATCAACGGGAGCTTCGAGAGGTCCGACAGTTGTGATCGGGAATTCAACAGAATTTCCTAGTCCTTCGGCATGCAGGAAGAACTTGCGAAACTAAAGGAGTCGACAGACAACAGTTTGCCTCCCCTGAGCCGGCCAAGTTCATCTGACCTATCCTTCGACTCATCGGTGCACACGAAGAAAGTCCAGGTCCACCCATCGGATCCTGCCAAGATGACCCTCATCGCCAAGAACTTGAGTCCCACATAGGAACTCGCGCTCGTCGAATTCCTCCATGAGCACTGGGAAATCTTCGCCTGGTGTCCAGCAAACATGCCAGGAGTTCCCAGGGAATTCGCCGAGCACGCACTCAATGTCAACCCAGACGTAAGGCTAGTCAAACAAACAATTCGGCGACTGTCTGAACCAAGAGCAAAGGAAGTCGGGATGGAGATCAACAGACTCCTCGATGCCAAATTCATACGCGAGATCAAGGAAAGCACTTGGCTCGCCAACATGGTACTAGTTCCAAAAAAGGACACGGATATCCTGCGGATGTGCGTGGACTTCACCTATCTGAATAAGCACTACCCAAAGGACCACTTCCCGCTGCCACAAATCGACCAGATCATCGACTCCACCGCGGGATGTGAGCGCCTCTGCTTCCTCGACGCCTACTCAGGCTACAATGAGATTCGAATGAAGGAGGAGGATCAAGAGAAAATGGCGTTTACAATGCCTTTTGGTGTGTTCTGCTATGACACAATGCCCTCTGGGCTAAAAAACGCAGGAGCCACCTACCAGCGGTGCATGCAGGCTTGCCTCAAGAACCAACTTGGTCACAACATTCAAGTCTATGTTGATGAAATCGTAATCAAGACAAAATAGGAAGCTTCACTAATCGACGATTTGCGGGAAACCTTCGCCAACCTCGACCGCTACCGGATCAAGCTCAATCTGGACAAGTGCGCCTTCGGCTTACCATTTGGGTAACTACTCGGGTATCTCATCTCCGCGAGAGGGATCGAGGCGAACTCGAAGAAAATAAAAGCCATACTGGCCATGGAGAAGCCGAAGAACATACGAGGTGTCCAGCAGCTGGCTGGGCGAATTGCGACGCTCAGTCGGTTCATCAGTCGAATGGGCAAAAAGGCATTGACCTTCTACCAACTCCTCCGCAAAGCTGACAAGTTCGAGTGGACCAACGAGGTGCATGAAGCATTTGAAGACCTCAAGCGCCTACTCTCCACATCGCCAGTACTGGTGACCCCACGCGAAAGAGAACCACTGTTGCTATACATCTCCGCCACCAACTAGGTGGGCAGCATAGTGCTCGTGAACAAGCTGAGGAAAACAAGGTCCACAGGGTACAACGCCCAGTCTACTACCTCAGCGAGGTACTCACGCCAACAAAGCAGCGGTATCCGCACTATCAAAAGCTGGCGTACGACGTCTTCATGACAGCCCGGCGACCGCGCCACTACTTCCAGGAACACCCAATTTTGGTAGTCAACGACACCCCACTCGGGCATATCCTCAACAATCCCGACGCCACCGGATGAGTCGTAGTTTGGGGATTCGAACTGTCTCCACGAGACATTACATATGAAAAATGCGACGCAATCAAGTCGCAAGTTCTCCCTGTTTTCCTCGTGCACTGGATGGAGAACCAGCTCCCTAAAAAACCAGATATGTCCTACCTCTAGACAATGCACTTCGACGGATCCAAGCGAAAGGATGGAGCTGGCGCAGGTGTCATACTGACATCGGCCCAGGGAGACAAGCTGAAATATATACTGTGAATGCAGTTCACCGCCTCCAACAATGAAGCTGAAGACGAGGCCCTGCTACACAGGATGAGAATGGCAAAAGCGTGTGGCAACAAGAGGCTCATAATATATGGCGATCCAAGCTGATCGTCAACCAGATAATGCACGAGTGCGACACACTAAACGACAATATGATCGCCTACCGCGACCTCTACGACACACTCGAAGGGGACTTCGACGGTTGCGAGCTGCGGCATATAGGCCGCAAAAGCAATGAAGAGGCGGACAGACTCGCCAACATTGGCTCTACCTGCACCCCCATACCACCTGGGGTATTTCTTGAGCGCATCTACGAACGCTCCATAAAGCCAAAGGCTGTAGAGAAGAAAACAAGCGCAACAACAGACTCAGGGGCTGCACCGCCCAATGAGCCAATGGAACTTAACGACTTGGAGCTTGACACAGGACTCGAAGGACCAACGAGCATCATGATGATCGAGCCATCTTGCACTCAACCGTACATCACGTATCTTCTCAGCAAAAGGCTACCAGACGACCCGACTGACGCACGTCACATTGCGCGGCGATCCAAGGCATTCGCTGTTATCAATGGCGAACTATACAAGCGCAACATCACAGGAGTACTCCAACAATGTGTCTCCAACACCGATGGAAGGGCTATTCTCCTCGACATCCATGAGGGGACTTGCGGGCACCACGCTGGCAGTCGAGCCCTCATCGCCAAAGCTCTACAAGCTGGATTCTACTGGCCTACGGCCATGCGTGACGCCAAGGACATCATCCAAAAATGCAACACTTGCCAGCGATTTGAGGACAAGCCACACGCACCTAGCGCGGAGCTCCGGTCAATTCCATTGGCCTGGCCCTTCACGCAATGGGGACTCGACGTGGTTGGCAAGCTCCCAAAGTCCTTACGAGGAGGCTACATCTACCTCCTGGTCGTAATCTACAAATTCACCAAGTCGATAGACGCCATGCCAGTGACTAACCAGTCAGGATACAGCGCAGTCAAGTTCTTCGAGTCCATCGTCTATCACTTCGGAGTACCACACAACATCATCACGGACAATGGGACGAACTTCATATCCAAGGAGTTCCAAGAATTCTGCGAGAATCTGGGAATCAACGTAAGCTATGCCTCAGTAGCACATCCACAGACCAACTGTCAGGTCGAAAAAGCCAACGGGCTCGTCTGCGGCGGCATCAAGAAGCGACTCCCTAGGCCACTCGAACAAGCCGCAGGCTGCTGGCCTGACGAGCTGCAATCGGTACTGTAGAGCCTACGCACAACTCCAAACAGCGCCACGGGCTATACCCTATTCTTCATGGTGCATGGTGCTAAAGTGGTGCTACCCGCAGAGGTACGATACAAAGCACCGCGAGTGGTCACTTACAGCGAGCAGGAGTCAACTCTTGCACTCGAAGACTCCATCGACCTTCTCGACGAGGCACGGGAAATCGCCGGGAAAGATCAATGATCTACCAGCAGAACCTGCGCAACTACCACAGAAGAAGGCTACACCCCAAGTCCTTCTTCGAAGGAGACCTGGTCCTGTGACTGAAACAGCAAGGGCATCTCAAGCTCGAGTCCCCCTGGGAGGGACCATACGTGATTACAGAAGTAATCCCAGGTGGCGCCTATCGCCTCAAAGATTTCGAGACAGGAGTCGCGTACTCCAACCACTGGAACGTCGCGCAGCTGCGACGCTTCTACCCTTAGTCGTCTTTTATTTTTTACATTACAAATAAGGCTACTCAGCCAAGGCTACTTAGCCACACATTGTACCCCGTACTATCCTGCGAATAAATAAAGCTAAGTGCCCCAAAACTCTGTGTTCCTTTTATTTTTGCAAATTATCCACTCGGGGGCTGTGCCACCTTATACACATTTGTTCTACGAACTAACGCGATATCCTGAGTAGCTGACGTACCAATCGAAACCCTTGACAAACACCAACTCAGTTGCAACGAACCTGACAGGTTGGCAAGGTGCTGAGATAAACACAAGTCAGGCTAACGAAAAGGAATCGCATAGTGCAACGCACTCGCAAAACATACACGCTAACAAGCTCTTTTTACATCAATGTTAATCAATTATACACAGCATATATATATGAACTTTACAACATTGATGCAACTATGTGCAGAATACAAACTAAACTACTATTGCAACAAAGGAACGTTGGTCTGCTCCTCGAAGAAGTCAACGATTTCCTCCACTAGACGATCCACCGCCTGGTAGTGAGGAACCATGTTCCAAGTCGAACCTGCTGGCAGCGCTGCCGGTCCGGCCGCAATTGCTACAACATCTACATCAGGCCTGTGCAGTCGCACCAGTGACAGAGCAGCCTTGGCACCAGCCACTAACTGTTGCCATACGCATTCGCGGACTGCACTCAAGTTTTGGAATTTGGCAAGACGGGCCAGCAGGCTCGATGGAACGATGTCCATCGGGAACATCGTCTGATAAATATTCTTCAAGCACGATTGCGACTTATTCGGGAAGTGAAGCACTCGCAACGGATGATCCTGCATGGTCGCCAGTGCGATTGCGCGATCATGCTCTACCCAGAAGTATCCACTCGCCTGAAGCTGCTCTTGTGTCAGATCATTCATGTGAATGGCAATCCTGTCCTTCTCATCCTACGGATGCCGTGGACTGACAACTATACCAAGCAAAGGCAAAAGTATGAAGACAACGAACCATTGCGGGTGACTACAAGAAAAAGATAAGGAAAAAGAAAGCTAACACTTGAATTGGTCGCCCAGCTGCATCACCTCCCCTAGCAGATATTGCTCTCGGGCGATGGCCTTCTCCGCCCTCGACTTCCATACATCCGCGTTACCAAGGAGCACAGGCAGTTCGCGCTCCAACTACTTCACGCGGTCACGGAGTCGCGAGAGTAGAGACAGTTCATCTACCCTTGAGCGCGACTGCGCCAAAGTATCATCAGCGCATGGCATATTCCGAGGTTCACTCGAAGGACCACTCGATGTGCCCTATCACAAGCCAAGCAAGAGACAATAAGAAGACTAAGGTGACGCATAGACAACAGACTCGAGTGCATTCAAGCATAATAAAGTATCAGTAGATACACTCGCCAAAGGAATGTTCCAAACAAAAGAGACATGCTATTTAACTATTACAAACAAGATACTGAGGAGCAACTGGCATCTTCGACTTGGACTTCGGTTTTGGGGGCCTCATCGAGTCTATGGCGGTATCAGACGCCACAGACTTCCCGCCGGCCCCTGACGCCCTAGACTTCACCGCCTTCTTGGCTTGCTGCAGTTCCTCAGAGTACTTTGCAACTGTATTGATCAGCTGCGGCCTATACTTGCCACAGGAAGCTGCGAAAGGAGCAAAGACTACCTGTTGGCCATCCGCGCTGACAGGCATCGCCTTGGGGACCACTGCAGGATTAACCTCGACTCCATAGGCTTGAACCATCGCGAGTGACATCGAAGCGCCAGCTGCACGGAGTGAGTTCTTGAAGCCTGCAGGAATGCCTCCAGCAAGGGACTCCACCAGATCATCCATATTCTCGATTAACTCAGCCTCGGGTGCTAGCTCCTCACGGAGGCGACTGAGCACGCCCTTGGCCTTGGTGAGCGTCCCCTGAACGGTAGCACTGCGATCTTCGACTGTCGAGATTGCACCTGCCAGGGCATCATCACGATAGAGTGCCTGGGGGTCGAAGCTCAAACCGCTGGCATCTACACAAGAATCAAGCATTGGCACAAAAGTTAGCACAGCAACAAATTCGAAAAAAGGGACATGATGAAAATCTAGACAAGGGAATACCTGAGAGAGCCTTGGCAATCGAGAAAAGCTGTTCTTCGAACAACTTCTCCCTAGCTACGATGGAGGCGCACAGATCCTCCTCGCGTTTCCGCGATTCTTCACGTGCTGCGATTGCCTCATTGCGACTCTTCACCGCCGCGGCGAGTGCCTTTTCGAGGGAAGCGGCGTCACGAAGGAGTGCAATATGCTCATCTATGAAACAAACAAAGATAGACCGTCAGTCGAATATATCACAAAGATGAAGAAGAAGAGAAAAAAAGCAAAAAACACTCACTTTCAACTGCTCGATGGCGATTGTCCAATATTGCATGCTAGCGACCCATCGCAAGCACCTGCTCCGCCAGGCAAGCGGCTTCCTTCACAATGAGCTGCGACAAAAGAAACAGTAAAGGATTAGTATATTGTATGGATGAAAAAATTCGACTGCAAAATCGGAGGAAGGAACACTACACATACATGATCCCCCAATGACTCTGAAGTCGATTGATGTGCAGTCATCCGGATAACCATCTAGTGCTCCACATCGTGGGGATAACTAGATGAGTTATGCCCGGAGTGGGCCGCCATTGGAGGAGAAGGAGTACGCTTAGCCACTTTATTGCCCTTGGAGGTCGCGACTCCAGATTCTTTCAAAAACTGGACGTCGCCAGAAGATGACGACGCCGGCTGACTGCAGAACAAAACCAGCATCAATAGAATGCAATTCCAAAGAAGAACCAAAAGGAAGACTCGTATACTTACCAATCAAAATTGTTAAAATCAAAGGTTTGATCCCCTGACCCCGACGACGACTCCTTCGGCAGCCGCATCTTCTTACGGGAAGATGGCGCCACAGTGCTCACAGGAATGTAGGTATTGATGACTCTGCACCAATAGTCGCGCCTTCCGGAGTCGAAGGAGATGATGCATCCGAATCCTCACTGTGCGAACGCTTGCGAGTGTCCGGACTACTCGACTCGGCGGCTTCCTCCTCCCCATCAGATGGGACGGTCGACTCCGAATCATCCTATTCTAAGGCTTCGTGAGGGATAACCCCCTCAGAAAGAGGGGGCATACAGGGTGACACCCTCCAATCCTAAATACAAAAAACAAGTTAGCACAAGTCAAGAAAAGAGAAGCATTCGACAAACAAAGCTACTTCGTAGCACAATCGTACCTCAGTAGGAGGATTAGCAGCATCGAATGGAAGTACGACTGGTTCACTGGGGAGCACATCCTTGGCGGTGTACTTGGTGACCAGTCGCACCCTTTTATCTACTTCACTCGCGGAAATGCCATCGGCATATACGCGAGTGACATCGTCCACACCAGCCCACTGGAACATAGGGTGGACTCTGGCCTGCAGGGGCTGGACGCGACGGCGCAGCCACGTGCGAATAAGGGCGCAACCTCCCTCCTCTTTCCCCATGCGACTCTCAAGGTCGCAGACGCGCTCGTACAATACATCTATCTCCACGGATTCATCGGGCATCACTACGTTCTTCCAGGAGCGCCTCCTCTTGCACGGCGTCGCATGGTCGAAGAGCGCGACCACGGCGTCGGCCTTCTGGTCGCGGATGTAGAACCACTTGTCCCTCCACCCTTGGACGGACGTTGTGAGTTTGATGTCGAAGTACGTGACGAAGGAGTCGACGTGGATACCACAGCCTCCTACATCGTAGACTACGGAGCCAGACGCTGACTGATCTTGAAGTGATGTATAAAGAGACCGAAGTGCGGCTCGATTCCGAGCCAACACTCGCAAAGAGTAATGTAGCAAGCTATATGGAGGATGGAGTTGGGGACAGCTGGTGCAGCTGGAGCCCAGAGAAACAAAAAAGGCCCCTGAAGAAAGGATGCAGGGGCAGCAAGAGACCGCGGATGATGAACTCTAGGAACATATCCCGAAAACCGGTAGGAGGATAAGGGGTTACCTGACCACCGAGGACACGCGAGTCAGCGACTGCGGAAGATAGAACTCCATCTCTGCACAGGAGATGGAGATCAGAAGACTTGATAGTGGACGCGCGCCACGCGCCATTGGTGACGCGAGTGCCCACGCCCTTCTTCTTCCCGGCAACAGCGGCGCTGGTGCCCATAGCGATGGAGCTGCCCTTCTTCTTGGCAGCAACAGTGGTGGCGGCGGATTCAGCCGCAGTACCTCCCTTCTTCTTCCCCATCCTGCGGTGGCGATGCGACTAGAGGAAGTAACTAGGGAATACGCGGAGCTGGTCCAGTGCCGCGAGAAAGATGAACTCTAGGAAGCAGAGGAGAAGCAGCAATGGTGACGGAGGCAAAGGTAGAGAAAAGAGCAGATGGGAAAAATTACCGTCGCAACACTGCTACTTAACCCCCTAGAAGATGTAATCCAACGGCCAGCAAAAACCCTATCAGACGCGTGGCGTTCATCGTGATCGACACTTGGAGGACCCTAAGTGCGAACCGTCCCCCACTACCCCCATTATGTGCGGAAATCGAGGAGGCGCAGTTAAAACAAAGATTACGCACGCCTGGTCAAGTCAGAGTCAGAAAATGGGACCCACCGCTCGTCACGTCCCGTCAAACCCGCTCACGCGGGCAACTGAGATCATCACATCGTCAGCACTAACGTCATCCAAAATTGAGCAGCAGAAGACTTCGACTACTTTAGTCCTTGCTCGAGTCTTCGACTCCACCAAGCACTCGGGGGCTATTCCCATAGGCAGCGCTAGTCGCGCACCCTAAAATTTTACCTTTTCTCTTGTTCAGGAACATGGACATTTAAAGCATACCCAATCACTCGAATTTGCGATTCCACTTTGGACGTGGGTTACTCCCATAGGGAGCGCCGGAATAACTTCGACAGAAACAAGCAAACAAAAGACGATAGAAGTCGCAAAAGTTCTTTAGTCCCTGCCCGAGTCTTCGACTCAACCAGGCACTCGGGGGCTACTCCCATAGGGAGCGCTGGTCGCGCACCCTATGATTATTTGTACATCGTACCGTGTGTCGATAACATCCACACTCGAAGCTTATGGTGACACCGCCTCATGATTTTTTCCTACAAAGAGACTGCATCTCCTGGGTCACCCGATGACAAAATTCGGATGCCACGCTTGCAACGTGAAGATAAGACCTGAATAAGGCCTGTCAACGCATTCGCTGCGCACTACCAGAGACATATCCATTCCTACAGGTACGATGAACATGCCTTGAAGGACGCGTCGAGTGCTCACACCCATATACTGGAATCCGACTCCTGTAAGACCTTCGCGACTTGAGTCGAATTACACCAGCACTTTTCCGAATTTGAGTCCGGGGACTCGAGTTTGAGTAGATTGCGTTGTTTTACCCTAAGGTAGTTAACTGATACCGATACATTGGTTAAATCAGGCATGCACATCAACAATTC
This sequence comes from Avena eriantha, assembly GCA_910589775.1. NCBI lineage: Eukaryota > Viridiplantae > Streptophyta > Magnoliopsida > Poales > Poaceae > Avena > Avena eriantha. Next base: position 73,196,542 of record OU342745.1, on the reverse strand, counting down.
CTATGACACAAATAGAGCAGTCGAAAAATACTCAGTCATGCACTCGAAAGACTTCATAAAGTCCCTAGTCGAATCTATGATTCCACTAGACACTCGGGGGCTACTAACATGGGTATACCCTACATGTACTCAAGCTTGGTATATACAGCCTGAATACGGCGGAAGACCACGGCGTTGCCAAGGCCCAAATGGATAATTCGAGTAACCTACGGACTCTCGATTGCTTGCAGAACAAGAAGAAGCTAAAGATAGAAAGTTTAAAGTGAACACCCCTAACCTGTAACCGACTTGACCTGCTACCGGAGACCTAGCCCATCTATATAAAAGCTAGGAGGGGCGGCGAGGAGGACACATGCAACCCTAGTTTCCACAACCCTTGCCAGATTGCATCCGCACACCATTGTAATCTTCGATTCCTCTGATAATTCTACGAGAAGACAAGCAGGAGTAGGGACCTCTACGAGGCCTGAACCTGGGTAAATCTTCGAGTCCCCTGTGTGCTTGTTTGCGAGCCGATTGATGCTTCCAGCGCTTCCTCCTTCTCCAAAACCCAAGTCCATAATAATGGGCATTGATGAGTTAAACCCTCGTCACATTCAATCTAAGAACAAAGAAACTACGCAAACAATGACATAGATTAAACACCATGTTTATATAGCATCAAACACCATGTTTATATAGGACGGTACAGAGGTGTGTGGGAGGATTAGGTGATGGAGATGGTGGTGAAGAGGGCGGCGGCTGCGCTGGCGGCGGCGCAGGGACTCCTTCCCCGCCGCCGGTATCATGGGGGAGCACCACCCCTTAGCCCCCTTCCTTCATGGATTCTTGGGAGCCCTCCCCCATGGAGATAGATCCATGGGGGAGGAAAAAATGTGGCTTTGGTGGCTTCAAATTCGTGGGTGGAGATGACCTGGGCGAATTAGGTTTCCTCCCTTTATATAGCTTCTCGGATTCCTGTCACCCCATCTTGGGATGCAGTAAATCAGGCCTAAATGGCCCGTACGGACTCAGAATCAGCTAAAATTTATGTCTAGAACTTTGTCGCGAAATTTCCAACAACTTTGAAGAGTTTTTGCGTTTGATGCTGTATTCAACCCGAAACGTGACCATCTTCAAAAAGAGTTATGAGACAGATTTCTGGAAAAATCCCAATTTGACTCCAACAAGGTTTCCACTTGTATTCTTCGTAATTCCTACACATCAACGTGTAAAACTAGAACATTTTGCACTTTTGCAACTATTAGTAGGTTAGTCAAAATAAATCATAAACTTTATACAAAAAGGAGTGTCTAAAGCATATTATTAGCATGAAACCATCAAAAATTATAGATACTTTATGGACGTATCAACTTCTTATCGTGAACTTTGCTGGCCTTCCTTATCGATGAGGTGGACGACGATCTAGCATGCCTTGACGGCATGGTGAAAGGCAAAGTGCCAGACCTTGATGGTGAGGAGACATGCATTGTTGGTGGGGTGGATAGCGAGGTAGCATACCTTGACGTTGAGGTTCACAGAGATGGGGAGGACCTTGTTGGTGAGGTGGCAGACCTTGCCGGTGGGGCTGACGGCCAGATCATCGTGCTCGATGGCGAGGTGGCAGATCCGCGATCTCGACGACATGGTCAGAAAACGGGAAGGTGAGGACGGGCTAGGGTTTGGGCTAGGTCGACGGTTAGATGATTACAAGGGCGGTGGCAAGGGAAGGCGTAGGAGATTTGGATCTGTCTCCTTTCGGTGAGGGGATACAGAAGGGTTTTCAATAGATTACGTAAATGGCCTCTGCGCCAATGCATTGGTTACACTATGTGGGTGGACTAAATGGTAATATCAGCGTGTGATAGTTTCAGCACGCGAGAATTTGGGTGCCGAAATTTTGGATCGGCGGGAGGACCAAACCCGAAATTTTGTATTGGCGGGAGGACGAAACCACAAATTATTGGTCGTTGGATGAGTGATGTGTGGCTGAAATAAATCAACATTTAGGTTCCAAAAATGCGATCAAGATTGCGGCAATTAGGGTTCTTAAGCTAGATGACTGGTATCGACAATCTCTTACTTGATATCTGAATAATTGTCTTGTTTTGTACCTAGAAATGATTAATTAAAAATTGGGTGAAGAATCCTTGTAGCACATCCTTGGTGGCTACTTCAGAAAATACACCATTTCGGGCAACGAGAAAATGGGATAAGGATTTTCCGTGCGCAGAAAGTGAAAACTTCCTGAAGCAACACCGTTTTCCATCACAAGATAAACATGCATTTACCTCTAGAGACTCCATGTGTCAAACCATGGTCAGAAAGCCCAAAAAGACCCTGGAATGCAACTGCCACATGGAAATGGTGAACCAGTGTGATAGAAGTTGCATCACCACATCCATTGGAGTGTGTGTGGTCATGTGATCAAGGTGTGGATTTGCAAAGAACACGTGCATTGACTCTCGAGACTACATGTGTGGTCAAAAAGCCCAAAAAGCCCCTGGAATGCAACTGCCACATGGGAATAGTGAACCAGTGTGACATAAGTTGCATCATCACAACCATTGGGGTGTGTATGGTCATGTGGATCAAGGTGTGGATTTAAAAAAACACATGCATTGCTTTAGAGACCACATGTGTGGTCAGAAAGCCCAAAAAGCCCTTGGAATGCAACTGCCACATGGAATGGTGAACCAGTGTGATAGAAGTTGCATCACCACATCAATTAGAGTGTGTGTGCTCATGTGGATCAAGGTGCGGTTTTGATAATAACACATGCATTGATATCTGGAGAATCCATGTGTCAAACCAATACGTCCAAAATGTATCCACTTTCCCGAACACTTTTGCTATTGTTTTTCCTCAAAACTTGTGTGATTTGGATACAACTAACACGGACTGACGCTGTTTTCAGCAGAATTACCTTGGTGTCTAGTTTTTGTGCAGAAAATGAACTATCAGGAAAAATCCCAGGAAATATGCCAAAAATCCTATTTCACCAGAACATTCACGGAGCCAGAAGACGAGACGGAGTAGGGCCACGAGGGGCCCACACCACCTGGCCGCGCGGGCCAAGCAAGGCCGTGCCTGGGGGTGGTGTGGCCGCCTCGGCTTCCCCCTTTTCACCTATAAGTTGCCTCCTGACCTAAAAACCCCGAGGGTCGACGTTTTTCCAAAAACAGTTCCACTCTGCCGCCAACACCAGATTCCGCATTTCGGAACCAGAAACTACGTTCTGGCACCCTGCTGGGACATGGAATTGGAGGAGATCATCGCCATCATCATCACCATCGTTTCTCCATCGACCATCCATGTTTCCCCCATCTATGAGTGAGTAAATCCCCCGTTGTAGGCTATGGGGATGGTAGGGATTGGATGAGATCGTTCATGTAATGGCAGTGGATTGTTAGGGCATGGTGCCTAGTATCTACTATTAGTGCTTTTTGAATTTGTTGCGACTTGTTATGCTTAATGCTTGTCACTAGGGCCCGAGTCCCATGATTTCAGATCTGAACATGTTATTGATTCATTATGATAGTATTGTTTATGGTCTTACCTGTAAGTTGTATACACACGTTGTTGTCCAGAACCAAAGGCCCCGAAGTGATAGAAATTGGGATAACCATAGGGAATGACTTTGATGTGCAAGTTCTCATTGCGAGCACATATGACTATATATGGAACAGATTCCTATGATTATTCCGTACTTGGATGCTTTATCTCAATTATCTACAAATGCTCTATGTCTTGATTGCCATGTGAATTGTCTTGTCCATGCAACGCCCGTCCATCCATCCCTATGCCTACGGCGCTTTAATCCTACTATTTACTGCAATTCTTACTACTGTCTTTACTTTACTACTGCTATTAATTTACTATTGCTACTACAAAACTATTGCTACTGATAAATTGCTGCGAGCAAGATTGTTTCCAGGTGCAGCTGAATTGACAACTCAGTTGTTAAGGCTTATAAATATTCTTTGGCTCCCCTTGTGTCGAATCAATAAATTGGGTTTCACTTCCCTCGAAAATACCGTGATACACCCCCCTATACTTGTGGGTCATCAACACTATTTTCTGGCGATGTTGCCGGGGAGCATAGCTTTATTTATCAAGTCCACTTGGAATCATTATTGTTCACTGCCATCCATCCATCATGGGTAAGTCTCGTGATGGAAAGGTTCCTATTTTACCATCCACTACAAGAAGATGTACGGTTCTGAACACCTCTGTTGCTCTTGATTCACCGTCTGTTATGAGTAAGCTCCTTACACCACGACATACACATGCTACACACACTGCTACTACTGCTGAATCTCAAACTTCTGATACTTATGATGCTTCTTCTATTGTGCTTGATAAGAGTGGTTCATTAGGTCCTTTCCTAGATGCTACAATTGCTAGAACTATAGCTCGAAATACTAAAGCTCCTAATGAAGACACTACTACACCTGTTAGTTCACCTGAGTCTAGAGAGACCTATGATATTGAAGACGGTTATATTGAGATGACCGATGAATTTATTAAAGAATCTCAAAACACCCATGGTAGGAGTGCTGCTAAGAGTCTCCTTGAGAGGTGTACTATTAAACCCAAATTGTCTCCTAATGCTAAGTTTGTTGTATCTCCCATAAACATTAAAGATAAGGATTATGATTTCTCTCTTGTTTCTCTCTTGATCTATCCTACATAGCTATTGTTGAGAAAGAACCTTTTTGTGGGACTAAGAATGAAAGTGCGGTAGCACATATGACTGAGCTTTCTACCATGAGTGGCCTATTTTCTGATGATATTAAGATGCACACCTACTTTGTTGCTAAAATTTTCCCCTTTTCACTGAAAGGAGAAGCTAAAACTTGATTTAATAATTTACCTCCTGGATCTATTGATAACCCTGATTGCTTGATTAGTACATTCCTGCAGAAATATTTTCCTCCTAGTGCTAAACATGTTATTTTGCAAGAACTTTTTGATTTTAAACAGGGAGAAAAAGAGATATTACCTGAATCATGGGCAAGGTTTTGTGCTTTGATTCATGCACATGCTGGATGTCCTTTACCTAAGAATGAGCTTCTTGGTATATTTTATAATGGACTAACTGAAGAATCTAGGACATACCTGGGTAGTTGTGCTGATTGTGTTTTCAGGAATAGGACTCCCAAGGAAGCTGAGGAATTAATGGCTAAAATAAGCAAAAATTATGAAGACTAGACTCATCCTGAACCAGCTATACCTGAAACAATTATACCTGAACCAACTATCCCTGCGCCTACACCAACATCAAAAAAGAGGGGTGTTATTGAACTAAATGATGAAGTGATGAAGGAAGCTAAGAAATGTCTTAAGGAGAAGGGAATTAAAGGTCTAGATGTCAAGAATTTACCTCCTATAGAAGAACTATGTAAGCCAATCCCCCACTCTTCCACTATTGAGGTACACTCTCTCCAACATTTTTATGAAGGTGATATTCCTTACTTTAAAACTCCTGATCAATGCTTAGAAGAATTTGATGTTTTTATTGTTAAGCAAGATAATTTTAATAAAAGGGTGCAAAATCATTTAATGGAAAACTCTAGAGATATTGTTGAGTTAAAAGATATTGTGAAAAGAACCTCTAATGATTTTTAAATTCTTGTTAAACATTTTCAAATGGTTCAAACTCAATTTGATCAGCTTATTAAACTACAAGAAGACTTGCTAGTTAATGCTGCCAAAGAAAAACATGCTTATGAAATTAGAACTAGAAGTGGTGCTACTACCCAGGATCCTCTATATCCTGAGGGGCATCCTAAAAGAATTGAGCAGGATTCTCAACGAGTTGAAAATAGTAGTACTACTCGTAAGAAAATAAAAAAGAAACATAGAACTATTGTAGGACCCTCTGAACCTGCTAAAGATCCTAATTGTATATCGGTCTCTGATGCTGAAATTTGAAAGTGGTAATGAAGAAAATGATATTCCTGATAAAGAAAAAGTTGAAGAAGAACCTGAAAGGCACACTAAGAATACTAAATACACTAAAGAAGATTTTGTTGCTAAGAAACATGGTAGTGAAAGAGAGCCTTGGGTCCAAAAACCTATGCCTTTCCCTGATAAGAAACACAAGTCAAAGGAATATGAACACTATAATAAGTTTTGTGAATGGATGAACCCTTTATTCTTGCAAATTCCTTTGACTGATGCTATTAAATTGCCTCCTTATTCAAAGTATATGAAGGATATTGTCTCGAATAAAAGGAAGATCCACAATGAAGAAATCTCTACTTTGCTTGCTAATTATTCCCTTAATGGTAAGGTTCCAAAGAAACTTGGAGACCCAGGGATTCCAACTATCCCTTGCTTTATTAAAAATATTTATGTTAGAACTGCTTTGTGTGATTTGGGAGCATGAGTTAGTGTCATGTCTTTTTCTCCTTACAAGAGACTTCAACTGAAAAAACTAATACCAATTGATATATCTTTGCAAATGTCTAACAAATCTACTACTATTCCTATTGGTATATGTGAGGATGTACATGTTCATGTGGCTCATAATTGCTTGATATTAACTGATTTTGTTGTGCTTGAAATGCCTGAAGATGATAATATGTCTATTATTCTTGGGAGACCTTTTCTTAATACTGGAGGAGCTGTTATTAATTGTAATCAAGGAAAGGTAACTTTCAATGTTAATGCCAAGGAACATACTTTCTATTTTGTCGTGGTGGTGTCACGGAAGATGCCATGGATAGGCTAAAGGTGGGGACTAATATACGCTAGGGAAATCTAGGGAGGGATAGTGAAGTGATTCTCCACATAGTCGTTTGTATTGCTCTGTTTCCAAGATTACAAGTGCTCCTTGAGCTGTATTGGCGAGAGAAGGAAGATGGAGCTCTCTTACTCTCACCCACAGACCGCTCCTAAAACCCTAGCCCAAACAGAATAGCGAAAAACCAACCCCTTCTACGGAAACCCTAGCCCCTCTTTTATAGAGGGAGCTCGGGCTCTGCCTAGGGCATACGTGGCCCCTCTTTTATAGAGGGAGCTCGGGCTCTGCCTAGGGCATATGCTTCCTCCCAAAGTATTAAGCCGACCGGGGTGCTTTTCCCCCGCGTCACACACGCAGAGGCTACGTGAGCCTCTGTGGCGCCCGCGTCAGCCGACATGGGCGTCGTGACCCTTGTCGGCCATGCCCCGGTGGTCCTGTCCTTGCTTGCTTCGCTCAGGTAGTGCGTACCGGGGCTTCTTTTGACCAGCGAGATTCCTTCCTTCTCCTAGAAGCTAGACATGACCCGGATCATGGTTGATCTGGCCACACCTGTTCCTGCATACAAGTAAAACATGCACTTCCGACTTACTGCTTAAGTCGGTTTAGACTTAGTTAGTGAACACCCCCAGGTCCGGGTTACCCCGTGATTTGGCCTGCCTTGAGGTGACCCGACCAGCATTCGCTTTGGCCTTGCTGAACCTCGGCTAACTTGGCCTTTATACCCCAGCGTGACCCTACCCGGGGGTATCCCCCCAACATTAGTCCCCGAAGCTGGTGCGGTCTTAGCTGCCTTGGCCGCTAAGGCCACATCAGGTTCAATTTCGAGCTCTAGTCGTTATTTCCGAGTTACCTCTTTACCTCGGATTATATGGATTTACGTTCCCTTCGCACATTCAAAGTTTTCACTTGCCGGCCAGGTTACCACTTTAACTCGGACCTCATGGTTTTAATTTCCCTCCGCACATTCCAAGTTTTCACTTGCTGGCCGGGTTACTGAAGTTCCATCCGGGTCTTGTTTCCTTCTCTCGTACGCCAAACCATGTGAAGGGTAATCATTTTTTCGTCTTATTTTAAGGGCCTGCACAGTAACCGCCGCTGTAATTGTTAGTTATCACTGTGCGCGGGTCACGTCATGCCTGCCTCCTCGTTTATCGCACCACAGTGTCACATCATGGGATCATCTCCGCTCTGTGGCCCTCCGTGTGGCTCCCCACTGATTAGTCGAGGCAGGTGATACACGGCCACTTCATGTGGCTGATCCGTAGGATGCGATCCCACTCACCCCTTGAGGGCGTGGTTAAATAGCGGAGGGGAGCATCCCTTATGATTTTTCTCCTTTCGCGCCCCTCTGCCCGTTGCACTTCTCCTTCATCTTCCTCGCGACCGTGCCGCCGCCAGTGCTCCCAAATAGCAGCGTCGCCGCCGCGGTTTTCCCTCGCACCTCTGCACCATAGCCACTGCTACGCAACTCTCTCGCCACGGGTCCCTACCAATCCAGGCCGCTACCCCCCGCCGCCGCTAGCACCAGCGAGGGAAGCGAAGACCAGATGACGGAGGAGGAACTCATCGTCGCTGAGCAGGAGATGGAGGAGGACTCCGCGACGGCAGACCGCGGTGCGTGGGCCGGGTCCTGGGTCTACGAAGACGACCTGGACTGGCTCTACCACACCAGGCGCATCCCCGCCGACGTTGCGGCTCGGCTTGCCTCCTCCGAATTGGCCCCCTCACCCAATCCGGGTGAATATGTCGTGTTCTTGTCCCACTTCCAACGGGGCTTCAGTTTGCCGGTGAGCTACTTTTTCCGGGACTGGCTTAGTACCTACCAACTCCAGCCGCACCATCTTCCTGCCAACGCCATCACTTCTCTTTCTGCCTTTGCTTCCACGATCGAAGTCTATGCCGGACTGTGGCCCACAAAGGAGCTATGGATCCGGTTTTTCGGCCTTCGTCGCAACGTCATCCCAAACATGCACACCGATCCGGAGGACAAGCAGCTAACTCAATTCGGAGCGGCTTCCATCTCACCTCGGAGGTTTTCCGTTTTCCCCTGGGTCACCGGGTTAGAGTCCTGCAAAGGGTGGGCCCAGACTTTCTTTTACATCCGGAACACAGGCACTAAAGACTTAATCCGGCTGCTCCCCTATACTCCGGGTCCACCTAACCCGGATCTATGGGACGCCGTTCCCGAGAAGCCCACGGACTTGGCCAACCAAGTCAACAAAAGGTTCGTGGAGCTGAAGAAGCTCGGGCTGCGCAACGAGGATGCTATGATCACTTCCGTGCGTAACCAAATTTCCCCCCTCCAGAAGCGCACCCACAAGGTGTGCCACATGAGCTTCGGCCGCGATCCCAACCGGATCTCATCCTTCGAGCTGAGCAACAGGGAGATATATCATCGGGTTAAGGCTCTCTTCACCACCCACAAGGACTTCTCCTCCGAGTGGACTTGGGGAATTGAGCATTATTGCGGCGATAGGCTTCCTCCCGCGGTAAGCTTCATGTTGCAAACTTACCCCGGACTAATTACATGTCAGTTATTGTTGTATTTTTGACTCTTTTGTTCATTCCTTTCCTCAGCAATTTCTTTAGCAGACCCTCGAGGACGGCACCGATCTGACCCTTAAGTGGGCGCCAGACCGGGAGACTCTGGATGAGGAAGAGTCGGACCAGGAGATGTTCCTCCCAATGACCGATGCCACGAAACGACCCACGGGTAAATCCTCTTCTATTAGAGATTGGCCCGATGATGAAGATGACTCGGATGTCGAGGTGATTGAACCTATTGAGGCTATCCCCCTTTCTTTTGCTTTTCCGGCATCAGCTCACCCCGCTGGTCATATCCACGAGGATCCTCCCCTCGCTACGGGCGAACCTGTTCCGGTGGCACCGCAGAAGAAGCGCGGGGCTGCTCCAAGTTCTTCCTCCGGACCTTCTCAGCCCGCTAAAAGGTGAAAGAACTCTAGGGACAAGACTGCCTCCAAGCCAGCAGGCAAGGCCCCGGCACGAAGGGCTCGGAAACCCAAGGAGGCCCAAACCTCGGATGTGTAAGTCATTCTTCCTTCTGTAACTTGCTCTTCCTTACATCATTGTAATTTTTCTTCTGACATTATTCTCTTTTGCAGGGCTCCGGTGGAGGTCCCTCAAAGTGGATCTAGCATCTCTTCACTGCTCCAACCTAGCCCTTCTCCCCGTCGTGATGACGAGTCACGTCCGCTGAGCCCTATTCCAGAGGGTTCTGTGGCCGCTCCGGGTTCTGCTCCACCTCGGCAAGAGGAGGGTAACCTTGGAGCGGGGGAGACCGACCTAGCCGAGGCGACGGCATCCACCACTTCGGCTTCGCCACAACCAGCAGCCACTGAAGCTACCTCGACTCCAGCATCAGTTCTAGCACCAGCAACCAGACCAGCACCAATTCCAACTCCGGCATCTGCACCAACTCTGGCTGCGAAAACATCAGCAGCGGCACCAAGTCCAGCAACAAGAGCAGCAGCGCCTAGCTCCTCTACCTCGTGCGAGTCTTCTCAACCTTGGCGAGGAACTACCCCGGCCGCTCCTAAGGGGAAAATCGCTGCGACGGCTTCCTCTTCCCAGCAAGCCAAGGGAAAGAAGGCTTCGGACGCTACCAAGCCAACATTCGTCGAGGCTGGGTAGTGTACCCTCGCATCAATGCTTCCCAAGAAAGCTCCAGCAGCGAAGGACGCCCCTGCCGAGCCAACGGATGCACAGCAGTTGGTTCTGCACACCAGCCCAGCCCTTGCCTTGATTGAAAGGAAAGAAGCGCACACGAAGGGCTTGGTGGCGCCCCATATGCCCACCGGTGAACGGTTCCCTCCGAGCCTGATTGAATTTGTCATGAATTGGAATAAGGCAGAGGTAGTTCAAGACGCTGATCTCCCGGAGAAGTTCGGCCCTGCCGAGTTTTCCGCCCAGATGAACACAGCCGCAAAGGCAATTAACCTCGCCGGGCGGATGATGGAGGTACGTCACTTCCCCTTTACATGTTGTAGATAATAACCATTAGTCCCCGAGCCTCCGGGGGAGTTACTTGTTACTTGGCCGGATGCTCTTTAGAAAACTAACGTAGCTCCATGAGAAGTTCGAATATGCACACACCTAGAGCCGGGTTAAGTTCCACTTGGCCCGGATTTTAGTACATTTCGAATATGCACACACCTAGAGCCGGGTTAAGTTCCACTTGGCCCGGATTTTATTACACTTCGAATATGCACACACCTAGAGCCGGGATAAGTTCCACTTGGCCCGGATTTTAGTACACTTCGAATATGCACACACCTAGAGCCGGGTTAAGTTCCACTTGGCCCGGATTTTAGTACACTTCGAATATGCACACACCTAGAGCCGGGTTAAGTTCCACTTGACCCGGATTTTAGTACACTTTGAATATGCACACACCTAGAGCCGGGTTAAGTTCCACTTGGCCCGGATTTTAGTACACTTCGAGTATGCATCGAGCTAACTTGTGTTTTTGTATCCATTTCAGGTGACCACCAATCGCCGGAGTGCTGAATTCCAACGCTTGCTGGATACCCACAAGATGCTATGCGCAAAGCAGGCTGCACTTATCGCGGAATACGAGAAAAGGGGTAAATTTCTTCCTTAGCGCTTCTTCATTTTCTTCATCTTCCTTTGCCGAACTAATCTCATCATTCGGTTTCCGCGGCTAGGGTGGAGGCTGAGAACATTATTATGCGGAAAATCCTAGAGCAGATCAAGGGTAAGTCATTTCTGTCCGACCTTGCAGTGCTTTCCACTTCCTTTTCTCCTTGGCTCGGCAAACATTCATACCTCGGCTCTGCCGGGCCAACACACTATTTCAGCATTGCTTGAAGATAGTGTGCCCGTGCCTGATATAATGCTGCATTTTCTCGAACAAGCAGGGCAGCACCAAGCCGAGCTTAAGAAGATAGATGACGAGCTCGCTCTCCTCCGGACCAAGGACGATGAGATTGCCAGGCTCAAGGCTGAGATGGAGAAGATGAAGGCCCAGCACCAATCCGAACTTCAAAAGGCTGGTCAGAATTACACAGAAGAGCGTGAGCGCCTCAACCTCCAGATCGCCAAGGACCAGGATCTTCTCAAGGAGTCTGGCATCCAGCTTGGGTCGGCGAACGCTGAGCTTGAGCAGCTTCGGAAGAGACGTGATGACTGCACCAAGGAGCTGACCCGGATCCTCAGCCATATATCACGTAAGTTCCTTTCCATTTTCCGACCTACTTCTCCGGGTTACTTCATATGTCTTTTCTTGACCTTCCTCCTTTGCCTCGTTCCCAGGAAAATTTCCAGAGGGCACTCCTATTGCGAGCGCAGCAGTTGCCAACTTCCGTCGACAAAGGGGTACTCCAGCCACTCCTGATGGTGAAGGGATTCCTTATGACCTTGAGGACCTGTTGGTCAGCTTGTCATCTCGCGTGGAGCTCATCAAAAATTATGGCAAGGACATCCTCGGCATTGCAGCTCGCATCTTCAACATGTTCTGGCCCGGCGAAGAAGCCCCGGAGACCACCGCACTTCTCATTGAGAAGTTAATGGAAACCGAGACTCAGCTTGACCTCTAGAGAGAGTCTGCTGGACGTGCCGCAGCTGATACCATTCTTCACCACATACTCACGTGGTATGAGAAGATCGATCTCAACCTCCTGACACGTCTGCCCACAGGATCCAGATGGACCAATGACCCGGAGTGGGTACTCGACGCCAGGCTTGCGCCCATAGCCTCATCGAATACGCTCCCATTCATGAATGGGTTGAGGGGCCGAGCTTCCTGGAAGCTGCTGCGGACGAAGAGGTTGAGAATGATGAGGATAGCTCGAACGGTGAAGGAGAAGATGACGCCTCAGATATTAAAGGCGGCGAAGATGATGCCGAACTTCCTCATGCTGCTCCTTGAGCGAAAAAACTCGAAAATTTATTAGATCCCCAGTATGCCGGGTGGAGTTGTATTCCAAACACATGTGATATTTTACTACTAAGTTCTTATGCCGGATTAACTTGGGTGTAGTCCTCGAGTTTCTTTTTCTTGTTCGTTCAATCTCTTGGCTCGGTTCGTGTCTACCTTGATTCGGTTTTGTGACTTACGAATCCGAGCTTCAAAAATTGTCTTAACAATACTGGGAAACTTTTAGACTTAGCTCAAAAATAAAACTGCATAATAACTTGAAAATAAATACAGGGTTAGTCCGGAAAACAAACGTCGGCTCGAATAAATTCTTTTCCTTAGTCGTTTTTCATGTGCTACACAATTCCAAACTTGTTCTCTTGCTTGCCATGATGCCAATTCTTGTTGGACAGCAGCAAGTCGAAGAGTTGGGTTCTTGGTGCTCACACATTACTAATCCGAGTTAAGTAGAATAACTTATTCCAGCTGACGCACAAAAAACAACAAACATTATTAAGGCAGTCCCCGAGTTACTGCTCGAGGTGCCAACATTTCACTAATAAGCTCATTGCCGACACACATACCGACATATGAGAAGATTCGGATACATACACTTCTTAGCTAAGTGTAGAAAGGACGAAGTAGAGCTATATTCCATGGTCGCTTGGATTCCTCTTCGGACCTGTCCGCGTTGTTCTTTTCCTGTGGATTTGCATCTATAAGATAGTAAGAATCATTGTGCAATGCTTTGCTCACGATGAACGACCCTTCCCATGGGGGGGATAACTTATGCATGCCAGCAGTACGTTGTACCAATCGGAGCACTAGATCGCCTTCCCGAAAGACTCGGGGGCATACTTTCCGGCTATGATAGCGTCGGAGATTTTGCTGATATATGGCGGATCTGGACAATGCCAGTTCTCTCGCTTCTTCCAGCAGATCAACATCATTTTGCTGGGCTTCTTACACTTCGGCTTCTGTGTACTGGGTGACCCTAGGCGAATCATGCTCTATGTCGGCTGGTAATACAGCTTCTGCCCATATACCAGAAAGAACGGCGTATAGCCTGTTGATCAATTCGGAGTCGTTCTTAAACTCCACAGTACCGCTGGTAGTTCTTCTATCCAGCACCCCGCTGATCTTTGCAGCGGCTCAATGAGCCAGGGTTTTATCCCAGATAATACTAATCCGTTGGATCTTTCCACTTGTCCGTTCGATGCGGGGTGGGCTACCGAGGCTACGTCCAGCCGGATCTTCTTATCCCGGCAAAAACGCGCAAATGCTCCTTCCGCAAAGTTTGTGCCATTATCAGTTATGATACTGTGAGGATAACCGTATCTCAAGATGATATCTTTGAGAAACGTTACGGCCGTAGCTCCATCACATTTTCTTATAGGCTTTACCTCAATCCATTTCGTAAACTTGTCCACCATTACCAGAATATGATTCATATTTCCCCTTGCTGGTTTGAACGGGCCAACCATATCCAAGCACCATACGGCAAATGGCCAAGTGATTGGTATGGTCTTGAGTTCCGACATCGGCATATGTGTCTTGGTAGCATACCTCTGACAACCATTACATTTTCACACCAGATCTTTTGCTTGCTCTAAGGCACTTGGCCAGTAGAATCCGTGCCGGAAAGCTTTTGCTACCAAGGCTCGGGATGAGGCATGATGCCCGCATTCCCCCTGATGTATATTTCGGATGATTTCAAGCCCTTCTTCCGGGTCAACACATCGCTGGAGGACATTGGTCACACTTCTTTTGTATAGTTCAGAATTGATGATAGTATACGCCTTTGCCCTCCTCTGTGTTTGCCGGACAGCACTTCCTCAGCGGGTAGCGTTCCATCTTTCAGGAATTGAAATATAGGTAGTTCCCAAGCTGGTATTGCCCGCACAGGGAACACATCCTCATCAATCTCCATCTGATCCACCGGCATAACTTCAACCGGATCACGCTGTGCAGTCCCCGGGTTCAGTGAAGTAGCCCCCAGTTTTGCCGAGGCATTCCCTGGGTTTCGCGCACCATTTCCCATGTCAATATCCATGGGCACAGCTCCAGATTCTGTGTCCTCCAGGACATAGATTGAGTCGGTTTCTGGGGAGGGCCTGATGGATGGTTTGCTGAGGTACTCTAATGCTACACCCGGTGGAATTGCTTGTCGGGTTGACCTCAGCTTCGACAGCATGTCGGCAGCCTGATTTTCCACCCGGGGTACATGGTGAAATTCGCATCCCTCAAAGTAACCAGATATCTTCTGCACATGAAATCTGTATAGTGCCATGTTTGGATCCAGTGCGTCCCACACTCCCGACACTTGCTGCACCACCAAATCCGAGTCGTCAAAGCATATGATCCGACGTATCCCAATCTCTTTTGCCACCTTGAGCCCGTGCACAAGTGCTTCATACTCAACGACATTGTTTGATGCCGCGAAATGTATCTGCAGCACATATTTCTACTGGTCCTTCTTTGGCGACGTGAGTACAACTCCGGCACCTAGCCCGGTTTTGGTTTTTGATCCATCAAAGTGCATTCGCTAATAGTTCGGATCTGGGAGTGGCGGTTCGTATTGCACCTCGGCCCAATCCATGAAAAAGTCCGCCACAGCTTGAGATTTGATGGCCTCTCTTCTGTCATATTGCGGCGCATAAGGAGCCAGCTCAATTGCCCATTTTGCAATTCTGCCACTCGCATCCTTGTTACTCATTATCTCGGATATGGGGGCCTCACATATGACCCGGATAGGATGCTCCTCAAAGTAATGCTTTAACTTCTTAGCGGCCATGTACACGCCATATGCCACCTTTTGATAGTGTGGATAATTCTGTTTTGAGGCTAACAACACCTTGCTCAAGTAATACACTGGCCTTTGCACCAACTTACCTTCCTCGTCGCGCTCCACCACTATCACTGCACTTACACCTCGGTTGGTTGCGGCTATGTAGAGCAACATTGGCTCCTTTGATACTGGTGAGGCTAGCACTGGTGCCGTGGCTAACATCTTCTTCAGGTGGGTAAAGGCTTCACCGGCCTGCGGCGTCCAAACGAACTTATCTAAATTTTTCATGAGTTGGTAAAGAGGCAATGCCTTCTCTCCCAACTGACATACAAACCGACTTAACGAGGCCAGGCAACCTGTGAACTTCTAGACATCGTTAAGACACTTCGACAGTTCCATTCGTTCGATGGCCCGGATTTTGGTTGGACTAACCTCGATACCTGGGCTAGAAACAAGAAAACCAAACAATTTTCCAGCCGGGACACCGAAGGTGCATTTTTCCAGGTTAAGCTTCATCCGAAACCTCCTTAGGTTCGCAAACGTTTGCCTGATATCGTCAAGGAGCGTTTTTCTTTCCTTGGTCTTGATAACCACATCATCCACATACACCTGTACATTTTGACCTATTTGGTCGTGCAAACATTTTTGCATACATCTTTGGTACGTTGCCCCTGCATTACGTAAACCAAACGGCATGGTGCGATAGCAATAAGCCCCATATGGGGTAATAAACGCAGTCTTTATTTGATCATCCAGATTCAGAGGTATCTGGTGGAACCCAGAATATGCATCAATGAATGACAACAATTCACATCCAGCAGTTGAGTCTATGACCTGATCTATTCTTGGCAGCGGAAATGGATCTTTTGGACATGCCTTGTTCAGGTTCGTGTAATCGATACACATGCGCCAAACCACTACCACGTTCGGGTCATCCTTCTTCTTCTCCACCAGCACTGGATTAGACAGCCAATCCGGGTAAAGAACTTCCATGATAAATCCTGCAGCTAGCAACCGAGCTATCTCATCCCCAATGACTTTCCTCCTATCTTCGGCGAAGCGGCGGAGAGGTTGCTTCACCGGCTTAGCTCCGGGTCTCAAATTCAAAGAGTGCTCGGCTAAGTCCCTCAGAACACCTTGCAAGTCCTGTGTAGACCAAGCAAAAATGTCCCGATTCTCACGGAGGAAGCTGACGAGCTCGCTTTCCTATTTATCACTTAACCCGGCACCAATTGTTACGGTGCGCTCTAGGAACATATCATCAACAGGAACCTTCTTGGTATCTTTCGTGGCCTGGAAAGAGACACTTCCATGCGGGTTACTCAGCGCCGGCATATACCGCTGCACGGACTGAGCCAATGCCGCCACCTCTTGAATTTTCCTTTTTTCCTGCGCAATCACAAGTGATTCGGCTAAGTTTGAACCGGCCGACACACACTCCATGGAACGTCGGAAATCCCCAGCAATGGTAATCACTCCGTTCGGTCCGGGCAATTTCATCTTCAAGTAGCTAACGTGACAGCTTGCCATGAACTTGTTCAACGCTGGCCTTCCGAGTAACCCGTGGTACGGACTTTCCAAGTTCACCACCTCGAACTCTAAATTTTTGGTTCGGCAGTTATCCCTCGTGCCGAACAAGACGTCAACCCGGACCTTGCCTATGGGCTCACAAGAGATGCCGGTCACAATGCCATGGAAAGTTGTCCTCGTGGCCTGCAGCATGTTCTCTGAGATACCCAACTTGCGCATTTTGTCCGCATACATGATGTTGATGCTACTGCCATTGTCGATCAACACCTTTGAGAACCTTACGTTAATGCTAGGTCCAATGAGTGTCTGATCCAGCACGAATGCATACGAACCAAGGCTTGGCATGAGCTTGGGATGATCCCTGATGCTCCAGGTGATTTCCTGATCGGACCATGGCATGTACCTCGTCACTGCAGGCATTACTGCATTTACCTCCATATGCCTATGCTGCAAGCTCTTTCTATCTGTTTCGTCAGTGGTGAACACACAATAGCTCTGATGGTGCTCTCTGTACTCGTTTCTCCCCTCATTTCCGGGGTATCTCTGATCTGGCTGATGCTGATTTTCTACTTGATGCACTGCATCTCTTCTCTCATTGTTATCATACCTCGGCGGAGGGGGAGGCAACATTAGCTGTTGCGTGTTCGCTCCGGAGAGAAATTGCTGCCGGGGTAACTCCTGGTAAGGCTGATCATTCTGGGGTGCCTGAGCATTCCCCGAACCACCTTGTTCAATCTTGCGCATCCACTCACATTGCCTCGTCGTATGACCTGCTGGGTTATTCGGATTTGGCGTGTGAAACTTACACGGCTGGTCCAACATCGACTCATAAGTATACCTCGGACGGCCTTTCCTTTCTTGCCACTGCTTCTTTTGCTCTGGTGTCCAAGTCTTCTTTCCATCGTTTCTCGGAGTCCACTGCCCTCCAGTTTTTTGGCATTGACTGCCCCCTGCTCCGGGCTGATCTTGATTCACAGCTGCAACCTGGTGCGAACTGTATCGATGATCTAGTCTATCATCCCTCCTTTTTCCTCTGTACTCATTCCTCCGGGATGATCCGGCCCCATCTCTCTGATAGTACTCATCGTTTGACTCGTTTGATACGAGCCTAGGTTGAGTCGGATCACCCAAAGCATACGAATCTGCAATCCGGATCATCTCTGCCAACGTAGTTGGCATTTTCCTTTACAACTTTTGCCACAGCTCGCTTGCATACCTCCACCCTTGTGCAAACCATGCTATGGCCTGTGATTCTATCACGCCCTCACACGAGTTTCTCACAGTACACCACCGGGTTAGAAACTCCCGGTCTGTCTCATTTGGCCTTTGCTTGCACATAGCTAGGGTTTGCGGCCTATTTGGCCTCTGATACGTAGTCGAAAAATTGCTGATGAACATTTCCTCGAAATCTATCCAGCAGTTGATGCTTCCTGGCGGCAAATTGTTCAGCCATACCCTTGCTGGTCCTTCCAACATCTGGGGTACATATCGTACAACCCATCTCAGGTTGCCAGTGGCAATTTTCACAGTTGTAGCATAATTTATCAGCCAATCCTCCGGCTTTGTACTGCCGTCATACGTCTTCGTGCCCCTAGGTAGCTGGAAGTTGGGTACCGGTGGCTCCTTCATGATCCAGGGTCCAAAACATGCTGGACCTTGTGGACCTTGACATTCGATCTGTGCCGACCTGTACAATCGATCCAGTTTCAACCTGGCATCATCCGGCATCAAATCCCTGCTTCCCAATCTTGACCCTATCACATGATAGTCCGGCCTTGGGTATCCCGCGTTTGCCATTTCCGAGTCTCCATCATTATACCTGTCTTGCTCTCATGGAGCGCCTTTCTGTTGCATACCTTGGCCGGCACTTTGCTCTTGCCTTGGTATATTCCGCTGCTGCGGTTGTCCTGCTCCGGCCGAGTTTCGCTGTCCGGCATTTCCGTTGACAATGTTCCCTTGACCGGCATTGCCTTGGTCGTGCTTACCTCGGCCAGCTTCACCTCGGCTCACACTCCGTAGATCATCATTTTTCTGAGCTTCTTTTCCTTTCCCTGCCCGCGTTGGGTCATACGGGACGATCTGTTTGTTCCGTCTGGCCGAGGTTACTACCTCTTCTCTCCTTGGACCACCATGAGGAGATGATGCGGCTCCAGCAGATTTCTCCGGGTTACCCACCGCCGAATGGACGATCTTGGAGGCTCCAGCTCTCTCCGGGTTAGCTCTGAGTAGTTCCTCGTTTTGCCTGTTCGCGATCCGAACCAGCTCATTAACCCTATCCTGTTGTCTTTGACGGGCTTCACCCGTCAGACCCTCTAACTCGGACGCAGCTGCATCCGCTGCTCTGAGGTTCTTGGCCGGGGTACTATACCTCGGTAGTCCCATGGACAAACAGTTTTCTGATTCCTCAATCCCAATATCACCCTCTCTGTTCATCTCGCTCATGAGATTTCTTCCCTTCACTTTTACAGCGTCAACCTTGTTCGCCTTAGCGTACTCACGCAGCGTCATATTCAACGGCTGCTGTGATGCGGCTATCTTTTTTGCGCCCTCTAGTGTTTTCTGCTTAGTTTCTTCGAGCTCGGCCTGCGCTCGAGCCGGATCTACTGCTGCTACTACAAGGTTTGCCAAGCTATCCATTGCTTCCCTCAACACGTTCTTTGGCCTCTCAAGTGGAGGACCTCTACCTTTCCTCGGCGCCTTAGGCGTTACCTCCGGATCTGGCGCCGGATCCTTGCTCGCGCCCGCACCTGGCACAGTCATCATCACCTCTGCATGGTCCTGGGAGCGAGCGATACGCATTCCGGGAACCACGGTGAGGGGTGGCTCCCCCGCTTCGATGACGTGACGCGGATGAACACACGACATGTCTACAGCAACGTAGACCTTGTGTGCGCTGAGCTTGACGAAGAGGCCATTGCACGGAGGAGCATGCGTGCCAAAGAAGCCAACGTTGTCGCTGATGAAATCCAGCGCTCCAAACCGCTGAACGCGCCCAGAGACGATGCGTTCGCCGGTGCCGATGATGTTTCCCGTCCGGATCCTGACCCCACGGTGGGCGCCAACTGTCGTGGTGGTGTCACGGCAGATGCCATGGATAGGCTAAAGGTGGGGTCTAATATACGCTAGGGGAATCCAGGGAGGGATAGTGAAGTGATTCTCCACACAGTCGTTTGTATTGCTCTGTTTCCAAGATTACAAGTGCTCCTTGAGTTGTATTGGCGAGAGGAGGAAGATGGAGCTCTCTTACTCTCACCCATAGACCGCACCTAAAACCCTAGCCCAAACAGAATAGCAAAAAACCAAACCCCTTCTACTGAAACCCTAGCCCCTCTTTTATAGAGGGAGCTCGGGCTCTGCCCAGGGCATACGTGGAAGCATAATCCTAAGCATATGCTTCCTCCCAAAGTAGTAAGCTGACCGGGGTGCTTTTCCCCCGCGTCACACACGCAGAGGCTACGTGAGCCTCTGCGGCGCCCGCGTCAGCCGACATGGGCGTCGTCACCCTTGTCGGCCACGCCCCGGTGGTCCTGTCTTTGCTTGCTTCGCTCAGGTAGTGCGTACCGGGGCTTCTTTTGACCAGCGAGATTCTTTCCATCTCCTAGAAGCTAGACGTGACCCAGATCATGGTTGATCCAGCCACACCTGTTCCTGCATACAACTAAAACATGCAGTTCCGACTTACTGCTTAAGTCGGTTGAGACTTAGTTAGGCGAACACCCCCAGGTCCGGGTTACCCCGTGATTCGGTCTGCCTTGAGGTGACCCGGCCAGCATTCGCTTTGGCCTTGTCGAACCTCGGCTAACTTGGCTTTTATACCCCGGCGTGACCCTACCCGGGGGTATCCCCCCAACATATTTCCCCAAGAAGATTGATAGGACTTATGGTTTGAATTCAATTAAACATGTTGAGGGCATTCAAGTTGGAGAAATATATTGTCCCATACCACGAGAAAAGTATGAAACTATCATGATTGGGACCATTGCTATCAAGGTTGAGGTAACATAATCATTAGTGGAATACAAAGTTTTGTTTCATATAA
This sequence comes from Avena eriantha, assembly GCA_910589775.1. Lineage (NCBI taxonomy): Eukaryota > Viridiplantae > Streptophyta > Magnoliopsida > Poales > Poaceae > Avena > Avena eriantha. The sequence continues at coordinate 73,175,559 of OU342745.1, read as the reverse complement.
AATTGTTTTGGTAACAAGACCTAATCAACCTTGTTAACAAAAGGATTTCATTGAACAAAACAATGTTTTAACCATGATTATCTCCGCTTACTTCTATTCTATCCATTTTAGTTTTTTGCTTTCATTTAGTTTACTTTTCTATTGTTAGTTGCTTGCATGTTAGAGTGTCTTAGAACTTCTGATGTTATAGTTTTTTTGTCATTGCATTTATTCCATAAACCTCTTTATGTCAGAAAATTATTCATCTATGCCTGAAAATTGCTAAAAAATAAAGTGTCTCGAAAAATTCAGAAAATTCATATTAAATTTTTACGTGAAAAAAGGGGCAGAGAAGTGCTTGGAAGGTACCAGGGGGGCCACCAGGCAGGCACACCACCTAGGGGCGTGGGTAGCCTAGGGGCACGCCTGGCCATGGTGTGGGCCACCCCCGGCCCTCCACCCACTCTCTCACTTGCCACTTCTCTCTCTCTCCCGAGAAAACACCAGTTCATTGCTCTAAATCGCATACTTGTTGTTCTTGCCTTCGATTTTTCGATCCCCTTGCTCATCCCATCTTTGCTGCTGAAATTTTGAGCATTTGTTCTTCGGTATGTGACTCCTCCGTTTTTCCAAGTACATTTGTGTTTAGTGGTTTATATCTTGAGTATTTTGCTGCTGTAGGTGACAAGTTATGAGAGCTTGTAAGCTTGTTCAATGCTTAAAGATATTGTTTTGATGCATGTTTAGGCCTCTACAAGTCCCTATGAGTAGTGCCCTTCATTTTATTTTCACTTTGCAATCACTTGTGTACTGGATTTCTAAATTTCAGAATAGAAGATGAATGAGCATCAACTCAACAAACATGAACTGAGGGTGCCTGAGGTTATGAAGGTTCATCGAGAGGAGGAAGTTTTTCCTTCCATATATCCATGCTTCGAATTCATGAGGGCTGCAAGAATTTTCCAGGACTTCCACACCTTAGTTGCTAATGCAGGATTGGAGCACTTTGTGGAAGATGAACCTTGTTAATTTGTGAAACTAACTATGTCTGTGGTGCAGGACTTTCGATTTATTCACTCTTTGCCTAACCCCATGGTCCACTACAAAATTTACAATATAGCTGTTGTCCTTCCTCTTGATGAGTTTTGTGCAGCTATTAAGGTACCTCAGTGGGGATCGTGTGGAAGGATTAAAGAGCAACATGCACCACTCATGGACTTGTATGCAGAGATTTGCCAAGGGAGCAACTTCTCAAAGGAGAGTGGGAAAATCCATAACATTCATCTCCCATTTATTCGCTACTTTGCTTACTTTATTGCCATGTGTGTTCTCGCTAGGAAAACTGCTAATAAGCTATCCTCATATGATCTAGCATTCATCTCAACTACTTTAAAACGAGATAGAACTTATAACTTGGGTGCCTTGATAGCTTTCCGTCTTGCTGCTAACCGCGAGAAAGGTGGAATTTGTGGAGGCCTCATTGCTTCTCGTTTATTAGCGTTGCATGGTTTAGTGCCTCATCATCTAGATCTACAGTTTCCCATAGAAAGGCTTGATCTTAATTCCATGATACAACATAAATTTGTTTCTTCTTGGACTAATCTGAGTGAGTTGTCTTATGAAATAACCTTTCTCAAGGCTTGTTGGAGAAGGAGTAAGTCCGAGCGATTTGTTCTTTTGCCTGCACCTATTTTGTTTAACCTTGATACCAGGGTAGGATGGTCACTCACTAAGGAAGAGCTTGATACGTACTTGGGAGAGCTCTCCCAACATGAGCAGGACACTAGAAGGGAGGTCACAAATGATTCGGTCCAGCCCTCGAATGAGGGGGAGACTTCATATCAGCAACCTACCTATGATTGGGGAGCTTCTTCTTCCCAAGGACCTAACTACGATCATTCTTACAATGACCCACCTGCTTGGAACCCTTACTCGTATTTGTATTGATACCCACTTAGGCCAAAAGCCTAAGCTTGGGGGGAGGTGCACCGACATCACACTCATCTCCATATCATGTTTCGTTCTCTTTTTAGTTTTCGTTCTCTCTTTGTTTTTGCTTTCTAAAACACAAAAATACCCAAAAAAATTCTTTTGTTTCTCTTTGTTTGCTTCTTCTTCTTTTTGCCTTGGTTTGTTTTTCCCTTTTTGCTTTGTTTGAACTATTCGAAAAACCCAAAAAGTTTTTGCTTTGCTTGTTTTTCCTTTTGGTTCTTGCCTTTAAAAATAAAATAAAAACACCAAAAATATTTGTTGTTCTTCTTTGGTTTTGTGAGTTTGTTGCGGGGTTCAACAGTCCTCAGTGGAATTTGGTTTCATGTTATTATTCAAGCCACACAAGTGAAGGGCAATAATGAGGATTAATGACAACTTGAGGTGTGGTAAGAGGCTGGTAACGAACTCTATTTGTTTTAATTTTTGTACATATACTCATCATTGTGGGCATGCTTAGTCTGTTCGTGTAGGGTGTATGTTATTTTTGGATGCTTAGTAGTTCTTGCTTTCTTATGATTAGCTCCAGCTCACTAATAATTTGTAGCATGTCATATGAATGTTCGCTTGCATTGCTCTATTCATAACTTGGTATGATATTGTGGTACCCTCCTCTAGTGTTTCACGTGAATTGACTTGGCACATGCTCATGCATGCATATGACTGAAACAATAACCAGTTAATCCTCGATGAATTATTTTGCCTCACGGGTCTTGAATCACTTTCATGCCATGATTAGTCCTGTTTTGTTACAAGCATGATTATGACAGTTACTGCTCTCTCATTTGTCGCTCCCTTACTATTGCTAGCCTTCACTTGCACTGACTATGCTTTACTCGTGTTTCCAACTCCCTAAAACCAATATTGCCAAAACTGTCCACCATACCTACCTATTAGCATTATTTGTTGTTCCGTGCATATTTAGTATGCCTTGTTTTCTTCCGAATAAGAAAGTTTGCTTGTTATGAGAAAGTTAGTTATTAAAGCTCTCACGAACTTGATGGCACACTTTACCTTCTTGCACTTAATAATCTCGAACCATTCCGTCCATCTTTGTTGCATATATACTTGCGCTTTATAAGTTGAAGTTAGCAGAACCATGTATCATGGGGAACGCTTTCAACATTGCACTGGTACTTTGTACCTCATTGATATCATGATTATTCTGCTTATGGATCACGGTAGTGTGAAATAAAAGGGGAACTTGTAAGATCATGGAGTTTGTATGTGTGTTAGAGAAACGCCTGGGTCGCTAGCCTAAGCCATGCCTAATCATGGTGGAAACTTGCAGCATAACCATAATGAGCACTCTATGAAGCATCCTCAATAGAAACCTATGCAAATAGCAAATAAAAAGATCGCTGAGATGCTCACTGTCTGCTTGCCTTGTCATTTTGATTATGGGATAGCTCCTGTATCATGTGCAAGTGGTACTCCATTGGCGGTTCTCTATGATGCATATGTACTTACAATGACAAGAGCTTACTTGTGACTGAAGTTGAGTAGCATGAGGTCCGGTACTCGTAAGTAAGGGCATGAGATTTTAGCTTATAACTTGTCAAGCATATCCTCTTAGTTGTGTCACTTTAACCTTATCCATTTAAAGATGCTTATGATAGGGGAAATGAGAGCTCAAAGCTAATGAGTACCATACTTTCAGCATTTGGAAGCCTTTCAAACTATTCAAAACCTTTTCATTTCTTTGTTGAGTCTCCACATATTCTATGAGCACTTTCTTGAGAGCATAGTTGTCATTCTTAGTGTAATGTGCTTGTCTCAAAACTTGATTATTTGTGTTATGACTTTGATGCTTGTATCTTTGATATCTTTACTTCTAGTCTTCACTTGAATTTCTGAGGTGCCTTGGCATTTATGTTTGCTCTACAATCAAAGGCAAGCAAGATACAACTCTATCATACCTTTTTATGAGCAGTACAATGTTGCTTACGTTTTTGTTTCATGGTACTTATTATTTTTGAGTTGGGATCTCTTCATAGCTTCCAATGACTATTAAGTAAACTTAGTTGCATACTCCTTATTATGAATTGCCTGAGTAGTTGATCATATGCTGAGAATATATACATCTTATGAAGCAAATGTCTTCGTGAAAGATTCTTTTATCGCACTTAGTTTTCAACTGAATTGCTTGAGGACAAGTGATGCACTCGATGATCGATGTAGAGCTCGCTGGGAACCCCAAGAGGAAGGTATGATGAGCACAACAGAAAGTTTTCCCTCAATTATGAAACCAAGGTTTAATCGAACCAGTAGGAGCAAGGAAACACCCCAAAGGTGTTACTAGCTGAGCTTTGGCAGGGCGCACTACCGGTGCTAGTAGCAACGTGGATACCTGCACAACACAACCACAGAACTTTGTCCCCAACTTGTGATGAGGTTGTCAATCTCACCGTGTTTTGCAGAAAACAAAGGATTAAACGTATCGAATGGAAAGATGTAAAATTTTGCAGAAAGTAAACACAAAGCAGTAAAAGATTGTAGATTGTATGTAAAGTAAAAGGACCGGGATCCATAGTTCACTAGAGGTTGCTCTCCTTAGATAGATAACATGCTGGGTGAACAAATTATAGCGGGGCAATGGACAAACACCGAGAAAGCAATACATGCATATATTAATCATCTTGAATCCTTTGAGACTTGATTGGGCATTACAACATAATATATAGACCGCCATCCAACTGCATCTATGACTAATAATCCACCTTCAGGTTATCATCTGAACCCCCTCCAGTATTAAGTTGCAAGCAACAGATTATAGCTTTACGAACTGCGTGTAAAGTAAACAATACAATTATTCTATGAACAAAGGATCGTTGTTTTCTCCCTAGTAGCAATAGCACATCTAGTACCTTAGAGATTTCTGTCACTTCCCCAGATTACCAGAGGCATGAACCCACTATCGAGCATAAATACTAACTCTTGGAGTTGCTCGCATCTACTTGGCCAAGATAGCTACTAACAACGGAAAGCATGCAAGATCTCAAATAACAAAGACATGATAGAATCAATAACCAATCTGAAATAGCATCTCAATATCCATCTGATCCCCGCAAACACAACATGTATGAATCACAAATGGATGATCTTGATAATGAACGAAGCTCACAAGATCTAAACATGAAAGCACAAAGGAGGAGAGACCAGCCATCTAGCTACTACATGGATCCGCAGTCCAAGGATGAACTACTCACGCATCACACCGGAGGCTTGCATGGTGATGAAGAAGGCCTCCAGGGTGAATTCCCCTCTCCGGCAGGGTGCCGGGAAGAGCTTCATATCCCCCCCGATCTAGGGACAGAGACGACGGCGGCTACAGACTCTTTCGTGGATTTTTGATCAGGTACTTTGGGTTTTCGTCCCGAGGGCAACTTATAGGCGGAAGGAGAGGCCGAGGGGGTGCTGGGGTCGGCCAGACCACCCCCTGGCGCGGGCCAAGCCTGGCCGCACGGCCAGGTGGTGTGGCCGGCCCCTGGCCCCTCTCCGTCTCGTATTCTGGCACTTGATCCCTTCCGGAAAAATAGGCACTTTGGCTTTTGTCCCGTCCAAATCTGAGAATATTCATTTTCTGACTTTCTTGGAACCAAAAATTGCAGAAAACAGGCAGCTGGCACTGTGGCTCTTGTTAATAGGTTAGTCCAAGAAATCATAATAAAAGTACTCCAAAGTTGGTACGAAACACAAGAAAGTGGATAAAACTAAGCATGGAACATCAAAAATTATAGATACATTTGCAATGTATCAACATCCCCAAGCTTAACTCCTGCCCGTCCTCGAGTAGGTAAGTGATAAAAAGAAAGAATTTTTGAGGTGACAAGCACCATCAAATATTTGATCAAAGTATTTGCAAAACATTCAAAGCTGGGATCAAAGTACTTCAATCATAACATGAAGGACCAAGTTCTAGCATTAAGCAAAGAGACTATGATGCAACATGAAAAGGTACAAACAAAAGATTCATGAATAACATGCTTTGCAAGACGTTTGTTTGTTTCACACAAAGAAAATAGAGCATAATAGTATTCAGCTTGTCCCTCAATAGAGTAGCAAATATAAATCCATAGGACACCTTCAAAGTTCATAAGAGTGACTAGATACAATAGTTTCAAACAAGCAATAACAATTTATGCATCAATCAACTAGTCTTGGGACAATGCACATAGAACTAAGAATGGCCACTATGCTCTCAAAGTAGGTGCATAAAGATAGAAGGTGGAGACTCAATATAATGGTGGAAGAAAGGCCTTTTGTAAAAAGGAAGTAGGTATTCAAGTCTCATAAAGAGCTTCCAAAAATTATGGTACTTGTAGATTTCAGCTCTCATTGCCCCTATCATAAGCATCTTGAACGTGATTAAGGTTAAAGTGACACAACTAAGAGGATATGCTTGACAAGTTATAAACCGAAATATCATGCCCCTTACTTATGAAGACCGATCCTCATGCTACTCAACTTTTGTCACGAGTAAGCTCTTGTCATTTCAAGTATATGTGTATCATTAAGAACCGCTAACGGGGTACCCCTTGCACATGATATGGGAGCTTTTCCATAATCAAAATGACAAGTCAAGCAGACAATGAGCATCTCAGCGATCTTTTTATTTGCTATTTTCATAGGTTTTTATTGAGGATGCTTCATAGAGTGCTCATTATGGTGATGCTGCAAGTTTCCACCATGATTAGGCATGGCTTAGGCTAGCGGCTGAGGCGTTTCTCTAACACACATAAAAACTCCATGATCTTACAAGTTCCACTTTTATTTCACACCGCCGGGATCCGTAAGCAAAAGAACATAATATCAACAGGGTACAAAGTACAAGTGCGATGTTGATAGCGTTCCCCATGAAACATGTTTCTGCTAATTTCAACTTATAAAGCGCAAGCATATACGCAACAAAGAAGGACCCAATGGTTCAAGTTTGTTAGAGGCAATAAACTAAAGTGTGCCATCAAGTTTGTGAGAGCTTTAATCACTAGTTTCTCATAACAAGTGGAAGGTAAACAAAAGCATGAATATACTTGGAATATCATAAGCTAGTAGGTAGTTATGGTGGACTCTTTGGAAAAACTTGGTTTAGGGATTTGGATGCATGAGTGGAACTCATAGTTTGTTGTGGAGGCTAGCAAAAGACTGGGAGCGACAAACTAAGAGAGCAATAAAGGCCATAATCATGAAGAGCGACAAAACATCATTGATCAAAGCATAAAGTGATACTACAAGTTGAAAACTAAAGGATCATAAAGGCTATGGTGACTTTGGATAGTCATAACATCGTGTGAGCATGCGCCAAGTCAACCTAAATAAAGCATCAAAGGAGAATACCACTATACTATGCTTTAATATGCTAAACCAACGCATGATTCATCCAAGGCACATTAAGCAATCTCAATTGTTTATAACAAGTCATGCTACATAAAAGAATACTAAGCATAAAGCAAAAACAATACCAATCATGGCATGACAAAGCATGGCCACAGTCAAAAACGAGCTCTTTTTACCACATAAGCATGAACTTTCCTACTCTTTTTCAAACCAAACCAAACTATTTGCAAACCAAAGTATGAAAGAGGGGGTCCAACCAACTTATTCAGAAAACTAAGAAAACAAGAGCAAATGAAAACGAAAACGAAAACAAAGAAGAAGACACTCCAAGAAAAACACAACCGTGCATGAAACAATAAAAATAAAGCGTTTGGAAGAAACCTGGGATTTTTATTGATGAAGAAGGGGGTGCCTTGGGCATCCCCAAGCTTTGACGCTTGTACTTCTTGGATATTTCTTGGGGTGACACGCGTGGCATCCCCAAGCTTGAACTTTAGTCCATCCTTCATCTCATTACTCATTCCTTCCATACACCTAAAATATTTCGTTCATACCAAACTTCACACAATCTCATTAGCAACATTGGTGCACTTAAGATAAATAAGTCTTAAGGTTTAGTTCTAACACCAAATAAACTTCCATTAGAACACTAGATACTGTAGCAATTCCCTCAAAAAGCTCAATTCCCCAAAGGAACTCAAGAAGGAACTAACAAGAAGCAAATGCAGAAAATGGCAGAAATCTGTCAAAACAGACCAGCAGGTAAGACGAATTTTTGCGAAGACCTTCTGTTGCTAAAATAAAAAACTATTGAACTAACGAAAGTTAGATAACAACCTGGGGTAGAAGCACAAAAAATTACAGCCCAATCTGACGTACAGAGCTCTCTAAGGAATTTTTACGGTGAAGCAGAGAAATCTGTTTCGGGACAGCAACTTTCCCAATCATTACTTCACTCTCATTAGAGGTTACTCTTGGCACAAAAAGCAAATAAAAAGGATAAGGAGAGGTTATTACAGAGGAAATAACTTCCAAGACTCAACTAAAACTCTTGGGTTATCTCCCAACAAGTACTTTTCTTTAACGCCTTTAAGTTAGGCATAAAAACCAAAGAAAGAATCAAGTGTTCTCAAATGAAGAAGCATTAAGACCAAATTTTGTTTTCATAGGAGAAGCAAAATAAATCTTTTCTATCTTTTTAGGGAAGTGTTCTATACCTTTCTTGAGTGGGAGTTGATATTTAATGGCGCCTTCTTTCATATCAATGATGGCACCAACAGTTCTAAGAAAAGGTCTTCCCAAAGTAATAGGACAAGAAGCATTGTACTCAACATCCAAAACGTAGAAATCAAAGGAGACATAGGAATCATTAACCATAATAAGAACATCATTAACACTCCCCATGAGTTTCTTTTTAGCATTAGAATCAAGTTGGACATCCAAATAGCAATCTTCAAGAGGAGGCAAATCAAGCATATCATAAATCCTTTTAGGCATAATAGAAACACTACTATCAAGATCACACAAAGCTTTGAAATCAAAGTCATTCACTTTCATATTAATGATGGGTTCCCAACCATCTTCTTGTTTTATAGGAATAGAAGCTTTATGTTTCATCTTTTCATCTTTAATCTTTATGAGAGCATCAGTAATGTGTTTTGTAAAAGCCATGTTCATAGCACTAGCATTAGGACTTTTAGCAAGCTTTTGTAGGAACTTAATAACTTCAGAGATGTTGCAACCATCAAGATCAAAATCAACTTTATCATCTAAATAGTAGAACTATTATTAGCCTCAACACTAGTGGTGGTAATAGTAGAAACACTAATGTTTCTAGCAATTTCATCTTCTCTTTCCCACTTAGCATGTAATTCAGCTAATAGTCTAACATTTTCATCAATTCTTACTTGTATAGCATTAATAGCTGCAAAGGGATTCTCATAGTTTCAGGTTTAGCAGCCATATTATTCAAAGAAGATTGAGCTTCAGCCAAAGATGTTATATTTCTTTCAGCATTAGAGAGTTTTTCCTCAATAGTTTTATTGAAAGCAGTTTGTTTACTAATAAACTCTTTAAGCATAACTTCAAGTTTAGAGGGAGCACTCTTATTATTGTTGTAAGAATTTCCATAAGCATTACCATTGTTGGGAGGATATGGCTTATAATTGTTGTAACCAAAATTGTTCCTATAAGCATTATTACCATAAGCATTGTTGCCAAAATTATTATTTCTTATGAAGTTCACATCAACTTGCTCTTCTTGAGCAACCAAAGAGGCTAAAGGAACATTATTTGGATCAATATGGGCTTTCCCATTAACAAGCATAGACATAATAATATCAATCTTATCACTCAAAGAGGAGGTTTCTTCAACAGAATTTACCTTCTTACCTTGTGGAGCTCTCTCAGTATGCCATTCAGAATAATTAACGATCATATTATCCAATAGTTTTGTTGCAGCACCCAAAGTGATGGTCATAAAGGTACCTCCAGCAGCTGAATCCAATAGGTTCCTTGAAGAATAGTTCAATCCTGCATAAAAAGTTTGGATGATCATCCAAGCAGTCAGTCCAAGAGTGGGACAATTCTTAACCAAAGATTTCATTCTTTCCCAAGCTTGAGCAACATGCTCATTATCAAGTTGTTTAAACTTCATTATTTCACTTCTCATGGATATAATCTTAGCAGGGGGATAGTATTTTCCAATAAAAGCATCTTTGCACTTAGTCCAAGAATCAATACTATTCCTAGTTAAGGAATTCAACCACTCTTTAGCTTTTCCTCTCAAAGAGAAAGGGAATAATTTCAGTTTAATAATATCACCATCTATATCCTTATGCTTTTGCATCTCACAAAGTTCAATAAAGTTATTTAGATGGGAAGCAACATCTTCATTACCAATACCAGAAAATTGTTCTCTCATAACAAGATTGAGCAAAGCAGGTTTTATCTCAAAGAAAGTATTTTCAGCCACAGGTGGAGCAATAGGTGTGCTCATAAAATCATTGTTGTTGGTGCTAGTGAAGTCACACAACTTAGTGTTTTCAAGAGTAGTCATTTTTGTTGGCTTTTCAAATAAGAAAGCAAACAAGTAAAACTAATTTTTTTGTGTTTTTCAAGAACAAAACAAGCAAACAAAGCAAAAAGAAAACTAAGCAAAACAAAAACAGCAAATTAAAGAGATTGGTTATGAGGGACTCCCCTTGGGAAGCTGTCCTTGACTCTCGGCAACAGCGCCATAAAAGATCTTGATGGACTCGACGATCGACGTAGAGCTTGTTGCGAACCCCAAGAGGAAGGTATGATGAGCACAGTAGAAAGTTTTCTCTCAATTATGAAACCAAGGTTTAATCGAACTAGTAGGAGCAAGGAAACACCCCAAAGGTGTTACTAGTTGAGCTTTGGCAGGGCGCACTACCGGTGCTAGTAGCAACGTGGAGACCTACACAACACAACCACAGAACTTTGTCCCCAACTTGCGATGAGGTTGTCAATCTCACCGTGTTTTGCAGAAAACAAAGGATTAAACGTATCGAATGGAAAGAAGTAAAAGTTGGCAGAAAGTAAACACAAAGCAGTAAAAGATTGTAGATTGTATGTAAAGTAAAAGGACCGGGATCCATAGTTCACTAGAGGTGGCTCTCCTTAGATAGATAACATGTTGGGTGAACAAATTACAGCGGGGCAATTGACAAACACCGAGAAAGCAATAAATGCATATACTAATCATCTTGACTCCTTTGAGACTTGATTGGGCATTACAACATAATACATAGACCGCCATCCAACTGCATCTATGACAAATAATCCACCTTCAGGTTATCATCCGAACCTCCTCCAGTATTAAGTTGCAAGCAACAGATTATTGCTTTACGAACTGCGTGTAAAGTAAACAATACAATTGTTCTATGAACAAAGGATCGTTGTTTTCTCCCTAGTAGCAAAAACACATCTAGTACCTTTGAGATTTCTGTCGCTTCCCCAGATTACCAGAGGCATGAACCCAATATCGAGCATAAATACTAACTCTTGGAGTTTCTAGCATCTACTTGGCCAAGATAGCTACTAACAACGGAAAGCATGCAAGATCTCAAATAACAAAGACATGATAGAATCAATAATCAATCTGAAATAGCATCTCAATATCCATCGGATCCCCGCAAACACAACATGTATGAATTACAAATGGATGATCTTGATCATGAACGGAGCTCACAAGATCTAAACATGAAAGCACAAAACAGGAGAGACCAGCCATCTAGCTACTACATGGATCCGTAGTCCAAGGATGAACTACTCACGCATCACACCGGAGGCTTGCATGGTGATGAAGAAGGCCTCCAGGGTGAATTCCCCTCTCCGGCAGGGTGCCGGGAAGAGCTTCATATCCCCCCGATCTAGGGACAGAGACGACGGCGGCTACAGATTCTTTCGTGGATTTTTGATCGGGTACTTAGGGTTTTCGTCCCGAGGGCAACTTATAGGCGGAAGGAGAGGCCGAGGGGGTGCTGGGGTCGGCCAGACCACCCCCTGGCGTGGGGCAAGCCTGGCCGTGCGGTCAGGTGGTGTGGCTGGCCCCTGGCCCCTCTCCGTATCATATTCTGGCACTTGATCCCTTCCGGAAAAATAGGCACTTTGGCTTTTGTCCTGTCCAATTCCGAGAATATTCATTTTCTGACTTTCATGGAACCAAAAACAGCAGAAAACAGGCAGCTGGCACTGTGGCTCTTGTTAATAGGTTAGTCCAAGAAATCATAATAAAAGTACTCCAAAGTTGGAACAAAACACAAGAAAGTGGATAAAACTAAGCATGGAACATCAAAAATTATAGATACATTTGCAATGTATCAACAAGCAATAAGCTAAGCTTGGGGGAGTAGATACATCCAAAATGTATCCACTTTCCCGAACACTTTTGCTATTGTTTTTCCTGTAAACTTGTGTGATTTGGATACAACTAACACGGACTGACGCTGTTTTCAGCAGCATTACCTTGGTGTCTAGTTTTTGTGTAGAAAATCAACTATCAGGAAAAATCTTGGAAAATATGCCAAAAATCCTATTTCACCAGAATATTCACGGAGCCAGAAGACAAGACGGAGTAGGGCCACGAGGGGCCCACACCACCTGGCCGCGCGGGCCAGGCCAGACCTCGCCTAGGGGTGTTCTGGCCGCCTCGGCTGCCCCCTCGGCCTCCCTCTTCGCCTATAAGTTGCCTCCTGACCTAAAACCCAGGGGGGTTCGACGTTTTTCCAAAAAGAATTCCGCTTTGCTGCCACCACTAGATTCCACGATTTGGCACCAGAAACTCCGTTCTAGCACCCTACCAGGACGGGGAATTGGAGGATATCATCGTCGTCATCATCACCATCGCCTATCCATCAACCATCCATGTTTCCCCCATCTATGAGTGAGTAAATCCCCCGCTCTAGGCTATGGGGATGATAGGGATTGGATGATATCGTTCATGTAATGGCATCGGATTATTAGGGCATGGTGCCTAGTATCTAATATTAGTGTTTTTTGACTTTGTTGCGACTTGTTATGCTTAAAACTTGTCACTAGGGCCCGAGTGCCATGATTTCAGATCTAAACATGTTATTGATTCATTATGATAGTATTGTTTATGGTCTTACCTACAAGTTGTATACACACGTTGTTGTCTGGAACCAAAGGCCTCGAAGTGACAAAAATCGGGATAACCGGAGGGAATGGCTTTGATGTGAGGATCACATGTGTTTCATGGAGTGTTAATGCTTTGCTCCGGTGCTCTATTAAAAGGAGCACCTTAATTGCCAGTAGTTCCCTTGAGGCCCCGCTGCAAACTGGCTGGCAGGACAAAAGATGTTGTGCAAGTTCACGTTTGACTATGATTATTTAGTACTTGGATGCTTTATCTCATTTATCTGCAATTGCCTTATGTCTTGATTGCCATGTGAACCGTCTTTTCCATGCAACGCTCTTCCATCCATCCCTATGCCTACCGCGCTTTAATCCTACCGTTTACTGCAATTCTTACTATTGTCTTTACTTTACTACTGCTATTACTTTACTATTACTACTGCAAAACTGTTGCTACTGATAAACTGATGTGAGCAAGATTGTTTCCAAATGCAGCTGAATTAACAGCTCGGTTGTTAAGGCTTATAAATATTCTTTGGCTCCCGTTGCGTCGAATCAATAAATTGGGTTTCACTTCCCTCGAAAATACTACGATACACCCCCTATACTTGTGGGTCATCACAAACCATGGTGAGAAAGCCCAAAGATCCCCTGGAATGCAACTGCCACATGGGAATAGTGAACCAGTGTGACAGAAGTTGCATCACCAAATCCATTGGGGTGTGTGTGGTTATGTGGATCAAGGTGTTTCAAAAGAACACATGCATTTACTCCCGAGAATACATGTGTGGTCAGAAAGCCCAAAAATCCCCTAGAATGCAACTTCCACATGGGAATGGTGAACTAGTGTGATAGAAGTTGCATCACCACATCTATTGGAATATGTATTGTCATGTGAGCAAGGTGTGGATTTGAAAAGAAGACATGCATTGACTCTAGAGTCTACAAGTGTGGTCAGAAAGCCCAAAAAGCCCCTAGAATGCAACTACCACTTGGAATGGTGAACCAGTGTGACAGAAGATGCATCACCACATCCATTGGAGGGTGTGTCCATGTGGATCAAGGTGTGGATTTGAAAAGAACACATGCACTTATCTCTAGAGATTCCATGTGTCAAACCACATGGATATAAAGCCCAAAAAGCTCCTGGAATGCAACCGCCACATTGGAATGGTGAACTAGTGTGATAGAAGTTGCATCACCACATCTATAGTAGTGTGTGTGGTCATGTGGATCAAGGTTGAGATTTCAAAAGAACAGATGCATTGATCTCTAGAGATTACATGTGTAAAACCATGGCCAGAAAATCCCAAAAAGGCCCTGGAATGCAACTACCACATGTGAATGGTGAACCAATGTGATAAAAGTTGCATCACTACATCTATTGTATTGTTTGTGGTGTGGATTTGAAAATAACACATGCATTGATCTCTAGAGATTCCACGTGTCAAACCACATGGCTAGAAAGCCCCTAGAATGCAACTACCACATGGGAATGGTGAACCAGTGTGACAGAAGTGGGATCACCACATCTATTGGGGTGTGTGTGGTCATGTGGATCAAGGTGTGGATTTGAAAAGAACACATGCATTGACTCTAGAGACTACATGTGTGGTCAGAAAGCCCAAAAAGCCCCTGGAATGCAACTGCCACATGGGAATGGTCAACCAGTGTGATAGAAGTTGCATCACCTCATCTATTGTAGTGTGTGTGGTCATGTGGATCAAGGAGTGGATTTGAAAAGAACACATGCATTGATCTCTAGAAATTCCATGTGTGAAACCATGGTCAGGAAAGCCCAAAAAGCCCCTAGAATGCAACTACTACGTGGGAATGGTGAACCAGTGTGATAGAACTTGCATCGCCACATCTATTGGATTGTGTGTGCTGTGGATCAAGATGTGGATTTGAAAATAACACAAGCATTGACTCTAGAGAATACATGTGTGGTCAGAAAGCCCAAAAAGTCACTGGAATGCAACTGCCACATGGAATGGTGAACCAGTGTGACAGAATTTGTATCACCACATCCATTGGGGTGTGTGTCATGTGGATCAAGGTGTGGATTTGAAAAGAATACATGCATTGACTCTAGAGGCTACATGTGTGGTCAGAAAGCACAAAAGGCCCCTAGAATGCAACTGCCACATGGGAATGGTGAACCAGTGTGACAGAAGTTGTATCATCACATCCATTGGGGTGTGTGTGGTCATGTGGATCAAAGTGCGATTTTTAAAAGATAAACCGCATTGATATGTAGAGACTCCATGTGTCAAACCCATGGTCGAAAAGCCCAAAAAGCCCCTAGAATGCAACTACCACATGGGAATGGTTAACTAGTGTGGTAGAAGTTGCATCACCACATATATTGTAGTGTGTGTGGTCATGTGGATCAAGGTGTGTATTTGAAAAGAACACATGCAGTAATCTCCAGAGATTCCATGTGTTAATCAGAAAAGCCCAAAAAGCCCCTAGAATGCAACTTCCACATGGGAATGGTGAACTAGTGTGATAGAAGTTGCATCACCACATCTATTGGTGTGTGTGGTCATGTGATCAAGGTGTGGATTTGAAAAGAACACATGTATTGACTCTAGAGATTGCATGTGTTGTCAGAAAGCCCAAAAGCCCCTGGAATGCAACTTCCATATGGGAATGGTGAACTAGTGTGATAAAGTTGGATCACCACATCCATTGGAGTGTGTGTGGTCATCTGGATCAATGTGTGGATTTGGAAAGAACACATGCAATGACTCTAGAGACTACATGTGCGGTCAAAAAGCCATAAAAGCCCCTGGAATGCAACTACCACATGGGAATGGTGAACCAGTGTGATAGAAGTTGCATCACCACATCCATTGGAGTGTGTGTGGTCATGTGGATCAAGGTATGAATTTGAAAAGAACACATGCATTGACTCTAGAGACTACATGTGTGGTCAGAAAGCCCTAAAAGCCCTTGATGCAACTGCATCCTTATAATTGAAGAACATTGTAAATGCAGATGATTTAATCTTTCTTGAATAAGATAATAACAAAATCCTACACCATGTGGGACCCACTTGTCCTGCTACTGCTTGCTTAACCCTCCCTTGTCCCCACCACTTCAAACACATCCGCTCTGCCCGGCGACCCAATTCCCTGCCCCTCCCCGGTGACCACCGAACCCCCGCCCCTCTGCGAAGATGATGGTGGCACCGACGGCTGCAGGCCCACAGGTAAGGCTCCTCGAACTATCTCAATGCGTATCTACTACTCCACGTTTGTGCTTGATCACCAGCGACGCGCGTCAGTAATGTCGTGCTCAATCTAGGTCACCCCATGTGTGCTGTAGGTCACTAGCAACAGGTCTAGGCCAAAGGTAAACACTCGATCTAGGTCTAGGCCCTACGTAAACACTCGATCTAGGTCTAGGCCCTAGGTAAACACTCGATCTAGGTCTAGGCCCTAGGTCAACACTCGATCTAGGCCCCCACACTAGTTTTAGTCACTTGATTCTTGTGCCTCTAATTTAATTCTTCTATTTAAACTCAAGGGCAGGTAGGATGAACTATGAGGATTGTAGGTTCTATGGTATGAAGGCTAGGGAGATACATGCACATGTTCTAAAATTGTTTCTACTAGCACTAACTTTCTCAATACATCGCCTCCTCATTCTCTCATAGTAATAGTCGTCCTCGGATTTCTTAATGATCTTCAGATGGACTACATGGTGTTGAACCCCAAAAATTTGGAAGTCATTGCGCAAAACATCATCGTGATGGCGCCAATTAAATTCAAGCTCTGACACAAATATGATGATTGCAACGTTAGCGGCTTATATGAACAGGTTCTAAAATTGTTGCTACTAGATAGTACTGAGACCTACTGTATAGCATCAGAACAAAACATTCTAATTAGTGCAATGTATATTTTAGGCTAAAAGGCAAGGCTACAATGTTCCATCTTATGATGAGGGGAAGCAACCTGTAGCCAAGAAAGCTAAGAAACCGAGGGACCTTACTAGATGTTAGAGTCATTGACATTGTCTTAAAGTTTATGTCGATACAGATTACTTTCTAATATATTATTTCTAGGTCCATCGATGAAGGGAGGGGAGGACTTCGACGATTACTACATGTTTGGAAATGACATGGAATTGACTTCAAACCAAGTTGTGTATCTAAGAGGAATTTTAGGACACAAGCCACCTATACCTCACTATGTGTGCAAGATGAAAAAGTCAAATGTAATCCCTGGAAGGCAAGATGGTAAACTTCTGAGATTTGACTCTTTAAGGGTGTGTTTGTTTCAAAGGAATAAATCCTACAAAATTCCTATGCATAAGTTTCCTACACTTAGGGCATGTTTGATTCAAAGGATTTTAAAAACATAGGCATAGTTGTCATAGACACATAGGAAAATTTTCCAAGAGGTCTAACCTCTTTCTAGAAATCCTATGGTATTGTACTATAGGAAAGGAATCGATAGGAATTTTGAAGGGTTCAATCCTTTAAGTCAAATGCACTCTATAGAAAAAAATCCTATAGGTAAGAATCCTACAAAATTCCTTTGTAAATCCCCTACAATCCTATAGGATTTCTAACAAGAGGTGAGACCTCTTGGAAAGATTCATACGTGTCTGACAACTATGACATGTACCTAAACCCTATAAAATTTCCTGCATTTTTCCTATGGTGAAATCAAATAGCTTATCTTACTGATTCCTACATTTTTCATTCCTGTAGGATGCTTAGTGTCATGCCATTCTATTCTTGCACTTTTCCTATCCCTGTGTTTTACAAATCCTTTGAACCAAACTAGCCCCACATCTACTTATGCACATTGAACTATACTTCAGCAACTAACTTTATTCTTCACATCCAGTACTTTTCAGCTAGGTACAACAATGCCCACCTCAACCGGTATCTACCGTTGGAGATTCTTGTCATAGTCGCAGATCATGTAGGACATGAGCATGTTCAGTTCATCCAAGGAAGGAATGATGTTTCCCAAATGACAAGCAACTGGTCAAAGGTTGTCGGGGCTGCTCAAATCAAAAAAGGGGATTTGCTCGTCTTCACCTTCTTTGAGGAGCTCATGTTTGGCTTCATGTGTCATGTTAGTCGCCTAAAATGAGGGCACAAAGTACCTAGTTATCTAGTTTGGCTTCATGTGAACTCGTAGTCAGTTTGGAACTGAATGTGAACCTGCAGGTTGTGTACTTGGTTTGGAACTCTTTGTGAATCTCATTGTCTAGTTGGTTCGGAACTGTATGTCAACCATGTTCTCTATATATTTGTCAGATTGTGTGATATCTCCATGTTGATATATGTTGTGTTGATTGTTGTTGTAATTTCCTGTACTTTCACATTTTGCTTCTTTGTGTGATTGAGAACATAGTTGTTATGTTTGAAACGTAGTTGTATTGTCCAGTTGTTGCGACTGTTAGTCGAAACATCAGTGTAATTATTGAAGGACGACTGATTTAGGACATGCTTATAAGAATGGCAAAGTAGTAGATCTGTCGGAACAGAGTCCCCTGTTCTAGTGGTTTCGAACCTTCGACCAACGAGTGTGATTGCGAGTTTGAACACTAGTCAGGTTACTCTGTTTTTGTGGTATGCTAATTTATATCAGATGGACTAGCAGCTAGGCTTGGCCAACGCGTCTGAGAACAACCCGTTAGACCCTGCCATTCAAACCGAGCTGACAGGTGGGGTGCAGGCATGGATGACCCGGTTGTTGAACAATCAACCAATGGCCCTTAATGAATTCAGTGACAATTTTCTACGGGACGAAATGCCGAACTGGGATTTAGGGCCTCAAAAGGAATCCTCGATAAAAAAATTCGACGAGAACCTGGAACATCATGGATACCCGGGCTAGAGGGCCTTCTAGTGCGTCTCGATGAAATGGCCCAGAATGACGCGCATCTATGATGTTTTTATGGCATATCATGGATAAAACATCATGAACCGTCCAGATTCTTGTAGTGTTAAGTCGACACGGTGGTCAACGCCATGATGCCCCAGGTGGAGGAAATAACCCACCGGCACCACCCTCTCCACCAAACAGCCCCATGGCTCCCATGCAGGCCAGGGAGGGCACCGATGCGGAGGTAGTGGTGGAGGAAGCAGAAATTCGGCTCCATGGCACCGCAGCCATAGCCAACATCTCATATGGTGCTCTCTTTCAACAACTGACGATAGGCACCGAATCAACTCAAACATAGAAGCGCAACGCTAAGAGTCGGATAATATATACATGGGCCCAAAATGCTTTGGGCCGCGCATACGACATATAGAATTTCCAGAGGGATTTGCTATCTCAAGGCATATTCAACCCTACGATAGTGTGGCTCGGCCAGACACCTGGCTCCAGGATTTCTTCCAGGCCTGTTGCATCGTCAAAGGTGGAAATAGCTTAGTCGTGACCCGATATCTCCCACTAATGTTGCGGTAGATGGCTCGATCATGGCTCAATGAAATCCCGAGATATACAAAGTGCATTCTTTCAGAATTTTGAAGCTACATATAGGAGGCCCTACACGGTCAGAGATCTACAGCGTTGCACCCAAAAACCCAGATAAACATGTTGGAATTACCTCGTACGATGGATCGACACGAAGAACTCCTATGAGGGAGTAAACAACTAGACCATGATCGAAGCCTTCATCGCAGGACTCCCAATCGGATTGCTACGGCATCACTTGAAGTGCGACAAAGTTACCGACTTGGGGGAGATGATAGAAATGACATGAAAATATGCAGATCCCGATGATGATTCATAGGGACTGTTGAAGATACTGGTTGTACCATAGTCAGCTAAGCAGCCAAAGCAGCAATAGTCCCAGAAACACAAGAACACTTTGGAAGAAAAACCCAATACGGAAATCGCGACTATCAACACAACTTTTGGGTCTAGAGCACGAGGAGGCAGTGGAGGCGGCCGAGGAAGAGGTCGCGGAATTTCCTAAGTCCAAGGTAGAGGATACCAACAAACTGGTAAAACCTACACTTGGGCCGACATCACCCGGACGGCAACGGGGTCTCGTCCCACACAAATGCTAAGTGTCGTTTGAATGACAACATTGAGCAAGGCGAATCCGCTGGCTACAGGGCCAAACGACAAAAAGGAAAGAAAAATTCCGACAAAGAGAAGGAGTCCAAGGAAGATTCTGACATGGAGGAGGCGGATGCCTCAAATCCCAAGCTGGATGGAAAGAGGACATTCCCAACCAAGAAAGACACTTACGTCTGCTTCCTTGGATCCCAACCAACTAATGTCAAAAAGGCAGTAATGCATGAGCTCAATGCAACTGTTCTGGTTGTCCCTCAGTATCTGGGCTAGTTGAAAGTGACAATCAGCTTTGACCGAAGTGATCATCCGCTTAAACCACACATGCGAGAAAAATACGCTCTGGTCATCAATCCATTGATCGACGTCTATGGGTTCTCCAAAACTCTCATGGACGGTGGCAGTAGCATCAACATACCTTACATCGAAACATTGCATCATATGAAGATATCAGAAACATAGCTGAACCATAGCACTGTGGTTTTCCATGGAGTTATCCCTGAAAGACAAGCGAAATCTCTGTGAGAAATTACCTTGTACGTTCCCTTTGGAACGCCCAACAATTATCCTACAGAACCATTGTATTTTGAAGTTGTGTCGTTCAAAAGCGCATATCACGCTATCTTCGGGCGTCCGGCCTACTGGGATTTCATGGCTCACCCTTGCTATATTTACAACATGCTGAAAATTCTAGGTCCTAATGGCGTCATCATGATCCGGGGAATGCGAAGACAAAGATGCCCCCTTTGCCGAATCTATACTTCATGCCGAGGAGTACCAAGAGATCAAGAAGAACATAGACCCGTCTGAGATGCCTGCAACGAAGAAGGAGGTGACAAGGCTAACTCCGGAGTTCAAGGCATCAGAAAAGACGAAGTCGACACCGTTGATGGATGATGACCCCTCCAAGCTAACATAGATAGGCGTAGGTTTAGACCGTGCATAGGAAAGCGTGCTTGTTGAGTTCCTCAAAGCTAATAAAGATATCTTTGCATGGCAAGTGATACGTTGCAAACGTATCTATAATTTTTGATGTTCCATGCTTACTTTATATCTACTTTCTTATGTTTTGTCCACATTTTGGAATATTTTTATACACTTTCTTGGACTAACCTATTAACAAGATGCCATAGTGCCAGTTGCCTGTTTTCTGCTGTTTTTGGTTCCAGGAATGCCAAAAAATGAATATTCTCGGAATTGGATGGGACAAAAGCCAAAGTCAATATTTCACCGAGGGGAACACGGAGCCAGAAGACGAGACGGAGAGGGGCCAGGGGCCAGCCCCACCACCTGGCCGCGTGGCCCGGCCTGACCCGTGCCAGGGGTGGTGTGGCCGCCTAGGGCACCCCCTCGGCCTCCCCTTTCGCCTATTAGAAGCCTACTATATAGAAACCCTAAGTACCCGATCAAAATTCCATGAAAGAGTCTGTAGCCGCCGTCATCTCTATCCCTAGATCAGGAGGGATCTGAAGCTCTTGCCGGCACCCTGCTGGAGGGAAGAATTCACCCTGGAAGCCTTCTTCATCAACATGCCTGCATCCAGTGTGATGCTTGAGTAGTTCATCCCTGGACTACAGGTCCATGTAGTAGCTAGATGGTTGGTTCTTCTCCTTTGTGCTACCATGTTTAGATCTTGTGAGCTCCGTTCATCATCAAGATCATCTATTTTAAATCTACATGTTGTGTTTGCGGGGATCCAATGGATATTGAGATGCTATTTCAGATTGATTATTGATTGTATCATGTCTTGTTATTTGTGATCTTGCATGCTCTCTATTGTTAGTAGCTATCTTGGCCAAGTAGATGCTAGCAACTCCAAGGGGGACTATTTATGCTCGATAGTGGGTTCATGCCTCTAGGAATCTGGGGAAGTGACAAAAATCTCTAAGGTAATAGATGTGCTATTGCTACTAGGGACAAAACAACAATCCTTTGTTCATAGAACAATCGTATTGTTTACTTTACACACAATGCTTAATACAATTATCTGTTGCTTGCAATGTAATACTGGAGGGGGTTCGGATGATAACCTGAAGGTGGATTCTTAGTCATAGATGAAGTTGGATTACGGTCTATGTATAATGTTGTAATGCCCAATCAAATCTCACAGAAGTTAAGATGATTAGTATAAGCATCTATGCTTTCTCGATGTTGTCAATTTCCCCGCTGTAATTTGTTCACCCAACATGTCATCTATCTTAAGGAGAATCATCACTAGTGAACTATGGACCCTGGTCCTTTCTTTTACCATCAATCTACAATCTATTTACTGTTTTTTGTTTACTTTCCACAAGAAATTACTATCTTCCACACAATACGTTTAATCCTTTGTTTTCAGCAAAACTGGTGAGATTGACAACCTCACTGTAAGTTGGGGCAAAGTTCTGTGATTGTGTTGTGTAGGATTCCATGTTGGAAACAACACCTTGACGGTGTTTCCTTGCGCCTACTGGTTCGATAACCTTGGTTTCATAACTGAGGGAAAACTTATTGCTATACTCATCATACCTTCCTCTTGGGGTTCCCCAATGAGATCAACATATTGAGTAAGCAGCAACCTTCTAACATGACCGGAGTACCTAGGGAACTTGCCGAGCACTCTTTAAATGTATATCGTAATTCTAAACCCGTCAAACAGTCCTTACGATGTTTCAGTGATGAAAAGCGTAAATCAATAGATAAGGAACTAGTCCGGCTCGAGTTAGCCGGATTTATTGAAGAGGTCATCCAAACTGAGTGGTTGGCCAATCCTGTAATTGTCCCTAAAAAGGACACAATTGATTTGAGGATGTGTGTTGATTATATCGCCTGGACAAGGCTTGTCCCAAAGATCTGTTCACTCTACCTAGAATCTACCAAGTTATGGACTCGACAGCAGGCTCAGAACTCCTATGTTTTCTCGACACATATTCCTGTTATCACCAAATACGCATGAATGGGTCATATGAATTAAAGACTTCGTTCATCACCCCTTTCAGAACCTTCTGCTATGTAACGATGCCTTTGGGCTAAAAACATAGGAGCTACGATCCAGTGTACTATGTAGTGTTTCCTCTACGATCAAATCTGATGCAATGTACATGCATATGTGGATGATATAGCTGTGATGTCCAAAAAGAAGGAAACACTCATTTTCGACTTAGAGGAAACATTCACCAATCTACGAAAATATATCATAATGCTTAACCCGAACAAGTGTTTCTCTGGAATACCAGCCAGAAAATTGTTAGGTTTCATCGTGTCTTAGAGAGGCATAGAGGTGAACTGAGACAAAATAAAGGCTATACTCAACATTACTAGGCCGACTCACCTGAAGGATGTACAACAGCTCACTAGATGCATTTCTGCGGTCAGTCGGTTTGTAAGACGGCTCGGCGAAAGAGCCGCACCATTATACAATCTCTTGAAGAAGACCAAGAAATTCTTCTAGACCAACAAAGATGAAGCTACACTTCAGGATCTGAAAGCCGTAGTTTCATCCGCTCCTATCCTTGCACCACAGAACCACAGGAACCAATGTTGCTCTACATGGCTAAGAAAAATAGGGTTGTTAGTGTCATCATGGCGGTGGAGCGCCCAGACAAAAAATAGGAACAGATGGTGCAACGTCAGCCTTATTATCTCAGCGAGGTCCTGACTGAATCAAAACAAACGTACCCTCATGTCAACACCCGGATTTTTAATCCTAGATGCCTGTTATGCCATACATCGCAATCCTAGGATTACCATTTTTGCGAGACATAACAGATTGGATATCACATTACATCATCCATTACAAACCATAAATAAGGTCTTACATAAATAAAGGATCTCATGATCCAGTCTTAATACAACAAGCAGCAGAATATATAATAAGCATAGCGGTGGGGTCCATCTTCAGGGGCACAAGCAATGCTGACGAAGGAAAATAGTCCTAGTTATCATAGCCGTCCTGCTGGCCGTCATCCTGGTAGTCTCCTTCATAGTCTGGCCATAGGAATAGCCAGGGACAAAAGCCATGAGTACTCTTTAAGTACTCGCAAACTACCACTAACAAGTATTATAGTTCTAGTGTAAATGCTAACTCTAAGTTTACTTATAAAGTTACGTTTGAAACCTAAGCTGAGTTCTGAAACAAAGAAAGATAAAGTAAAGTTCTAGAAGCACTTAAGTTGGGATGCTAGTGTCATAGTCACAACCCTGTTATGGTCAAGTCAAGATTCATCATTCATTTCCTAAGTCATTTTGAAAACATCTGACAATGAAACAGTATGGCCACTCCAACTGTCCATAACCGCGGACGCGGCTATTCGAATAGTTTGACACTCTGCAGAGGTGGTACACTTTTACCACAAGATTCGATACATCTGTCAGGGATAACCCCGAATCATCATACTTAGTATGCAGATAATCAAACATAACCTTTCCTTTACACACCCTAGTATAAGCACCTCTCCTATGAGCATGGCCTCCCAACCATGACCATCTGTCATCCTGGGCACTGCATAGGTGGACAACATTGAGAGGTAGCCTCAGCTCAAACCTCTCCCGCGAGGGAACTAATACTAATGCATATAAACTTCTGGCTAAGCCTTACCCAATTCAGGTATTGTGGTTGTACGGTAAAATTGGAATGGTATCGCATCCGAATCCAACCATCAATTTTTGTAAAAAGGGCTAAGGTTCATGCCTCAACAATTTCATCATCATAACCACTTATGTTTCTCAACACATGTCAAAACATCTCAATAGAATGACTCATCATTCCAAGGTTTTCATAATTCATTTTCACCAAGTGTTCCCATCTAAAGTGAGTCAAGTTTTAATCTAGCTCTAACTACTAAGTTAAGAGTGTTCACTAATGTGGAATTCCAAGATCAATCTCATGCCATAGAATGGCATCTAAGGGTATCTAAAAATAGGTCAACTTTTATACTCTTTATGCTACCTTTAAAACAAGTAAAGGACTTTAATAAAGTAAAGAAGTAAAAGCTTGGAAAAAAACTTGGGGTAGGTAATAGTCAAAGTGGTATAACCAAAGCATTCCTAATGCATCTTGCTTAGGTTATCTGATTTAATTCTAGCTTGCTAACAATAGCTTTCCTTGGTTGGTGCAGTGGTTGAAGTTTTCCTCCTCCTCTTCTTGGTAGAACTCCTCCTCCTCGAAAGCTTGGTCGGTACTATCGTCTATAAATACATACAGGGTACACAATCACCAAACAATACTTAACTAGTCTACTTAGGACTCTAAGGAACACATTTGATGATCTATTATCATCACAAGCATCACAAGGTTTTATTAACTAGCTTCATTCTTTTTATTTAAGAAAAGTAATTTCTACTCATTGAATTTAACTAAGATTTAATATTCTCCAATAAAAATATGGGATCATGTGGACACATGTCATCACCACATATTCTAATATATGGGAATGTGATTTAAGCGTTGGATCACATTTTAATAAGTTTAAGTTTAATAATTAATGATTTAAAGTGACTAGAAATGCCTATATAGCATTATTTTGGTACTAATCCAAAGTCACTGCATGTAAACCTTAGTATTATTACATATTCAGATAGGTATGGTTAAATGTGATTTTTGAGAGTTGGAATCAACTCAAAAGCTATTATGGTTGATTTTATAAAAATGTTTGAATGTGCAAATGCTTCTGTCTTGTTATTTTTACTAGGAGAGATCTGTAACTCTAAATGAATTAAATCCAACGGGCTAGGATAGATCGTTTCAGAAGATTTCCAACAAAATTGGAATCACTCAATTTGGTTTAGTAAATCTCTCTGAATTGATTTTTGAACTAAGGGACAGAAGTGAGTTCAAACTTAAATAGAAAAATCTATATTTGAACTAACTGGGTCGCGCGGGAAAACTAATGGGCCGGCCCAGTGGCACTCAGCGGTGCAGAGGGCGGCTGACAGGTTGGTCCCGCTTGTCAGTGAGACTTAAAACCCGAAACGGTATCGGATGATCTGGGCGCTACAATTAGAATAGAGATCAACGGTCCACAGTCGTCGTCGACGACGGACTCGTCGCCGGCGAGACCGAACCCTAAAAGGCTAGTGGGGGTACGGTGAGGGCATACCAGGGCTCCAGCTACTGCGGCGAGGAAGGAAAACGAACTGGACGGCGACAGCGGACTCAGGCGAGGTCGCGATAGCTCATGGGGCAGTCGCAATCAACGACGCCTTTCCTCCTCTCCTGTGGCAAGCTCCGGCAAAATTCCCGCGAACAGCGGCCCGCCTTGCTCCGGGGATGGGGTGGAAGGATTAGTGGAGGAAGGGGAGTGAGATAGTGTGCAGAATGAGGCTGGGGGTGGCCTCTATTTATAGTTCGACGAGGCGACCAAACGGGATGGGCTGGCGATTCCGGCGAGGGCTATACAACGTGCTATTGTCGTGGCTAGAGGTAGGGGATAGTGGCCTGCCTCCTGGTGGAGCTCTACGGCTAGGGGCGCTGGTGTTTGGTCGGGAGCGTCGCGTGCTCTGGGAGACAGAGGCGGTGCTCGACGCGGTGCTCGGCGACTATGGGTCGCACGGCGGTGCAAGGACGTGTCTGGCAGGGTGCTGGTGTCGAGGCGCAGCGGTGTGCATGGTATTGTGTCGAGGGGCGGTCTCTGGCGTGCTGGCGGTGAGGGCGCTCTGGCGCGCTCTAGCTGCACGTAGAGACGGGCGGCGGTGCTGGGGTGTGGTCCAGTGGCTAGCAATGGCCGTGGGGTGGACCGTGGGCGGCGGTAGGGTGGTGCCTAGCTTGCTGGAGCGGCAGAGAGGGGCTGGCGGTCTGCTGCTGCGTTGGCAACGTTGGCCGGCGAGCATGGCATCGGGGCGGCGTAGCACTGGCGCCGGGGGCTAGAACTAGGGTGGTTTTTGGTCTGGTTGGACTCAGGGGAGACAAGAATGATCAATGCAACTCAAATTGCTCGACCAGATTTGATCAAAAACAGTAATAGTTAGGCTAATTTGATTCTGTCTGCAAGGTGTTCGACACAATGGCCGCATGAGAAAAGTTTTTGAATTTTTAGCTGAATTTTGGTGGCGTTGTTGATCACATGCTTGAGCATCTAGGTGTGCTTGGGTTTGGGGAAAGTGGAGTTCAGTTGAGTGGTTTTTGAATAAGTGTGATCTATACATATGAACTAACTTCAATTTTCAAATGTTATTTAAATTTAGTGTTTGAAAGATTTTGGGGTGAAACAAAGTGGACCTTGGTACATCACTACTTGTACTAGGAAGGGGTGCAAAGATCCATATTTGTTTCTATTGAGAATTGAGTTCTAGGAATAGCCAAAGTAGGCATGGTAGTTAAAATGGCACAAATGACCATTTCCTTCTTTTATTCATTTTGATTTTTTTCTTTGGGATTTGCTTGGGAATGATCTAGATGATGTTTAATTCACCTAAGAATCATTTTACAATCAATGGATCACTTAAACATGGCAATTCAAAACAACTCATATTTAAATGCACACCCATATGAATGCTTTAATATTTTTGAATGGAAAAGTTTTTGTTAACTCTAAATTTGATGATTTGGATCTTAATAACCTTTGATTAGAGTTTTGGGATGTTACAAACCTTCCCGCCTTAAAAAAATCTCGTCCCAAGATTTACGAAAGAAAACTCAGAACTAAAGAGATCTAGGAACTCGGTCCTAATGTAATCTTCTCGCTCCTAGGTGGCTTCTTCTTCGGTATGGTTGCTCCATTGAATCTTGAGAAACTTGATACTCCTGGTCCTGGTGGTTCTGTAAGCTTCCTCTAGGATAAATATGGGCACTTCACGATATGTCAGGTCCTTGTTGATTTCAAAAGCTCGGTGATCGATATTCTTGAAAACTTCGGTCTTCTCTGACACTTCTAGGCATTTGCGAAGTAACGAGATATGGAACACATTGTGGATGGCTGACATCTCCTCAAGTAGTTCCAGTTGATAAGATACTTCTCCTCGGCGATTCAGAATCTTGAAAGGCCTGATATATCTGGGGCTAGCTTTCCTTTCAGACTAAAACGTTGGGTTCCCTTCAAGGGTGAAACCTTGAGATATACGAAATCTCCAACATTGAAAGTCAGGTCTCTCCTTCTCTTGTTAGCATAACTCTTCTATCTGGATTGGGCGGTCTTGAGGTGCTCATGGACTTTGTGAACCTTCTCTTCGGCTTCTCGGAGTGTTGGGTCCAAAGATCTTACTCTCTCCTACTTGCGACCAATTCAAAGGGGTACAACACTTTCTTCTGTACAGGAACTCAAATGGTGCCATTTGTAGACTAGCTTGATAACTATTCTTATATGACAATTATGCGAAAGGCAGGCAGTCTTCCCATTTTGATTCGTACTCCAAAACACAAGCTCTTAACATATCTTCTAGGATTTGGTTGACTCTTTCAGTCTGTCCATCACTTTGTGGGTGATAAGCAGTGCTGAAATTCAACTTGGTGCCTAATCCCTCCTAGCCTTTCTGCCAAAATCTCGAGGTAAATTGGGTTCCTCGATCTGATACTATGGTCTTGGGGGTAACATGCAGACTAACAATTCTAGCAATATATAGCTCCGCTAGCTTCGAACTCTGGTAGGTGGTCTTGATAGGTATAAAGTGGGCTACCTTGGACAGTCTATCAACAATGACCCAGATTGAGTCATTTCCCCTACTAAATAGGCAAACCGGTGATAAAGTCCATTCCGACGGAATCCCATTTCCATTCCAGAATCTGCAAAGGTTGCAATAGTCCTGCGGGTCTCTAATGCTCTGCTTTGACTCTTTGACAGATATCACACTTGGCGATGTAACTTCCGATTTCTCTTTTCATCTTGTGCCACCAAAATTGCTCTTTCAAATCTTGATACATCTTCGTTCTTCCGGGGTGGATAGAATAAAGAGTATCATGAGCTACCTGCATGATAACTTGCTTTAGCTCTGAATCTGCTAGCACACAGATACGACCTTTGTACCATAGAACTCCTTCGTCTTCATTGAATCCAGGTACCTTTCCCCGACCAATACGACGTTTGATTCCGTCGATACTTTCGTTTGCCTTCTAGGCTTCCTTGATTTGGCTAATCAATGTGGGTTGAAGTTCAATGCTAGATAAGAATCCTTTGCTAACTAGCTCAGTCCTAAACTGTTCCTACTCCTCATACAAACTTGGTTGCTTCTCCTTGATCATGGTGTTTAGCCTACACGGCAATCTGCTAAGAGCATCCGCTACGACATTGGCTTTGTTAGGGTGATAGTGAATGTCAAGTTCATAATCCTTGATTAACTCTATCCATCTTCTTTGCCACATATTCAGCTCCTTCTGGGTGAAGATATACTTCAAGCTTTTGTGATCTGAGTAAATCTCATAGCGATTACCCATCAGATAATGACGCCATGTCTTCAATGCCAAAACTATGGCTGCTAACTCAATATCATGGGTCGGATAGTTCTGCTCATGCTGCTTCAGCTATCGAGATAGATACGCAATGACTTTGCCTTCTTGCATCAATACACATCTGAGACCAATCTTGGATGCGTCACAATATACATCAAACGGCTTCTTGATATCTGGCATGATTAATATTGGGGTTGATATCAATCTCTTCTTCAGTTCTTGGAAACTGGCTTCACATTTGTCGGTCCATTCAAACTTCTTGTCCTTCTTCAACAATTGGGTCATGGGTCTGGCGATGCTCGAGAATCCTTCTACTTGCGGTAATATCACGCCAATCCGAGAAATGCACAGACTTGGGTTTGAGTGGTTGGGGCTTCCCAGTCTGCGACATCTTTAATTTTGGCGGGATCAACAGAGACTCCTCCGGCAGACACAATATGTCCTAGGAATCCTACTTCTTTCAGCCAGAACTCACATTTGCTGAATTTGGCATATAAACGATGCTCTCTTAGGGTTTCTAGGATGATTCTCAGATGTTGCTCATGCTCTTCTTCTGACTTGGATTGGATAAGGATATCGTCGATAAACACAACGACAAACTTATCCAGGAAATTCATAAAGATCTTATTCATGAGATTCATGAAATAAGTAGGGGCATTTCTTAATCCAAAAGACATAACTGTATACTCGTATAAACCATAGCGAGTAGTAAGGCGGTCTTTGGAATATCCGTTTCACAAATATTAAGTTGGTGATAACCAGTCCTAAGATCAATCTTTGAGAATACCTCAGCACCGGTCAACTAGTCAAATCGATCATCTATCTTTGGCAAAGGGTACTTGTTTTTGATGGTGACGTCATTCAGCTTTCTGTAATCGGTGCACAAACGTTTGCCTCCATCTTTCTTGTCGACGAATAACACTGGTGATCTCCATGGCGAAGCGCTTGGTTGAATCAAACTTGTTGCTAACATGGCATCCAACTGCTTCTTCAGTTCCACTAACTCTGAGGGGTTCATGCTATAGGGTCTCTGGGCTATGGGTCCGGTTCCGGGGATTAGTTCGATAATGAACTCAATATCCCTATCCGGGGGCATACCGGGCAATTCATCTGGGAATACGTCGGGGTATTCATAGACTACTCTGACTTGGTCAATGGTGGGCAGGGCTAAACTCTTGTTGCACTTGAATTGACGGGGCAGGGTTTCAGAGATATGCTCTACTATTACTCCGGAGCTACTAGTCATGGTAATGGCTTTCTTAGCACAGTCTATTAGTCCTTTATGCCTTGACATCCAGTCCATACCTAGTACTACTTCCAATCCTTTGGTTCCGAGTACGATTAGGTTCGCATAAAAATCTACCCCATGTATTCTGATAGGCACAACTTTGCAAATTTTTCTAGCTTTTGTAGTTGAACCGGGGATTTGAACTATCATGACATGATTCAAATTGGTTGGGTGAATCTTACTAGTGCATGCAAATTCTTCGGTGACAAATGAATGCGATGCTCCAGAATCAAACAACACTCTCACTAAAACTGAGTTGACAGAAAACATACCCAACACTACATCTGGCGCTTCTTGGGCTTCTTCGGTGTTCATGTGGAAGAGACGACCGTTGCGGTTTTGAGGGTTTCCTGGGGCAAATCTTCTCCCTGATTGAACACGATGTTGCTGTTTAGCTGGGGCATTCAGATTGGCAGTGGCGGCAATCTTCTTGGGGCACTCATTGGAATAGTGACCCTTTACTCCACACTCGAAACAAGTGATCGGAGACTTGTCCTTTGCTGCCACGGGAACATCATTGTTTCCAGTTCTGGGTGCAGTGTTGTTGTTGTTGCTCTTGGGAGGGGCACGGTTGAAATTGCTAGTGTTGCCGGAGTGATTGTTGTTTCCTCCGGACTTCACATTGCCTCTGCTACGGTTGGGGTAGCTTGGGCGAGACATTGGGGGTCGGTTGTTCCTAGGTGCATATCCTGTGAGGGGTTGGGACGGTACTTCTGGTGACTGTTGGATCCATATTGCTGCATCATACGATGTTTGCGGTTGTCGTTTGCCTGGTTAAGCTTTCCTTCCATCTGAATGGTAGTCGACTAGCTCTTCGATATCCTCGAAACGGATGTTGACAAGGACAGTCTACATCTCATCATGCAGTCTGTTCAGGAATCTCTCTTTCTTCTTGGCCCCCGTGTTGATCTCATAAGGTGCATACCTTGCTAGTGACAGGAATCTGTCACGGTATTCCACTACAGTCATTCTGCCTTGCTTCAAGTCGTGGAATTCATCCCTCATTCTGGTGACTAGACCCTGCGACACGTGGGTGCGGCTGAACTTGATTTTGAAGGCTTCCCATGTCATCACTTGACCATGGTTCATTGTGCGGATACTATTCCACCATGCTCTTGCATCTCCTTCTAGGTAGTGGGTGGCAAAAAGAACCTTCTTGTTTTCATCCACTCCTGGCACTTCTAAGTTTGTTCTCCATTGTCTGCAACCAGTCATCATCATCCAGTGGGTTCTTTGAAGTACTAAAGATTGGGGGATTGGTATTCTGGAAGTTTTTCAGCTTAGATCCTTGATGATCCTGATTTCCATGCCCTTGGTTATTTTGGGCCATCTGGGCGATTTGCTGTAGTGTTGCTAAGTTGGCTTGGCATTCTGCCCTGCTTGCTTCACGGTCTGCAACTAACATCTGCATGATTTGCAGCATTGGGTCTTGCGATGAGCTGCTCCCGCCGGGGTTTCCACGAGTCATCTGAAGATTTAGATAGATAGAGGGGGTAAGAGGGAAAGTTCTAAGGTTAATGGTTTTGTTTTCCATGCTAAAACTTTGTGTTTGACTCAGGTTTTGCAACTAACTCCATTCATTCATTCAAACTAGCACACGATACAAACACACACACACACACCACAATATCAAAGGGAAACAGATGGTTTTAAGAACCATTCTGCAAGCTTTGATACAATGGGACCGATACATATGATGCTACGATAGTGATCTAGTGCATCTACTGATCGTCGATGAAGTCGGAGTCCTCATCGTCAGTGTAGAAGTCCACGGCATCTTCCTCCAGAAAGTCATAATCATTGCTGAGGTAAGAATACATATCTCCCTGGATGTCTTCACCTTCCTCTTCTTCTTCCTTTGCTGCAAGCTGAGCTTCTTGCTCCTTCATGGTGTTCTCGAGGTCGGCCACCTTCTTGCGAAGGCGAGCGATGGTGCGATCCTTCTTTTTGCGCTAGAGGAGAAGAGACTGACGGTCCTTGACAAGCAGTGAGAAAGTCTGGGCCTTCTAGGTGGCAATGGCACTGTTGTGGTTGGCAAACTCCCTAGCATTGTCCAATTCCTTCTGACGGTCGTACAACAGGAAGTCAAGGTTCTCCACTTGACGCTTCAACTCCGGGTGACTTGGCATCTCCATCGGCATTCCCATGAAGTCACGCCTTGCATAGTGAGCAAAATGGGTTCCTTGGATTTGGTTGACACTGAGGGCACATAGACGTGCGAGAGCTTCATGCATTGCCCTGGCTAACCCATCTAGCCAGTTGTTCTCTCGTACGGAGAACTGGAATCTCCCGGACATTGGTGCTTCTATACTTCCTCGAAGATCAGCGGTGACTAGCCATTGTAAATCTTCTCCTACGGGTCCAGAAAGTTGAGCTCCAAGAAACTCTGGATGTGGGCATCCCAAGAGCTCAGACAGTGAATCTAGATCCCTCTCGAAGATCAGGTGGCCTCCGTTGCCCAACTGGTAGAACTTGCTGAACTGAGTCTCCATATATAAGAATTAAGGATGACGAAGTTAGTGAAGTGATCAAGTTTGTCAAATTTTATGTAGTAATGTAAGAATTTGGAGGAAAATGAATTTTTTTTAGAGAAAGAATGAATTCCCAAGGGTAAGAGAAGAAATAGTTTTCATAAGTACTCACTCTGGTTTTTGAAATTAAGTTTTTGTTCGGACATCCATTCTAACTAGGGTCTCCTATGGTCAGGATGGCTCTGATACCAACTTGTCAACACGTGGATTTTTAATCCCAGATGCCTGTTATGACATACATCGCAATCCCAGGATTACCATTTTTGCGAGACATAACAGATTGGATAGCACAGTACATCATCCATTACAAACTATAAATAAGGTCTTACACAAATAAAGGATCTCATGATCTAGTCTTAATACAACAAGCAGCGGAATAGATAATAAGCATAGCGGTGGGGTCCATCTTCACGGGCACAGGCAATGCTGACGAAGGCAGATAGTCCTAGTTATCATAGCCGTCCTGCTGGCCGTCATCTTGGTAGTCTCCTTCATAGTCTGGCCATAGGAATAGCCAGGGACAAAAGCCATGAGTACTCTTTAAGTACTCGCAAAGTACCACTAACAAGTATTATAGTTCTAGTGTAAATGCTAACTCTAAGTTTACTTATAAAGTTACGTTTGAAACCTAAGCTGAGGTCTGAAACAAAGAAAGATAAAATAAAGTTCTAGAATCACTTAAGTTGGGAAGCTAGTGTCATAGTCACAACCCTGTTGTGGTCAAGTCAAGATTCATCATTCATTTCCTAAGTCATTTTGAAAACATCTGACAATGAAACAATATGGCCACTCCAACTATCCATAACCGCGGACATGGTTATTCGAATAGTTTGACACTCTGCAGAGGTGGTACACTTTCACCACAAGATTCGATACATCTGTCAGGGATAACCCTGAATCATCATAGTTAGTATGCAGATAATCAAACATAACCTTTCCTTTACACACCCTAGTATAAGCACCTCTCCTATGAGCATAGCCTCCCAACCATGACCATCTGTCATCCTGGGCACTGCATAGGTGGACAACATTGAGAGGTAGCCTCAGCTCAAACCTCTCCCGTGAGGGAACTAATACTAATGCATATAAACTTCCGGCGAAGCCTTACCCAATTCAGGTATTGTGGTTGTACGGTAAAATTGGAATGGTATCGCATCCAAATCCAACCATCATTTTTTGTAAAAAGGGATAAGGCTCATGCCTCAACAATTTCATCATCATAAACCACTTGTGTTTCTCAACACATGTCAAAACATCTCAATAGAATGACTCATCATTCCAAGGTTTTCATAATTCATTTTCACCAAGTCTTCCAATCTAAAGTGAGTCAAGTTTTAATCTAGCTCTAACTACTAAGTTAAGAGTGTTCACTAATCTGGAATGCCAAGATCAATCACATGCCATAGAATGACACCTAAGGGTATCTAAAAATAGGTCAAGTTTTATACTGTTTATGCTACATTCAAAACAAGTAAAGGACTTTAATAAAGTAAAGAAGTAAAAGCTTGGAAATAAAACTTGGGGTAGGTAATAGTCAAAGTGGTATAACCAAAGCATAACAATAGCTTGCCTTGGTTGGTGCAGTGCATGAAGTTTTCCTCCTCCTCTTCTTGGTAGAACTCCTCCTCCTCGAAAGCTTGGTCGGTACTATCGTCTATAAATACATACAGGGTACACAATCACCAAACAATACTTAACTAGTCTACTTAGCACTCTAAGGCACACATTTTATGATCTATTATCATGACAAGCATCACAAGGTTTTATTAACTAGCTTCATTCTTTTTATTTAAGAAAAGTAATTTCTACTCATTGAATTTAACTAAGATTTAATATTCTCCAATAAACATATGGGATCATGTGGACACATGTCATCACCACATATTCTAACATATGGGAATGTGATTTAAGGGTTGGATCACATTTTAATAAGTTTAAGTTTCATAATTAATGATTTAAAGTGACTAGAAATGCCTATATAGCATTATTTTGGTACTAACCCAAATTCACTGCATGTAAACCTTAGTATTATTACATATTCAGATAGGTATGGTTAAATGTGATTTTTGAGAGTTGGAATCAACTCAAAAGCTATTAGGGTTGATTTATAAAAATGTTTGAATGTGCAAATGCTTCTGTCTTGTTATTTTTATTAGGAGAGATCTCTAACTCAAAATGAATTAAATCCAACGGTCTTGGATAGATCTTTTCAGAAGCTTTGCAACAAAATTGGAATCACTCAATTTGGTTCAGTAAAGCTCGCTGAATTGATTTTTGAACTAAGGGACAGAAGTGAGTTCAAACATAAATAGAAAAATCTATATTTGAACTAACTGGGTCGCGCGGGAAAACTAATGGGCCAGCCTAGTGGCGCTGAGCGGCGCAGAGGGCGGCTGACAGGTTGGTCCCGCTTGTCGGCAAGACTTAAAACCCAAAACTGTATCGGACGATCTGGGCGCGACGATTAGAATAGAGATCAACGGTCCACAGTCGTCATCGATGACGGACTTGTCGCCGGCGAGACCGAACCCTAAACGGCCAGTGGGGGTACGGTGAGGGCATACCAGGGCTCCAGCTACTGCGGCGAGGCGGGCAAATGAACTGGACGGCGAAGGCGGACTCAGGCGAGGTCGCGTTAGCTCCTGGGGCAGTGGCAATCAACGGCGCCTTTCCTCCTCTGCTACGGCAAGCTCCGGCAAAATTCCGGTGAACGGCGGCCCGCCTTGCTCCGGGGATGGGGTGGAAGGATCAGTGGAGGAAGGGGAGTGAGATGGTGTGCAGAATGAGGCTGGGGGTGGCCTCTAATTATAGTTCGATGAGTCAACCGAACAGGATGGGCTGGCGACTCTGGCGAGGGCTGTACAGCATGCTATCGTCGTGGCTGGAGGTAGGGGACGGTGGCCTGCCTCCTGGTGGTGCTCTACGGTTTAAATGCACGGCTAGGGGCAGTGGCGTTTGGTCAGGAGCGTCGCGCGCTCTGGGAGACAGAGGCAGTGCTCGATGCGGCGCTCGGAGACTATGGGTCACGCGGTGGCACACGGCCGTGTCTGGCGGTGTGCTGGGGTCGCGGTGGAGCGGTGTGCACGGTATTGGGTTGAGGGGCGGTCTGTGGCGTGCTAGCGGTGAGGGCGCTATGGCTGCACAGAGAGAATGGGTGGCGGTGCTGGGGTGTGGTCCAGTGGTTTGCAGTGGCCGTGGGGTGGACCAAGGGCGGCGGTAGGGTGGCGCCTAGCTTTCTGGAGCGACAGGGAGGGGCTGGCGGTCTGCTGCTGCGTTGGCAACGTTGGCCGGTGAGCATGGTGTCAGGGCGGTGTAGCACTTGCTCCAGGGGCTATAACTAGGGTGGGTTTTGGTCTGGTTGGTCTCAGGGGAGACAAGAATGATCAATGCAACTCAAATTGCTCGACAAGATTTGATCAAAAACAATAATAGTTAGGCTAATTTGATTCTGTTTGCAAGGTGTTCGACACAATGGCCGCATGAGAAAAGTTTTTGAATTTTTAGCTGAATTTTGGTGGATTTGTTGATCACATGCTTGAGTATCTAGGTGTGCTTGGGCTTTTAAAGTGGAGTTCATTTGAGTGGTTTTTGAATAAGTGTGATCTATACATATGAACTACATTCAATTTTCAAATGTCATTTAAATTTAGTGTTTGAAAGATTTTGGGGTGAAACAAAGTGGGCCTTGGTACATCACTACTTGTACTAGCAAGAGGTGCAAAGATCCATATTTGTTTCTGTTAAGAATTGAGTTCTAGGAATAGCCAAAGTAGGCATGGTAGTTAAAATGGCACAAATGACCATTTCCTTCTTTTATTCATTTTGATTTGTTTTTCTTCGGGATTTGCTTGGGAATGATCTAGATGATGTTTAATTCACCTAAGAATCATTTTACAATCAATGGATCACTTAAACATGGCAATTCAAAACAACTCCTATTTAAATGCACACCCATATGAATGCTTTAATATTTTTGAATGTGAAAGTTTTTTTAACTTTAAATTTGATGATTTGGATCTTAATAACCTTGTATTAGAGTTTTGGGATGTTACACCGCATTACCAAAAGTTAGCTTATGGTGTGTTCTTTGCCACCAGAAGCTATGACATTATTTTCAAGAGCACAAAATTAACGTGGTGAGCATAGCTCCCATGAGAGACATGATCAACAACAACGAGGCCATAGGATGCGTTGCTGAGTGGGGAATTGAGATAGCAACTTTTGATATTGAGTATAAACCCCGCACAATAATCAAATCCAAGATACTTGCCGATTTTGTCGTTAATTGGAGAGAGATGGCAGGAAACACAAATCTCCTAGAGTGAGAATATTGGACCTTGCACTTTGATAGTTTGAAAGCGCTCGGGGGCTCAGGGGCTTGCGTGGTGCTCAAATCACCCCAAGGAGACAAACTGTTCTATGTGTTGCAGATTCACTTTACGGCAACAAATAATATTACCGAATATGAAGCCCTTCTGCATGGAATTCGAATCGCAAAAGATATCAGCATACTCCGACTCATGTGCTATGGATATTAGGATTTAGTTGCTCAATAAGTATCCGACATTTGCAATGCAAATAAACACATGTCAGCATATTGAGCTATGGCGGATGCATTAGCTAAATTGTTCGAAGGGTTTGAAGTCCAACACATTCCCCAAACAGAAAACAAGGAAGCAGATGCACTATCAAGAATAGGCTCTGCAGGAAAAAAGGTCACGGATGGTTATTTTTTGGAGCATCTCAATGTTCCCTCCATCAAAAGAGTTGATGAGGAGTACCTGACCAAATCTGAATCACCACTTATAGTAGTCCTGGCTATAATTCCCAGCTAGACAAAACCGTACCTAGAATTCTTGCAAGAAGGCAAATTACCGGAAGTCGAAGTTCCGAGCTGGAAGATCGTCAGACGAGCATAATCCTACACAATAATCTGTGGTGAGCTCTATAAGCGGAGTGTATCTGGGTTTTTTAGCGCTGTGTTTCTCCGGAAGAAGGAATGGAGATCCTCATGGAAATACACGAAGGCGAATGTGGACATCACGCTACAGACAAATCTTTAGTGGCAAAAGCTTTTCGACACAGGTTTTTCTGGCTCACAGCTAAGGCAGATGCCGATAGGCTGGTCCGGACGTCCAAAGGTTTCCAAAAAGACACCAAACAAGACCATGTTCCGGCTGATCAGCTGCGAACATTTCCGATTACATGGCCCTTTGCGACCTAGGGGCTTGACATGGTAGGACCGCTTAAACGGTCTCCAAGTGGATTTACTCGCCTCTTAGTAATGGTGGATAAATTTACGAAGTGGACTAAGGGTAAACATATCATAAGTTATGATGGACCAACAACCAAAAGATTCGTTAAGGATGTTATAATTCGATTCGGCTATCCGCACAGTATTATTACAAACCACGGGAGCAACTTTTCAATGGTAGAACTTGTCAAATTTTGTAAAGCTCAAGGATCTGACTTGATATTGCATCAGTCGTGCATCCATAAGACAATGGACAAATCGAAAGGGCAAATGGTTTAATTCTTCAAGGTCTCCGTCCCATACTCGAAGCACCACTTCATCGTGCTGCGGGGGTTTGGGCGGATGAATTAATGTCTGTTGTATGGAGTTTACGAACTACTCCTAACAGGTCAACCGAATATACACCTTTTTATTAGTCTACGGTGTAGAGGCAGTTCTTACGAGTGACCTTATGCATCTATGTCCCCAAGTCACTGCCTATGTTGAAGAGGATGCCGAAGTTGCTTGACAGGATGACCTCGATATGCTTCAGGAAGTGGGCGTCGTTGCTGAGTAGAGATCTATAGCCTATCAATAGAAGTTACGCAAGTATCATAGTCGGAGAGTCAAAAATCGGTTTTTCAAGAAGGGCGATCTTGTTCTCCGAGTAGTGCAAAAAAGAAAGCACAAACTTTCCCTAATTTAGAAAGGGCCCTTTATGGTTAGTAGAGTATTGCACAATCGGTCATACTACCTAACAGATATGGGGCCTGAAAAAGAAAGACCTACTACTAAGAAAGAAAGAGAGCTGGAGACAGTTTGTAGCCAGATGAGATAGACCGCCCATGGAATATTGCTCAGCTATGTCCCTTCTATTCTTAACATTTATTTCTTTGTAATAATATCAATGTACTTTTTCAAAGTGAAATAAAATATTGGTCTCCTCAATGTTTTTTCTGAGAAGTTTTTTAAGTACCATCTTATTTCTGAATGATCATGTCATAGTTGAAAATCCTAGGATACTTGCATGTACTTTATGCTCATGTTTGTTCTGGTTAGATATTCGATTCTAAAAAATGCTACCATTGGGTGTAAGTATAATTTGTGTTTATACTTAGGTTTTTGTCTGATTACTAGACGCGGGTATTTTCCGAGTAGTGAATTGTTGGTACTAGAAGCTAGCTTTGATTCAGGGTTTAAACTGGTTTAGCAATTGAGCTCCGTTGCTCTGTAAAGTTTCTGTGTTGTAGGTTTGTCGGCTCATGAAAGGTACGAGGCGTAAAGCTAGATAAACAATAAGTAAGAAAAAAGTGCTGAAGTATTTTTCAAGCACAAAATAAAAACATACGTGTTAAGTGTGAAGTATTACTTTGTAACAACCCAAGTTTGTAATATATATAATTATTACTTAAGAGCATAAGGATGCATGAACCCTTTGCATTATGGTTGTGTTTTGGAGACAAGAGGGGATAAAAAACCCTAATCTCTAAATTTTTTTCCTTCTCAATTCTATCCCATTTTCAAATGGTTTTGATTTGATGAAATGGATCCACATGTGGACCCTACTATTTAAATGCTCAAAAGGTTTATTAAAGGATTCTGAAACTTTGCCTCATTCAATTTTGTTCAAAACATTTTGAATTGGTTGAAAATAAGGATGGTTTTGAGAGAAAGTTAATAGAAAAGGTTTTTTTCAAAAACATTTGTGCAGAGAGGCAAAAGGCCGCAACCCAGCAAGCCCTCCCACCTCCCCTTCTCTTCCACGGCCTAGCCGTCCCAACACCACGGCCCAACCATGGCCTGGTACCGCTTCGGCCCTCCCTCTCCCTTCGTCTTCATCGTCGATAACGGAGAGTAGCTACATGGTGCCGCCACCGTCGTCCGCCACGCCAGGATCCCCGCCCGCATCGTGGTTCGTGCTAATGCCTCCCTAAGCGTCTACACGACCCCCAACACTGCCAGGACGAACCCTAGTTCCTCACTTCCGCTTTCTCCTCACCTCATCGGAACCCTAGATCCCAGGATCTTCGGTTCCCGCTGCCTTCGGCCTCCCCTTGTGCTGCTGAGATGCCTAGGAGAAGCTTCTCGTCGTCCACTGGCCGGAATCGAGATCGGAGACGTCATCTTCACGAAGTGCGGCCGCTAAAGATTCTCCTCCACCCGACATTCCCTGGCCTCCTCCCTCTGCCATGCTCGTTGTGAGCTAGTGGTGCTTAGGCACCTCCTCCCTCTCTCCCTCTCGCTCTCAGTCGGCCCTGCGTCGACCACCGTCCGCCACCGCCGCATAAGCTCATCACTGGCGTGGCTCCGGTGACCTATTTCGAGCGGTGCGGCCACCAATAGGTTAAGCGTGCAATCCTGCATGTAGAGCCCCTACTCTTGCTACCCCGCGTGCAAAGGATTGGGAGATCCTTGATCGGCAGAGGAGGTCCTCCATTGATGACGTCAGGGTGACGTCATCATGAGGTCATAAATGTTTTCTTTTTATTAAATGTTTTTTGTAATTATTTCATTAAATAAAATGTTGATAGGTGGGCCCTATCTGTCAGGGTTTTATTCATTTCAGAATTAATTTATGAAATTAATAAAAGTCTGACATGTGGGGCCAGATGGAAAATAATTTTAATAATTCCAAAAATGGTTATTTATTTAAAAATGATTTAAAAATGGATTAAAATTGGGAAAAGTCATAACTAATTCATTTTAAATCAGAAAAATGTGTATAATATACCAAAATGTTCAGAAAAATGAGCTCTCCATTTAAAAATGTAGGAACTCATATTCATACAACTTTGAACCTTACTTTACATAGAGGAACACCAAAACCCCCTAAGTACCATGGGTCTGATGGTTTGTTCACCTAGGGCATTCCGAACACATTTAAATCGATGCTAATCCTAGGGTTGCCATGATAACTTTAATCTGCCATATCATTCATGTGCTTGCGCATTGCATGGTTCGAGATGTTGATTGTTTCCTTTCTTTCCGTTATTTCTACTTCGCCGTAGGATCTGAGCACGAGACCGAAGTCAACGATACCGAAGATCCATATCTGTCTACTGAAGGACAAGGCAAGCGTAGCCTCTCGTTCTGAACCTATGTTTTACAAAGTATCTACTTTCTCGCTCTATTGCACACGATTCCAATGTGGTCGTTTATCAGTAGCTCGAGTTACCTATCTGCTGCATAGTTTCCCTGTTGTAGGTTTATACACCTAAGCCATTGCTCCTAGCATACCTAGGACATGCATGTGAGCGTTCCTAGAGCTTCCTCGATGGTCAAGCTTAGCCATTCTTAGTAGTTACATCTGATCCATCTCGATGATGATAAATCGGAGATGCCAAAGAATCTAGAAAGCTAGGAGATGGAGACATGATCAGAGGTGACAGATAAACATGCTAAGGCTTGTAAGGGAGGCCATGTTGGGTGTGGTTTTTGTAGTCCTATGGTCTCCACCACATGGAACCGAGTTCTTGCCTTTGGAACCAAGACAAGCATACAACCACACGGGGCCCCCTCGACTAACTAACTTTCCTAGTAGATTCCATGAGTCACATAGTTCGGGCTTTTCATTTGGCATACGCATGGAAAATGTTTTCGAAAGAGGAGGTGAAGTAGGTGCATCATAATAGGTAGGTAAGCGTGGCCAGGGTTGGGGAGGCGGTTCCTCTGGTAAACCAATTCCACCCACATCTCTAGGGACCGGCTTCGGGATTTGACCCATTATGGCGGAACCCTCCTTAGGGCATGACTCATGGTCTCAGCGAAAGAAAGGTAAAGGTCGTGGTCAACCACACTTTGCGGGCCTTTCAAGGAAGAGAGCTAATAATTTCGCACTAAGAGTTGGTTGGTACGTGTGGGTATAGTTGTACACCCATGCATGGTTAAATCTTTTCGAAAAGCCGTGTTCACGATTATGAATGCTTGGTGACTGAATTCTAAGATCATAGATAACCTTAACTAAAAGTAAAACGTGTTGATCCACGTGTGCTTAAGGATGCTTCCTCAGGGGTTTGAGGGGGTGATCCTAGATGAGGAGTTCAGATGTACTTGGTTAACAAGTTCAGATGTTCAAGATGGTCGTCGCTCTCTTACCCTATTTTAGAAGTATTCTGTGTAGGCGAGCCTCTACTCTCTCTTGTTTAAAAACAAAGTTGGCTTTACGCAAAGAAAATCTAGAGAAAACTTTTCTAGCCAGAGCATGTAGATACTAGGTTATCCAAGTCTTGCGGATTACATTCTCATACTCAGCCTTGCGCTATTGTTGTTTTTCTTCAGATGATCTAGTCGCAACTGAAGGTGGCTTCTACGTTGACATCAACGAGTAGTTGGGGGTCCCAGGTAGCATCCTGAGGACTATGGCTTGGACGTCTCTTATGTTTATGGCCTCTTAGGCCCTTTCTTAAGTTTTTTGTGTAGAACAACATAATTTGCTTTCGATGTTTGGTGTAATGATGGGTCTGTGACCCCTGGTTTGTAATAATATGATAACATAGCCCATTAAGAGTTTACACTGATGCTGTTGTATACCTGTATTCTGTAATGTTACCGAATTATACACTCCGAATCTCTGAGGTTGGAGTTAAGTTTATCTTGGAGGTTAATCCGAGGTTTGTTTAACCCTAATCCTGGGGATGTTACATGTTTTGGTATCAGAGCATGACTGCCTATAGGAAACCCTAGTATGGGTCAATGTTGAGTCTAGAAGTTGACAAAACTATTTGAAAGTTGAAAATTATTTGTAAAAACTCTTACTAGGATTCTTTTTACACCTTTCCTGGTATGATTCTAATGCTTGAGTTCTCTTATCCTATTTGGTTTGAATGGTTTTCATTCCTTATCCTTAATTTCAAACTTTTAGGATCGTGTCTCCGAGGTTGTTTTTCTAAGTACTCCGTAACTGGTTGCTATTCTCAGAGATATCAAGGTATCTCAGTTCTGCTTGATGCATAAGATCTTGGCACTCCATTTTTATGGTTTGTAAGTCAGCTGGTTAGTGTATAAGTTAGTATGCTTTGATACTACCATGCTTGATGTGATGATATGTTTTACATCTAGTACCCTTTGTCTTTGAATCCCTTGGCTAACGCCTTCTGTTCTTATAGGATGGGTGAAACCTCTCGAGCTCGTACCCGTGCTCAAGCTCATGGGTCTAGGAACAAGGACGATCCTTCTAATCTTCCTCCACCACCATCAATAGTTCAACTCATGGCCATGTATGAGACCAACCGTGCTGACTACATGAGGCTCCTTGAAAGGATTGAGCGCAATACCTAGCACCCAAACAACCAAGTTGATATCAAGGATTTCATACGCCTCACTCTCCCCGTCTACAACTATTCCACTAAGCCACTTGATGCAGACTACTGGCTCCAAACCATGGAACGCAAACTTCAGGTTGGTCATGTTCCTGAAGTTGATTGGGTAACCTTTGCAGC
Source organism: Avena eriantha (assembly GCA_910589775.1). Classification (NCBI taxonomy): domain Eukaryota; kingdom Viridiplantae; phylum Streptophyta; class Magnoliopsida; order Poales; family Poaceae; genus Avena; species Avena eriantha. Next base: position 73,131,726 of record OU342745.1, on the reverse strand, counting down.
CTACCATTCGGAGGGAGCAACTAACTGTTGGTGGGAAAATTTCTTGGCACTGCAAGCTTCTCAACATGTCGTTACTTGGCAAGAATTCACTGAAGGATTATTCCAGGCCAATCATATTCCGGAGGGTCTAATGGATGAGAAGAGGGAGGAGTTCCTCAAGCTGAAACAAGGCACTAGTTCTGTGTATGATTACATCGCAACTTCAATCGTCTTGCATGCTATGCTCTTGAAGAAGTTTCCACTAATGCTAAGAAGCAAGCTCTGTTCCACGAGGGACTGGACCATGATGTTCGTCGTGATCTTCATCTGATGGATTTTGGGAATCTGCAATCTCTTGTGAACAAGGCAATGAAAGCAGAGCATGGAAAAATAGAGTATGAGGAAACTCATCAGCATTCATATGAAGGATACAAGAAGGCTGGTTCAAGAAATAAGAAGCGTCCTATCTTCATGCCTTATAGTGTCATGCCACGTGCTCCTTATACCCAAAGGTCTTCTGGATATGATCCCCGCCCAAATGTTCCTCCAAGCATTGTCGGTGGGTCAAACTATCGTAATAATGTTGGTACACCAGGACAATGTACTTGCTTTACCTGCCACCAGCCCGGTCATTTTGCAAGGGAGTGTCCTGAAAAGGTTACTACCGAGGTAGCTCCACCACCAAAGAAGTATGCCAAGCCCCAAGCTTTTGGAAGTGGTCGTCTAACCCATATCTCTGCTGAAGAAGCTTGGGAAGATCCAATCGCCGTTATGGGTACGCTTCATATCAACCACATTCCGGCTAAATTTTTGTTTGATTCTAGAGCATCGCATTCATTCATGTCACAAGTATTTGCTGAAATGCATGGTATCAGTTTTGAGGGGTTGTCTAAATCTTTGATGGTTCATTCCCCTGGTTATAGATGGCAAACCACCATGGTTAGTCATGGGAACCTAATCAATGTTGCCTCTTAGTTGTTTCCCACTTCTCGTATTTCCCTCAAGTCAACTGATATTGACGTCATTTTGGGCATGGCCTGGTTGTCCCAATATCAAGCAGTCATTGACTGTGCAACCAAGTCCGTGACTTTGACCAGTCCTGCTGGCATAACAATCACTTATTGGATCGTAGGGTCACTATCTCCTTCAGCTGTTTCTGTTCCTCAAGCGGAGTTGTATGCTCTTGAAGTTCAGCCTCTGTTAAAGATTCAAGATGTTTCCATGGTACGTGAATTCCCGGATGTCTTCCCTGAAGAGTTGCCTCGCATGCCACCTGATCGAAGTGTGGATTTTGTCATAGAGTGGGTTCCTGGAACTGTACCTGTTTCCAAGAGACCCTATCGTATGCCCCCACATGAGCTAGTAGAGTTGAAGAAGCAATTAGAGGAGTTGGAGATAAAAGGATACATCCAGCTTAGTACATCTTCTTGGGGATGTCCTACAATTTTGGTAAGAAGCGAGATACCAATATACCGTGATTGGTTGTTGATTACCACCCTCTCAATGCTGTGAATATCAAGAACAAGTATCCGCTCCCTATGATCAATGATATTTTTGATCAGCTAAGTGGTGGCACCGTCTTTTCCAAAATGGGTTTGAGGTCAGGGTATCACCAAATCAAGGTCCGGAAGGAAGACATTCCAAAGACTTCTTTCACCACTCGTTATGGTCTTTACGAGTACACTGTCATGTCCTTTGGTCTTACCAATGCTCCAACCACTTTTATGCGGCTTATGAACTCTATCTTCATGGAGTATCTTGACAAGTTTGTTGTGGTTTACATCGACGATATTCTGGTATATTCCAAGACTGAAGAAGAACACGCTGACCATCTGCGTTTGGTGTTGACAAAGCTTCCAGAACATCGTCTCTATGAAAAGTTCTCCAAATGTGAGTTTTGGTTACAAGAACTCATATTCCTTGGTCAAGTTGTTTCTGCCGAAGGGGTTGCTGTTATTTCGGACAAGATTCAATCAATTCTTGACTGGGAATCTCCAAAATCCGTTAAGGATGTCCAAAGTTTCCTTGGGTTGGCGGGATATTACCGTTGATTCATTGAGAACTTCTCCAAGATTGCCAAGCCAATGACTGATCTTCTTAAGAAGGATAAGAAGTTTGAATGGTCTAATAAGGCTGAATAAAGCTTCCAGGTTTTGAAACCAAGCTAACAACTGCTCCGGTGCTAGTTCTTCCAAACACCAGTAAAGACTTTGTCATCTTCTGTGATGCATCTCACCAAAGTCTCAGGTGTGTGTTGATGTAAGATGGTCATGTGGTGTCCTATGCCTCTCGACATTTGAACCACACGATAACAACTATCCAACTCATGATCTCGAGCTTGCACCTCTTGTTCATGCTCTTAAGCAATGGCGATATTACCTCATCAGTAGTCGTTGTGAGTTATACTCGGATCATCGAAGTCTGAAGTATCTTTTTACACAACCTGATCTAAATCTCAGGAAATGAAGATGGTTGGAACTCATCAAAGATTATGATTTGGGTCTCAACTATCAACCCGGCGAAGCCAATGTCGTTGCTGATGCACTAAGTCAGAAGTCTTATTGCAACCATCAGTTGATCGAACAGTCTCAACCTTCTCTTCATGAGGAATTTTCTTGACTGAATCTTGAAGTTATTCCTCCTAGATTCCTTTCTACTCTTGAGGTGAAGTCTTCTATAGAGGATGAGATTAAAGCTGCTCAGAAGCAAGATCCTGAAATTGACACAATCAAAGAGAGCATCGCTAGTGGAATTGCTAAATGTTTCTCCGTCAATGAACAAGGCGTCCTATGTTTTAGTACACGTTTGGTAGTGCCAAATGGGAAGGACTTGAAGCGGATAATTCTTAAAAAGGCTCATGAATCACCTCTCTACATTCACCCTTGAGGTACCAAGATGTATCGGGATCTCCGTCAAAGATTCTGGTGGTCTAGTATGAAGAAAGATATCGCTCGTTTTGTTGCTGAATGTGATGTTTGCCATCGCATCAAGGCTGAACACCAAAGACCCGCTGGTCTCCTACAACTGCACCATATTCCCGAGTGGAAATGGAATGAAGTTTGTATGGATTTCATCACTGGTCTTCCTAAAAATCAAAAGGGAAATGATGCCATATGGGTAATCGTCGACTACTTGTCCAAGGTTACTCACTTCCTACTTGTCCATGACAGCATTACTATTAATCAGTTGGCTAAATTATATATCTCTCGGATAGTGGTCCTTCATGGAGTTCCGAAGAAAATCGTCTCTGACTAAGGGAGTTTGTTCACTTCAAGGTTTTGGTCAAGTTTCCAACAAGCTATGGGAACTCATTTATCCTTCATTATAGCTTAGCATCCTAGCAGCGATGGTCAAACGGAAAGGGTGAATCAAATCCTTGAAGACATGCTTAGAGCATGTGTCATATCTTTTGGTAAGAACTGGGAGAAATGCCTACCTTTTGCCAAGTTCTCCTACAAAAACAGTTATTAGTACAGTATAGACATGGCACCTTTCTAGTTCTTATATGGAAGAACATGTCGTACTCCTCTAAATTGGTCTGAACCCGGCGAAAGAAAGTTCTTTGGACCGGATATGATCAAGGAAGAAGAAGATCAAGTGCGTATTATACGAGATCTTTTGAAAACTACTCCATCTCATCAGCAAAGCTATCATGATCGTCACCATCAAATGTTGAATATGAAGTTGGTGATCAAGATTATCTCCAAGTCACTCCGTTAAAGGGTGTCCATTGTTTCGGTATTAAAGGCAAACTGGCTCCTCACTATGTTGGTCCTATCCGTGTTCTTTTCAAGTGTGGTAAGCTCTTATATCAATTGGAGTTGTCTGCAAACTTCCTTGAGGTACATGGTGTCATCCATGTGTCTCAACTCAAGTGTTCCTTCAAAGACCTTGTCCGTGGTGTTGATCACCAAATGCTTGACCTTCAAGAGGATCTAACTTATCGAGAGTATACTGTTCATATCCTTGATTAAGTCGAGCGAAATACTCGTCATCAAAGCATCAAGTTTTTGAAAGTTCAGTGGTCCCATCACTCTGAGGATGAAGCAACCTAGGAATGAGAAGATCGTCTTCGATCTGAGTACCCTGCCTTGTTTTCTAAAACTTTGGAATCTCGGGACGAGATTCTTGTAAGGGGGGTAGAGCTATAACAACCTAAGTTTGTAATATATGTAATTATTACTTAAGAGAATAAGCATGCATGAACCCTTTGCATTCTGGTTGTGTTTTGGAGACAAGAGGGGATAAAAAACCCTAATCTCTAAATTGTTTTCCTTCTCAATTCTATCCCATTTTCGAATGGTTTTGATTTGATGAAATGGATCCACATGTGGACCCTACTGTTTAAATACTCAAAAGGTTTATAAAAGGATTCTGAAACTTTGCCTCATTCAAATATTTTCAAAACATTTTGAATTGGGTGAAAATAACGATGGTTTTGAGAGAAAGTTCATAGAAAAGGTTTTTTCAAAAAAATGTGAGCAGAGAGGCAAAAGGCCGCAGCCTAGCAAGCCAGCCCGCCTCCCCTTCTCTTCCGCAGCCCAGCCGGCCCAACTCCGCGGCCCAACCATGGCCTAGTACCGCTTCAACCCTCCCTCTCCCCTTCGTCTTCATCGTCGACGATGCAGAGCAGCTGCATGGTGCCGCCGTCGTGGTCCGCCGCGCCAGGATGCCTGCCTGCACTATGATTCACGCAACCGCCTCCCCGAGCGTCTACAAGACCCCCAACACCACTAGGACGAACCCTAGTTCCTTCCTTCCCCTTTCTCCTCACGTCGCCCGATCCCTAGCTCCTAGGAGCTTCGGTGCCCCGCTGCCCTCGGCCTCCCCTTGCGCTGCTGAGATGCCTAGGAGAAGCTTCTCGTCACCCACGTCGTTCTCATGAAGCCACGCAAGCCCGGACGTTCTCCTCTGGCCGGAATGCAGCTCAGCGACGCCGTCTTCCCGAAGTGCGACAGCCGTTGATTGTCCTCCACCTGACATTCCCCGGCCTCACCACCACCTCTACCATGCTCGTGGTGATCCTACGGTGCTTAGGCACCTCCTCCCTCTCTCTCTCTCTCTCGCTCTCAGTCGTCCCTGCGTCGACCCCCGTCCACCGCTGCCGCAGAAGCTCGTCACCGGCGTGGCTCCTGTGACCTATTTCCACCGGCGCGGCCACCAATAGGTTTAGCGCGCAAGCCCGCATCTAGTGCCTCTGCTCTCGCTACCCCGCACACAAAGGATCAGGAGATCCTTGACCGGCAGAGGAGGTTCTCCATTGATGACGTCGGGAAGACGTAATCATGAGGTCATAAAGGTTTTCTTTTTACTAAATGTTTTTTGTAATTGTTTTATTAAATAAAAACGTTGACAGGTGGGCCCTGTCTGTCAGGGTATTATTCATTTTAGAATTAATTTCTGAAATTAATAAAAGTCTAACATATGAGGCCAGATGGAAAATAATTTTAATAATTCCAAAAATGGTTACTTATTTAAAAATGATTTAATAATGGAGTAAAGTTGGGAAAAATCATAACTAATTCATTTTAAATCAGAAAAATGTATATAATATACCAAAATATTAAAAAAAATGAGATCTACCATTTAAAAATGTAAGCATTAATATTCATACAACTTTGAACCTTACTTTACATAGAGGAAGACCGACACCCCCTAAGTACCATGGGTCTGATGGTTTATTCACCTAGGGCGTTCCGAACCAATTTAAATCGATGCTAATCCTAGGGTTGCCATGATAACTTTAATCTGCCATATCATTGTTGCCTTTCCTTCCGGTATTGCTTCTTCGCGATAGGATCCGAGCATGAGATTCAAGTCAACGACACCGAATATCCATAACTGTCTATTGAAGGACAAGACAAGCATAGGCTCTCATTCTGAACCTATGTTTTACAAAGTATCTACTTTCTTGTAATATTGCACACGGTTCCAATGTGGTCATTTGTCAGTAGCTAGAGTTACCTATCTACTGCATAGTTTCCCTGTTGTAGCCTTATACACCTGATTCGCTGCTCCTAGCATACCTAGGACTGGCATGTGAGCGTTGCTAGAGCTTCCTCGACGGTCAAGCTTAGCCATGCTTAGTAGTTACGTCTGATCCATCTCGATGGTGATGAATAGGAGATGCCAAAGAATCTAGAAATGTAGGAGATGGAGACATGATTGGAGGTGACAGATAAACATGCTAAGGCTTGTATAGGAGGTCACGTTGGGTGTGGTTTCTGTAGTCCTATGCTTGCCACCACTAGGAACCGAGTTCTTTCCTTTGGAAACGAGACGAGCGTACAACCACACGGGGGTTTGGAACCCCTCGACTAACTAACTTACCTAGTAGATTCCATGAGTCACATAGTTCGGGCTTTCCATTTGGCATACGCATTGAAAATGTTTTCGAAAGAGGAAGTGAAGGAGGTGCATCATAACAGGTAGGTAAGCGTGGCCAGGGTTGGGGAGGCGGTTCCTCTGGTAAACCATTTTCGCCCACATCTCTAGGGACTGGCTTCGGGATTTGACCCATCCCGTTCGTCCTAGCCGCTGTATGATTGAAGGAGTTATGCCCTAGAGGAAACTAATAATGTATATTGTTTGATGTATCTCTCATATGTTCATAATATGTTTCTTACTGTGCTATAACTGTGTTAATACGAAACGTTAATACGTGTGTGGTATGTAAACAAATTGTGTCTCTAGTTACCTCTAACGAACTACTTCATTGGTCATGAGGATGATCTGAGTTTCAAGATCATTGGTATTTATGCTAATTGACAAAGAGGTCATGTCATTGGTTGAATGACATGATAGACAAACATCCGATAGTTATATCTCAATGAGATCTAGTAACAAAGTGCACCATTGATGATAAACGCATGAAACCTTGCAACCTGATCCTTAGACTATGAGATAATGCAAATCACCGTTCCAAAGGGAGCTTAGATGGTTATCAAGTATCACACCTGATCGAAAAGGTGCCACTCAGGTTTCCCAGAGGGGCACATAGAGGAGTACATATTAGGACGAGGATTTGCTAGTCCATGTAATGGATAGATACATTTGTGGCCATCTCGGTGACGTTGCATTAACAAAGCTTGCAAGCATGTGACCGGGTCACAGAATGCAACAACATGGGAACGAGTAAACAAGTTCATCGGTAACGAGATCAAACTAAGGTATGGAGATACCAAAGATCAAGTCTCGGATGAACTAGGTGTCAAGTGGCAACGGGGACGAGAAACGACTATTCACGGTTCAATCGATAAGATTCGCTCAATGCACGGGGGTTATCATGGGCATCTAGGTCCCGCTGATGATCATTGATATGAGAGGATTCTCTATCATGTCTGGAGTGTTCCCGAACCAAAGGATGTCACACTTAAGGGTGGGGGGCGCTTAGGGTAGATGAGGTATCGTAGGAGAATGAGAGAAAGAGAAACTGTAATAGTTCCGGGTAACATCCGATGGAGATCGGAAAGGGTCCGGAAGGTGTTCTAGAGTGAAAGTAATACTATATATGTGTATTTGAATATTAATTGGAGAATTAATATTAAATATATGTTTTATTTTATTATTAAAGGCAGTCCAATGCTAATGGGCCTTACCCGAAGGGGAGGCCCAAGAGGCAAGGTGTATAGGGAGAAGGGGGGCCAGCTGGCCTGGGCTTAGAGGGCGGCCCTAGTGGGGCCCACCTAGGGCTGGCGGCTGCCCCTAGGTGGCCGGAGAGTGTGGGGATTAGTCCGACACCGCCTGTCCCCTGGGTGGTGCGCCCGCTTCCCAATATATAGGGGTCTCCCCTCCCCCTTTGGAGTCATCTCATTCTCCCATTCTTTCTCTCTCTCATCCATTGAGGACTTCTCCGGTATATTAGGGAGGACCTTGTGGGTTGTGAGTTGTCCACCTTCAAACCTCCATCATGTGATCAACGATCCGGCATCTACTTCTTCCGCTGCTCTGCTGGATCGGAGCCCGGGAGACGCCACCTACACCGGACGTGTGTAGTACTTCGGAGGCACTACACTTGGGGTGCTTGGAGCTGCTCGGCTTCATCAACATACGCCTTCCTGTGCAAGGCATGCCTCGGTCTTCAAAGGTATGAATAACGTCTCTCTCTTTCCGTTGCTTATGTCTAAATAGTATAGATCCTGGTTTTAGTGTTCGCCTAATTATAAATTTTTTATTTTCTGCTACGGAACCATTCAGTGGTATCAGAGCGGGTCTATGGGTAGACATGTTGTACGGATAGAACACATAGCAATATGTGGGCGTTGATTCTCTAGTAGCTACCCTCTTTTATGTTGTTGTTCATATCGCAGCACTATTTGATGAAGCGGCCCCCAACCGGCCACACGTGGTGATTCATGAGACTAGTCCATGAATCAAAGTGGCTTAGGGGGTGTCTATCTCTTTACGGTAGTTGATATGGCATCAACATTGGATTTCTCTGAAAAGGGAAGTAAAACGGTAATCATTGAATCTGTGTTGTGGCTCCACGTTCATAGGTGGGAAGGGGTTCTACCGCGAAAGCCCTAAAGCCGCGTAAAACTTGCAATAGATAATATAGAGGTGTCTATTTTTATTGTTGCATAGGGGCTTGTGTTGAGATGTGGTAATGAAACTGTAGATGTCGATCAATACGCTGCAACCTCATCATAGCACTTTACTTTATGAAGTATTACTTATTATGCTAGTATAATTATACACTCGATAGTGGCATAGTAAGATAATCCCTCACAGTATTTCAGTTAGCGTATTCCCCTTGTGTGTGCACCACCAAGAAAGTTCTTCGGTATGAGGCAATGTCGTGATGATCAGGTGTCAAACATATCTACGTTCACATATAGTGGGTGTAAGCCATGTTGCATTGCGAATACACACAAGTTAGAACTAGCGAGCCTAGCATGTGTAGACATGGCATCGAAATACAAGAGACCGAAAGGTCGAGCATGAGCCACATGGAAGATGTGATTGACATTAGGGAATGTCTACCTCTGATACTGCACTGATGGCCGTGACTATTAGGGGAGGTGCAGAGGATGGGGATCATGTGATCACTAAACGAGTGGAGGGATGATCGTTTGAGTGGGAGTTCTTTTTTTAAGTACGATAGTATAATTAAAACTTGAACTCATTATTATGAACATGGTGTAAACACTTTGCAAATCCATTGTAGATGTCTCGCCCACCCACCTTCAACCTTACCACTTTCCTCGAGAAGGACAAGATAAAAACTGATGAAACCAACTTCACCGCATGGTTGCGACCTCGGATCAAGGCAAGTTGCACCACTTGTTCATGTTATGTCCCAGTTTTTGACTATGCATGTTTTACTCTTCAAAATCTTGTAGTATGCATGTGTAGGTTTTTAGTAGCTTTCTTATTACTATTTTTGCAAGTGCGGTTTTGTAGTATGCCATGAGTAGCTTTATGCTTAGGATTTTCCGTCCTAATAGGTTCCCCCTGTTTTACTAAGTATTGCTTGCTATGCTATATATATATCAAATACCGTTGGGAGGGTTCGAAAGACTCAAGAATTTTCTAAGTATGATAGCTCTCTCGAGCGAACTTTCTTCTCCAAAACCCCTTCAAAATAAAACTAAGTTTTCTTCTGGGCGGAATGGTTGTCGGGACAACGAGTGAGATTTTGGTGGAGGACGGCCGCCCAGGAATCAAAGAAGTCTGCCATGTTTCAGAATTCAGAAGCTTCCCGTGCAACCACAATACATATGGGCTCTGTCTTGGCTTAGTACTTAGTGGGAAACCTCACCGGGGTACCAACATTTGGAGGTTCTTGGCACGGTTGGATCCAGCTGGTAGAGGGGCTACTAAGGGAAGGCTTCGCCATGGTCTTGTCTGTAAAAGGACTTGATCGTGGATTGTGGGGAAAGTGCACAACCTCTCGAGAGTATTGCAATCTGATCGATCAGCTGAGTTCACGGAAAAGAACACTTTGAGCATTTGAAGGATGGAGCCTCTGAAAGATCTTCCTCTCTCTTTTCAAACAAAAGTTTTTCAAACTCTATGGCGTGCGTAATATCGCTAATAGGTGGGAATTTGGGAACTTGGTGTGTCATATCCAAGTAACTTGGTGCGTAATATCCAAGTGTCACCTGGTGTGTAATATCCAAGTGTTAGGTTGATTGGGCACTTGGTGAGTAATATCCTCGTGTTCCATTTGACCCTATACTATTTATCAAAGTTTACAAAGTAGGGAAAACTTTCTTCCTCTTTTCTCATTACCTTGATAAAATTGGCTTTACGCAAATAAACCCCAAAGCCTACTCTAGCCTTGCATGTAGAGTTAGTCTTGTTCCTTCCTTGGTGTAATTTGCCAATACATTCAAAGTATTGACCCAACTTGTTGGCTGCACGTCTTATGTGCAGAATCCAAAGATTGAAAGGTGCGTAGGGATCGCGGGTCTTCACGCAGCTAGCCTGAGGCGTTGATGGACTCAATTTTTATTTAGTTTCCGCTGTTTTATTTGAGCTAGCTATAAGCTATGCAAGTTGTAATAATTATACTCTGGATTATTCGTGTAATAATGACTTGTGTTTTACATGATATTCATCGACTGTGAAGTGCTAGCTATTGATCCAGGGACTAGCATGTTAATCACAGGGACTTAGGATCTTTACCGATCCGAGGTCGCAACAGATGGTATCAGAGCACAAAGTTGCCTGTAGGACGTGACCCTAGGATTGGAAAACACCTTTACCGTGTGTGTTTTGCTTTCTATATTCTTCTAAGATAATTGTAATCTTCTAGTATTGTCTCTTTCTTATCACCTTGTCTATATTTCTCTCTCAACCTAAAGATGACGGCCTTCTACTACGACACCGCTGAAGACATCAAGTGCCTGCACTTCGGGGAATGCCTTCTGGACATCATCAAGACACTGCAGTTACCCATGCCATCAATCAAGGGAGGCGAATTGAGGAAGATGCACAAGGAAGGATGCTGGGCAATTGAAGTCATCCAACCAGGGCGCAGTCAGATAGAACCCAAGACGGGGGCCATTGTACTCAACGTCACCAGCGACTCCAAGGAGAAAGGACTTGGCATTTGCTTGCAGGAGCTCATTGGACGCCTTTGCGGACGCCACCATGAAGAGGTTGAAGGCAACTACATCAAACTCTTTGGAAGACGTGATGAGAAGGGAGTCCCAATCGAGTTAACCCCGGAGGAAAGGAAGACATGCAAGCGTCGAAGAATCCAATATCAAGACTTGGAGTTCCACATCAATGACCTTCAGAAGGGGAGCTGCCTTGAGATCGTGAGGAATGACGAGCTTTGTGCCCTAGTCGAGGAGAAGGACGAGAAGATCGAGGAGCTAGAAGAGAAGATCAAGTCCCTAGGAGGGGAGCTCACCGCCCAAGACAAGAGGTTCGCTAATCAAGAGAAGAAGGTGCAAGATAAGAACAAGAGGATTAGGGAGCAAAGTCTAGTGCTCGCCAAGAACGAGCTGGAGTTCAAGAACCTTGCCGCCATGATGAAAGACCTGCGAGCAGCTAAGAGGAGCTGGGAGGAGAAGATCACACCCGTGACTATGGGATCAAGTTTGATCAAGAAGCTACAGAAGGAGAAGAGGGAACTCCAAGAGAAGCTGGAAGCTGCTACCCAGGAACTGCGAGAGGTGAAGGAACTTCAAGGAAGGCTCGAAGCTGCAACACCGGAGCCACAGGACATGAAGGAACTTCAAGAGAAGCTCGAAGCCACGACGAGGGACATGGAGCTATACAAGTCACTGCTGGAAGAGGAAGGCTTCGTCATTGAGGATGAGGAAGTGGGTGATGAGTAGAGTAGTTGGACCACCATTTAGTCCTTTAGTCGAACGTTATTCGCGATTGTAATGTGGACCAAAAATCTTATTTTGGTTAGTTAAACTTGGTTGAGTGTGTGGATTTTGTGCTATGTGTGCCTTGCTTTTCTCGTGTGTTTTTCCTTGTTTACATAAGGGTAGGAGGTTATTCCTTAGACTTTCTATCATTTCTTAACTTGCCTCCCAAACCCTCCAGATGGCGAGACGTGGAAACAACAATAACAACATGCCCCCAGAGATAGCGCAACTTCTGAACTCCCAGAATCAGTTGATCCAACTCCTCACTCAAAACATGCAAAACAACAACAACAACCCGCCGCCTCCGCCACCTCCACCGCCCCAACAGGATCGCTTGACTCGGTTCTTGAGGTTGAACCCTCCAATTTTCTCAAGTAGTTCTGAGCCAATTGTGGCAGACGACTGGCTCCGCACCATCAACAAGAAGTTAGACACCGTCCAGGTTGTTGGAGCTGATAGGGTGCGCTTTGCCGCGCACCAACTTGAGGGACCAGCTGCCGAATGGTGGGATAACTACCAGGTCACCCACCCTGATATTGAAGCTATCACCTGGAACCAGTTCGAAACAGCCTTTCGTACTCATCACGTAGCCGCGGGAGTCATGTCACTTAAGAGACGTGAGTTCCGTGACTTGAAACAACTGCACCGCTCTGTCTCCAAGTATGGGGACCTTTTCAACAAGCTGGCACGATATGCACCTGACGACGTATCCACGGATGCCAAGAGACAAGAAGAGTTCTTAAGGGGACTTAATGACGAAATATCTATTCAGCTTGTGGCTCTGAAGTTTGATAGTTATCAGGAACTTCTGGACAAGGCAGTTGTAGTTGAAGCAAAGCAAAGGAGTATCGAGAACCGGAAGAGAAAGTCCACCTCACACAAGCACAACTCTGCCCCATATCAGAAGCAACGCACTTCGTCACCACCACCCCACAACCACAATGGCCATAATCACAATGGTCATCGTCATGGAGGACATAACCACAATGGCCATAAGCACCGCAATGGAAATGGCAATGGGAAGGATCTGAGTGAAGTGACATGCTTCAAGTGTAACAAGACAGGGCACTATGCGACTACTTGCCCCGAAAGGATGAAGAATGGGAATGGTAATGGAAACGGCAACGGACACAACCATGGCAATGTAAATGGGAATGGGAAGAAGCCGAACCCGTTCGTCAAAGCCACGGTGAATCATGTCTCCGTGGAGGATGCTCGTGAGGCACCTGACTCCGTGATCGGTAAGTTCAAGCTTAACTCCACACCTGCAGTTGTTCTTTTTGACACTGGTGCATCGCATTCATTCATATCAAGGGTATTTGTGGATAGAGGCAAGATACCTACGGAGACTATTAGTACTCCTCTAAGGGTAAGTTCTCCTGGAGGAGAAATAGTGGCAAGCTCTGGATGCCGTGGGTTAGAACTAAGAATTGGGGCGCACACCTTTCCCAGTAGCCTAGTCGTTCTGGAATCACAAGGCCTAGACATAATCTTGGGCATGAATTGGATGACCGAGTATGAGGGAGTCATAGATTGTGCCAAAAGGACTATCGCACTCACGACTCCGGAAAAGAAAAGGATCCGCTTTAAGTCAGCCTTCGCGCTCAAAGAAAGTTTGGTGAACTCTATTAAGGGGGTTAGTTTGGAGGATGTGCCAATTGTGAAGGAGTATCCAGATGTGTTTCCGGAAGAATTGCCAGGGATGCCGCCCGACCGTGACATCGAGTTTCTCATTGACTTGATGCCAGGTACTAGGCCAATAGCGAAGAGACCGTACAAGATGGATGTGGATGAGTTGAAGGAACTTAAGAAACAGCTCAGAGAGTAGTTGGACAAAGGCTTCATTCAACCAAGTGCGTCATCTTGGGGAGCACCTGTCTTATTCGTGGAGAAGAAGGATAAAACCAAGAGACTAGTCGTGGACTACCGGTCATTGAACGAAGTAACAATCAAGAACAAGTACCCCCTACCCAATATAAATGACCTGTTTGACCAATTAAAGGGAGCTAGTGTGTTCTCTAAGATTGATCTCTGGTCAGGATATTTCCAGCTAAAGATCCGGGAACAGGATGTACCCAAGACAGCCTTCACCACAAGATACGGATTGTATGAGTACACCGTGATGTCGTTTGGCTTAACCAATGCCCCAGCATACTTCATGACTATGATGAACAAGGTGTTCATGGAGTACTTGGATAAGTTCATTGTGGTATTCATTGATGACATACTCATATACTCCAAGGACGAGAAGGAACATGAGAGGCACCTGCGCCTAATCATGGAAAAGTTAAGGGAACACAAGTTATATGCCAAATTTAGCAAATGTGAATTCTGGTTGAAAGAAGTAGGATTCCTTGGTCATATTGTATCAGCTAAAGGTGTTGCCGTGGACCCAAGTAAGGTGGCCTCTATAACAGAATGGGAGCCTCCTAAGAATGTGGGTGATATTAGGAGTTTCTTGGGCCTTGCGGGGTATTACCGAAGATTCATCGAAAACTTTTCCAAGATAGCAAAGCCTATGACAGAGTTGCTGAAGAAAGAGAAGAAGTTCGAATGGACCGAGGCCTGTGAAGCAAGCTTTCAGGAATTAAAGAAGCGTCTAGTAACAGCACCAGTTTTGTGTCTCCCTGACATCCAAAAGGACTTCCAGGTCTATTGCGATGCTTCCCGGCAAGGACTTGGTAGTGTACTGATGCAAGAAGGACAAGTAGTGTCTTATGCCTCTCGGCAACTTAAGAACCATGAAAATAACTACCCCACGCACGATTTGGAACTAGCATCAGTTGTGCATGCACTCAAGGTATGGAGACACTACCTAATGGGCAAACATTGTGATGTGTTCACGGATCACAAGAGTCTTAAGTATATCTTCACACAAAAGGAATTAAATATGAGGCAAAGGAGATGGCTTGAGCTCATCAAGGACTATGACTTGGACCTGCAGTACCATCCTGGAAAGGCCAACGTTGTGGCTGACGCCTTAAGCCGAAAAGTCTATGTAAATGGACTTACTGTGGGAGAGCTTCCAAATGATTTTTGTGAACAATTCAAGGACCTTAGATTGGAAATAGTTCCGGAAGGATACCTAGCCACTATGGAGATAGTGCCAACACTTCTGGACCAAATCAAAGAGGCCCAGAAGGGGGACAAAGAGTTGGAAGAAATAAGAGCTAATATAAGCAAGGGAAAAGCAAAAGGGTTTCATACGGATGAACAAGGAACGCTCTGGTATGAGAAGCGTCTTTGTGTTTCTAATGACCCTGATATCAGGAAGTTAATCCTTCAAGAAGCTCACGATTCGCCCTACTCAATTCATCCCGGTAATACAAAGATGTACATGGATGTGAAGGATAGATTCTGGTGGAACAACATGAAAAGAGAAATTGCTGAATATATCTCCTTGTGTGACGTATGCAACAGAGTTAAGGCCGAACACCAAAAACCAGCAGGACTGCTGCAGCCATTACCTGTGCCCGAATGGAAGTGGGACAAGGTAGGCATGGATTTTATCACAGGACTACCTCGGACTCGATCTGGGTATGACTCCATCTGGGTAGTGGTCGACCACTTCACAAAAGTGGCCCACTTTATTCCCGTAAAGACAACCTATACGAGTGCTAAACTTGCTAAGATTTATATGTCAAGGATCGTAAGTCTTCATGGTGTGCCCAAGGGGATTGTTTCCGATAGAGGTACCCAATTCACCTCTAAGTTTTGGCGACAGCTACACGAGTCTCTAGGGACGCGACTAGAGTTTAGTACTGCCTTCCACCCGCAAACAGATGGACAAACGGAAAGAGTTAATCAGGTCTTGGAGGACATGTTAAGAGCCTGTGCGCTATACTATGGGTCTAGTTGGGACGATAACTTGCCATATGCGGAATTCTCATACAATAACAACTACCAAACTAGCATCAAGATGGCTCCATTTGAAGTTCTTTATGGCAGAAAGTGTAGGACTCCGCTGCTATGGAGTGGGGTTGGAGAACGTAGTCTGTTTGGACCTGAACTGATCAAGGATGCCGAAGAAAAAGTGAGACAGATTCAAGACAGGTTAAAGATAGCCCAATCCAGACAAAAGAGTTATGCTGACTCCAAGCGCAGGGATGTGACTTATGAAGTGGGAGACCGTGCGTATCTCCGAGTTTCACCACTACGAGGAGTTAAGAGATTCGGAATCAAGGGTAAGTTAGCACCCCGATTCATAGGGCCCTACAAAATCTTGGGTCGCAGAGGGAAAGTTGCCTATCAGTTGGAATTACCCGAAATGTTAACAGTTCACGATGTTTTCCATGTGACGCAACTAAAGAAGTGTCACCCAGAAATGGCTGAAACCTCACTAAATGATACAGTTCCATTGGAAGAAGTTCAATTGGATAACGACCTCACCTATGAGGAAAAACCCACCAGGATCCTGGAAACAGCCGAGAGAATTACTCGTACCAAGACTATCAGATTCTGCAAAGTTCAATGGAATCACCATTCCGAGGAAGAGGCCACATGGGAACATGAAGAAGATCTGAAGAAAGAACACCCACACCTATTTGCTAACCAACCTGAATCTCGGGGATGAGATTCTTCTTAAGGGGGGTAGGTTTGTAACATCCCAAATTTTAGAATTTCAGATGTTACTAGTAAGCATGCATCATATCATTGCATCATGGCATCACCTATCGAAAAATTTGCATCAGGCAATTCTCAAACCCCATAGTCACTTACAGACAAAAGGAGGGTAAAACCTTTTTAACCACCAAAACCTTTGCAAAAGTGTTATTTTATAATTCTATCCTAACCCTCTTCCTTTTACAAAATTTTAGAGACCAATTTCGTCTAATTTGGAGTTCGTATGCAAAAGATATAAAGAAAATACCAAAAAAGAAAAAAAAAAGAAAAAAAAAACCGAAATGGGCCGCCGGCCGGCCCACTTCAGCCGACCGAACCAGCAGCCAGGCACGATCGATCCCACCTCCGCTTTAAAAAGCGTGCGAAAATCTGTTTTCTAAACCTATCTCTATTCAAACACTCATAACTTTTTATCTACAACTCCGAATTGACTTCCGTTTGTTTCTACTTGTTCCCTACTCCAAGATCTATCCTCCCATCATCGTAAAAGCCTAAGTAATCCATCGGAGCCACAGCTATAACACTTCTCCTTCCCGAAATCCCGAATCTACACACCACCGAATCGTATTTCGCTTCTAAACCCATCTAAACTTCGTCGGCTGCCTTCGGCTTCAACACGAAAGTTGTAGATCTCGTCGAAATCTTTCAATTCCGACAAACCTCACCTCTTTTCAGCCACCACAGCCGGAGAATTTCGCAAGGCAATATTTCAGATCTGATGGCATAATTCCAAGATCTACTCGCGCTCGTTTCTTGGAATCCAAATCCCTTTGGTGAAAAGGTAGATCTAATCATCCTTCACAACTTTCATGTTCAAAGTTTTTCGATTTGACCTACGGATTTATCTCTCTAACACAGATCTACTTCTAGTCCTTTGTTAGGCAAAATCGGGTCTATTTTGAGCCAACTTCTCTTCTAACCACCGGATCTCATCCCGACGGTCGAGATTCAATCGTCCCGATCAGTTGCCTCGTCACCGCCACGTCGTCGTCAGGTCAGCATCTAGTCCCAGTCAACCTGTCCAGTCAGCGGAATATTCTCTGGAATATTCCGTTCGAATTTAAAATTGCAGATTATAGCTGTAATCTTGTAAAATTTATAGAAATTAGATTATTAGTCCAAAAATTGCATATAATATACCGTTGGATTCATATTTTCGAGTAGAACACAGATCTACAATAATATTACTATTTTTCCACGGCAATCTTGCAGTAGAGTTAAAAGTTTAGATTAGAGTATTTTAATTCTAGAAAATTATCCGTAACTCCGTTTTAGTTGATTCTTGTTGCGTTGGCCTTGTTTTGACAATACCTTCTGTAGAAAATTATCATATCTTGCTTAGGGCGTTTAGATCTGTTTCGAGATAGATTAGAGCTGTAGATCTAGTTTCAAGCCTGGTTAATTAGGGTTTTATCCAAAATACCTAAAATTTGTGGGAAATCGATTCTAATGACATCCCCAACTCAACAACACCCCTGGTTAAGACCCTTGGCCGAAATCAAACCCACCCTTGCATATTACCATGTTGCATGCATGCATATTTGACTTCGTGACTTGTTTTGTGCAAATTGTGATTGGATCCTTGTTTGCTTCGTTAGATTGCTCGGAGTGCGCTGAGGAGTATTGTTGTATAGATTGCTGCTCGGATCAAGGCAAGTTGCACCACTTGTTCATGTTATGTCCCAGTTTTTGACTATGCATGTTTTACTCTTCAAAATCTTGTAGTATGCATGTGTAGGTTTTTAGTAGCTTTCTTATTACTATTTTTGCAAGTGCGGTTTTGTAGTATGCCATGAGTAGCTTTATGCTTAGGATTTTCCGTCCTAATAGGTTCCCCCTGTTTTACTAAGTATTGCTTGCTATGCTATATATATATCAAATACCGTTGGGAGGGTTCGAAAGACTCAAGAATTTTCTAAGTATGATAGCTCTCTCGAGCGAACTTTCTTCTCCAAAACCCTTCAAAATAAAACTAAGTTTTCTTCTGGGCGGAATGGTTGTCGGGACAACGAGTGAGATTTTGGTGGAGGACGGCCGCCTAGGAATCAAAGAAGTCTGCCATGTTTCAGAATTCAGAAGCTTCCCGTGCAACCACAATACATATGGGCTCTGTCTTGGCTTAGTACTTAGTGGGAAACCTCACCGGGGTACCAACATTTGGAGGTTCTTGGCACGGTTGGATCCAGCTGGTAGAGGGGCTACTAAGGGAAGGCTTCGCCATGGTCTTGTCTGTAAAAGGACTTGATCGTGGATTGTGGGGAAAGTGCACAACCTCTCGAGAGTATTGCAATCTGATCGATCAGCTGAGTTCACGGAAAAGAACACTTTGAGCATCTGAAGGATGGAGCCTCTGAAAGATCTTCCTCTCTCTTTTCAAACAAAAGTTTTTCAAACCCTATGGCGTGCGTAATATCGCTAATAGGTGGGAATTTGGGAACTTGGTGTGTCATATCCAAGTAGCTTGGTGCGTAATATCCAAGTGTCACCTGGTGTGTAATATCCAAGTGTTAGGTTGATTGGGCACTTGGTGAGTAATATCCTCGTGTTCCATTTGACCCTATACTATTTATCAAAGTTTACAAAGTAGGGAAAACTTTCTTCCTCTTTTCTCATTACCTTGATAAAATTGGCTTTACGCAAATAAACCCCAAAGCCTACTCTAGCCTTGCATGTAGAGTTAGTCTTGTTCCTTCCTTGGTGTAATTTGCCAATACATTCAAAGTATTGACCCAACTTGTTGGCTGCACGTCTTATGTGCAGAATCCGAAGATTAAAAGGTGCGTAGGGATCACGGGTCTTCACGCAGTTAGCCTGAGGCGTTGATGGACTCAAGTTTTATTTAGTTTCCGCTGTTTTATTTGAGCTAGCTATAAGCTATGCAAGTTGTAATAATTATACTCTGGATTATTCGTGTAATAATGACTTGTGTTTTACATGATATTCATCGACTGTGAAGTGCTAGCTATTGATCCAGGGACTAGCATGTTAATCACAGGGACTTATGATCTTTACCGATCTGAGGTCGCAACAACAGTATTAGTGAGCATGTAGTCAAAATTTCTAGCTATGTTAAGCATTTGAAAGCCATGGATTGCAAAATCCCGGAGGAGCTCGTGATCGATAGGGTGCTGCACTAGCTGCCCCTAGCTATAAGAGCTTTGTGATGAACCATGCAAGCGATGACTAAGACCCTTGCTGAGGTGTTCGCCATGCTCAAAAATGCTGAGGTAGAAATCAAGAAGGAGCACACGGTGTTGATGGTGAATAAGACCGTCAACTTTGAAAAGCTGGGGAAAAAGGGAAAAGGCAAGGGCAAGAAGCCCAGGAAGGATGGCAAGTTCGTTGCCAACGTCTCTAAGACTGCCAAGCCTGGCCCTAAGCCTAACACTAGGTGCTACTATTGCAAAGGGGATGGGCACTGGAAACGCAACTGCCCCAAGTACCTTGAAGACAAGAAAGCCAGCAAGATAGCCGCCAAGGACAAATGTATATATGATATACATGTTATTGATGTGCTCCTTACCAGCGCGAGCAGTAACACCTGGGTATTTGATACCGGATCTGTTGCTCACATTTGTAACTCTCTGCAGGAACTGTAGAGTAGGAGGCGCCTGAGGAAGGAGCAGCATCTCGTTCCGCGAGGGCGACCTGGTGCTAAAGCTAGTTCAAGACACCAAGCGATGCACAAGTTGTCTCCTCCTTGGGAGGGCCCATTCATAATCAGCCGGGAACTGCAGAACAACTCATACTACCTCATCGACGCCCGCAAGCCGGAAAAGAACAAGATGGATCACTCAGGTGAAGAAACTGAACGCCCATGGAACGCGAGACTGCTCTGCCCCTTTTACACTTGAGCAAGAAGTGTATGTATCTTACTTTCATGTAATCAACATGCATGGGAGCTTCGACACAGTCTCGGGGACTCCGCAATAAATAAGCAAGTCATGTTGCACAAATTGGTTTTCCGGCTGCATTAATCTAACCCCGGAGCCGGCGATCCGTCTCAGGGACTCGCCGGTTGGCCCAGACGGCTGCGCAACCCACGCGTCAATGTACTGTACGTGGTTCCTAAGGCTTCCTCTTCGGTTCTGGCTGCAGACCGCAAGCCGACTGACAGATCCAGCAAGAGCAGAACGCCCAAAGGCCCCTACACGAAAAAGCCACGTGGAAAACAAAAACGTCTGGATGACCCGGTTGCGCTCGCTCGCTCAAAGACAATGACCCAAACCCGAAGTATCATGTAGTGCGCCTACTAAGCTACCCCTTCGACTTCGGCTAAAAGCCAGCAAGGGAACGACATCTGGCCAATGCTCACTGAGAAAAGTGCAAAGACATTGGATTTGCGCGAAACAACAAAAATTTCAAAACTAGTCAGCCTAAGATTACAGTTCGAACTTGCATATGCTTAACCAGGAAAACAACTTGTTTGTTTCTATGTTTGCATGAGCCAAAGCTTAGCGACGAACACCATCAAGCCGGAGGCAGATAGCTTCCAGGCGGCAGCAGAGCAGGTCAAGGAGCTTCGACCCGGCTGTATTCTCCAGCCGGCCCGAACCTTGGGGACTACACCCTGTGGGTGCGCTCGCATGCCCCCACATAGAAACATGCAAACAAAAAAGCACAAAGAAGATTCGACCCGGCTGTATTCTCCAGCCGACCTGAACCTCGGGGACTACACCCTGTGGGTGCGCTCGCGCGCCCCCACATAGAAACAAGCATGCAATAGATGCAAAGCAGAAAGTGCAAACAAAAGAGCACGAGCAAATATATAGAGGGAGGCAATGCTCCCACAGATGTTCAATAACCAAAGGATGGACAATTGTTCATGCGGTACAAAGAAAATATAAGTGCCTCAAATCATAAATACTCCCGGCATACCGGGGATCAAGTTCACTGCGGGGGCAGAAGGGCCGGAGGCATCAGCAGGAGCTCAGCTGTGGAGGCGACGTCCGTCGAGGCGGTCTGCGGTGCAGCCGGAGCGTCAGTGCGTGGCACATCCGGGCTATGGAAGTACCGCTCTGTGTCGGCTGGGTCGCTGTAGTCCCTGTGCAGCACAACGAAGCACCCAGTCGTCACGCCATAGGAGCGGATGTTAGGAACCTCGGCACGAAGCTGGTCATAACTGGTCCCTTGGCGAAATCCCCAGGAAAGGCTCCACGGATCCACATTCGGGTACTAGGACATCAGCAGCGCCAGCACCATCGTGCCGCCACAACCCGTCCACTCCCAGGCCACATTCATGAGCTCCGAAGCACCCCAAAGACGGTCGGCCAAGACATCCATTGTGCCAGGCGGGACGGCCTCGGGACAGACGTAGTCAAAGACCTCGAGACCGGTGGCACGAAGCCGGTTCGTCTCCTTGCTAATGACAATCACCAGCTCCCCCGGGTGGAGATCCTGATCCAGATCCGTCTCGGGAATCCGGCCCAGCGCCTGATATGTCGCCTTAGGGTACTGAGCTGTAGCCGGAAAAAGAAGTTGTAATCAGTACTGACTACAAAGGGCAAAACTGCAAAATTGGCTCAAGTCAAGGGCACTTACTGACAACGATCTCACCTACCAGCCTTGATCTCCATTTGCTGCTGTTGTGCATTTAGTTGGGCGATCTAGTCTTGGCAGGTCTTGTTGGACTCCTCCAGCCGGGCGACCTCCTCCTTCAGCCAAGCCACCTCGCTGTCCCGGTCCACCAACATATCTGCAGGAGGGTAACCAATACTCAACAAGAAGCACGAGAAATCGTGCAATTGAGAAGATACGGCAGAGCGAGCAATCTTACGGCCCAGGTCCCGCGAAGTATTGGTGGCATCAGCGAGAGGCCTCTGTGCAAGAAAAGGGAGATAAGAACCAAAAGAACCTGCTAAGTCGCAAGATGGCGAAAAGAAACAACAAGATTGGCGATAGAGTACATACCTCGACAGAGGCCCCCAGCACCCTGGCTTGGCCAAGCCCCTGCTCCAGCGCCCCCACCAGCTAGCAGCCTGTCCAACGGCCAGAGGTGCCGCCTCCGATAGCTGTGCCAGGAGAGCATCCAGCGGCAGCGCGACCCGTGTCGGTGTCCAGCCGGTGACCTGGAGGTCATCGTCACTCACCGGAGCCGCGGAGGGTCCAACCTCCGGCTAGACGGAGGCCTCCGGCGGCGGCACCTCCACCAGCTCCTCCACCTGGTAGGCGCTGGAGACAGCACCCACCGTTGAGCCAGAGAGAGGCACGACTGTGCCGGCGCGCCCGAGCAGCAGATCCTCAACAAGCCGGGAGACGGCCCCGGCCTGGTGAAGCGTCGTGGGCACATCCGGCAGGACCACCTCCGTCGCTGCCGCCTCGAGGGCTGCAGCCGGCGCAACCTCAGATGTCGAAGCCGGCATAGCCTCGGATGCCGAAGCCGGCGTGCTCCCCTCTGCAGCAGGTGGAGGGGCGGACGCGGTGGCGACGGGCGCGGAATCGGGCAAAGCCATAGCCTCGCTGCAGAAACACAAGGAGTGAGCAACACGAATACGAGCAAGTCAATACAAGCATCGAGAAGACAAAAGCACCTACCCGGCAACGCTCGGCATGGTGGCCGCAGGACAGGGGCAGCGTGTTTTCTTGGCGCCGCCTCCGGCTGGAGTAGCGTTGGTGGGGGCGGCCCGCTTCCCCCTGCCCCTGGGCGCGGAGACCTCGGCCAGGTCCACATCCTCGCCATGAGCAGCTATTCTAGTGCAAGAAAAACGTCAAGATTACGGCTAAAGACATAACAAGTGCAAGGCAGACAAGGGCAGAGGACAAACTCTCAGCGGGTGGGAACTCACAACCCTCGTTGGCCCGCATGGGGAATCTCTCCACCTCCACCGGCGGAGCCTTTGCCGACTTGACATCCACGGCAAAGTTGGGGAGCTTGGTGTCCCCATACCGTCCTCCACTAGCTGCGCCATGAAAAGCTACTTAACAAGGGAAGATAAGAGGCATGAAACTAGAGTCCCTCAGGAAAATCCACCCAGAGAAGAGCAAGGAATACATACCTTTGGTAGAAGCCGTCCGTGGTGGTACGGCCGGCAGGAGAACACCCAGTGCTCCTCCAGCGCCTCCTTTGAGATGGTGGAGAGCCACTCGCGGAGGGTGGCATACGGCACCTCCAGCCGGGACACCCGGTTGGGGTCCAGATGGCCGGAGAGGTGGCACATCTTGTGCGACCGGTGCTGCAGCGGGAGCATGCGGTTCGCCATCCAGGACCGCAGAATGTCCCAGGTGGTGAGCCGCTTCTTCTCCAAGAGGACGGCTAGCCGGGCGCCCATCCGGTCGATGTCGCTCTGGGCGCCCAAGTGCTGGACGCTCCAGGCCTTCCAGCTGGAGGGGACATTGGCGAAGGCGGGGACCTTGATGAAGTCCACCTTGGCGTTGTTGGGCACGTAAAAGTAGTAGTGTTGCCAGAGGTTGACGGTGTCAGGGAGCTCCAGGCGCGCTATGGGCGCCGATGGCCGCAGGTAAATTGCGCAGTAGCCTGTCTCCGTCAACGGGCCGCCCTTCCACACCACCTGAACCTTGAAGTAGAAGAACTTCAAGAAATTCGGGGCGTCGGGGAAGACGTCGAGGAACGCCTCACAGCAGGCCGCGTGATGCGATAGCATCGACACAGTGTTGGCTCCGAGGTGGTGGAGCTGCAGGTCAAAGGTGATTAGCAGCTCCAAGACGAAGCGGCTCAGCGGCAGCCCAAGGCCGCGCGCGAAGTGGGCGACAGCCTCACTAGGCTGGGGGTTGGGCACCGGCTAGCCCTCCGACGCGAGGTGATGCTTCACCAGCCGCTCTGACGGTAGGAACTTCCCCCACCGGTATTTCTTCACCAGCTCTTTAGTAACATACAAGCCGCACTAGCCGTCGGCGACTTCGGGCAGCATCTTGTTTGGAAAGGTAGCCGTGATGGAGGCGCGGGGTCCCGTTGTCGAGGAAGAGGAGTGGCACCGGTGACCAAGAAACGGTGGCACAAAGGAGCAGTGAGAGGCTAGAGCGCAAGGGAGAATAAGGACGGCTGGCGCAGGGAGACGAAGTGAGGAACCACTGCTCCTTGGTGCATGTATTTATCTAGAAAAAATAGCCATGCCGGTTCCCCTACCTCTGTGCCACATGGCAAGCAACGACCCCACTCCACCACGCCCGTTCCCCTCCCTCTACGCCACGTGGCAAGCAACCACCCCCATACCCCACGACGGTTCGGGGCGGATCACGAGCGCTAGCGCCACGTGCACAAAAGATCAAGCAGAAGTTACTGTGGGTGGCAAACCGTGCCCACAATATCCAAGGAGACGCAATGATGAAGGCGTGGGCGCGGTTACCAAAAACTGCAGTGGCAGACCCAGAAGTCAAACTGACCTGACGCGTGCTAGAAACGGCAGGCATGGCTTACGCAAGCACCAATGACAGCAAACTGGCGATCCCTCTCCCAGCCGGATGTGGGAGCCGGTCAAGAAGATCACCGCTCACACCCTGTGGGTGGGACCGTTGGCTCCGAGGCCGGTGAATCCCAGCCGGGAAAACAACACAGAATCTCAAGCCAGTATAGGACAAAGACTATGGGACAAAGACTACAAAACAAAGACTACAAGACAAACGAAAACGACAAAGCATCTGCATCATCAATCATTTCAAATGAGCACGCAAGAACTTCCCCACGAGGCCATGTCCTAACGCGCTCGGGGACTAGTGTCAGGGGGATGACCCTAGGGTAGGCCAAGACGGGACTAACCGGCCGGCTCCAAGGAGAACATGTCATCTGGACCTAGATCAAGGAACCACTGCTGGGTGGAATCCCCACTCGGTCCGCATTCAAGTTTCCCCGGCTGGCTAGTCTAGTCGGGTAGCCAAAAGAACCGGCTGGGAGGACGCTCCTAGCCGGCCACCTCAGATCCGCTGGTCATGGTACGGTGGGGATGATGCTCCTTGCTGAACGCACCCTTGACCGGGCAGGCTGGCCGGCCTGGCCAACGCTACTGGATAACTGCACCAAAGCTGGATGCTGACGATCAAAGCAAGGGCAGACGAGGGAAGCCTCGGCTTACGCATAAAGAATCGGCTGATAGATAAAGAGCTGGATGACGAGTAAAGCGGGGGCGCTGGCCACTGAAGCGTGGTCCTCCCCTGTACTGGAGGCTTGACTGGGCCCGGGCCTACCGTTTCGCCCTGTCCAGCTGTCGGGGGGATGACCTCCGTATACCCCAACCAGACAAGAATCTCGGTAGTCGGATCGTGTCCGGCTGGCTGGGCGCAGCCAGACAGGAGCTAGTCAAGCCGACTACCTCATGGTAACCGGAACGGTGAGGAGCGGCAATGCACGGGACCGGCTACATCAGCGTAGCTGGAACCAATCAACAGGACATAGAAACGTGCAGCACAGTTCACGGTACGCCCTAGTACGATGACAAGACTCGCAACTACCTGGCCATACGAAGACTTTGCGGGGTGACGCGGGAACAGTGGCCATACGCTGACGATGGGCTCACACGGTGCTTACTGTAGCCACGACGACCATACCGCTTGTACTCTAATGAGACGTAAGTGTACCAAGTACTGTAGATGACAAGCTGACTGGGACCCGCCTGTGGGGCCCGCCACCCAGACTGGACAGTGAGACCGTTGCCTCTCTGCCTATATAAGGAGAGGCAAGGTTCCAGTAGAAAGGGTTGGTCTCAGTGTATTTAAGGCAGTTGCTAGAGAATGCACCGCGAGGAGCGATTTGTAGCTCGTATACCACTCATAGTCAGATCGGCAGGAGTAGGAGCTTTACCTCATCACGAGGGCTCTGAACCTGGTTATTTCATGTGTCCAGCTATACTTGCTTGTATCCAATCCCGCCTAGGGATGCAGTCGATAGCTTCCCTGCTTGTCCCCACACCTCTATGTAACATGCTTAGGTACTGTAGTTCCCAATACAATGACAGTTGGCGCCCACCATGGGGCAAGATGGCTTCGACCGGAGTCATGTTCCGCACGAGACCCTGCACTTCAGCCGGTGAGCGCGTGGCCTCCTTCCTGGTGCTCATGCTCGGCAAATTCGATTGCGTCATCAACAACGCTTCTTGCTTCGCCAGAACCTTGTTTCCAGCAAATGGCTCCATCCTGCTTTTTGGCGACCTCCCCGTCTATGTCGCCACCGTGCCAGAGCGTTTCCCCAGGGAGATTGTTTCCATCGCGGAGCTGCCACACCTGGGCAGCAGCACTGCCGTCGCCCCTCGCGGCATCGAGGTAGTGATGGCCGGCTCTAGCTCTCAGCCCCGCCAGCTGCGGGAGCAGGGCGCGGACGAGGGCGGAACTTCTGTGCTGCCGCAGCCCCGAAACCCGATGGAGGAGGCCATCGACCGGCTCCTCACGCCGGTTAACCTTGGGGATAACCCGGAGGAGGCGAAGGCCAACTTCGCCATGGAGAAGCAGCTTCGACTCCAGGAGGCCATGTAGCTGGCTGCGAACCGCAAGCAGATCGAAATCACCCGGCGCGAGTACAACCGCGTGCACGGCTTCACTCCGGCTACCGCGGAGCCGAGCCGACGCGGGCAAGTGCAACGCCGGGGCGGTGAGCTAGGCGGTAGGTTGGAGAAGGATGGCGAGCCAAATCCTGCACCCGCTCTCATCCGGCCCACCTACAACACGCCCATCAAGAACCTGCGCGCGGCGTGAGGCATAGCAGACGAACTGCCCAACCTCGAGGGCGAGAAGCGAGCCCGCCAACACGGTCAGGTGCAGGAGCTCCTCCAGATCACAGACGAGCAGGCTGATGCCAACCGGCAGATGCAGGAGGACCCCAGCTGCTCCAAGGGGAGCGAGCCACCTACCAACAGTAGGGGTGCGCCCCGTGACACCCAGCAGGCATCCTCTCCTCCGGCTAAGGCCCGCAGCAAGCGTCGCGGTTCTGGCAGCAAGGTCCAGCCGCGCTAGGAGCAAATGGTGAACAACAACCCACTGCCTCCCCCTCCACCTACCGGAGCGCCAAGACCTATCGGTTCGCGTCTCTCGGGTCGGGTAGGAGCGCCCAACCCGGATCGTCCGGATGCCCGTGACCGCATCGAGCTCCTCGCTCAAGCACGTGTCATGGAAGAAGAAGACTCCACCGGACCGGTTTGTTTCGGACCCCGCATCTGGAACGAGCTGTTTCCGGATAAGTTCACCCTGCCCAGGGACACCCCCAAGTACGATAGAAGCATGAAGCCAGAAGATTGGTTGACTGACTACGCCACTGCAGTCGGCATCGCCCATGGGAACAAGCGCACAGCTGTGCGCTACGTCTCCCTTATGATAACCGGGTCAGCAAGGACATGGCTCAACAGCCTCGCACCCAACAGCATCAACGCCTGGGCAGACTTCAAAAAGGTGTTCGTCTACAACTTCAACGGCACGTACAAGCGTCCGGGCCGCCCGCGTGACCTGGCCCTATGTGTCCAGCACAACTGCGAGATGGACCGCGAGTACCTCGCCAAGTGGACAGAGTTGCGCAACACCTGCGAGGGCATCCTGGAGAGCCAGGCCATCGGCTTCTTCATCGAGGGATGCCGAGAAGGCAGCATGCTTCGCCACCGGCTACTGTGTGACGAGCCGAAAACCATGGCGGAGCTCATGACGGTTGTGGACCAGTACGCCACGGTGGATGCCGCCATGAAGAAGCCACTCCGAGTAAGTGCTAATGGGCGTCCGACTCCGACGGAGCCGGCTCGCGACCGTCCGAGCAATCCAGTTGGAGAAGCCGGATCCTCCAGGCGCAACGGCAACGACAACCGGTTCCATGGGGACCGCCAAGCCGGATAGCAGAAGCCCCGCTACCACGCGCGGCAGGTCAATGCTGTGGAGGGCGCACTCGACGTGCCGGCTAACGATGCAAGAAGGCAGAAACCGCAGCTCACCTTCGACCAGATGTTTGACGGCCCGTGCAAGTGGCATAGCAGTCCCTTCAAGCCGGTTACACACACCACCTAGAACTGCAGCTGGACCCGGCAGCTAAAAGACCAGGGCAACCAGCAACGTCTTCCCCCGCCCCTCCTGGTGGACCACCACCACCGGCTAGGGTTGCCGGTAATAATGGTATGGCAACAACAGCAGCAACAACAACAACGGCTACCCCCAGCCGCAAGCTGCCTACCACATCTTCAAGACGGAGCTGGACGACAAGCATAACCGCAGGCGACGCTCCAAGGAGGTCAAGGCCATCGTCTCCCCAGTCCCCCGGTACCTAAACTGGTCGGAAACCCCCATCACCTGGAGCCAAGAGGATTAGCCAGAACAGGTTCCGACTCCCGGGGACTACGCTATGGTGCTTGACCCCCTCATCGTCTCCAACGAGCACACCTGTCGCTTCTCGCGCGTCCTCATCGACGGAGGCAGCAGCCTCAACCTCCTCTACCGGTCTTCGCTGGAGAAGTTGGGCATCCATGAGTGCGACCTACGCCCAACTACCACAACGTTCCACGGCATACTGCCAGGACCGGCTTGCGCCCCACTGGGTAAAATCCAGCTGGACGTCATCTTCGGGACCAAGGAGAACTTCTGCTGCGAGCCGATTTGGTTCGAGGTGGTGAACCTGATGAGCTCATACCATGCTCTCCTCGAGCGCCCCGCCCTTGCCAAATTCATGTCCGTACCCCACTACGCATATATGAAGACGAAGATGCCAGGACCAAATGGCGTGATCACCGTCTCCGGCTGCTTCAGGCAGTCGATGGAGTGCGCCTCGGCCGGCTCCAAGCTTGCAGAGGCCCTCATCATAGCCGAAGAAAATCGCATGATCATGCGCAATGTGGCCATGGCCCAGCAGGAGATGCCGGCTAGCAGCAAGCCAGCTGGGGAAGCGGCTTTCCAGTCGGCAAAGGAGACGAAGAGGATCATGCTCGACCCATCCGACCTGACCAGGTTCGTCACCATTGGTGCCAACTTGGACAGCAAATAGGAAGGCGTGCTCGTCGACTTCCTCCGTGAGAATCGGGACATCTTCGCATGGTCACCCAAGGACATGCCAGGTGTGCCGAGGGAGTTTGCCGAGCACTCACCTCATGTGTCGCCGGATGCCAAGACGGTCAAGCAGCCTCTGCGCCGGTTCATAGAGGAGAAATGGAAGATTATTGGTGACGATATCACTCGGCTCCTTGCAGTCGGGTTCATCATGGAGGTGTGCCACCCGGAATGGCTCGCCAACCTAGTCCTGGTGTTGAAAAAGAACAAGACCTGGCGCATGTGTATCTACTACACCATCCTGAACAAGGCGTGCCCGAAGGACCCCTTCGCATTGCCCCGTATCGATCAAGTCATCGATTCCACAACCGGCTGCGATTTGTTGTCTTTCTTGGATTGTTATTCCGGTTACAATCAGATCCGGCTAAAGTCGGATGACCATATAAAAACATCATTTATCACCCCGTATGGAGCTTTCTGCTATGTAACCATGCCTTTCAGTCTGAAGAATGCAGACGCTACCTATCAGTGCTGCATGCAGGAGTGCTTACACTCGCAGATCGGTTGAAACGTGCATGCCTATGTGGACGATGTGGTCATCAAGACCAAGGAAAAGCGCACCCTCCTCGAGGACCTGGGGAGACATTCGGTAACCTCCGGCAGTACCAGATGAAGCTGAACCCGGAGAAATGCGTCCAGAAGTTCACCGGATGCCTAGACTCCCTCAGTCGTTTCGTCAACTGGTTGGGGGAGAAGGCACTTTTGTTGTACCAGCTGATGAAGAAGACGGACAAGTTCTCATGGACCTTGCAGGCCGACGCCGCTTTTCATGACCTTAAGCGCTTGCTATCCACAGCGCCTGTTCTAGCCACGTCGGCTAGCAAGGAGCAAATGTTGCTCTATATAGCAACCATCAGCCGGGTCATCAGCGTCGTCCTGGTGGTGGAGCGCCCCGAGGAAGGGAAGGCTCAGCAGGTTCAGCGACCCGTCTACTACCTCAGCGAAGTTCTCTTCCTCTCCAAGCAGAACTACCCCTACTACCAGAAGATGTGTTATGGCGTGTACCTGGCATGCAAGAAGCTCAAGCACTACTTGTAGGAGCATCCGATTAAGGTCGTGTGCACCGCACCCCTTTCGGAAATCATCGGCAACAAGGACGCCACCGGCCGAGTCGCCAAATGGGCCATCGAGCTCGCCGCCTACTCCATCCAGTACGAGCCACGGCTCACGATCAAGTCGCAAGCTCTGGCGGACTTCCTCATCGACTGGGCTGAGACCCAGTACCTCCCACTGGTTCCGGATTTGGACCATTGGAGGATGCACTTCGACGGTTCGAAGATGCTCGGTGGCTTGGGGGCCGACATCATGCTCACCTCGCCCAAAGGAGACCGGCTGGAATACGTCCTTCAAATCCACTTCAAGGCCTCCAACAACGTTGCCGAATACGAGGCGCTGGCGCATGGCCTCTAGCTAGCCAAAGAGATCAGTGTCAACCAGATCCTTTGCTTTGGCGATTCAGATCTGGTGGTGCAGCAGGTATACGGAGAATGGGACACCCGCGATGCAAACATGGCTCTCTACCGGTTCCACATACAGAAGGTCAGCTCCTGCTTCGACGGATGTGAGTTTCATCACATCCCTCGCGTCAACAACGAGGCAGCTGATTCGCTCGCGTGAATCGGATCCACCAGGCAAGCGATCCCACCAGGGGTCTCCTTAGAGCACCTGCGCAAGCCCTCCATCAACCCATCTCTTGAATCGGATTCCATTATCTGGGAAGGGAGTGCTTCGGTTGATGGCACGGCAGACGCGGAGCCGGCGGAACCTGCAAAGAAGAAGGCCTGCACCAACTCTAGCAAGTCCATACCCTTCGGCTCGCAAGACCCGGGGGCTGCCGACTCGTCAAGCGGCTCGGGGGCTGCCGTTCCATGTACCTCATCTAGACGACCCCCTGACGACCCTCAACCGAAAAGCAGAAGTATCCTCACTATCTGGGAGATACCATCCTAGGCGCAGCCCTTGATGGACTACATCGCCAATGGAGAGCTTCCGGATGACGAGGTGGAGGCCAGGCAAATCCAGCGCTGCTCGCACACGTACACCATCATCGACAAGGAACTATACAAATGCAACAAATCCGGCATCTTCCAAAGGTGTGTCGATGTGGACACAGGCCACCGGCTGCTTAAGGACATCCACTAGGGTGAGTGCGGGCATCACGCTTCATCCAGGGCAATAGTCGCCAAGGCGTTCCGCCATGGCTTCTATTGGCCCACGACCCTCGAGGATGCCGAGCAGCTAGTCCGCGCATGCAACGGGTGCCAACGCTTTGGGCAGCTCAGGCATATGCCGACTTCGGTACTCAAGACCATACCGATCACCTGGCCCTTTGCTGTCTGGGGCCTCGACATGGTCGGTCCCTTCCAGCGGGCGCGCGCGGGCATGACCCATCTGCTGGTGGCGGTGGACAAGTTTACAAAGTGGATAGAGGCCAAGCCTATCTGGAAGCTAGACAGGGTGACAATCGTCACCTTCTTCACCAACATCATCAACCGGTTCGGCTACCCCAACAACATCATCACCGACAACGTCATGAACTTCGCCAAGGGGTCTTCGCCCGGTTCTGCAGCAACTAGGGCATCCGACTGGACCTCGCTTCCGTTGCGCACCCGCAATCCAACGGGCAATTTGAAAGGGCAAACGGCCTAGTGCTAGACGACATCAAGCCACGCCTCATCGAGCCCTTGTAGCGGTCACCCGGATGCTGGATCGAAGAACTTCTGGCTATGCTGTGGAGCCACCGCACCATGCCGAATAGGTCAACCGGCTTCACCCTTTTCTTCCTCGTCTACGACTCGAAAGCCGTCCTCTTCGCGGACATCGAGTTCGACTCACCGTGCAAGCTCCTCTACGATGAAAAGGCCAACGAGATGGAAGCCTGCGAGATGGTGTTGTCTAGATCGGCCCTGTACCAGCAGCGCTTACACCACTACCATTCGATTCGGATCTGCCCTGTGGCATTCTGCGAGGGCGACTTGGTTCTCCGGCGGGTGCAAGACACGAAGGGCACGCACAAGCTATCACCACCCTGGGAGGGTCCCTTCATCATCAGTCGGGCGCTGCCCAACGAATCCTACTACCTCATCGATGCGCAACAGCCGCACAAGAACAAGATGGACAAGTCGGATGAGGAGACAGAGCGCCCCTAGAACGCGGCCCTGCTCCGCCCGTTTTACACCTAGTCACCAGACAGTGTCTGTATCCCACAAACCCTATGAATGAAAATGCAGACCCCTGCGAGATGCTCGGGGGCTCCTTGCTAGAAATTGGTGTGTACTTGTTTCCGGTTTAGTTTTCTGGCTCCAGCAACCCCTACCCGGGGCTCGCCGGCTGGCCCGACCTGCTGAATCAACAAAAGGCTGAGTAGTGTGCGACGGTGTCAGAGGCCCACTCTTCGTCTCAGCTACAGACGGCAACCCGGCTGTCCGGCTAGCAAGAGCAAAAGCCCGAGGCATCCCACATGAAATACAGGGAGGAGATGCGACAGATTGGGCGTCCCGGCCTCGCAACTAGTTTGAGACGATCTGGCTACTAAACCATCAATACCGTGCGCAATGTACTGTCAGGTCCCTTCCATTCTGGCTGCAGACCGCAACCCGACTGCCCGGCAAGGACGCAGCGGAAATAGCAGAGCACACGGGAAAATGACTAAGTGTCCATAGAAGCACAAGCTGGGTTTTTAAAAAAAATCCTCCTTCCGTCTAAAGTTTAACCGACTAACCTATTAGCGGGTGGGAATATATACGTGTTTGTTTTGTACGACTACATCGTGTCGGAATTTAGGAAGAAGGAAGATTCGAAGTCCTTGCCTTCATCAAGCGCTCCGAATCTCGGGGGCTACACCCACTGGGTGCGCTCGCGCGCCCCCAGTGGAATCTTAGCTTCCGATCGGCTAAAGGAGTTAGGCGAATATTTGGAGCCCAGTCTAGGGCAAGGGAAAAATGTAAAGAAGAAGATTCGAAGCACCTGGCTACGCTAGCTACTCTGACTCTCGGGGGCTACACCCAGTGGGTGCGCTGACATGCCCCCACTGGAATGAAAGTTCCCTTGGCTGCAGGCGTCCAGCCAGCGAAAGTAACCGGCCAAGAGGTATCTAGCCGGATGAAACTAAGTACTTGAGGAAAGAAAGAAGATTTGAAGCACCAGGCTACACCAGCTACTCTGAATCTCGGGGGCTACAGCCAGTGGGTGCGCTGGTGCGCCCCCACTAGAGTGGGAGTTCCCCCGGCTAAAGGTGTTCAGCCTAGTGAAGTTAGCCGGATAAATTCAATCGGTGAAATATCAAAACTTTGAAGCCCATGAAAATCACAAGTCGGAAGCAAGCCAAAATAGTTTAGACTGTATATAAAAAGAGACGGAGACAAAGCTCCCATGAGTTCACCCGGCGTCGGAGACAACTGGTACAGATAATAAGGTTAGAACAAGACAAAGTGACAAATACACCTGGCATCTCGGGGATCATAGCTAGGCAGCAGGGCCTTTGCCGTGCGGAGGATCCTGGCTGGTGGCAGTCTCGGGAGGAGGAGGCGTGTTGGAGGATCCGGCTCGGACGTCCCCACCGGTTGCCTGCGATGAGGCTTCCGCATACGGAGTACCAGAGAACTCTGAGTCGGTGAGAACCTCGTCGATGTCCGCATAGTCAACAATCTCGATGGCGGAGGCCCGGAGCTCCGGATGGGCCTGGCGGATGGCGGCGAGGTCGGCATCAGCATGGAAACCCCCATCAATCTTCTCGACGCGAGCGTCCTTGTACCAGGAAAGCATCAGGGCCAGGGCCATCTCCGCCCCGGCTCGTGCCGCCAGATCCCTCAGGCGGTCGACGGTAGCCGGCACCTCTGCCACCTTGGCCGCCAGTTGCACCATCGTCTCCGGAACCGGAGAATCCGGCCACAAGATTGCGAAGATGGCCTGCGCTGCCTTGTGAAGCTTGGCAGCCTCCTCGCTAAGAAGGACGACCAACTCCTGGGCCGTCGGCTGCTCCCCCAGCCAGTTTTCCTGCAGCCGGTTATACGCCAACAGGTCTACGCCGGGATAAAAAGCTGTCGGAAAAGAGGAATGTCAGATCTGGCTACTGGATCCAGAAAGACGAAGGGAGTCGGAGAATAACTTACCCTTCACCGTGTGCCCGACCTGTATCAGCTCCTCCACCAGGGCCTTCTCCCGGACCATCAGCCATTTGACTTCCTTCTATTGGTCCTTGTTCTGGGCCTCAAGAAGGTCAAAGGCTTAGGCCCGACTGGCGAGGGTGGCGTCACGCTCCTTGATGGTGTCCTCCTGGACGTGCACCCGGGCGTGCCATTCCTTATTCTATAGCCGAAGCGTAGAATAGGACTTTCTCAGCCGGTCGTTAACCTTCTTCAGGAGATCGATCTCCCACTGAACGCACACCATAATGGCTGCAAAAAGCCGACTATCAGTAAAAAAACAAAGAAAAGGAAAGACCAAAGTATTCGGCTGAGGGGACTTACTCTGCGAGGTCTCGTTAGCAGCCGCAAGCTTCTTCTCTAGGGTCCGGTTACCGCTGGCTGCGGCCTCGAGCAGGCGGATCTCCTTCACCGCAAGCTCGAGGGTAGCGGCAAGGTCCGCCAACGAAGCGGCGGAGGAGGCGTCGTTGTCGATGGCGTTAGCAACCAGCAATTCCTTCGCCTCAGCCACCGGCGTCTGCCACTCCTCCCCTAGCTCGTCCTCGGAGTTTTCGTCGCCGACAACCACAAGCTCCTTACTGGTGCAGGGGAACTACCTCCACTTTGTGAGGTGGTCACAACCGTTTCCGGCTGCACCACCGTGGTCGGCGGAGCGTCCCCCACTCCAGCTATGGCAGCCGGATCGGCTTGAGGCGGTCGCGGAGGCGGTGCCCGGGAAGAAGGAGGAGGAGCGAAGGTAGATGCGGGTGGCACGGTGTCCGGCGCACGGGGCGGCGAGCCAGTGGGCCGCCGCGCCAGGCTCGCAGCACTGAAGGAAACCAGCGTGCTAGGCAACAGAAGGCAGAAAAGAAGCAAAAAGCAAGTAAGCCAAAGACAGAAAAGGAGAGCACAAACAACAAAAGAAAGGCAAAAAGATCCATCGAGTAAGCTTACCCCGACACCACGGGGGGTAACCCCTTCTTGCGACCGAGGCGGCTCGGTGGAAGGGTGCTGGTCCGACTCCTCTTGGGGGCCGGCCCCTCCACGGCGGGCCGGCGGGCCCCGCCCCTCCTCCGCTGGACCGGCTGGAGCCACACCTGCTGGCGCCAGACCGGCTAGAGCCGCTCCTGCCGGCGCTGGACCGGCTGGAATCACTATCTGTCGTGCGGCGCCGAGTCAGCTCAGGAACCGGCATTGCCTCCTCCTCCGCGTCAACCTCCACATGCGGGTTGGCGGCCGACTCATCATTCCGGTTGGGGAAGACGTCACCGTCCCCATCCGACTCCTCACGGAACCGGCGAGCGCGTGGCTCGGGCAGGTCGGGCGTGAAGTTCTGGAGGGGGGTCTCGCCCTCCTCTCGGAGGATGCAAGGGAAGATCTGTCAGAAAAAAAGAAGCAAGGATATTATCCAGACGGCAAAAGTCACAAGAAAGAAAATCCGGTTGGTGAGACTTACCCGGGGGCGCGGTTGTGGTGGCTGTAAGGGACCAGCCCGAACTTCCAGCCTTCCGGCAGCCGCTCCTGCGTGATTGTCCACACTCACTCCTTCAGGTTATGGTATCGGGGCTCACGGCGGGACAGCCGGGACGGGTCCAGCCGGCCGGAGTAGAAGCACATCTTGTGCGCCCGCAGCTATAGCGACATCATCAGCTTGGACATCCAGCGGAGGGTTTTGTCCAGGCTGGTCAGACCAGCGGTGACGAGGGCATGCATGCGCTGCAGCATCGCGTCCGACTCAGTATTCTCGCCGTAGATCTTCAGATCCCACTGCTGCCGGCTAGATTCCACGTCCTGGAGAGCCGCCAGGTTGATCTGGTGCTCGGCGGTGAGGTTGTAGACGTAGAAGTACGACTGTTGCCATAGTCGTACTATGTCCTGCAGCCGGAACTTAGGGTAGCTGGTCCGCATGCGGGAGGCTGGAGGCGCCGCCGCACATCACCAGGGGCCCCTTGGTGAACTGAACCTTCGGCCGGACTCGGAAGAGCCGACAAAAGAACCTGAGATCCGGCTGGATCCCGAGATAGCTCTGGCAGAAGGCCACGAAGTGCGCCAGCGTCCCGATGGCATTGGCGCCTAGGTGGTGGAGGTGGAGGTCGAAGAAAACAAGAAACGTTAGGAAGAAAGGATGCACCGGCAGTGCGAAGCCGCGAGCAAGATGCGAAAGTAAGATCACCCACTCCCCCTCCGCCGGTTTCGGTGACTCCTCCCCCACCGGCGCGAGCCACACCCCCACCCCCACCTTCGTCTCCGGCGGTAGCACGCGGGTGGCATAGTACTTGTCGATGTGCTCCTCCGTCATCAAGGATCCACACCAGTTTCCACGTTCTGCTGCCATCGCTGGCGCGCTGGGAGGCGCTCTAGTGGAGGAGTGGCGGTGGCCCGTACCGCCGATGATGCTAAACTGGTGGCGCGGCAGACTACAGTAGGAGCAGCAAGCAAGGCGACACGAGGAAGGCAAGGGCACAGGAGAAGAATGGGGAAGCAGCGAACGGAGGGACGAACCGCTCTCCCCGGGCGGCCCTTTAAAGACCTAGAAGTGGAACCATCCGTAGTGCCACGTGGTACCCGCCTAGGCGCACCCTACTCCCCACACCGAGCAGGATCCTTTGCGCAGGCACGAGACGTGCAGACGATCCTGGAGCAGAAACCAAAGAGGCAGACGATAGTTCCCGAGGCGACGTGCGACAAGACGTTATGCTGCCCGCCGCTGAGTAATGATGGCGTGTGCGCGCATGGCCGACGTCAACACTGACGTCATGGGTAGCGCAACCGCTAGGCGTAGCCGGCCAGAAAATTCAAAATGGAAGAGGAGCGTGCACACATTTCACCTAAGGGCGAAATCTACACGCGCTCGGGGGCTAGTGTCAAGGGGATGACCTTCGGATACCCTAACCAGACAAGAATCATGGCAGTCGGATTGTATCTGGCTGGCTGGGCGTAGCCGGCCAGGAGCAAGTCAAGCCGGCTACCTCATGGTAACCGGAACAAAGAGGAGCAACAAGGCACGGGACCGGCTACATCAGCGTAGCCGGAACCAATCAAGAGGATAGAGCGACGTGCGGCACAGTGCACGGTACGCCCTGGTATGATGACAAGACTCGCAACTACCCGGCCATACCGAAGACATTGTGGGGTGACATGGGAACAGTGGCCAGACGCTGACGACGGGCTCGCATGGCGTTCACTATATCCACGATTACCATACCGCTTGTACTCTGATGAGACGTAAGTGTGCCGAGTACTGTAGATGACCAGCCGGCTGGGACTCGCCTGTGGGGCCCGCCAATCAGACTGGTCAGTGAGACCATTGCCTCTCTGCCTATATAAGGAGAGGCAAGGTTCTAGTAGAAAGGGTTGGTCTCAGTGCATTTAAGGCAGTAGCTAGAGAATACAACTCGAGGAGCGATTGTAGCCCGTATACCACTCATAGTCAGATCAGCAGGAGTAGGAGCTTTACCTCATCACGAGGGCTTCGAACCTGGGTACTTCCTGTGTCTAGCTACACTTTCTTGTATCCAATCCTGCCTTTCGACGCCATCGATAGCTC
Source organism: Avena eriantha (assembly GCA_910589775.1). Lineage (NCBI taxonomy): Eukaryota > Viridiplantae > Streptophyta > Magnoliopsida > Poales > Poaceae > Avena > Avena eriantha. The sequence goes on along the minus strand of OU342745.1, from coordinate 73,093,666 downwards.
CCCTCCTTGTCCCCACACCTCTATCTAACCTACTTAGGTACTGTCATTCCCAATACAACGACACCAGCTGACCCACTTTGTAAGGCCCAAATCCAAACAGTAAACCCTAGAACTCACCTTGTAAGCTACCTCCTCAACCTGTATATAAAGGGGGTAGCGCTAGGGTTCTAGGTAAGGAGAAAATAGATAGAATAAGAAGGACTTAGACAATTCCAAGAAAGAAGTAGCTAAGGAAACAGCTCAAGGAGCACCTGTATTGGGCATTCGCCCCCTTTGATAGTAGATCCTTGCAGGAGTAGGAGTTTTACCTCACCAAGAGGGCTCCGAACCTGGGTACATTCCTGTGTTTGCAAACCTGTTGCGAGTAGCCACCGATAGCATCCTAATTGTCCCCTTCAAGCCATCCCCGATGGTACTGCCGTGTTCCACACCACGACATCCATCTTCTTCTGAGGCCACCACTCCTCTATCTAAGGATAAGGCTCATGCCGGATCTAGGGAAGATGAAGTGGTGGGTGAGAAACATAATGGTTCCGTTTCCAAGAGGGGAAGTGGTAAGGAGGATTATAATGAGGTCCCTCACCTATATTCTCCCGACCCACCTATCCCTCATCCACATATAAATAATAGGGGTGATCCACCCAAGCTTATTGCATCTTCTTTTAATAAATGGAAATTCCTAATGAAATCTCATGTATGCAGTTCTTCGATTGAGCTTTGGAGGATTATCGAAGATGGTCTTCATATTGGAGACCCCACCAGCTTGACTAGAAGAGAAGTTGTGGATAGTTAACTAAATGCAATGGCTCTTCTTTAGCTCGGAGTGGGTCCCAAGAGCATGCCCCACATTGAGCACTTCAACACCCCCAAAGAAGCTTGGGATGCTCTCACCGACCTATTCATTGGAAATGAAAGCATGAGAAGGAATAAGTACGATGGTCTTAGTAATGAAGCTGAAGGATTCTACATGTTGGATGTTGAGGACCATGAAGACATGTATAGAAGGCTCAAGAGCATTGCAACAACATTTAGAAAGCATGGAGCCACTCACATTGACGATGCTTGGATCAAAAGGAAATATGTGAGTAATCTCATGCCATTTGAGCCAATGGACTTGAAGAGTTTGCAAGGTAGACACAACTACCACCAAATTACTTCCAATGAAGTCATGCAACAAATTCCAGCCTTCAAAGTTGTCGCCAAGAATGCCGAAGATGCTCGTGCTCGAGCAATTGGAATGCAAAAGGGAGTAAATGTTTCTCTAAAGTCCAATGTTGTTGAACAAGATGAGGATGATAGAGCATATGATGTTGTCTGCATGGGCTGTCCCGAGGAGGTCAAGCATGCTCATGGTGAGTACATGGCCTTCTATGCAAGGAACTTTTGGAAGGACCCAGCCAGGGCGAAGTCTAAACTTGAGCGCAAGAATGGGTCAAATGGGCGAAGAGAGAATGGTCCAAAACAGATAACATGCTAGAATTGTGGGGACCGATTGCACTTTGTGGCTTGAGTGTCCATATCAAAGTAGAGAAGACAATGGGGGAAGGCTCATCCTCAAAGAAAAGTCCAAGGCACCTCTAAAGAAGCCATTTATCAAGAAGAATGGCCCTTACAAGAAGCAATCCAAAATTGTCTTGGTGGCACAAGAAGAATATTCTTCTACAAGAAAGACAAAGAGGATGAAGATAGTTCTCGAGAGGTGGCTACTATAGCCACCACATCTACCCCTACATCACTCTTCGACTCTCCAAATGAAAATTTCATCAACAATAACATCACTTGCCTTATGGATGATCATACTAGTCTTAAGATAATAGAAGTTATTGCTTTGGTCAATTTTTTCACTAACTTGCAAGGTGAGCACAAACTTCATGTTTATGCTCTTATGAGTCAACTTGCTCATTCCGAAGAACTTCTCGAAGAGAAGGGTAGAATTAAAAGAGAACATGCCTTGGAGATAGGCTCTTTGAATAATGCCTTAGAGGAAGAAGATGAAGCTCGAGTTTCTTTGGAGGAGAAACTTGAGTCAATTGAGGAGTCACATGAAGAGGTTGTTGCCCAGCTCATAAAAGAACGTGACAATGCTCTTGCTAAGGTAAAGAAACTTAAGAAGGAGAAGATTGATTTTGGGGCTGCTCATGCTAGACTATCAGACAAGTTTGAGAAACTTGACATTGCCCACAAGGCATCGGAAGTGAACATTCTACTCTAAATGAGTCCCGTGATCAGCTCCAGACTCAATTGGACAAGTATGATATGCCCAGCCACTCCATCGTGTGGACATGAAGATATTGTTGAAGAAAATGCAAGGCTAAAAGAAGAACTTGTAAAGGGATCTCAACATAAAGATAAAGAAGTCCTAGATGAGGTGCTTAGCAAGCAAATGACAAACAATGGAAAAGAAGGTCTTGGTTATGTTCCCAAGACAAAGAAGAAGAATAAGAAGAAGAATAAGAAGAGCAAAACTACTCAACCAAAGACAAGCACCACCACTAACGTCAAGAATAACTATGTTGGTTTTGCAGGGGCTAATAATCCTAATTATGAATTATTTTGTGATAATTATGGTGATGTCTATGCTAGCTATGTAGGTCCATTTGATAGTTACATATCTTGGTCTATTTGGGTTCCCAAGACCCTTGTCACTAACATGAGAGGACCCATTGAAAAATGGGTACCTAAAACCAAGAAGTAACTTTCTTGTAGGGCTATGCTTCCAGTGGGTCCAAATGGGTGTTGGATAGCGGGTGCACTAGTCATATGACCGGAAGCAAGGAGATCATCTCACAGATGCAGCCAAACCATGATCCCATAACCGTCTCCTATGGTGACAAGTCAAAATCTAAGGTATTGGGTCTTGGCAAAGTTGTGGTTGCTCACGATATCTCTCTCGTGGACGTCATGCTTGTTGAGACCCTCATTTACAATTTACTTTCAGTTCGTTCCATTGGTAAGATGGGCTTTGCAGTTTTCATTGATGGTGATTTAGTGGTACTCTTGTGGAGCAAGTCTCTAAAGCTTGCTTTCTTGGGATATGTTGAAAATAATCTGTATGTGGTGGACTTCTCGGGGAAAACCACTACAGGTCCGATGTGTCTCTTTGGAAAGGCCGACGCGGGTTGGCTATGGCATCACCGACTAGCCCACGTCAATATGAGAACTTTGCAAAGTATTCACAAGGGTGGCCACATCCTTTGACTAAAAGTAAATGTTTCCTTTGCCAAAGATCATGTCTGCAGGGCTTGTGTTGAAGGAAAAATGCATGAATCTCCCCATCGACGGAAGACCATTATTTCATCAACAAGGATTTTGGAGCTCCTTCATGTGGATCTCTTTGGTCCTCAATCACATGAAAGCCTCGGTGGGAAGAAATATTGCCTCGTAATTGTTGATGATTATTCAAGATATACATGGGTCTATTTCTTCAAGTTTAATAGCGAGACACAACAAAGAGGTTCAACGTCAACACAATCTCCCAATTTTGGCAATTAGAAGCGATAACGGCTCCGAGTTAAGGAACTACACTCTGAATGAATTCCTAAGTGAAGAGGGGATAATACACCAATATTCCGCTACGTACACCCCTCAACAAAATGGTGTAGCCGAGAGGAAGAATCGGACTTTAAATGATATGTCAAGATCAATGTTAGCTGAGTTCAAGTCACCATATAATTTCTGGGCTGAAGCAATTTCTACCACATGCCACTCATCCAACCGGCTCTACCTCCGCAAAATCTTGGACAAGACTCCTTATAAAATATTTACCGGTAACAAGCCAAACATCTCCTACTTCCGGGTATATGGTTGTAAGTGTGTATGTCTCATTAAAGGAGTTCATTTATCTAAATTCGAGTATAAGGCTTTAGAAGGCATTTTTGTTGGTTATGGTGCCGAATCCCACACTTATAGAGTCTACAATAAGCTCTTCGGAACTGTTGTAGAATCTTGTAGGGTGGTGTTCGAGGAAAATGATGGCTCTCGTGCGGGGCAAGTTGATGTTTGTGATGCATATGTTGAAATACCCCAAGATGCCATAAGAAGAATGGGCGTGGGATTTTTCCGCCCCATTGAGGAACCCCTTGTGGCGGATCAGGAAGGACAATGCTCTACTCAAGTAGAGCCCTCATCGACACAAGCTCAACATGCTCCAACTATTGGGAAAACCTCTACACCATTCCCACGAACAGCTAAAGATGATCAAGCCTCTACGCTAGAAATCTCCAAACCGGATTATCCGGTGGACACTGGATTATCCGGCCAACCCTCCTCAACTGGCAGAAGTGATCACAATATCAAAAAACCTGCTACAAGTCCCAGGCCAGATTTTCTGACTGACCCCGGATTATCCAGACCCTCTCTAGTTCGTGCTAGAACCATTCAAGACTGTGAAGGTGCTTCAAGCTCTCCCAGGACGGATTATCCGGCCCCATCCTCGGCCAGATTATCTGGCCCTGAATATCCTGAACAGCAGCAGCCTCCGGTTATGGTTGTGGATCAACATCAAGGGCAAGACTAAATCATCTCCTATTCCTGCTGATCAAGCTGGAGATCAAGGCCAAGCTAATGATTCCAACGAAGACTCAAATGATGAAGTTATTCCTCCAAGAGACAACAAATTGGTCGAACTTCGTCGCAAAGCTCGTGTAGATAGGAATCTTGAATTAATGGGTCACACTCTTGACAAAGTTGTAGGTGAACTCCGATGAAGGGTGTGCACAAGAAGGGAGCTAACAAGCTTTGGTGAGCACCAAGCTCACATCTCCATGGTGGAACCCAAGAAAGTGTTTGAAGCTGTTGAAGATCCGGACTGGGTTGTTGCTATGCATGAAGAGTTGAATAACTTTGAACGCAACAAGGTTTGGAAATTAGTAGACAAGCCCAAGAAGTGCCGCAATGTTATCGGCACACAGTGGATCTTTAAAAATAAGCAAGATGAAAATGGCATTGTTGTAAGGAACAAGGCAAGACTCGTGGCACAAGGCTATTCCCAAGTTGACGACATTGACTTCGACGAGACTTATGCTCCAGTGGCTCGTCTTGAGTCCATCCGTATCCTTCTTGCTTATGATGCTCATAATAATTTAAAATTACAGGAAATGGATGTTAAGAGTGATTTTCTTAATGGTCCTCTACATGAGTTGGTATATGTAAAGCAACCCTCGGGATTTGAGGATCCTAACATTCCGAACCATGTCTACAGACTCGATAAGGCACTCTATGGCCTTAAACAAGCCCCACGTGCGTGGTATGAGCACCTTAAAGAGATTTTGCTAGACCATGGCTTCAAAGTTGGAAAAATCGATCCCACTCTTTTTACTAAGAAGGTTAAGGGGGAGCTCTTCGGATGCCAACTATATGTTGACGGCATTATCTTTGGCTCTACTAATAAATCTTTTAATGATGAATTTTCAAAGCTTATGACTCACAGGTTTGAGATGTCTATGATGGGTGAGTTACGGTTCTTTCTTGGATTTGACATCAAACAACTTAGAGAAGGAACCTTCATAGATCAAGCAAAATACATTCAAGACATTCTCAAGAGATTCAAGATGATGGATCTTAATGGCGTCGCGACCCGGATGCAAACTAAATGTCATCTCGAACTCAATCCTCACGGTAAAGATGTGGACCAAAAGGTATACCGGTTCATTGATCGGCTCTCTTCTCTACCTCTGCGCATCTAGACTCTATATTGTGTTGAGTGTAGGTGTGTGTGCAAGGTATCAAGTAGCTCCTAAAGAAAGCCACTTAGTGGCGGTCAAGAGGTTATTCCGATATTCGGTTCATTCCCCTAATTTTGGTCTATGGTATCCCAAGGCACCCAATTTCTCTCTATGTGGTTATATTGATTCAGACTAGGCTGGTGATAAGGATGATAGGAAACAACCACTAGAGCTTATCAATTCTTGGGAAGGTCTTTAGTACGTTGGTGTTATAAAAAGAAGAATTGTATATCTCTCCACCGCCAAGGCTGAATATGTGGCTGCTGCTAGTGCATGTACTCAATTATCATGGATGAGGCAAACTTTAAAGGAATACGGTGCCAATTGTGACAAAGTGCCTCTTTTATGCGATAATGAAAGTGCAATCAGAATTGCGTACAATCCAGTGCAGCACACAAGGACGAAGCATATTGAGATTCGGAATCATTTTATTCGGGACCATGTAGCTGGAGGTGATATTGATCTATCTTTTGTGAGCACGAAGAACCAACATGTTGATATTTTCACGAAGCCACTTGATGTAGCAAGGTTTTGTTACTTATGGAATGAGCTAAATATCATTGATTCAAGGAGATTGTCTTGATTATCCATGCACTCACTCTTACATGTCATCCTTATTTGGTCTAGGTGTGGGCATGGATATAGGGGAGTGTGGTCCTAATTAATTGGGCTAACCCTCCCCCCATAATGCCGAAAGCAAGTCGAATCATTTATGTTAACATCTTGTGACATCTGAGCTTATTGATGAGTATTGGTCATGAACCCAAGATATATCTTCGCGGTGTCATACCGTGCACTCCAACAAGGTGGCCTCGGCCACCGCCCTCTTCCATGAGAAGAGTTGGATTTATGTGGATCTTTTTGGTTGTTTTTGCTCATCTCGTGTTCTTATGGAAATCACACAAAATTTTGGGTTTTAGTTGATTTGATTCTTGCAATCTTGAGTGTGTAGTACCATCTCAGTTTGGTTGTCTAATCCCAAGCCTCTCTCCATCCCTAAGCCATCTCTTTTAGCACATAAGTCCATTGTTCACACTTGTGGGGGTTTTGTTTGGGGACGCGTGGGCCTGAACCTGTGTATAACAGGAATTTAGATTTTAGGCCGGATAATCTGGCCCAAGTGTAGGCCGGATAAATGGCCCTGGTGGCTGTAGTCTATTAAGGACTGGGCGTTAGGGGGAATGCCTCACAATGAGCAGCTCCTCTCCCCCGACCCCCTCCATCTCCCCAGCCGCCGCCTACCACCCCTACCCTCCCCTAAGCCTTCCCGGCTGCCGGATTCTTCGGGCCTCCCCTGGATCTTCTTCCCCGCACCTCCGGGTACCTTCTCCTCCGCATTCTTCCTTCAATGAGTGAGGGTAACTCCCTCTCTCCCTATCTTTTGATTTTATGTGTCATTTGTTGGTTGAACGTGGACTAGAAGGTTGTTTTTCGTGTGGATATTGTAGTCTTAAAGTACCTAAGTCCGATCTACATTTGTATAATCCATCTAGGCGAATCTGAGAAATTTTGCCAGGGCCGGATTATCTGACCCTGGCCAGGCCGGATAATCTGGCCTGACAGAGTCAAAACTACTTCAGATTCTTATGGATTTTGTGCATTATGTATGTTTGTACTATGGACTATTTGTCTACTATTTCTATGTTCTCTCCCGGTCTTGTGTGTGTGCTTATCCCCATGATATCCATCTTATTCATTTCATAGGTGGTTCTAGTGCTCCCAAGACCTACAAGCACCGTTCTCGTGGCCTCTATTTTCAGGAAGACGGTGAGGGTGGTATCATGGACGAGGTTGAACTGAGGAGAAGGAAGAAAGAGTGTGACCACATGGCTGAACAGGCAAAGTGGGATAGGACCAGGAAGGGTGTGTCCAAGAAAAAGGGCAAGGAGCCAAATATTAACTATAAGAAGATGTATGCTGTTACTTACTCTTCTATTCTCCATTGTGATCTGTTTGCTGAATCAGCACAAGATACTGAGCTTGGTGACTGCCACTTTTGGTTTGCTGACCAAAAGTCTATTCATGAAGATTTTTCTGATCAGCAGAAGATTCGTCCTATGCATCCCCTAATTATTCCCGAGGCCATGGAAAAACCTCAACTTGTTGATGCTATGTATGTGACTGAGAGGATGGGATTGCACTATCTCATGGATCTTCAAAGTTCCTATGACTCTGAGATAGTGAAGCAATTCTTCTCCACTTTGGTAATTTGTGGTGATGACCACCACACCATGAAGTGGATGACTCGTGACATGCCAAGGCAAGCTGATTTTTGGGTTTTTGCTGGGGTGCTTGGATATTCCTTCCGCAACAAGGATCGTGCTAGTGGCCATCGTATCATCACCCAGCTCAAGCCCAATAAAGATGTTGTCCTCTCTCCTTGCACTTTTGACAATGGTATTGCTGGTTCCTTTGCTGGTCTTTCTCCTCTTTATGCTAGGTTGGTGGGCCTCTTCCATGACTCTATTACCCCAAGTGGAGGGAACAATGACAGTATTTGTGGTCACCTAGTTTAGCTTCTAGCCTTTTCTCACGAGGTGGCATCTAGTGAAGATGCGTCTGTTAATTACAAGCTGGATGCGATGGACTTTATATATCATGAGTTGACTGATGCAATGTTCAATAGGCTCTCCATCCCGTATGCCCCCTACATTATGATGCTGATCAAGCACCTGCTTCCCACTAGAGAGTTTCACATTGATGTTGAGCACAAGGCGAAGAAGATTTACAACAAGGTTAGAAAGACCTCACATCTGTCTTCTGCTTCTAAGGGATTCATGAGGGATGCCCGTGCCAGTGCTCGTAGGCCCCCAGTGCCTCCTATTGCTTGCGAGATCAAGCAGCTGAATTTGTTCTAGTGGAACATTCTTTGCATGGGGGTGGACACTCGCAACGGGAAGTATGAGGCGCACAAGCAGTGCCATGAGATGGCCCATACTCAGCAGCTCATTCTTCACCATGTGTCCACCTACTCCTACTACTCCCACACCATATGCTCGGTGGAATTCTTCATCTAGGCTCAACTATGGAGAGTTTGAGCGTCACCTATTTCCTTCCGCAGCCACTACTTATGACGAGGAGGAAGACACCGAGGAGCTTGAGGATGAGGACGAGGATGGGGACGAGGACGAGAATGAGGACTACGAGTGATCCCTTGGGGCGGTAGCATTGCTCTTCTTCCTTTTTGGCGTTTCGATGCCAAAGGGGGAGAAGTAGTTCTATTAGGTCTTCGTGGATTTGCATGGGTTGGGCGCAAGCATTAGCACTTTTCGGTCATTTTCTCGCTTGTGCCCATTTAGCGTTGAACTTCTATTTGTGATTTGCTTTGTATGAGACTATGTGTATGTGTGGCTCTGGATTTATCTCCTGCATTATCCTTATGGTTTCATCTACCATATTGGCCATATTGGATATCTATCTCAAGGAAGGCGTTCATAATGGCTATCATTGGGTATTCTTATACTATATCGAGGACGCCTCTCTCTCTCATGGTGTTATGAATATTTTTCCTATGTTCCAATGAAATAGACTTGTACCTACTTGTGTGCATTTGTATTCAAATGCAAATTTTTATTATGCACACATTGAGGGGGAGTCCTTTTCTATTGTTAAAATGTTGTTATTAGAGCTATCTTGCAAATCCTAGTATTGTCAGCTAACACCAAAAAGGAGGATACTGAAAGAACATTTCATGGTTCCCTGTGTTTTGTGTGTTAGATAACAATACTGTGGAGTTTCTCATGTGTGCTATGTGATGCAGGGTAGTGTTTTTGGTGTTTGGGGGCCGGATTATCCGCCCCCATCAAGGGCTGGATAATCCATCCTGACCATCTTGGCCAGGGCTGGTCACGTGTGACCTTATGTCTAGCGGCGGATTTCCCCCTGGCCAATCCGCAACTAGGGCAGATTTTTCCCCAGCCGGATAATCCGACCTTCCTCTAGGGCCGGATAATCCGGCCCCAAGGAAAATAATAACACCCTAGTTTCAGTTAATAGTAATTAGGGCTTTGATTGTGCATTCATGAGCATCATATTTTAAAAATGCATGCAAACAAAATAATGCAAAACCCTAAACCCTAATCCCCCTCTCCTTCTGAAATGCATTAAAAAGGTTTTGTATTTTGAAAAGTGCCAAAATTATGGAGCCCAAACAGACTAAGAGGGCCCCACAATATTTTACTAGCTTTATAAAAGCTTCTAGTATTTTTGAAATACCCAAAACAGATTTCAAATGAAAATTACAAAGAGAGAAATCAAAACAGAAATAGAAAAGGAAAAAGGTTCTTTTGGAAAAAAATAAACCAGAGAAATCCCGCGGCTCACCTTTGGCCCAAGTGCAGCCTAGCCTAGCCCGCGCACCCCTTCGGTCCCCTGCCCTTCGTCGTCTTCGCTGCCGACGACGGAGCAGAAGCAGCTTCGTGCCCTCCCCGACGCCGTCGATCACCACCAGCCGCGCTGCGATTCCCGCCGCCGCCTGGAGCGAGGATAAGAGCCGGCGTGCATGTCTCTCTCACCCCTAACGTTTATCCCTCTCCCAGATGACCTCCCTCTCCCAGTCTTCCCCTCCAAAGCCAAACCCTAGCTTCAGAGCTCTCCGTTGCCCCATCGTCCCTTGCCTCCCCGAGCCTCTTTGAGTTTGCGGTCGTGTCCGCCTCGTCGAGTTCTTCTTCCTCGCCAATGGAATTGGCCACGGGCGCTCGAAATCAAGCTCGCCGTCCTCGACATCCCCAACTCCGGCTGCCATGTTCATTGACGATTCCGGCCACCTCTGCCCTCGAGCTTCCTCTCCGACCGCTTATTTACAGCCACAGTGAGCTAGCGGTCCTGAACGACCCCTTCTTCCCATTCCTCTTGCTCCAGCCTGCTCCCGCCTTGCGCACCGCCGTTAACGTTGCTGCTCCGGCGACCATATAGCGGCGGTGCAACCGCTATAGGGTTCTCCATGCCGCGCTGCATCTAGCCCGCCTACTTGCGTGACCCAATCCGCCGCCTAACGCCGTCCCCACCACCAATCTGAGGCCACCGTCGTGCTGGTATCACGCTGACATCAGCATGACGTCAGTGAGTGTGGGTCAGCCTTGGTCAAACCAGCCACTGACCCCACCTGCCCGTGTGGCAGCTGAGGTGGCCTTGGGCCCCTCTGTTGGCCACCGTGGCTAGAAATAGCCTTAGTGTAAAAAGTGTTCCATTTTGGTTTAATAATTTCAGAAAAGGATAAATATTAGAAATTCAATAACTATTTAATTATAAGTCAGAAAAATGTGTATAATAAATCAAAATATTCAGAAAAAATGAGATCTATCTGTTTAAACTATAATCATCCATTGTTAAGAAACTTAAATGACAAATTTAATTAAATAACTAAACCAACCCCTCACAGGTGTTCTAGGGTTCCCCTGTCCTAGGATTTGTACCCTTCGGAGCCTGTTTAAAATGATAAATCATGCCCTAGGGTTTCATTTAAGACCTATTTAACTTGTCATATCATCATCCTTGCTTGAGCATTGCATCGATGCCTGTGTTGATTGTTGTTCTTCCTTTCTTTCCGGTGTTTGCTTCTTCCCGGTAGAATACGATATTGACTCCGAGATCGAAGACCGAGATCAACACCATCGAAGACCGATGAACAATATTTGACCAACTGTAATCAAGTCAAGTACAAGGCTCCCTAAAGATCTATATCTGGGTATCAACAAACAAGGCAAGCATAGCCCCACCGTTCTACAATCCTATGATATCGAAACCATTTCAATTCTTGCCATGATGCATACGATTCTACTGTGGTATTTTATTGATAGATAGAGTATCCTATCTGTTGCATTACTCCCTTTGAGCTTATATTACCTGATCCACTGCTCCTAGCATAACTAGGTTTGGCTTGTGCGCACTGCTAGAGCTTTTATTTGTGTCTTGCTTAGCCATGCTTAGCTATCAGTGCCGGTTCATCCAGAACATGTACCAAATGCAGAGAATCTAGTATGATAGGAGAACGATGTATATTGATAAGGTAAGATCAGTGGTAAAGGTTAAACATGCTAAGGCTTGTATGGGAGGCCACGGTGGGATGTGGTTTTTGTAGTCCCATGCTCGCCACCAATAGGACCCGAGTTCCAGCGTCTTGAACTAAGACGAGTGTACAACCACGCGGGGCCTAGAAAACCTCACGAGTAACATAGTTCAGGCTTTCCATTTGGCATACGCATTGAAAATGTTTTTGAAAGAGGAGGTGTAGGAGGTGCATTCATACAGGTAGGTAAGCGTGGCCGAGATTGGGGAGGCGGTTCCTATTGGTAAACTAACCTCGCCCACATCTCTAGGGACCGGCTTCGGGATTTGACCCGTTACGGCGGAACCATCCTTAGATCGTGACTCATGGTCTCAGCGAAAGTAAGGTAAAGGTCATGTCCAACCACCCTCTGCCGGCCTTCCAAGGAAGAGGGTTAATAGCTTGGCATTAAGAGTAGGTTCGTACGTGTGGGTAAAGTTGTACACCCCTATAGGGCTAAATCTTCTCGAAAATCCGTGTCCACGGTTATGGACGAGTTGGGAACGGACGTGAAGATCATAGAGAACATTAACCTAATCGTAAAACTTGGAGGTTTCAACGTGTGCTTAAGGATGCCTCCTCTTGGGTATGAGGGGGTGATCCTAGTTAGGAGATGGTGATGATTTGGTGGATATCAAGATGATGATCAATTCTTCAGAGATGTCGCTCTCTTATCCCCTTTTAAAATATTCTAATTAGACGAGCTTCTTCTCCCTCTTGTTTTACAAACAAAGATGGCTTCATGTAAAATAACTCCACCAACCATAAGTCTTGTGGAGTACACTCTGTACTCACCCTTGCTTTGTTGATACTTTTGTAGCAGAATAAGTGTTCCCTGAAGATGAGTTCCATACGACATCAACACCGATGAGTAGCTTGGGGTTCCCGGCCGGCAGCCTGGAATCTATGGGCTGGGACGTCATCGTTATGCTTCAGGCCTCTTAGGCCATTTGTTAAGTTTGCTATACTTAATAGCATAATTTGCCTTCTGTTGTTCGATGTTTGTGGTAAGTGACCTCTGCTTGTAATATTTTGGTTCTTCGCTCAGTTATGAGTTTGCTGAAATAATTTTTGTGTCGCAGGGTTACTGTTGTGTTACCGATTTCCCAGTGGATATTCTCGATCTCTAGGTTCAGCTTATGTAAGACTAAGGTTTGGTATTTGTTTAACCCTGATCCCGGGGGTGTTACAAAAATTTCCAAGGGAGCATCATCGTAAGCTTCTATCTGGGGGCAGATTTTCCCCTAGACAACCCGTTGCTGGGGTGGATTTTCCCCCCAGCCGTATAATCCGGCCTTCCTCTAGGGCCGGATCATCCGGCCCCCAGGAGAAGGTGCCAATGAACACCTAGGTGAGCTTCTGTTCGGGGGCGGATTATCCCTCAGATAATCCGAGTCTGGGGCGGAGTTTTCCCTAGGTCAGATTATCCGGCCTTACTTGGGCCGGATAATCTGGCCCCAAAAACCCCTCCTGTTAGAACTCTTGATTCATTCGAAACAGTTCAGACTTATTGCAAAAGCTCTCACCCAAGATTGCCCACTTCAACTACCCGAAGGCTTCAATCTTTGGAGGAATTGAAGGAGGAGACATCATTCATCATCATCATGAATCAACCGCTTCAACTCCTCTCCATTCACTTGGAGAATCCCCGATCTAGTATTCTTCTTAATATCTAGATCTTGTGTTTCGTTATTGATTACAATTGTTCTTGTGGCAGCTTGTTGTCATTACGGGAGCATCCAATTCGGTTATGGAGTTGTGCCCCGCTAGTTGTGTAAAGGTGCCGGTTCCCGCCTCGAAGGGTTCCAATAGTGGAAAGGTGGATCAGGCCTTTGGTGGCGAGATCCATCGGAGAACAGGGTGAGGCCTATTGTGGTGTGGTGGTCTTAGTACCGCCCACCCCTCCAACGCAGATGTACTTCCCTTAACAAGGAAGGAACTGCGGTAAAACAAATCCTATGTCTCCGCGTGCTCCACTACGGTTTCCTCATTCCTCACTCTTACTCGCCTTTACTCGCTAGTAGTTAGGTTTGCATATAGGGAAATTCTATATAGTCGCATATCTAGAGAATTTACCTTTTGTGTCAAGCCTAAAATTGAAAAAGCATTAAAATTTGAAGTAGCACCTATTCACCTCCCTCTATGTGCCCATACGATCCATTTCACATGCGCCTGTGTGTAATGGTTTATTCTTACTTGATCTTTACTGTGATACTCACATCCATAGTGTTGATGCTAAACATTGTAAGCATAATTATGATAATTACATGTTTATGTGGCATTGCCGTCTTGGTCACATTGGCATAAAGCACGTGAAGAAGCTTCCTTCAGAAGGACTTCTTGGATCATTGGATTTCGAATCCGTTGATACATGTGAGGCATGCCTTATGGGAAAGATGACTAGGATACCATTCTCTGGGATAATGGATATATCTACAAACCTACTGGGAATCATACATACAATTGTGTGTGGACCAACGAGTGTCTCGACACGCAATGGTTATCATTATTTTGTTACCTTTACTAACAACTTGAGTGGATATGGATATATCTACTTAATGAAGCACAAGTCTGAAACATTTGAAAAGTTCAAAGAATTTTAGAAAGAAGTAGAGAATCAACTTAACAAGAGAATCAAGCATCTTCGATCGGATCGAGGAGGCGAGTATTTGAGTTATGAGTTTAACATGCACTTGAAGGACTATGGGATCATCCCACAGCTTACGCCAGCCGGAACACCATAGCGTAATTGTGTGTCAAAATGATGCAACCGAATTCTATTGGATAGCGTACGGTCCATGATGTCTTTAACTGATTTGCCTGTGTCATTCTAGGGGTATGCGTTAGAAACCGCCGCTTTCATTTTAAACCGAGCACCGTCCAAATCCGTGGAGACAACCCCATATGAGATATGGCATGGCAAGAAACCATTGTTGTCATTTTTTAAAGTTTGGGGTTGTGAGGCTTACGTCAAGAAACTACAGCCTGACAAACTTGAACCCAAGTCGGAAAAATGCATATTCGTAGGATACCCAAGGGAAATAGTTTTGTATACCTTCTATAATCAGGCCGAATGAAACACATTTTTTGAAAAAAACGGCACCTTTCTTGAGAAAGAGTTTCTTGCTAAAGGAGTTAGTGGAAGGAAAATTGAGTTTGATGAAGTTGTTGACCCTTCTCTCTAAATTCCGAGTAGAGCAACGGAAGCTATTCCAAAACCGCTCTCTGACATGGAAGAAGAGTCCAATGATGATGATCAAAACAACAACATCGAAACTCTTGCGGTTCACAAGTCTACAAGAGTTCATGCCCCTCCCGATTGGTACAGTAGGCTTGTGATGTCTGTCATCTTGGATGAAGAGGAAGAACCTGTAAACTACAAAGAAGCTATGGATAGTGCTGACTCTAAGAAATAGCTAGAAGCCATGAAATCCGAAATAGGATCCATGTATGAAAACCAAGTTTGGACCTTGGTAGATCTTCCAGATGGCCGCAAGGCCGTGGAAAATAAATGGATCTTTAAGAAAAATACATATGTAGATGGTAATGAGACCATCCATAAAGCATGACTTGTCACAAAGGGGTTTCGATAGATACAAGGAGTCGACTACGATGAGACTTACTCTCCCGTAGTGATGCTTAAGTCTGTCCAGATTCTACTAGCAATTGCTGCCCATTTTGACTATGAAATTTGGCAGATGGATGTCAAGACCGCATTCATCAATGGTCACATTGATGAAGAATTGTATATGATGCAACTGGAAATTTTATTTGATCCTAAGGATGCTGGGAAGGTATATAAACTTCAGCAATCCATTTATGGACTAAAGCAAGCATCTCGGAGCTAGAACCAACGTTTTGATCAAGTGATCAAGAGTTTTGGATTTTTCCAAAATCAACAAGAGTTCTATGTTTACAAGAAAGCGAGTGGGAGCTCAGTGGTTTTCCTTGTAGTATATGTGGATGACATACTACTTATAGGAAATGATGTGGAACTTATGAAAAGCGTGAAAGCATATTTGAGTAGTCAATTTTCCATGAAGGACTTTCGTGAAGCTGCATCCATATTAGGCATCAAAATCTATAAGATAGATCAAGATGCCTGATTGCGTTAAGTCAAAGTACTTACCTTGAGAAGATTTTGAAGAGGTTCAAAATGGAGGATGCCAAAAGAGGTTTGGCGCCTATAACAAAAGGTAGCATACTGAGCTTGTCTCAATGTCCATTAACGGATGCTGATAGAGAAAGGATGTCTTACGTCCCCTATGCCTCAGCCACAGGATCTATCGTGTATGCAATGCTAAGTACTCGACCTGATGTAGCATTGGCTCTCAGTTTGACGAGCTAATAACAAAGTAATCTAGGAATAGGTCACTGGAAAGCTATGAAAAATATCCTAAGGTATCTCGGAAGAACAAAGGATATGGTCCTAGTTTATGGAGGGAATGATGAAGCTGTAAACATAACTAGTTACGTGGATGCAAGCTGGCACTCAGATCTTGATTACTCGAAGTCTCAGATGGGTTTTGTATTCTTGGTAAATGGTGGGGCGGTAAGATGGTAGAGCAAGAAGCAACCGGTAGTTGCATAATCTACAATGGAGTTGGAGTACATCGTTGCTGCTGCTGCAGCGAATGAAGCTATTTGGCTGAGGAATTTCATCATTAAACTAGGAGTTTATCCAACTGCACAAGACCCTGTGACAATCTATTGTGACAACACGGGCGTTATTGCAAACGCAGAGGAACCAAAAACTCATTCCACAGCCAAACACATCAAGCTGCAATTTCACGTCATCTGGTAGAACGTTGACGAAGGTGAAATCAAGATTTGCAAAGTGCACACGGATCTGAATGTGGCAGATCCGCTGACTAAAGGTCTCATACAAACCAAGATCAAACAACACCGGGATGCCATTGGTGTTAGGTTTCTGCCTATTTTAAACTAGATTAATTTGTACTCTAGTGCAAGTGGGAGACTGAACGAGTTATGCCCTAGAGGCAAATAATAAAGTGTATTGTTTGATGTATCTCTCATATGTTCATAATATGTTTCATATTGTGCTATAACTATGTTAATAGGAAACATTAATACACGTGTGGTATGTAAACAAACTGTGTCTCAAGTTACCTCTAGCGAATTAGTTCATTAGTCATGAGGATGATCTGAGTTTCAATGTGGACCCTCGGATTAATCCTCCGAGACTCCCTGTTATGCATACCACCACGATCCCATGATCAGTTAGTCGTGGCACATAACCAACAAGTATCAAAGTAAACATCCAAAACATAACGAAGACATGTCATACCTTATTTTCCATTATGGCTACATCGATCAACATCAGCGGAACTTCATTAAGCGTAGAGCCTGAGCCATGCCTTAACCTACAGGCAACTGACTTGGACAACGTCCTAGCTCGCATAGTCGTCCACTTCACCTTCTTCTTGATATCTGACCAAGTTAATAGCCAGGGACAATGCCAGTGAGTACTTTGAATGTACTCGCAAACCACCTTAAGAGAATAATAATAACAAGAGGATATGCAATATGGTTGTGGTAGTAGGAGGGCTCCAAGAGAGGTTCCTTTCTCAAATAGTTTCTCTTCTAGATATAGCATCTACATTTCATTGTTGAAAACCTTTGTAAACACTTTGGAAACCCTTTTTGAAAAGTTTTGGAAAACATCATGACTGGGTCACCCATTTGTTTCCGTCTTTAGGTTGTCCCTCGACAAAACTCCTTTCTCCTCCTTCCGACCATCCCATGATCAAAACCTTTCTCCTTTACGACCATCCCATGGTCAAACACTTCCAAAGTCATTTCTTTTACGAAATCCTTTTTGAAATCAAAACCAGCACCGCTCTATAGAAGTTTGTCCAACCCGTCCATGACCGCGGACACGGCTATTCGAATAGATTTACACTCTACAGAGGTTGTACACTTTACCCACCCCATTCGGGTACACTACCCTGATCTACACCGATCAAGGGTCGAGTAACCGATCAAGACTCTCCAGATGCCCACTCCAATATAAGTGCCTACCCTATGAGTGTTACTCCCCTCAAAATCTGGACGTCGGGTACCGAGGACCAACTGGAGTGCATTTTACACTTTACAAAGTGGGCGCTTTCAATGAGGGGCTCATAGTAACGCCTGGCTGTCAGCACACAGTTTGTTCCTTCTCCAGGTCGATGTCCCACATGGACCCTTAAAGGAGAAGGCCCAGCCTCCGGGGATCGCGATCTCCTGTAGTAGTTGCGAGGCAGCTTATACCAGAATAGACAAACATCAAAACCAGCCCTGTCCCATTCCAGAGTAATGTGGTTCTGCTAGCTCGTGGTTGATGTAGAGCCCGTTGGGAACCCCAAGGGAAGGAATGATGAGCACAGCAGCGAGTTTTCCCTCAGTTATGAGACCAAGGTTTAATTGAACCAGTAGGAGCAAGGAAACACCCCAAAGGTGTTACTAGCTGAGCTTTGGCAGGGCACACTACCGGTGCTAGTAGCAACGTGGAGACCTGCACAACAAAACCATAGAACTTTGTCCCCAACTTGCGATGAGGTTGTCAATCTCACCGTGATTTGCAGAAAACAAAGGATTAAACGTATCGAATGGAAAGAAGTAAAAGTTTGCAGAAAGTAAACACAAAACAGTAAAAGACTGTAGATTGTATGTAAAGTAAAAGGACCGGGATCCATAGTTCACTAGAGGTGGCTCTCCTTAGATAGATAACATGCTGGGTGAACAAATTACAACGGGGCAATTGACAAACACCGAGAAAGAAATACATGCATATACTAATCATCTTGATTGCTCTGAGACTTGATTGGGCATTACAACATAATACATAGACCGCCATCCAACTGCATCTATGACTAATAATCCACCTTCAGGTTATCATCCGAACCCCCTCCAGTATTAAGTTGCAAGCAACAGATTATTGCTTTACGAACTGCGTGTAAAGTAAACAATACGATTGTTCTATGAACAAAGGATTGTTGTTTTCTCCCTAGTAGCAACAGCACATCTAGTACCTTAGAGATTTCTGTCACTTCCCCAGATTACCAGAGGCATGAACCCACTATCGAGCATAAATACTAACTCTTGGAGTTGCTAG
The DNA here is from genome assembly GCA_910589775.1 of Avena eriantha. NCBI lineage: Eukaryota > Viridiplantae > Streptophyta > Magnoliopsida > Poales > Poaceae > Avena > Avena eriantha. The sequence goes on along the minus strand of OU342745.1, from coordinate 73,074,780 downwards.
CATCTACTTGGCCAAGATAGCCACTAACAACGGAAAGCATGCAAGATCTCAAATAACAAAGACATGATAGAATCAATAATCAATCTGAAATAGCATCTCAATATCCATCGGATCCTCGGAAACACAACATGTAGAATTACAAATAGATGATCTTGATCATGAACGGAGCTCACAAGATCTAGATATGAAAGCATAAAGGAGGAGAACCAGCCATCTAGCTACTACATGGATCCATAGTCCAAGGATGAACTACTCACACATCACACCGGAGGCTTGCATGGTGATGAAGAAGGCCTCCAGGGTGAATTCCCCTCTCCGGCAGGGTGCCGGGAAGAGCTTTAGATCCCTGCCGATCTAGGGATGGAGATCACGGCGGCTACAGACTCTTTCGTGGATTTTTGATCGGGTACTTACGGTTTTCGTCTCGAGGGCAACTTATAGGCAGAAGGAGAGGCCGAGGTGGTGCCAGGAGCCACCACACCACCCCCTGGCACGGGCCACGCCTGGCCGCATGGCCAGGTGGTGTGGCCGGCCCCTGGCCCCTCTCTGTCTCGTATTCTGGCACTTGATCCCTTCCGGAAAAATAGGCACTTTGGCTTTCGTCCCGTCCAATTCTGAGAATATTCATTTTCTGACTTTCCTGGAACCAAAAACAGCAGAAAATAGGCAGCTGGCACTGTGGCTCTTGTTAATAGGTTAGTCCAAGAAATCATATGAAAAGTACTCCAAAGTTGGAACAAAACACAAGAAAGTGGATAAAATCAAGCATGGAACATCAAAAATTATAGATACATTTGCAATGTATCAACATCCCCAAGCTTAACTCCTGCTCGTCCTCGAGTAGGTAAGTGATAAAAATAAATAATTTTTGAGGTGACATGCACCATCAAAGGCTTGATCAATGTATTTGCAAAACATTCAAAGCTGGGATCATAGTACTTCAATCATAACATGAACGACAAAGTTCTAGCAATAAGCAAAGAAACTATGATGCAACATGAAAAGGCACAAACAAAAGATTCATGAATAACAATTCTTTGCAAGACGTTTGTTTGTTTCACATAAAGAAAACATAGCATAGTAGTATTCAGCTTGTCCCTCAATAGAGTAGCAAATATAAATGCATAGGACACCTTCAAAGTTCATAAGAGTGACTAGATACAATAGTTTAAAACAAGCAATAACAAGTTATGCATCAATCAACTAGTTTTGGGACAGTGCACATAGAACTAAGAATAGCCACTATGCTCTCAAAGTAGGTGCATAAAGATAGAAGGTGCAGACTCAATATAATGGTGGAAGAAAGGTCTTTTGTAAAAGGAAGTAGGGATTCAAGTCTCATAAAGAGCTTCCAAAAATTATGGTACTTATAGCTTTCAGCTCGCATTGCCCCTATCATAAGCATCTTGAAGTGATTAAGGTTAAAGTGAACAAACTATGGTATACATGCTTGACGAAGTATAAGTCAGAAATCTCATGTCCCTTGTATACGAGGGCCGCTCCTCATGCTACTCAAGTTTAGTCACCGGTAAGTTCTTGTCATGGTAAGTATATGTGTATCATTGAGAACCACCAACGGGGTACCCCTTGCCCGATGATAGGGAAGAATCCCCATATCAAAATGACAAGGCAAGCAGACAACGAGCATCTCAACATTCTTCTTATTTACCATGGGAATATGGTGCTTTTTTCTCTCTTTCCTCTTTTCATAGTATATCCTTTTTCTCTTTTTCTCTTTTTTCTCAATATAGGTCTCTTTTTTTTATAAGAAGAATGTTTCATATACAACTCATTATGGTTACGCTGCAGGTTTCCACCATGTCAGCATGGATTAGACCAGCGGCCCAGGTGTTTCTCTAACACATATACATAACTCCATGGACTTACAAGCTCCCCTTTCATTTCACACCGACGACATCCATATACAAAAGAGCATAATATCAACTAGGTACAAGTACCAAGTGCAATGTTGAAAGCGTTCCCCATGAAAGCATGGTTCTGCTAATTCCCAACAAATAAGTGCAAGCATATATAACACAGAAGACACAATGGTTCAAGTTTACTAAGGGCAAGTAAAGTAAAGTGTGCCATCAAGTTCGTGAGGGCTTTAATCACTAGTTTTTTCATAACAAGTGGAAGGTAAACAAAAGCATGAATATACTTGGAATAGCATAAGCTAGTAGGTAGGTATGGTGGACTCCTTGGAATAACTTGGTTTTGGGAGTTGGATGCATGAGTGAAACTCATACTTTGTTGTGGAGGCTAGCAAAAGACTGGGAGCGACAAACTAAGAGAGCAATAATGGCCATAATCATGCAGAGCGACAAAACCTCATTGATCAAAGCATAAAGTGATACTACAAGTCGAAAAATAAAGGATCATCAAGGCTATAGTGACTTTGGATAGTCATAACATGGTGTGAGCATGTGCCAAGTCAACCCAAATAAAGCATCAAAGGAGAATACCACTATACTATGCTTTAATATGCTCAAACAACGCATGATTCATCCAAGGCACATTAAGCAATCTCAATTGTTTATAACAAGTCAATGCTAGAACAAAGAATACTAAGCATAAAACCAAAACAATATCAAGCATGGCATGACAAAGCATAGGCCACAGTCAAAAATGAGCTCTTTTTACCACATAAGTATGAACTTTCCTACTCTTTTCCAAACCAAACCAAACTATTTGCAAACCAAAGTGTGAAAGAGGGGGTCCAACCAACTTATTCAGAAAACTAAGCAAACCAAGCAAACTAAAAACCAAAACAAAAACGAAAAATAAGACGCTCCAAGAAAAACACAACTGTGCATGAAACAATAAAAATGAAGCGTTTGGAAGAAACCAAGGATTTTTATTGATGAGGCATCCCCAAGCTTTGACGCTTGTACTTTTTGGATATTTCTTGTGGTGACGCGCGTGGCATCCCAAAGCTTGAGCTTTAGTCCATCCTTCATCTCATCTCTCATTCCTTCCATACACCTGAAATTTTTCCTTCATACAAAACTTCACACAATCTCATTAGCAACATTAGTGCACTTAAGATAAATAAGTCTCAAGGTTCAGTTCTAACACCAAATAAACTTCCATTAGAACACTAGATACTGCAGCACTTACCTCAAAAAGCTCAATTCCCCAAAGGAACTCAAGAAGCAACTAACAAGAAGCAAATGCAGAAAATGGCGGAAATCTGTCAAAACAGACCAGCAGGTAAAGACGAATTTTTTCGAAGACCTTATGTTGCTCAAATCAAAAAGTGTTCAACTAACGAAAGTTATATAACAACCTGGGGCAGAAGCACAAAAATTCACGCCGCAAAATGACGTACAAAGATTTTACACGAATTTTTACGGTGAAACACAGAAATTTGTTTCGGGACAGCAACTTTCCCAATCATTACTTCTCTCTCATTAGAGGTTACTCTTGGCATAAAAAGAAAATAAAAGATAAGGAGAGGTTAACTTCCAAGACTCATCTAAAACTTTTGGGTTATCTCCCAATAAGTACTTTTCTTTAACGCCTTTAAGTTAGGCATAAGAAGCAAGAAAAAGGATCAAGTGTTCTCAAATGAAGAAGCATTAAGACCAAATTTTGTTTTCATAGGAGAGGCAAAAGAAATCTTCTCTCTCTTCTTAGCGAAGTTTTCTATACCTTTATTGAGTGGGAGTTGATATTTAATGGTGCCTTGTTTCATATCAATAATGGCACCAACAGTTCTAAGAAAAGGTCTTCCCAAAGTAATAGGACAAGAAGCATTGCATTCAACATCCAAAACATAGAAATGAATGGGGACATAGGCATTGTTGACCATAATAAGAACATCATTAATACTCCCCATGAGTTTATTTTTAGCATTATCCTCAAGTGGGACATTCAAATAACAATCTTCAAGTGGAGGAAAATCAAGCATATCATAAATCCTTCTAGTCATAATAGAAACACTACTATCAAGGTCACATAAAGTTTTGAAATCAAAATCATTCACTTTCATATTAGTGATGGGTTCCCAACCATCTTCTTGTTTTATACGAACAGATGCTTTATGTTTCATCTTTTCTTCTTTAATCTTTATGAGATCATTAGTAATGTGTTTTCTAAAGGCCATGTTCATAGCACCAGCATTAGGACTTTTAGCAAGCTTTTGTAGAAACTTAATAACTTGAGAGATATTGCAATCATCAAGATCAAAATCATAATTATCATCTAAAGTAATAGAACTATTACTAGCCTCAACACTAGTGGTGGTGATAATAGAAACACTAATGTTTCTAGCAATTTCACCTTCTCTTTCCCACTTACCATGTAATTCAACTAATAGTCTATCATTTTCATCAATTCTTACTTGTATAGATTTAGTAGCTGCAAAGGGATTATTATTAGTTTCAGGTTTAGCAGCCACTTTATTCAAAGAAGATTGAGCTTCAGCCAAAGATACTATATTTCTTTCAGCATTAGAGAGTTTTTCCTCAATAGTTTTATTGAAAGCAGTTTGTTTACTAATAAAGTCTTTAAGCATAACTTCAAGTTCAGAGGGAGCACTCCTATTATTGTTTTAGGATTTTCCATAAGCATTACCATTGTTGGGAGGATATGGCTGATAATTGTTGTTACCAAAATTATTCATGTAGGCATTATTGCTAAAATTATTATTACTTATAAAGATCGCATCAACTTGCTCTTCTTGAGCAACCAAAGAGGCTAAGGGAACATTATTTGGATCAATATGGGCTTTCCCATTAACAAACATAGACATAATAACATCAATCTTATCACTCAAGGAGAAGGTTTCGTCAACAGAATTTACCTTCTTACCTTGTGGAGCTCTTTCAGTATGCCATTCAGAATAGTTAACCATCATATTATCTAGAAGCTTTGTTGCAGCACCCAAACTAATTGTCATAAAGGTACCTCTAGCAGCAGAATCCAATAGATTCCTTGAAGAATAGTTCAATCCTGCATAAAAAGTTTGGATGATCATCCAAGCAGTCAGTCCATGAGTGGGACAATTCTTTACCAAAGATTTCATTCATTCCCAAGCTTGAGCAACATGTTCATTATAAGATTGTTTAAACTTCATTATTTCACTTCATAGAGTTATAATCTTAGCAGGAGGATAATATTTTCCAATGAAAGCATCTTCGCATTTAGTCCAAGAATCAATACTATTCCTAGTTAAGGAATTCAACCATTCTTTAGCTTTTCCTCTCAAAGAGAAAGGAAACAATTTAAGCTTAATAATATCACCATCTATATCCCTATGATTTTGCATCTCACAAAGTTCAACAAAGTTATTTAGATGGGCAGCAGCATCTTCATTACCAATACCGGAAAATTGTTCTCTCATAACAAAATTGAGTAAAGCAGATTTATCTCAAAGAAAGTAGCTTCAGGCACAGGTGGAGCAATAGGTGTGCTCATAAAATCATTGTTGTTGGTGCTAGTGAAGTCACACGACTTAGTGTTTTCAAGAGTAGTCAGTTTTTGTGTTTTTGATAAAGAAAGCAAACTAGTAAAACTAATTTTTTGTGTTTTTGATAAAGAAACAAGCAAACAAAGAAAAAGTAAACTAAGCAAAAAAAATAACAAAGTAAAGAGATTGGTTATGAGGGACTCCCCTTGTGAAGACGTCCTTGACTCCCGGCAAAGGCGCTAGAAAATATGCTTGATGACCCAAAATGTACCGAGCTTGTTGGGGAACCCTAAGAGGAAGGTATGATGAGCACAACAGCAAGTTTTCTCTCAGTACGAAACCAAGGTTATCAATGTTGTAGGAAGGTATGATGAACTAACAAAAGTTAGATAACAATCTGTGGCAGAAGCACAAAAAGTTACAGCTCAATCCGGCGTACAGAGCTCTCTTAGGAATTTTTACGGTAAAGCACAGAAATTTGTTTCGGGGCAACAACTTTCCCAATCATTACTTCACTCTCATTAGAGGTTACTCTTGGCACAAAAAGCGAATAAAAAGGATAAGGAGAGGTTATTACAGAGGTAATAACTTTCAAGACTCATCTAAAACTCTTGGGTTATCTCCCAACAAGTACTTTTCTTTAACGACTTTAAGTTAGGCATAAGAAGCAAAGAAAGAATCAAGTGTTCTCAAATGAAGAAGCATTAAGACCAAAATTTGTTTTCATAGGAGAAGAAAAATAATCTTTTCTCTCTTTTTAGGGAAGTGTTCTATACCTTTCTTGAGTGGGAGTTGATATTAATGGTGCCTTCTTTCATATCAATGATGGCACCAACAGTTCTAAAAAAAGGTCTTCCCAAAGTAATAGGACAAGAAGCATTGTATTCAACATCCAAAACATAGAAATCAACGGGAACATAGGAATCGTTAACCATAATAAGAACATCATTAAGACTCCCCATGAGTTTCTTTCTTGCATTAGAATCAAGTGGGACATTCAGATAACAATCTTAAAGAGGAGGCAAATCAAGCATATCATAAATCCTTCTAGGCATAATAGAAACACTACTATCAAGATCACAAAAAGCTTTGAAATCAAAGTCATTCACTTTCATATTAATGATGGGTTCCCAACCATCCTCTTGTTTTATAGGAATAGAAGCTTTATGTTTCATCTTTTCTTCTTTAATCTTTATGAGAGCATCAGTAATGTGTTTTGTAAAAGCCATGTTCATAGCACTAGCATTAGGACTTTTAGCAAGCTTTTGTAGGAACTTAATAACTTCAGAGATGTTGCAACCATCAAGATCAAAATCAACTTTATCATCCAAAGTAGTAGAACTATTACTAGCCTCAACACTAGTGGTAGTGATAGTAGAAACACTAATGTTTCTAGCATTTTCATCTTCTCTTTCCCACTTAGCATGTAATTCAGCTAATAGTCTAACATTTTCATCAATTCTTACTTGTATAGCATTAGTAGATGCAAAGGGATTATCATTAGTTTCGGGTTTAGCAGCCATTTTATTCAAAGTATATTGAGCTTCAGCAAAAGATGCTATGTTTCTTTCAGCATTAGAGAGTTTTTCCTCAATAGTTTTATTAAAAGCAGTTTGTTTACTAATAAACTCTTTAAGCATAACTTCAAGTTCAGAGGGAGCACTCTTATTCTTGTTGTAAGAATTTCCATAAGCATTACCATTGTTGGGAGGATATGGCTTATAATTGTTGTTACCAAAATTGTTCCGATAAGCATTATTACCATAAGCATTGTTGCCAAAATTGTTATTTTTTATGAAGTTCACATCAACTTGCTCTTCTTGAGCAACCAAAGAGGCCAAAGGAACATTATTTGGATCAATATGGGCTTTCCCATTAATAATCATAGACATAATAATATCAATCTTATCACTCAAGGAGGAGGTTTCTTCAACAGAATTTACCTTCTTACCTTGTGGAGCTCTCTCAGTATGCCATTCAGACTAATTAACCATCTTATTGTCCAATAGTTTTGTTGCAGCACCCAAAGTGATGGTCATAAAGGTACCTCTAGCAGTTGAATCCCATAGGTTCCTTGAAGAATAGTTCAATCCTGCATAAAAAGTTTGGATAATCATCCAAGCAGTCAGTCCATGAGTGGGAAAATTCTTTACCAAAGATTTCATTCTTTCCCAAGCTTGAGCAACATGCTCATTATCAAGTTGTTTAAACTTCATTATTTCACTTCTCATGGATATAATCTTAGCAGGAGGATAGTATTTTCCAATAAAAGCATCTTTGCACTTAGTCCAAGAATCAATACTATTCCTAGTTAAGGAATTCAACCACTCTTTAGCTTTTCCTCTCAAAGAGAAAGGAAATAATTTCAGTTTAATAATATCACCATCTATATCCCTATGCTTTTGCATCTCACAAAGTTCAACAAAGTTATTTAGATGGGAAGCAGCATCTTTATTACCAATACCAGAAAATTGTTTTCTCATAACAAGATTGAGCAAAGCAGGTTTTATCTCAAAGAAAGTATTTTCAGCCACAGGTGGAGCAATAGGTGTGCTCATAAAATCATTGTTGTTGGTGCTAGTGAAGTCACACAACTTAGTGTTTTCAAGAGTAGTCATTTTTTTTGGGTTTTTGAATAAGAAAGCAAACAAGTAAAACTAATTTTTTTGTGTTTTTTGAAGAACAAAACAAGCAAACAAAGCAAAAAGAAAACAAAACAAAACAAAAACAGCAAAGTAAAGAGATTGGTTATGAGGGACTCCCCTTGTGAAGATGTCCTTGACTCCCCGGCAACAGTGCCAGAAAAATATTTGCTAGCTCGTGGTTGATGTAGAGCCCGTTGGCGACCCCAAGAGGAAGGTATGATGAGCACAGCAGCAAGTTTTCCCTCAGTTATGAGACCAAGGTTTAATCGAACCAGTAGGAGCAAGGAAACACCCCAAAGGTGTTACTAGCTGAGCTTTGGCAGGGCGCACTACCGGTGCTAGTAGCAACGTGGAGACCTGCACAACAAAACCACAGAACTTTGTCCCCAACTTGCGATGAGGTTGTCAATCTCACCGTGTTTTGCAGAAAACAAAGGATTAAACGTATCGAATGGAAAGAAGTAAAAGTTTGCAGAAAGTAAACACAAAACAGTAAAAGACTGTAGATTGTATGTAAAGTAAAAGGACCGGGATCCATAGTTCACTAGAGGTGGCTCTCCTTAGATAGATAACATGCTGGGTGAACAAATTACAGCGGGGCAATTGACAAACACCGAGAAAGAAATACATGCATATACTAATCATCTTGATTGCTCTAAGACTTGATTGGGCATTACAACATAATACATAGACCGCCATCCAACTGCATCTATGACTAATAATCCACCTTCAGGTTATCATCCGAACCCCCTCCAGTATTAAGTTGCAAGCAACAGATTATTGCTTTACGAACTGCGTGTAAAGTAAACAATACGATTGTTCTATGAACAAAGGATCGTTGTTTTCTCCCTAGTAGCAACAGCACATCTAGTACCTTAGAGATTTCTGTCACTTCCCCAGATTACCAGAGGCATGAACCCACTATCGAGCATAAATACTAACTCTTGGAGTTGCTAGCATCTACTTGGCCAAGATAGCCACTAACAACGGAAAGCATGCAAGATCTCAAGTAACAAAGCCATGATAGAATCAATAATCAATCTGAAATAGCATCTCAATATCCATCGGATCCCGGCAAACACAACATGTATGAATTACAAATAGATGATCTTGATCATGAATGGAGCTCACAAGATCTAAACATGAAAGCACAAAGGAGGAGAAACCAACCATCTAGCTACTACATGGATCTGTAGTCCGAGGATGAACTACGTAGGCATCACACCGGAGGCTTGCATGGTGATGAAGAAGGCCTCTGGGGTGAATTCCCCTCTCCGGCAGGGTGCCAGGAAGAGCTTCAGATCCCTCCCGATCTAGGGATGGAGATGACGGCGGCTATGGACTCTTTCGTGGATTTTTGATCAGGTACTTAGCGTTTTTGTCCCGAGGGCAACTTATAGGCGGAAGGAGAGGCCGAGGGGGTGCCGGGAGCCACCAAACCACCCCCTGGCACGGGCCAGGCCTGGCCGCGTTGCCAGGTGGTGTGGCTGGCCCCTCTCCGTCTCATATTCTGCCACTTGATCCCTTCCAGAAAAATAGGCACTTTGGCTTTTGTCCCGTCCAATTCCGAGAATATTCATTTTCTGACTTTCCTGGAACCAAAAACAGCAGAAAACAGGCAGCTGGCACTGTGGCTATTGTTAATAGGTTAGTCCAAGAAATCATATGAAAAGTACTCCAAAGTTGGAACAAAACACAAGAAAGTGGATAAAACCAAGCACGGAACATCAAAAATTATAGATACATTTGCAATGTATCAGGTTCCACGGGTTAAGTTGTTATATCTAGACTACAAAGAACCAAGTCCGTTTTCGTGAACATTTTTCCTCCAGCTTTCCTCCAGCATTTTGTAAAAAAAAACCTTTTTCTTTCTCAACAACTCCTGGGAGGTCCCACCTCACCAAGGTTTTATCATAAAACATTTGGTAAAACTTTTCCGGGGTTTTCCCATCCTATAGCTTTGCTTCGGCTAAATCGGGGGTCTCCAAAGGGGTATGGTGTATTACACCATCTATCATACTAGGGACAAGTAGGTGTTACCAAGGGGGTTGTACTTAACAGTACAAAAGTGTAATAATTCGGAGGAGCCAAACCACTACCATATATACATCAACATATAGTAAAACAATGCAGTTTTAATAAACAGTAGATAAAACATGCGTAAGTAAAACAGTAGGGCAAGGCTTATGAACAAGAAGGTGGTTTGCCTGAGATCAGTATTATGGCATGATTGTCCCTGGACTTCTTCTTAGAATACCTATAATAACCAATAATAATAATAAGATCTCTTCTTCTCAGCGTCAATACAACCACAACTATCGCCGTCATCGAGTATACATGCAAACAAGCAAGACCACCATCAAAACAAGGCATACAAGCATTATTACAACACAGCAAACAAACATACCACACATTACTCAAATCAGTAGGTTTTGAGAGGATTGGATTTAGGAGATTGAGATGGCCTTGGAGAAGGGAATGAACACCCCTTAGGGTTTATTGTCGAGGAACTACCTAGGAGGGGGTTTTGGGATCAAGGACATATTCTGTATGATACCATTGTATAAAAATGATACCTACAGGTAGATGTTGATAAAATGAAACCAAAAAAAGTGGTTTCATTAATTTATCACTTTTCTTTAAATAGTTATGATTTTCCTAGTGAAATAACTTCTAGTTTTAGGGACTAAATCACCAGAAAAGTTCTGGAGCTCCAAAAATTATTTCCTTGGAGGATTTTGGAGAGGTTTATGTACTAAACCACTGAGAGTTGGAATCACTCCAAAATAATTAGCAGAATGCCCTCAGGAAATTCCCAAATGCAGTTCTTTAGCTGTTTTGTCTTTTTCACTAAATTAAATCCACAGAAGCTTTTGATTTGATTCCAAGGACACATGGTGGGTATTTAGAATTCCTTTCTGAGGAAATTGGATTCACTCTTTTTGGAGTTGTCAAACTCCCTTAGTGATTTTTCTACTGAGGCTACCCTAGGCAGAGATGATTAATTCACCAAAATTACACAAAGTCTCCATAAATTTGATCTCCTGGATTTTGGTAGACCTTAGTGTACCACCTCATAGGGAGCTGGAATTGGGCCAATACCTCTGTTGGTTTGACCCAGAGAAATTCCTAGTTGCAGGAATGGTCTGTTTTTGTTATTTTTACCAGAGGCAAACTAGGAAGCAATTTAATATGTGGCTGGTGTGATATGCAAGGTATGACTAATATCTTGAAGTGCAAAAATGTAGCACCCCGGTAAAACCACTCCAAGAAAATCACTGTGTTTTTGTGTTGCGCATCATCATGACCGCATGCTCATGTCATCATGCCACATTGCATTTGAGCATCGTCATGTCATCATGCATATTTTTGCCTAAAACTATTTTCTAAAAGCCTATTTTGCTTTTCTAAATATCCCTCGTCTTTATTCAAAATCAAAACCCCGGTCTTTTCTCAATATTTTATTTCTCTAAAAACAGAATACAAAAGTCTTTTAAATCAATAAATAAAACTTGTATTATTTTTGTAGGAGGCAGCCAGCCAGGCCCGAAAGCCCAACCAGCCACCTCCAAATAAAATCCTAGTCTAACCCTAACCCAAACCTACCCAATCCCCACCTATCCTACCCAGCGCCGCCGCTAGCCTCTCCTACACGCACTCACGCGCGCCCCCACCCAGCCCTACCTACCACCACGCACACCACCCTGCCACCTCACCTGAGCCACTCCTGGCTCGCCACCTTAGCCCCCCACCTCACACACACACTCACACCCACAGGAGCACGCCACCAACCCCTCCGCCTGGCTCTTTCCCGCCCGCGCACGTTCCCCTACGCCGCCTGCACTCACCCACCACCTGGACGTGCTCCCCACGCGGTCAACCACCCTAGGATTCCCCCGGCCCACCTCCCTTTTTCCCGCCTGCCGTACGCCTCCACCCCCTACCCCATCCGACGAGAGACGCGTCCCCCCCCATGTCTACCTATCCCGACACCAGCCCCGATCCCCACGCCCTGACCCCACCACCACGCGATCGACCCCGCTCCCCTGTCCCCCTCGCGTTCCCCTCCTCCTTCCGCTCGCTTGCCGATGCCATCTGCCCCTGCTCCGACCCCCGGTCGCCACCGCCGCCCTCGCCGGAGCTCGGCGACCTCGGCCGCGTCACCGAGCCTCCCGCTCGAGCCCCGCCATCGCGGCCCCGAGCCCCGTGAGTGCGCCTCCTCTCTGCGCCGACTGCGCCGCTGGCCTTGCCTCGCCGCCACGGCCACCCTTTCTCTGCCCCGCGAGCTTCCTCTGCTCCGGCGATGTGGAGCACCCCGCCTCCCGCTCCCGCCCCACGTCGTGGTTCCTCGCCGCCTTGATCTCCCGCCCCCAGCACCGCTGGCGTGCGTCCGTCCCTGACCCCGCTGGCCCTGTCTCCTGCCGCCGTTGCTCGACCCGAGCTCGTCGCGTCCCTGCTTTCCCTGCCATCGGTGGTGGAGGGGCTCCTCTGGTTCGACGACATGGCCGCCCCTTCCACTTCGGGTTGTTGTTCCTTTGGTGAGATGAGGCTCGTGAAGCTTGTACCCGCGCGATTTCCTTGGTGTGATGCGCGAGATGCACGACTTAGTCATTTGTGTGTGTGTTTCAGCTCCAACGAACACTCCTTCATGTCTGTTGTCACCGCAAACTCCAATGTGAGAAGATGTACGCGAGTACCTGAAGGCCACCGGGGACACACAAGTTCACCATCACCCGATGAAGCTGGAACTCCGAGATCTCCGCCACAAAACCCCAAGATCGCCGAGAGGGAACCAATGACCCCGGTTCCAAGCATGTGAAGCCCCGAACCTAGATCACCTTCTCGGATGCCTCGACCATCTACACGGATCCGAAGACCGATCTCGGCGAGACCAAACCGGAAACACATCGAACCAAGATCGCCGATACCCATGTGTGACCCCTTTCTGAGCCCTATTTTTTATAAATGAAATACAAACTTGTTGCATATTAAATTATCCATACTCGCATCGCATCATGTGGTTTGGCGGCATTATGCCGATTCACCTAAATTAAATATGGAGGCCATATGCGGACTTTTCTAGTCTTATTTCGGACTCCATTTAAATTCGTGAAGCGAACCGATGCTATGTTTTGCCTTGTTAATACAACATTTAAATTGCAGGGTTGTTAAATAACTTGAACCGTATAATTAATTATCGGGACCCCGGTTCCGCTTAATACTATCTAATTGCACAGCATCTGCATCATATCATAATCATGCCAGATCTTTTGCCGTAGTATTAAATATTGCATCTGATGTTTCTTCTAGTGTTTTCTTCTTCACGGACTAGGCCGATGAGTGGATGCGAGTATCGACAAGTTCTCCGGATATGATCTGTCGGCAGTGTTTCCCAGGCGAGCATCTCTCCCCCTTCTACCTATTTTTGCATTTATAGTATTTATTTCCTCCTGTTGATCTATTTCTATCCATGTCGCGATGCTTTAGTTTCCGTGCACCAGTTATATCCCGTGCAGCCTCTATATTGCCTTGTACACCTCCTATTACCTGTGTTTGGTAGATAGCTGGCCTTGCGAGTCGTAGTTGCTTGCTCAGGTGCGATCTCGTGTTGTCAAGTACCATAATTGTTGGAATGCTGGCAGATGTTTATGGTGGAGATGATCATGACTTTAACTACAACTATTAAAATACTAGTTATAACTAATGTAGAGGCATCGGTGGGCAATAGATGTTATTTGGTTCTTCCATGCTGACTTGTGTCCCGTAGGACCCCGAGTACTTGATACCTGTTCCTTGATTTTTCGCACTATCCACATCCGGTTGGCCTTATGGACCCCCCTGAGCCAGAGCTTGATTCATTTCTATTTCTTCGGGGCACAAAGTAGTTTGGGGCTTTATTACTATCTTGTACTTATGCCATGCTTTACTGCTTTATTTAAGATTGTGCGCGGAGCACCTGTACTGTTTAGGATCATGACACGTTTTCGCTGTATCGACAAGCCAGTCACACTTTTGGGTTCCCAGTCGTTTACAGCCGTCCACACAAACCCTGGGTCCGTTCTGGAGCCGGCCAACTTCGTTGCGGGTAGCTTAGTGGGGTGGCCCCTTGAAATATTTCTGAATCCTGTGATTGCTTTGTCGTGAATGCCTCATTGGGATTTGAGTTGGTTTTTCTGAGGTTGATCGAGTGTGTGTTGCTATTTGTGAACCCCTGCAGGGGAAAACTTTCTGAAAGCCGTGTCTGCGGTTTTGGACGACTTGGAGCACAGTATCTCGATCATAGACAAGCATAACTAAAGTAGTGCTATAAATTTGACTTAATATATGACTAGTAAACAGATGCAACTATAACGGAATGGATATTAAAAATGCCAACAACTGGTGGATTTGTGGTGATCTGGGTCATACTATACCTGCCTAGTAAGTATTGCAACTCCAATGGAATGTGATAAAAGTGCCAACAACTGCTAGGTTTTGGGATTCCTCAGGACAATTATATCTGTCTAGTAAATGTTCCAACTACAACGGAATGGTAAATTAAACTGTCGACTACTTATGCTTTAGGATGACTCGTGCTGTCTATATCTGATTAGTAAGCGCTACAAATATAACAGAATGAGTAAAATTGCCAACTGTGTGAGTTCCTTGGTCCGACTTCCTCCTTTCGTCTCGAGGGGGAAATACCAGGATGGATATGTTTGGTGTTAGTATCAGGTTGGAGCCGAATAGATCTTTCTTATCCCTCTCTAATAGCCGCCAGTTTTACTGAGTCTCTATAGGTTGTTTAATGCTGCTGCGCTGCCACTTCAGTCCACCATACCTATGTAGGCGAGAGCCGCCAAATTCTAGCCTCGCCATGTAGTGGCCTCAGTACTGACGCTCCTCTTTTTCCTTTGCCCTTTGTCGGCATCCCTTTTGTTTGAGCAGGTTTGAGATCGACGTCGTTGGCAGGGTTACCCTTCCGGCCTGGCCTGGGCAGGGTTATGGACGCCATTGGTTATTCTTCAGGGCTCTTAGCCCCATTTGCATCTTGTCCGTACTCGGACGCTGTATCGTTTTCATGGTGATTTGGATCTTTGTAGTGTATATCTGTATTCTTGACTCTTGGAGTCGTGCTATATATATATCTGTCCTATGGGTCCCAACGAGGACTATTGTGTAACGGTATTACTTCGTTTTCCACCCGCACGAAAGTGCCTGGTGGGCGTCCTTGAATCGTTTCTATGCGGGTTTGGCGAAAAGGGATAAAACTTGCATAGGGCCGATTCGAGGGTGTTACAAAAAAGGATCCACTCCAATTGGAGTTGTAAAACTACCAGTAGGATTTAAGGAGTGTTTTAACTACTTTCTGGAAATTGATTTAATATATTTAATCTATATATCAACTAGGCTAACCAGGGGTACTGAAGGTTGAGGAAAACCTATAGGGATCTAGTAGAATGTAAATTTGGGCAGTTGGAGTTGTTTGGCATTTTTAAATGATTTAAACTGAAGGTCAAACTTCTAGATTTTAATGAACTACTAAAAAGAAAAAGAAAGGGCAGTGCTGGGCTAGGAATCTAGTCGAACTGAGCCGCGCAGGGAAAAATACGGCCCACCCGGATAGGGCCAAGGGCGGGAGAAGGGTTCGAATCCCGCTGGGCGGGGCTCGCTGCTTAGCGACCGCGGTGTCCGAAGGGGTACGGTGCTCCTCTCGTCCGTCCGTTTAAGGCGAGATCGACGGCTCGAGGCTGTCGTCTCCGCTGACTCAGAGGCGGCGCGGGCTAACCCTAGCTAGGGCTGGCGAGGCACGAGGCGCTTACCTGAGGGTCGGGGAGGGGCTGGAAGGCGGTAGGGATGAAGCAGTGCTTGAAGGCGGTCCCAACGAGGGGTGGGAAGGGCCAGTTCCGCGATCGGAGGCGACCCCGCTGTCCACGCCCGAGAGTGGCTCGTCGGAGCCCACTGGAGTTGGTGCCTGCAACAGGGAGGAGCCAAGAAGAAGGGTAGGGTTAGGTAGAGCGGATTGAGGTGAGTCCGGGAGGGTTCACGCATAAGGATAAAGGGTAGAGGAGGGACTACACGGGCCATATCTTGAATAAGGCCGAGAGGAGCTATTCCTTGTTTCCCGGCCAGGAGGCGGCATGGAAGGAGATCTGGAGCTAGGGATGGTATATCAGGGGTAGAGGGGTGCGGGAGGGCCACATGCAAGTAGATAAGATCTCGGGAGAGGGCACCTCGAGATCGAGCTCATCTATGGCCGAGGAGGTGTTCTTCCTGTCTTCCTAGCTGTGGCAGGACAGGGGAGAGGATGGGGTGTTCTGGGGTGGTGAGGGGAAGGGAGAGGAAGCAAATGAGCCAGGGAGGGGTGTTGGGGTTGGCCTATGGCCTATTTAAATGGGGAGGGGATATGGGGATGTGCAATGTCCATTTTGGACATGGGAGGGAGGTGCTGTCCAGGGGTTGGTCGATCTGGGCGGTGGAGGGTTGTTGGTTATCTCCATTTCGTGGCCTAAAGTGACCAGGAGAGGGGGTGAGGTGGATGCTTGGACTGGGTGGCCGAGATGGGGAGCTTTATGCTCATTGGGGGTATCCCTATGGATGGGTGCACGGTTTTCGAGCTGGGCTCGTTCTAGGTGGTGTGTGGGACCATTACTTGACCAGGGAGGGTGGGGAGGCGTGCTGTTGTGATGTATGGGGTCGTTTTGGATCAATGTTTGGTTGCTTTGGAAAATTTGATCAAATGGGGTGTGTGAAGGGAGTTCCCAAAAAATTTATTGGACATGCTGGGGAGATGGTACTGATGAGTATATGATGTCAAGGCATAGCTCTAGGAATTTATTGGGATTTTTTCAGAGGATTAGAAGTCCACTTAAATCCATTTATTCAAAAACTACAGAAGTGAAATATTGGAGTTCATTTGATATTTTTACATTGGACAAGGTGGGATTTTGAGTTGAGATGGTCCTAAATATGAATACACACTTAGGGGAATTTTCCCAAGACTTATTAGAAGCTAAAAGTATTTTAACTAATTATTATTCCATTTCTGCCATTTAAGAAAATAGGCAAAAGGAATAATAAAGCTCTTCAACAATATTTATTTTTCAAGTTGGAGGGTAGGGTATGATATGTGAACCTCAATTGAGCCAAAAGGTTGGAGAAGTGTTTTGGCAAAAACCAAACTTTCAAATGGGAAAGGACTTTTGGAGATTTTGTCTATTAAAGGAATTAAATAGATTTCGAGCCATAATAATTATGGATAATATTTGATAAATATTGGTGATCAAGGTAGATGATGTATACAAGGTGTATCAAGCATTTGCAATCTTGGAAATTGGAAATCCAACTTGAATTAGATGGAAAAACAAGGAATTGAGGATCTAGGGTGAGGTTATTTTCATACCACCAAAACATTGTTGGATCTTGGGGTTCAAAGCTCCCCTTGGGGCATGGGAGGCATGGATGGATATACCAAGTGATTCACCTCAACATGGTATAGAGGTTTGAGCTTGATCCTGCTTGAACTCACCAAGACAGGCTTTCAAACTTTGAATAAAATAAGCCTGCTGAAGCAGATTATCAACTAGCCTTTAAAACCTTGTGGGTTTAAGAAGCAAAAGAACCAATTAGAACAAGTGAAGTAGGTAATGATAGACCTATATGATTGGATCACAAACATGCAAATATTTGGTCCATAGAAGGTTGGATGATGGTGTGAGCTTCTGTCAAAGTAGGCATGTTGACTAGATTTGCAGGAATAGTTATTTTCTTGCCTGCAAAACCATCAAGAACAGGTAGGTTGGAGGATGATCTAACCAAGGTCAAGAGTGGGCCTTGGTAGTCTTTAGTATGGTTAACAATATGGTTCAGATGCATTTTCAAAAATGCACAAGGGTTGAGAAAGGGAGACATTCAAAAAGGTGATGTTGGAAATAGTTTTCCAAACTTAGCCAAATTTGGCAGATTTAGGGTTTTTGAATAGAGCTTGAGAATGGGATGTTTTTGAGGGGTTGCAAGATACCCAAGCATCATCAAGTGGATGATGTTGAAGTGTATATTGAGTAGAAAGGATCCCTTCTTGATATTGGTCTTCATTGACTTGGAGACTTCTAGAAGGGATATCTTCAAAATTGATCTGGTTAAGGGTTTTAGATGATCACCTAGTATCTAGAGATTAGATCTTGCTTTGTATTCTTGTTTAGAGTGTGGTGATTTGGAAACCTCTTGATCCTAGTGATGAGCTCCTGGAGTAGCTCATACTATCCCCTAAGTAGACAATTCAAGCAGTAGATCAAGGCAACTCATCTTAGAAACTAAGAAAACCTACTACTAGGGTTACCATCAAGCCTAGCTTGAGGTAAGGATGGGCAATTTTGATAGGTTGGAGTTTGAGTAAGGTAAGATTCCTTGGTATCCCTACCAAGAGCAGAATTCAAAAGTTTTAAAAAGAGGTTTTGGGAAACCTAGAGAGAAGAGTAGTTGAAGGTTCTGTCTTGAAAACATAAGGAGATTATAATAGGTTGCTCTCCATAGTTTAGGGAAACAGAAGATACTAAAATAGTTGGTTTGCAAAGGCTTCTTGGATCAGGTTTTGAATTGCTAGAACATTTGAGAATATGGAAATTAAGCCAAGACAGTTTTGGGAAGTAGCTTTTGTCAACTGGTCTTGAGGTAAGGAGTATATCTTCTAATACACAATCATATTCATAAGCATATCCAAACAAAAAGCAAACACTTCAGCATTAAACAAGAATTTTTTTTGTTCCCCTGATTTTTTGCATTCTGGACAACTAATTAGGGTTGCTAAAATTGGGATGTTACATTCAAGATCATGGTCATTTATGCCAATTGACAGTGAGGTCACATCATTGGTACATCCGATAGTTGTATCTCAATGAGATCTAGTTACAAAGTTCACCATTGATGATAAATGCATGAAACCTCGCAACCTGATCCTTAGACTATGAGATAATGCAAATCACCGTTCCGGAGGGAGCTTAGATGGTTATCAAGTGTCACACCGTGACAGGGTGATCGAAAAGGTGCCACTTAGGTTTCCCAAAGGGGCGTGTAGAGGTGTATATATCAAGACCAGGTTTTGCGAGTCCATGTAACAGATAGATACATTTGTGGCCATCTCAGTGACGTTGCATTAACAAAGCTTGCAAGCATGTGACTGGGTCACAGAATGCAATGACATGGGAACGAGTAAACAAGTTCATCGGTAAAGAGATCGAACTAAGGTATGGAGATACCGAAGATCAAGTTTCGGATGAACTAGGTATCAAGTGGCAAAGGGAACGGGAAACGACTATTCACGGTTCGAGCAATAAGATTCGTAGAATGCATGGGGGTTATCATGGGCATCCAGGTCCCGCTGATGATCATTGATCTGAGAGGATTCTCAATCATGGTCAGAGTGTTCCCGGACCGAAGGATGTCACACTTAAGGGTGGGGCGCTTGAGGTAGATGAGGTATCGTAGGAGAAAGAGAGAAAGAGAAACTAGAATAGTTTCAGGTAACATCCTATGGAGATCGGAAATGGTCCAGAAGGTGTTTCGGAGTGAGAGGAATAGCATAATATGTGTATTTGAATATTCATTGGAGAATTGATATTAAATATATGTTTTATTTTATTATTAAAGGCAGTCCAATGCTAATGGGCCTTACCCGAAGGGGGGCCCAAGAGGAAAGGCACCTAGGGAGAAGGGGGCGGCCGACCTAGGATCAGTGGGCCGCCCCAATGGGCCCACCTAGGGCTGGCGGCTGCCTCTAGGTGGCCGGCAGGTGTGGGGCTTAGTCCCACACCGCCTGCCCCCTGGGTGGTGCGCACCCCTTCCCATTATATATAGGGGTCTCCCCTCCCCCCTTTGGAGTCATCCCATTCTCCCATTCTTTATCTCTCTCATCCATTGAGGACTTCTCCGGTATAATGGGGAGGACCTCGTGGGTTGTGAGTTCTCCACCTTCACACCTCCGTCGTGTGATCAATGATCCAACATGTACTTCTTCTGCTCTGCCGGATTGCACTACACTTGGGGTGTTGGGAGCTGCTCGGCTTCATCAACATACACCTTCCTGTGTAAGGTGTGCCTCAGTCTTCAAAGGTATGAATACCGTCTCTCTCTTTTCATTGCTTATGTCTACATAGTATAGATCCTAGTTTTAGTGTTCGAATAGTTAGAATTTTTTGTTTTCTGCTACGGAACCCATAAATGGTGTCGTCCCGTTGAACTATATGAAGGATGACAATGACAACCATGCGCTTGATGTGGACAATCAATTGGTGCAACTCGGGAGCTCAATTGGGCACGCGCTTGCTGTGGATAATGCGGGCGGCGAGCCATTACGATGATTTAATTGGTTTATCGAGTTAATGTCTCAGCTGCAATCAAGTGAATCTATGAGGTAAAAGTCAAACTTTGGGATCTAGGGAGATGGATGTATAAGAAATAAGAGAAGGCCACAACTCTTGAACACTTTCAAATTAAAAAAATTATACAACTCTTAATGTAAAAGAGTGATTATATTGACACAACTCTTGAACACTTTCAAATGAAAAAACTGCACAACTCTTAATGTAAAAGAGTTTTTATAATTGACAAAACTCTTGAACACTTTCAAATTACAATTTGGACATGATAATGTCGTCCTAGGAAAATCTTGAGAGTTTACCATTTTTAGAGCATGAAATGTGATCCCTAAATTAAAATATTTATGCCTCGTGCATATACAAAAATTATACACCTTCGAACACTGTGAAATCGCACTTAGGACATGATAATGTTTTGCTAAAAAAATCTTGAGAGTTTATCATTTTCATGGAGTGAAATATTATGCATAAACTTGGATATACGAAAATTATACACCTTTGATCACTATGTAATGGCACTTAATACGTGATAATGATTCGCTAACAAAATATTGAGAGATTATCATTTTCATATAGTGAAATGTAATGCATAAACTTGCATATACGAAAATTATACACCTTCGAACTCTTTGAACTCGCACTTAGGACATGATAATGTTGTGCTAATAAAATCCTGGTCATTTATCATTTCCATGGAGTGAAATATAATGCATAAACTTGCATAAACGAAAAGTATAAACTTTTGAACACTGTGAAATCACACTTAATATGTGATAATGATGTGCTAACTAAGTTTTGAGATATTACCATTTTCTCCCCCATTTTCATAGAGTGGAATGTAATGCATAAACTTGAATATACGAAAATTATACACATTTGAACTCTTTGAAATCGCACTTAATACGTGATAATGTTGTGCTAAGAATATCTTAAGAGATTATCATTTTCATAGAGTGGAATGTAATGCACAAACTTGCATATAAAAAAGTATACACCTTTGAACACTTTTCCTTCAAATTATATTCACCATCATTTGTTTATGGAGTTAAAGTACCAATGGTGAACTCATTATTTTATATGGATAGAGGGGTGCCCCTGATAGATATATGGGTTATCCTATCTACTAGATCATAGAGGGTCAACAGTTCGTGGGCACGATCCGCGTGACAACTGTCTCAACCAATCAGAGCGTAGTAGCCAAGATGAGCACATGTGTGAGAGTTTATGACTAAGAGAGCGGGGAAAACTGGGTAGAACTTGAAAACCAAGGGCAAAACTAGTAGAACTTAAAAACCAAGGGCAAAACTGACAATGAGATTCAAATAGAAAACTGAAAGAGATTTAAAAAATGGAAAATGCATCTTTTATACAATAAAATACATCTTCGTATACATAAAACTATTTGCAATTAAATTATACATCAGTTTTATAATTATTGCCTCATTCATACAAATTATATTTTAGGGAGGGATGTTTTGGGAAGAGCCTTGAGTAGAAAGCCATGAACCTTCATAGATAGTAGGTGATTTGAGAAGTGGCGATTTAGGTTAAAACTTGATTTCTATATATTCTTACGGTGGGAGGTCACATAATAAGAATCCTGGGTAGATGCCACTATGTTTTGACCTTTTTGAATTTTTTGTGCATAAAATGACTCAATTAGCTACCTAAAACCCATCTGTTGACTCTATGTTGACCAGCCATCGGAGGGTAAAACTGAGTATATTGCACACAATAGTGTTAGTACTGGAGGGAAAAACTAAGTATAACCAAACTGCCAGTGTTACACTCGAGGGTATAACTGAGCACAACTAAGTCGCTAGGGTTAGACACGAGGGAAAAACGTGACGCATGGTACGCATGTCACGGTGCACGGGGTGGTAGCGGACACATGTGGTTGTGCATGCTGCAGTAGCGTACGCGGTTACGTGGTGCATGGTGGTGCAACGAAACGTCCCTTCCCTTCAACTTATAGATTCCTCCTCACTCTCACTCATCACTCACTTGCTCATTCATGCAACAGTCTCCACTATCCAATCACCTTCCTCAAACCCCCAAGAAAATCCCATCCACGCCAGCGATGGAGAAGAATGGCGCGGTGGCCATCGTTGACTCAAAGGCCACCGGTGAGGAGGCCCTTTTCCCTGTACAGGCCCCCATCTAGGCATCGAAGGCAGCCGCCGTCGATGTCCACACCCCTGTCCTCGCTTTCTCCATAGCCGCCGGCGAGGAGGCCATGCCGGTCTCTGGAAGATCCTGCTCAGCTAGGACCCCTACGAGGAGGAGGATTACATCAGGGCAGAGAACCCCTATGACACCAGCATCGCCGAGCCATGGTCGGAGATAATTAGGGTTATCTCCCCTTCCCTTGTTCTTCCCCATTCCCATCGTTGGTTGCTAGACCGTATGTTATTAGGGTTCGGCTGTTCGTATTTTTATAGTAGCTAATCCTCTTATGTTAGATCTCGTATTTCGATGAATCCCCTTGTTTGTATTTCGATCCTATTTTATTTGTCCTCTGAGTTGAAGTTAAGGGATTCCCTAGTTAGTACTAGCGCCAATCTGTAGTTGGGATCAGTATTCGATTTGGTTTGAGATTTGGGGATTGAGGAATAATAAGTGGATCTCAGTCGGTTAATTTATGCAAATAATAAATCCTGATTATCAAGGTATCTCAATCATGTCCTTATTGCACTCTACTATTTTTTCCAACAGGAGGATAGGAGGGACGTTTGCAGCGATGATGAGTCCATGGACACCAAGACTCAGCAAGTGCTGAGGAGGCTGAAGTCCGGCCAGTACGACAACTTCTTCGCCGGCGACGTCTACAGGTGCCCCTTTTGCACCAGGAGGCTCCACTCCACCGACTTCAACTCCCTCGTGAAGCATGCCGAGGATGTGAGGACCTGTAGTGATTCCGTGAACATCCACGACTTCAGAGCCAAGCACGAGGCGCTCGGTCTTCATCTCCGCAACCTCTAGAAGGTGGCCATCGAGGAGAGTCGCATGCGCCCGATCAAGACCAAGGCGCCTAAGGTCAAGGGACTGGGAAACAAGAAGTGGAGTAGGCGCCAGAGGGAGGAGGCAGAGGCCCTCCAAGCAGAGGCCATGAGGGGCCACTGATCTGGTGCTGCTGCTGCTACTGTAAAGCAGCTTCTTTTGTATTGTCTGTGTTGGACTTATCCGCTGCTATGAGCAGCCTAATTGTTGAACCACATTAAGTACCGTACTATATATCCTATATTAGCTGCTTTATCTACATCTATTATATATAGCCTATATTAGCTGCTTTATCTGAATTTGCTCTGTTTACTGAATATATTTATGGTGCCGGTTAGATTTTCTCCTTTAGATTTTCTACCAGATTGGAAAAAAATGAGGGCCAAAAGGAACAATGAATGAAGAGAGAAGATTCTCTACCTTTTTGGACAATAAACACAACTTTTAGCAAGAGAGAGGGGAAAAGGTGCTCTTAAAAAGGCCAATCATAAAAATAACAAAAAAAATCTAGTTTAGGAGACAGGGCGCACATAACAACCAAATGCTCCCCACATGGTCCCACACCAATCCCACATAACGTGTTCCCAGCAAACTGGCCCCACACAGTCCCACATGGCATGGCCCTACACGTTAGCATAACATGTTCCTGACCAAACGACCCATGTGGTCCCACACCGCATGGCCCCACATGTCAGCCAATGGTCAACCTGACAGCAACTGCCGTTCGATCTCTTTCATGAGTTTTCGAGAAGGACATGGGCAAAAGTGAGCAAAAGTTAAGCGGCTGGGGAAAACTAAGTACAATTAATGAACCAGGGGCACGAAAATAGAAATACCTTAAATCAATGGCTTGTTTTAGAATGACAAATTTTTTCTTGCAAATGTTTGTGTGCAGGAGAAGGATCTGTCGGCTCGCTAGTACTGGTGCCTATGTTTCCTTGATCTTTTTCCGAGACGAGGAAATCCGACTTGGTATCTTAGTTATCTTCTTCAGGAATTTCCTCTTCTAGCAGGGTTGGAGGCAGATCTATAGACTTCAAGAATGGCTTCTCGTAGTTTGTTGCATTGGCTACACGGCAAGCATAATCGGCACAATAATTACAAATAAAACCAACATTCTGATCCTTGCCATCTTCATCAATAGTTGGATATCCTTTGGTAACTTGGTAGATTTCCATGTTTCCATGTTGTATGATTAGCAAAGTAAGGGCATTCTATGATGTTGTGCAAGCGTAGAACATCTTCCAGTCCTTGAGTAGCTGTCGGATATCCTTCACCTTATCACACAGCTGAAAGGAGGATAGCTTGTCTAAATTGGAGAGATTAATGGTCTCACCAGTATCCTCAAGGATTGGCGGAAATCATGAAGCAAATATCGGACTGCGACAAGCCGCCCAATTGGTGACTCAGATGAAGATGAATCCAGGAGGTTGAGAGGCCCTAAAAAGGGAGCAATGTTAGAAAAATATGATCGTGAAAATCGGAAAAATCATGGAATGTGTTGGAATGGAAGTAAAAACGTATCGAAGATAGATTCATCTACTTTGGTATTCTCCTCTCTCAAACTCCGGAGTTCATCCTGAAGGGCCTGGGTGCTAACCTTATACCTATCTAGCTCAGCTTTTAAATCTGAGATCTCCTTGTCTTGGTGAGAAATCATCATATCATGCTCTTTGGTGGCATAATTGGTCTACTCAAGGATGTTGCTGACGCTGCACTCATGATCCTCTTGTGATTTCTTGAGCTTCTCGCATAGACCAATATTTTTGGATTCAAGAGTTTTATAATTTTCGGATTCCTCCACAAGTTTGTAGGATTCGGCAAGCAAGTCTAGAATAAGACACACACGTTAGTCAAATTCGACTTAAAAAATAAAACCAAGAAGATTTTTCGGCAAACTTACTTTCGGCATCATCCTTGTCAACTTTCAACTGAGCATTTTCACGCCGGAGAGATTTGATTTCTCCCCGTTTGTTGTATATGTTCTTTAACAATTCTTGGTTGTAAAAATTAACTTTCTGTAAGTCAGAATGGTAACCAGAGTCAAAAATCTACTAAGACTCGGGTTGTTATTTTAACGAAGTTAAATCTCAGTGCGAGCCTTGGGGGCTACGCTACTTTGTTCTTTGGCATCCTATTGAAGCATAAACTAGGATTTCTAGGGGCTAGAGGATATGATATGGAATACAATAAAAGGAGTCAAAAAAGGACTTATGAAATGCTCATGTTAAAAATTCTTGAGGCTAATGTTGATATCAGCAGAAACCTTCTCGGCGAGAGTTATGGGGATGATAGGTGCAAGCATAACTACACCATCCTTTAGCTTCTCGTCACGAAGACAGACTTGATCCAGCAACTCAACAAGCTTCCAGTTTTCAGCTGCTTGTTGTTATATTTCTGTTCTCCAAACAGTGGAGGGCTAGCTTCTAGATCTCTTCTGTGCTTTTCTGAGTAAGGCCAAACTTAGCGATAACTGGATTTTGTAGATGGTTTTCAGCGAAGACTTCAGCTGAGGGATCATTACCCTTGGAGGGTTCACCCTTATTAGTTTCCGAGTCACCCATGGTGATGTTGGTTTGTGAACTTTGGTTCACTGGCTCTTCAAATTGAGCTGGAATATCTTCAGCGCGTGGATAAGGAGCATCCTCCAGCACTGATGATGACTTGGGATTTGGAGTCGGAGGCGCAGTAGCAAGAGAAACTATGGTTAGTTTCTACTAGCGCAGAACTTTTCCCGACCTTTCCTTTCCCCTTGATAATTGACTTAGCTCCAGACAATAATAGAACAAGATCATTATGAACCGGAAAGAGCATAAACAAAAATACATGGTTTGATGGAAAAACTTACTTCTTGATAACTAGCATGGTTTGTGGGCCAGCTTGTACGACCGGAGATTTACGCTTCCGGGTAAGCACTTCTGGCAGCACTTCCAGTTCTTTATCCTCCTAAGGAGCTAGATCCTCAGGTGGATAACCCCTGCGAGGATCTAGCTCCGGCTCAGGGAGGTTAGCAAGCTAAAAGACAAAGTATCTCAGCATTGCAAATAGAACATATGAACAAACAAGCACATGATGAGTTAGTAGAAAAATCTTACAAGGGTCAGAGGTTCTTCTATTATGAACATGTCCAGGGAGACATCTAGAATCTTCTGGTCGATCCGCTCCTTGATCAACCGTCTGATCCGAGACTCGTATTGCTTGGAAGGGATGGAGAGTCGGCTAATTCTCAGGATGTCTTCCCTGCTTTTGGTTATCATGTGCATCAGCCGGTTACCACGGTGCTGAAGGGGTTAAATCCGACGAGCTAGACAACAAAGGAATAAGTCGGATTCCCTCAGTCCCTTGTGCTTCATCAAGAATTCAATACGCCTCTTGGCACGGATAAAATCTTCAGAAAGAGTCGGCACCTCCGCGTCCCATGATTCTTGGGGAACGGCAGCACCGTCAACAAAAGCCGGCAAGCCTTCCTGCTTGCCGGGAGCTTTCTTGTACTTGTGATAGACAAAGGTGTATGACCACCTCGTCAATGATTCACTAGCTATGCCCTTGGGGTAGGGTCTCTCCTAAGGACTAAGCTATGAGTCCTGGTTATGTATGGAAGGCCGGTAGTGATAGAGTTTTTACGAGTACTAAAATAGTACCGGAAGAAAGTGAGACTTGGCTTGATTCTGAGATAACCCTCGCAAAGAGAGACATGGGCGCTAATCTCTAGAATCGAATTAGGAGGAAGGTTGTGGAGCTGAACACCATAACGAGAAATCATCTCGAAAAAGAATTTTGAGTGAGGAAATCTCAAACCTCTATCGAGGTGAGTACCGAAGTGTACCTATTCATCATTGCGGGGGCGGGAAGAAGCTCTCCATTGCCACTCCACCACTCGCTGGCACAGAGGATACCTTCACCCTCGATGCCGCGAAGATTCTCGTCATCTAGGACGCAGGGGACCTAGACCGCGCAGTAACCTTTGTATTCTGCCACCGCCGTCATCGCTGCCACACATGAGCTGGATGCATCTGCCATCTCGCCGGAGGATATGAGCAAGGATGGGCTGTACTGTGGAGGTTTGGGAGCATAGAGGAGGAGGACATGGGGGTGCATATTTGGTTTGAGGAGAAAGAAAGCAAGGGCACTGGTGAGAAGAAAATGAGGAGATTTTATCCCCTAGAGCCTCACATGTGCCAAGATTGGTGTAAACAGGCAACAATCGGGCCATGCGTCATGGAAGGCATAGGGCAACTTCCCCATGAAGATTGCGCCACCTTGATCTCCCTATGTACATTGAAACTGCGCCTCGGTTCCACGCAAAGCAGACCCACGAACGATCACACTGACAAGATTTTTTGTCAGTGACAAGACTAGACCTTGAGTGATGTCAGGATGCATCATAGGCTAACTTCCGGCTGTGTTTGAAATCGAGCAGGAAAGTAATAATGAGATATTGATAGGCCCGACTCACTTCTGAGACTCATAACTCATTTTTGTGTTGGAGTTTCAGGAACCCTTCAAGATTCTGTAGCCGAAGAAGAATCAAGCTAGACGATGAAATCTGACATTGGATCTTGGAGGCTTCTGGGGCTACTGCTGGGGATATACTTCCCGGGTATACCCACTATGACTCGATGACCAGGGTGTCCCACTTCTGGGTTAAAGCTATACTTAACAGGCGGCCCAGTCAGGGAGAGAAGTTGGAACCCCATCCGGCTATGGGAAGTCCTAGAACACTTACCAACTTAGGCCTGTAGTGTTATTTGTAGTCCAAGATGTACCATGTAACTCACTCTGTATCGTAGTCGGATAGGACTCTCCTGTAACCCTAGGAGCGGATGACTATATAAGCCATCCTAGGGATAGGCCTTTAGGGTAACAGTCAATCGACAATCACAAGCTCAAGTCGCACAGGCAAAACCTCTCTTGTAATTTGTACTTCCGGCTTTGCCATATTACTAGATTGCTAGCAGGAGTAGGATCCGTCCACCACAGGCGGATTCGAACCTGGGTAAATCTTGTGTGCTCACCGTCCCGGAACACCATCGTCTCACACCCCATCTTTCTCCACACCTCGAGGACCCCCTCATGACATACTTGTCTTCAATCCAACGACAATGCCGTCATCGCGGCTACTACCTTCCTGTTGTCCAATCCACCTCAAGCGGGGGATCCAGGATCCGCTATCCACAGATCTGCCATTGCCGGGCTTGGCTTGGTTGAAGTGGCACTCATGGGAGAACCTGCCAAGGAGTCAACAAATTAACCCACGGTGCACAGGAGCAACCACTCACCATCGCGAGATGACAATCCTCCATGGCGACGCTGTAACCCGCAGCGAAGGGATCATAACAACAACACTCGTGACGATATCACGCAACAAACATTCAACAAATTACACACAAAACATGGCTACTCCACTGAGACCGGTGATGAAGACACTGAGCTTTGTAGTGCCATATGCTTCATCCATTCTATACGGCAAACTCAGATGCCAAAGGGTTTCAAATTACCTTCGGATAACACGAAGTTCGATTTCCTCTAGGAGCCGAAAAGCTGGTTGGATGACCACCTGCAGACCTTCATGTTCCGTGGTGGAACTAAAATCATAGCCATCAGTGCATGCAGCTGCGACTGAAGGGTGCTGCATTTGCCTAGCTCAACAACCTCCCCTCCTGCTCGATTCATAGCCGTGAAGAATTGGCGTAAAAACTTCGTCTGAAACTTCAAGAGCACGTACAAGCGCCCTCCATCCATCAAAGAGGACAACCCTCCTCTCATACATCCAATATTGGTCGATGATTCATAACTCCGAATATTACATCTCTGAGGAGCGGGCGATCGATGTGTTCAATGGTGGTTTCCACCAGCGTGAACTCAAGGAAGAATTGCAATGCAAAAATGAAACACCATCGGTCACCTAATAGACATTGCTAACTGCTAGGAAGATGGCGAAGACTCTCTCCACAATAGCTACGCATGCTCAGATGACAAGGACAACCAAGATCGGAGACTCCATCACCAAGAAAAGCGTAGAATGCATGGTTATGAGGACCACGAAGGAGTCGACATGGTCGCGGCTGGCTACACTGACAAACGTGACGACGATAATCATAGTGGTGGCTAACGGAGCGGTGGTTACCACGATTATAGGAATACCGGAAAAACCACTCAAGTGTGGCAACGACGCACCCACAAGGATGGGCCATCACCGACGCGTCGGCTGTCAGGACCATGGAACGTCCACTTCTACATCGACAACAAAGACAACAATTGCATGTTTAGCCATATACTCAAGGACTTACTTGAGTTCTAGAAGCTCCAAGATGCTTACGCCCAGCTACAACGTGAGGCAACAAGTCAAGGCTCGGGATAGCCCTAGGCCCTGTAGCATACGAAGCACCACTACCCCTTCCAGCTAACGCACCATCACCACCACCCATGGTCGTGGCGGCTCATAACAACATGGGAGAATAGTACTTGCAAACACTCAGGAATATGAGAATGATGATCCAGAAGGAGCGCCCTTCCAACATGGCCCAGAAGACAATCAATCGACAAGTGAGCACTATTGTATCCCCACCTCCTACAATCGTAGAGTACCTCAGCGGATCCGATCTTGCATCACTTATGACCGATATCACCACCCACGTTAGGTACCTCGAATAGGCCATGCCACCCTTTGTGCTTGAGGCGCAAATCAGTGGCTTTGAAATGAGGATGGTCTTCTAGACAGCGGCAGCGGTATCAACCACATTTTTTCTAGCGCCATGTCCGCCATGAACATCAACCAGACAAGCCTCGAGCCATCCAAGACAACCTTCCATGGCATAGTGCCTGGAAATACCATCTACCCTTTGGGCTAAAT
The DNA here is from genome assembly GCA_910589775.1 of Avena eriantha. NCBI lineage: Eukaryota > Viridiplantae > Streptophyta > Magnoliopsida > Poales > Poaceae > Avena > Avena eriantha. The sequence continues at coordinate 73,044,516 of OU342745.1, read as the reverse complement.
CTACCTCGATGTAATGCTCGGCAAGCCTGAAAACTTCAAGCGCGAAAGACTTGACTTCGAGGTCATCGAATGGCCATCCCAGTACCACGTCATTTTGGGGCGGGTCACTTTCTACAATTCATGGTGGTGTCGCACTATGCTTACCCCACACTAAAGATGCCAGCACCCCATGGTGTCATTATGATCCGCAGAAGCTTCACACTATCCGACAACTATGACAGGGAGTTCAATATAATCTCTCAATGTTCTAGAATGCAAGAAGAGCTAGTGAAGCTCAAGGAGTCTACATACCACAGTATTCCTCCGATGAGCCAATGCAATTCACCCGAGCAATCTTTCAACTCTACTATCGACAATAAGGAGGTCCAGGTCCATCCAAAGGATCCCATGAAGACTGCCCTCATCGCAAGGAACCTGAGTTCTGCATAGGAACACGTGCTCATCAAATACCTCCGTGAGTGCTAGAAGATATTTGCCCGGTGTCCTGTACACATGCCAGTAGTTCCTAGGGAATTTGCCGAGCACGCACTCAACGTTTTTCTGGGCAAGAGACTAGTCAAGCAATAGATGCCCTACCTCTGTGAGCCAAAGGCCATAGCCGTTGGTGCGGAGGTCAACAGACTCCTAGACACCAAATTCAACTGTGAGATCAAGGAGAGAACTTGGGTAGCCAACCCCGTGCTAGTACTCAAGAAGGACAAAGACACACTCCGCATGTGCGTGGATTACACAACCCCGGATGAGACACCAAACACACATTTTAGCAGGTTCTCCTTCATCTTGTACATGTCGAGGTTGTCGAAGGTCTTGTGGAGATCATCAATGAGTGAGTTCCTTTCCTTTGTTTGGACGACCACATCGTCCATGTAGACTTGGATGTTTCTGCTGAGTTGGTCCTTGAGGAAGGCCTACATGCACCGTTGTTGGTGGCACCCACATTCTTTAGCCCGAAGGGCATAGTGTTTCCTTTGTTTTGACGGCCACATCTTCCATGTAGACTTGGATGTTTCTACTGAGTTGGTCCTTGAGGAAGGCCTACATGCATCATTGTTGGTGGCACCCACATTCTTTAGCCCGAAGGGCATGGTGTTGTAGCAATATACTCCGAAGGGTGTGATGGAGGTAGTTTTTTCCTGGTCCTCCACTTTCAATCGAAACTAATTATACCCTGAGTAGGCATCAAGAAATGAGAGTCGTTTGAAGCCTATGGTGGAGTCGACGATTTTGTCGATTTTGTCGATCCTTAGAATGGGATTCCAACTCAGCACCTTTTGTTTTAAGATTTTGAGAAGAGTTGCTCTTTGGAGAGCACAGTACGATGAAAGTTGTAAGCTATGTTCAGGGGGGAGTTATTGTCTATCATTGGCCTCTATGGTAGAACCTGTCGGGGAGGCCTGAGAGGTGGTGGTTTACCCTGTGGAGGATGTCAGCGGTTCGAGTCCGCTTATCTCCAGTCCGTGAGGTACCTCATCTCCGAAAGGGGAATCAAAGCAAACCCGAAGAAGATAAAGGACATAATGGAAATTTGGAATCTGAAGAACCTAAAGGGGATCCAATAGCTAGATAGATGCATAGCAGCACTCAGCCGATTCATCAGTTGGATGGGAAAAAAAACACTGCCTTTCTACCAAATTCTCTGCAAAATGGACAAATTCGAGTGGACCACTAAAGCATAGGTGTCATTCGAGGATCTCAAGAGCCTATTGTGCACCTTGCCAGTTCTGGTGACTCCTGAGAGAGAGCCAATGCTGCCACATATCCCCGCCACTAACCAGGTGGTCAACACCATGCTCGTCATCGAGCGCGTGGAGGACAACAAGATCCACAGGGCACAACGACGCGTATACTACCTTAGCGAGGTCCACACACCATCCAAGAAGCGGTACCCGCACTACCAGAAGATGGGATATGGTGTCTTCATGACGATGCATCGACTACGCCACTATTTTATGGAGCACCCAATCATTGTGGTCAACGGCGTGCCACTGTCGCACATCCTCAACAATCCTAAAACAATAGGACAAGTCGCCCTCTAGGCATCGCACAAGTAGGAAAAAGCTCATTGGTGGTGTTCGGGAAATGAGGTTAGTGGCATTGAACCCACACGCCACTAAATTCACGCCACTAGTAGTTGATAATGGTGGTGTGTGGCTGGAACGCCACCACTAACTTGGTTACTAGTGGCATTTATATATATTTTGGAATGCCACCACTAACTTGGTTACAAGTGGTGCTCTTTTTTTGGAATGCCACCACTAACTTTGTTAATAGTGGCATTTTCAAAAACATGAAGGCCACTAGTAACTATATATTGATTTAAAAAAATTAAAGTTTGTCATCGTTGTTGTGGATGTCGTTGTCACTGCCGTTGTTGTGGTAGAAACCGAAGAATTCTATAGGGTGAACGGTGGCCACGCGTGCGAGCTAGAGGTCGAGCAGCAGCCCACAGCTAGGTACAGCATCCAAGTTGGCAGAGCGCAGCATGCCATCAAGAACTCTGGACCAAGAAGTGAAGGGATTTCGTGGTAGAAAAAAAACTTTCCCTATGGTGGAACACATCTAACCATGATCAATGTACTAGTAAAGCTGTAACGGAGGAGGTTTCGGTAACATACCCTTGAACACCTAAAGCGTTTGACGTTCCGAGAGGAACATTGGTGATGTAGACGTTGTTGTAGTGGACCTAAAGGTCTCGAATCTCCTCACAAGTGTAACATCCCAAATTTTTCATTTAAAAATCATCATTAGTGCATTCAAATCAGCATGGCATGTATTACATTGCATTAGACTTGTCCTCCAAAAATTTGGTAAAATTTTGAGACTTTTTGAAGCACAATTTGCTAATTCAAACAAAAACTAGAAAAGAAATTTGAATAGAAAAAGAAAAGGAGGGAAAGAATTCAAACCAGCAGCAGCAGCAATCTGGCCCAATAGCCCACCCAGGCCACTCCCCCCCTTCTCTGTTTTCTGCACGCCCAGCAACCTACCCCCTCTCGCTGACAGATCGGCCCCACGCCACGTCACCCCACCAACCCGTCGTCTTCAACCCCGCCGTCGAGCAACCCCCCCTTCTCAGCCATTTTCGAATCGATTCGATTCCGGCCGTTTCTCGCATCAAATCCCCCCAGCGATTACTCCTACTTAATCCTCACCCCCTCCTCGTCATTTTCCCCCAGTCGCCACCCCCAGAGAGCCCCCAGGCTCCCCAAATTTCGAGCTCGGACGCCGCTCACTGACGGCACTCCGGCGACGATTCCAATCGACGACACGGACCAAGTCCGGTGAACTCCTCTGCCGCCGCCGTCCATCGCATGTTCCGGTGAAGGTAGGGTTTCCGCCGCCCCTTTTTGGTCTCTGCTAGGTCGTGCTGATCCGTGCGCATCGCACTGACCCCCTTGCTGGCTGGTTTGAGCCCCAGTTCGTCATCTCCGTCACTGAGCCGTGAGTTCCGCCGGCAATGCAACTCCGGCGAGGGATCAGGGCCAAGCCAGAGCACCCCCCACGCCACCGTAACCTCCATTGAGACCACCACGACCTCCCCGACCTCTGGTACGTGTTCACGGACTCCTTGCCCCTGTAGAACCACCGGACCGCCGTCAGCCGACGCTTCGCCGCCGCGCGCAGCTGGTCAGCGCCGCCCATTCCGGGCCAGGTCCCAGGGACCATTAGATCTCGCGTCTATGGCTAGGATTAGAACGCAGACGAAGCGGTACGGGTTAATCAGATCCGTCCGCAGTCACTTAAGATCTGACGGCCCATAGTGATCGATCCGGCCGAACCGGTACCAGCCAATAGGAAAGCGCCACGTCGCCAGACTATTTTGTTTAAATAGAAAATTAGACTGATTTCGTATTTAACTTAGAAATTCAATAATTTTGATCCACCAATCAGAAAAATACAAATTTGGTGTCTATGGATTCAGAAAAATGAGACCTTTATTATGGAGGCCTTGTTTCACACTTGCCTCTGAAAAATTGGAATTAGGAAGAACCTTTTTAGGAGTATTTTGCTCACACAAATTGTTCTCTAATTTATTTTTGAGTATTTCTTATGCATTTAGATGAGGTATTCTATCCTCAGTACTGTAGACTCTATAAATTATAGAGTTGTGATCATATCATTGCATTTTGCATGCATTCATGTTTTTGTAATGTTTTATTGATTCAATTATTGTTGTTGTATTAATCTTATGTAGATTGTGTGGATTGTGAAGTTTGTTGCTGTGAGGATTGTACCTATTCCCCTAGCTACCAAGGCAAGTGATATTTCATCCCATGTCCTATTATTTTCACTATTGCACTAGTGATATTTTGGTAGATCTTAACATGATAGAATTATTCCTATGTTACTATACTATGCTATGCTATCCTATAGATTATATCTTGGTAGTATTCCCTAGTTAAAGGACTTTGTATGCTAGAATGCTTAGCTATGCTAGTAGAATTTGTGGGTGGAAAAATACATATCAATATTGTATGGAAAGATATTATTTTTGTTTGACTAAGAAAACAACTATTATTAATGAAACACCTGGGTGGATTGAGACTTGCTTGGATTATGTTGAGTGGTTACTCAGGGCCCATGTCTATGGTCAGCTGGTGTATCACACTTGTGGATGGCCACCCAGGAACAAAGAGATTGGAGACATTTGTGTCATGAAGCTTCCAGTGCAACCACATGGCATATGGGCTCTGCCTTGACCAACTAATATGCAAGAACTCAGCTAGACGGACAGAAGGTGGTAGATGTGATAGGATGGAACGCATCCGTGGTGGTCTGAGGGATTGCTTCTGAAAGGTCTTGTCTCGATGCATGTCGAGTCTTGTGGGGAAAGTGCACCACCTCTCGAGAGGGTAAAACTAAGTACTTAGCCGTGTCCCCGGTCATGGACAACTTCTGAGCCTCAAGACAGTGAAGTAGTTCAATAATCTCCTCATCCAAATTTCTCTAAGTTAAAACTTGTGGGTGAACATGGGTAATGGTTCAGTGATGTCTATCATTGGTACCTTATAGCTTGAATGAAAAAAACTTCTCCAAAAACTATAAGTTAAACTAATTTTTGCAAAGCCAGCCATAACCCCACTTAGCCATATATTCATGTAGTGGTTGGATTATACTAAGTATCTTTGGTATCACTTGCCAATACAATTCCAAATGTATTGACCCTTGTGGCTGTAACTTATTATGTTGCAGGATACTCTGATGATGAGTAGGGTTGCGGGTCTACACTCGACATGCTTGCCTGTGGCACATGAAGACTAAAGACTCTAATATTATTATGCTATGTATTGTGAACTTGTGTCTTAGCCTTGGGCTAAGTGAGTTGTAAGAATCATTATACTCCTGGATGTGCGATGTAATAATGACCTTTGTTTCTGTGTACTACATCTTAAACTGTGGGTGCTAGCATTTCTATCCAGGGACTAGCACTGCAATCACAGGGATCTTACCTTATCAAGGTGAGATCTTACAGATGGTACCAGAGCACTGTGTTGCCTGTAGGACCGTGACCCTAGAATGGATTAGACTAAGGAAAACCCTTAGGAAAACTCTATATTCCAACCTTACACTTGTCTTTTCATCTCGAAAAACTTTTCCTAATCATCCTTCTCATCTATTTTGTAGATGTCCACCATCAATGAATCTGTCAAGAAGGGACCACTGATGACTATGACCCTAGAGTGTGAGACAGAATTTCCCAATATACTCAAGAACCTTATGCTTGTCTTGGGAATGAATGGTGAAGCTGTGTACAAGGGATTTCCTATGATAGACGAAGGACAAGAGTATTGGTGGGTGCAACTCCATTTGTACAAAGACAAGGAGGACGATTCCAAGAGTACGGGATTCTGCATGTTCACCAACTCTGAAATGCACCCGTCATTCTTTGACTCTGCAAGGAATGCTGCATGGAGAGCTATTAAGGAACTTGGGGAGATACTCAAGTATAGAATGCTCAATACCCAGGAAGATCTCAAGGAGGAGAAGTGTCTTGTCCAAGACTCAAAGGCCACGGTGAAACACCTAAGTAAGGATATCATAGGCCTAGCTTTGGAGCTATGTGACTAAGACAAACAGATTGCTGCCAAGAATGCCCAGATTGCCACCTTGGTTAAGGAGTGAGATATTAGTTGGACCACCACCCTTGGCGTTTTATCACGTTAGTATTTTGATCATACCAACTTATGTGGTATGGCAAAAATAAGTCATGTCTGGAACCTTGAGTGCTTGAGTTGAATAATGTATTGCTACTTGAAATGTTCTGTTGGTTGATTTTCTTATATTATGACTTGTGTTTACTTCCTCTATGTGTTACTAATTTTCTCCATACTATGCAAAAGATGTCGAATTTTGTCTACAGCACGGCCAAGGATTTCAAGGGGACTCGCTTTGGGACTCGCCTATTGGAGCTAGTCCAAGTGCTCACTCTTCCAATCCCTACCATTCAGGGACTTCAGCTGAGGAAGTTTCAGAGGAAGGACTTATGGGGATTCAAAGTTACCTAGCCAGGACGTGAGACGGAGTCCCAAACTGGGAGATTACCTTCAAGATACTCCATGATGACATGGAGAGGGGCCTTGACGTCGCTATGCAGGAGCTGTTGGGACGCCTATGTGGACGTCACTCTTCTGAGATCAAGAGCCACTACTTCCATTTCTTTGGGAGGCGCGACGAGGAAGGAGAGCCTATTGTGTTAGACGAGGCCACTAAGGAGTCTATCAAGCCTGTGCGTCACTACCTCCAGGACTTAGAGAGCCTCATTAGACACCTTGATACTGATAGGACTAATGTGATGCTTAGGAACGATGAACTACGAGTCCAACTTAAGGAGAAGGACAAGGCCTTCCTGGAGCAGGAAAACCGAATCAAGGAAATGGAGAAGTTTGAAGACCAAGAGAATAAATTCAAGAGCCAAGAGAAGAGAGTTCAGGAGAAGAACAAGAAGATTAGAGACTTGGAGACTAAGTTAGAGCTTGAGGACATTGAGCTGGAAGCGGATCACGAGGTGATAGAGAGGCTACGCACTCAGAAGAGAGAGCTACAGACAAAGATCGACGCCTTGACCACAAGCTTGGAGGAATACAAGGCAGGGTTCGCAGCAGCAGGGCTTGCACTAGTGGAGGAGGAAGTCGACATGGAGGAGTAGTGATGCTATTCCATTTACCTTTCGTCTATTATCATTGAGTTGCATAAGTCATACCGACTTGTGGGTGACTATGCTAGTATGTTATTTTGCAAACTCTGTCATTACTGTGTTGTTGAACTCGCATGTGCTTGTTTGATTGATCGTTGTTTTATTTGGGGTTATCTATCATTACTTACCCTTATTAAACCACAGATGCCTCCCCGACGCAACAACGAGGATGACAATGGCAATGGAATGCAACAGATAATGGCTGCGCAGACCCAGTTGATGCAAATGATGACTCAATTCATGGCAACCCAGAATCAGAACAACAACAATAATAACAATAACAACAACCAGAATAATCCACCGCCCCTGGATATGCTGACCAGATTTCTAAGGCTGAGACCTGCTAAGTTTTCGGGTACCACTGACCCCATGGTAGCAAATGACTGGCTACGCTCTGTGAATAAGGACCTAGTCACGGTTGGGTGCACAGATGCTGAAAAGGTCAGATTTGCAGCACACTTGTTGGAAGGTCATGCAGCTGCTTGGTGGGATAATTTCCAAATTACCCACCCTATTGAGGAAGTGACTTGGGCAATGTTTGGAGATGGGTTTCACACCACTCACATCTCTGCTGGAATAATGGGGTTGAAGAAAAAGGAGTTTCATAACCTCAAGCAACGCCACCGTAGTATCTCTGAATACATCGAAGAGTTCAATAATTTGTCACGTTATGCACCCGACGATGTTGACACTGATGCAAAGAGAAAGGAGAAGTTCCTAGATGGGCTGAATGATGAAATTGCTATGCAACTATATGTTGCATATGTTCCAACTTATCAATCCTTGTGTGATAAAGCTACCATCCTGGAAAACAAGATGAAACAAGTGGAGGGTAGAAAGAGGAAGCACCATTTTGATAAGTATGGATCAGGATCTCCTCACAAGCGCTCTCATGGTGAAGGAAGTGGGAGTTCAGGATTCCACAAAAATGGGAATCATAATAACCATCGTAACAACCACAACCATGATGGAAACAATCATCGTGCGCACAACAAAGGTGGATTCAGGAACAACCACAATGGTCATGGCCATGGAAACCAAAATGGATAGAATCGTCACAATCAGCCAGCAAAGAAAGACATAAGTCAGGTGGAATGCTTCAACTGCAAGAAGACAGGGCACTATGCTAATGAATGCCCAGAGAAGAAGACTGATGGGACTAAGCCAAACCCGTTCCAAAAGGGTCATGTGAATCACATTAATGTGGAGGAAATCCAAGAAGGATCCGATGCCGTGATCGGTAAGTTCAAGATTAATTCCTTTCCTGCACTTATCCTTTTTGATACTGGCGCATCGCATTCATTCATTGCAAGAGCATTTGTAGTGAAAAACGGACTCACCACTGAAACTATTGGATGTCCTATAAAGGTAAGTTCTCCGGGTGGAGAAATGGTAGTAAATTCAGGGTGCCGACAGATCATCCTAGAAATTGGAAAACACAAGTTCCCGATTAGTTTAATAATCCTAGAGTCCCAAGGATTAGATGTCATATTAGGGATGGACTGGTTGACCCATTATGAAGGGGTGATTGATTGTGCCAAGCGGACTATTATGCTTACCACCCCAGAAAAGAAAAGGATCAGGTTCAAGTCTGACTTTGAACCCAAGGGGAGCAAGGTTAATTCTCTTAAGGGGGTTAGCCTAGACAGTGTGCCAATAGTAAAGGAATACCCAGATGTGTTCCCCGAAGAATTACCTGGCATGCCACCAGATAGGGATGTAGAGTTCCTAATAGACCTACTACCAAGAACGGGGCCTATAGCAAAGAGACCCTATAAGATGTCAGTTGACGAGTTAAAAGAACTCAAGAAGCAATTAGGAGAACAACTGGAAAAGGGATTTATCCAACCAAGTTCATCATCTTGGGGAGCACCAGTATTGTTTGTTGAAAAGAAGGACCGAAGCCAGAGGCTATGCATAGATTATCGTTCACTTAATGAGGTGACCATAAAGAATAAATACCCCCTTCCTAGAATAAATGATCTCTTCGATCAACTAGAGGGAGCATGTGTGTTCTCAAAAATTGATCTCCGATCAGGATACTTTCAACTAAAGATTAGAGAACATGACATACCCAAGACTGCATTCACCACTAGATATGGGTTGTATGAATATACAGTGATGCCGTTTGGATTGACTAACGCACCAGCCTATTTCATGAACATGATGAATAAAGTATTCATGGTATTCCTTGACATGTTCGTAGTGGTATTCATCGATGATATATTGGTATATTCCAAAAGCAACAAAGAACATGAGGAACATCTACGCCTGATTCTAGAGAAACTCAGGGAACATAAACTTTACGCCAAGTTCAGTAAATGTGAATTCTGGCTGAACGAAGTGGGTTTTCTTGGGCACATAGTATCTAGAAATGGTATAGCTGTTGATCCAGCAAAAGTGGCAGCTGTGACAGAATGGGAACCTCCTAAATTAGTTAAAGAAGTCCGTAGTTTCCTTGGTCTGGCAGGGTACTATCGGAAGTTCATTGAAAACTTCTCTAAGATAGCAAAACCCATGACTGATCTGCTAAAGAAGGAGAAGAAGTTTAATTGGACAAAAGCTTGTGAAACCAACTTTCAGGAATTGAAAAAGAGACTGTGTCAGCACCGGTGTTATGTTTGCCAGATCTTGAGAAAGATTTTCAGGTCTATTGTGATGCATCTCACCAAGGACTGGGAGGTGTACTAATGCAACAAGGTAAAGTTGTAGCCTATGCATCAAGGCAACTCAAAAATCATGAAGTAAATTATCCTACTCATGATCTAGAGTTGGCATCAGTTGTGCATGCACTAAAAACATGGAGGCATTATCTTATGGGAAAGCGTTGTGAAATTTTCACCGATCACAAGGGTTTGAAATATATTTTTACACAAAAAGAGCTCAACATGAGGCAAAGAAGATGGCTAGAACTTATCAAGGACTATGACTTAAGTTTGCAATACCATCCTAGAAAGGCAAATGTTGTAGCCGATGCATTAAGCCGCAAGGTTTATGTGAATGGCCTAAGCAAAGGAGAGTTGCCGGAGGAGTTGTGTGCCCAATTTAGAGAGCTGAGACTCGAAATTGTGCCTGAAGGGTACCTTGCATCCTTGGAGGTGCAGCCCACACTAATGGATAGAATTCAAGAAGCCCAAAAGTTGGACAAACAAATAGATGAAATCAAAAGTAAAGTTAATGAAGGAAAGGCAAAAGGATTCCATGTAGATGAACAAGGAATCTTATGGTACGAAAAACGTATCTGTGTTCCACAGGATCTGGAACTGAAGAAGTTGATCTTACGAGAAGCTCCCAATTCACCATATTCAATTCACCCTGGCAACACCAAGATGTATATGGATGTTAAGGGAAGATTTTGGTGGAATAATCTAAAGAAAGATATAGCGGAACACATTGCTCTATGCGACGTGTGTAGTCGTGTAAAGGCAGAACATCAAAAACCGGCAGGACTATTACAACCGCTACCAATACCTGATTGGAAATGGGATAAAATCGGTATGGATTTCATCACTGGACTGCCAAGGACTAGATCAGGGTACGATTCCATATGGGTTATCGTTGATCGCTTGACAAAAGTGGCCCATTTCATACCAGTAAAGACCACTTATACAAGTGTAAAGTTAGCCAAGATTTACATGAACAGAATTGTATGTTTGCATGGGGTACCTAAGAGTATCGTATCTGACAGAGGGACTCAATTCACTTCACACTTTTGGCAACAACTTCATGAGTCACTTGGAACTCGGTTAGAATTCAGCACTGCATTTCATCCATAAACAGATGGGCAGACAGAAAGGACCAATCAAATATTAGAGGATATGCTGAGAGCATGTGCGTTAGATTATGGATCCAGTTGGGATGAAAGTCTACCGTACGTAGAGTTTTCTTACAATAACAGTTATCAATCAAGCATAGAAATGGCTCCATTTGAATTCCTTTATGGAAGGAAGTGTACTACACCATTGCTATGGAATGGAGTAGGAGAAAGAAACTTGTTCGGGCCAGACCTAATCAAAGAGGCCGAGGAGAAAGTCAAGATGGTGAGAGATAGGTTAAAGGTAGCTCAGTCTCGGCAAAAGAGCTATGCTGATCCAAAACGTAGAGAAGTTACCTATGAGATCGGTGATAGGGCTTATCTCAGGGTGTCACCACTTCGTGGTGTGAAGAGATTTGGAATCAAAGGAAAACTAGCACCACGCTATGTAGGGCCTTTCAAGATTTTGAGTCGCAAGGGAGAAGTGGCATATGAGATAGAATTATCAGAATCTTTGTCAGCAGTTCATAATGTATTCCATGTCAGTCAGCTGAAAAAGTGTCACCCAGAGATGGAAGAAACTTCGTTGAAAGACACTATACCATTGGAGGAAGTTCAGCTACATAATGATCTCACTTATGAAGAGAAACCTATTAAGATTCTGGAGAGTGCAAAAAGAATTACCTGTACCAAGACCATCAGATTCTGCAAAGTGTAGTGGAACCATCACGCTGAATCAGAAGCAACCTGGGAGCGAGAGGATGAACTTCAGAGAGATCACCCTCAGCTATTTGCTAGCAAACCCGAATCTCGAGGGCGAGATTCATCTTAAGGGGGTTATATTTGTAACATCCCAAATTTTTCATTTGAAAAATCATCATTAGTGCATTCAAATCAGCATGGCATGTATTACATTGCATTAGACTTGTCCTCCAAAAATTTGGTGAAATTTTGAGACTTTTTGGAGCACATTTGCTAATTCAAACAAAAACTAGAAAAGAAATTCGAATAGAAAAAGAAAAGGAGGGAAAGAATTCAAACTAGCAGCAGCAGCAATCTGGCCCAATAGCCCACCCGGGCCACTCCCCCCCTTCTCTGTTTTTCTGCACGCCCAGCAACCTACCCCCTCTCGCTGACAGATCGGCCCCACGCCATGTCACCCCACCACCCCGTCGTCTTCAACCCCGCCGTCGAGCAACCCCCCCTTCTCAGCCATTTTCGAATCGATTCGATTCTGGCTGTTTCTCGCAGTAAATCCCCCCCAGCGATTACTCCTACTTAATCCTCACCCCCTCCTTGTCATTTTCCCCCAGTCGCCACCCCCAGAGAGCCCCCAGGCTCCCCATATTTCGAGCTCGGACGCCGCTCACTGACGGCACTCTGGCGACGATTCCGATCGACAACACGGACCAAGTCCGGCGAACTCCTCTGTCGCCGCCGTCCATCGCTTGTTCCGGTGAAGGTAGGGTTTCCGCCGCCCCTTTTTGGTCTCTGCTAGGTCGTGCTGATCCGTGCGCATCGCACTGACCCCCTTGCTGGCTGGTTTGAGCCCCAGGTCGTCATCTCCGTCACTGAGCCGTGAGTTCCGCCGGCAACGCAACTCCGGCGAGGGATCAGGGCCAAGCCAGAGCACCCCCCACGCCACCGTAACCTCCATCAAGACCTCCACGACCTCCCCGACCTCTGGTACGTGTCCACGGACTCCTTGCCCCTGTAGAACCAGCGGACCGCCATCAGCCGATGCTTCGCCATCGCGCGCAGCTGGTCAGTGCCGCCCGTTTCGGGGACCGTTAGATCTCGCGTCTGCGGCTAGGATTAGAACGCAGACGAAGCGGTACAGGTTAATCAGATCCGTCCGCAGTCACTTAAGATCTGACGGCCCACAGTGATCGATCCGGCCGAACCGGTACCAGCCAATAGGAAAGCGCCACGTCGCCAGACTATTTCGTTTAAATAGAAAATTAGACTGATTTCGTATTTAACTTAGAAATTCAATAACTTTTGATCCACCAATCAGAAAAATACAAATTTGCTGTATATGGATTCAGAAAAATGAGACCTTTATTATGGAGGCCTTGTTTCACACTTGCCTCTGAAAAATTGGAATTATAGGCAGAACCTTTTTAGGAGTATTTTGCTCACAAAAATTGTTCTCTAATTTATTTTTGAGTATTTCTTATGCATTTAGATGAGGTATTCTATCCTCAGTACTGTAGACTCTGTAAATTATAGAGTTGTGATCATATCATTGCATTTTGCATGCATTCATGTTTTTGTAATGTTTTATTGATTCAATTATTGTTGTTGTATTAATCTTATGTAGATTGTGTGGATTGTGAAGTTTGTTGCTGTGAGGATTGTACCTATTCCCCTAGCTACCAAGGCAAGTGATATTTCATCCCATGTCCTATTATTTTCACTATTGCACTAGTGATATTTTGGTAGATCTTAACATGATAGAATTATTCCTATGTTACTATACTATACTATGCTATCCTATAGATTATATCTTGCTAGTATTCCCTAGTTAAAGGACTTTGTATGCTAGAATGCTTAGCTATGCTAGTAGAATTTGTGGGTGGAAAAATACATATCAATATAGTATGGAAAGATATTATTTTTGTTTGACTAAGAAAACAACTATTATTAATGAAACACCTAGGTGGATTGGGACTTGCTTGGATTATGTTGAGTGGTTACTCAGGGGCCATGTCTATGGTCAGCTGGTGTATCACACTTGTGGATGGCCACCCAGGAACAAAGAGATTGGAGACATTCTTGTCATGAAGCTTCCAGTGCAACCACATGGCATATGGGCTCTGCCTTGACCAACTAAGTTGCAAGAACTCAGCTAGACGGACAGAAGGTGGTAGATGTGATAGGATGGAACACGTCCGTGGTGGTCTGAGGGATTGCTTCTGAAAGGTCTTGTCTCGATGCATGTCGAGTCTTGTGGGGAAAGTGCACCACCTCTCGAGAGGGTAAAACTAAGTACTTAGCCGTGTCCCCGGTCATGGACAACTTCTGAGCCTCAAGACAGTGAAGTAGTTCAATAATCTCCTCATCCAAATTTCTCTAAGTTAAAACTTGTGGGTGAACATGGGTAATGGTTCAGTGATGTCTATCATTGGTACCTTATAGCTTGAATGAAAAAAACTTCTCCAAAAACTATAAGTTAAACTAATTTTTGCAAAGCCAGCCATCACTTAGCCATATATTCATGTAGTGGTTGGATTATACTAAGTATCTTTGGTATCACTTGCCAATACAATTCCAAATGTATTGACCCTTGTGGCTGTAACTTATTATGTTGCAGGATACTCTGATGATGAGTAGGGTTGCGGGTCTACACTCGACATGCTTGCCTGTGGCACATGAAGACTAAAGACTCTAATATTATTATGCTATGTATTGTGAACTTGTGTCTTAGCCTTGGGCTAATTGAGTTGTAAGAACCATTATACTCCTGGATGTGCGATGTAATAATGACCTTTGTTTCTGTGTACTACATCTTAAACTGTGGGTGCTAGCATTTCGATCCAGGGACTAGCACTGCAATCACAGGGATCTTACCTTATCAAGGTGAGATCTTACAACAAGTCACCCCAGGTCCGAGCGTGACAACCCAGGCCCTGCTAATGGTAGTCCCTCCGAGGTTTCGCACACATATAGTGTAGGATGAGGAGTTCTGGCCCCTCAGCCCTGTCAGAGTTGTGGAAATAGATCTCCAGCCTGGAATCCTTGCAGCACCTCCTTGCGCTGCGCCGAAGTCCTCCCTTTGTGTGCACAACCCCAACTAGGAGCCGCAGTTGCAAGAGAGAAAGAGAGAGAGTACTTCTCTAAGGAAATTGCCTTAGCGAAATATCGGTGTTGGTCTATTTATTCCCACCCCTATGCCCCTCTTTATATAGGGGAAAAGGGAAGACACCCTTCCCTAAAGTCCCTGGGTGGGCTAGTAATCAAAAGTTAAAAAGGGGAGGAGGGGCGCCACCGGTTGGGCTGCCATCGGCCGACCAGGTAGGCCAGGCGAGCCAACCCAACAATTAGTAGCAGCCAGCACTGCGCCAACCCGATAAGAACAACAGCCGTGATTGGGCTTGCCTACACCCGCGTGGCGCAGTTGTGGTGGCACAACGACGAGGTGGGCAGGCTAGTCGCCCGAGCCGCACTGTGCCCCCGCACGCTCGCCCGGGTGGGCAGGCTCGCAGAGTCCCTCTAGGTGGCACCTAGCTACTGCCCGACCATGCGGTCACTGTCCACCGCCCACTCGCTTGGTGGGCTAGCCGGGACCAACTAGCAAATGTGGCTTGCTTCTCCCGGGGTAACTTCCCTCTAGGTCGTTTCCCTCCAGGGATTCGATCCAGCAGAAGAAGTTGGCCCATAATAAAATATTTAATATATTAATTCATAATTAATGAATTAATATATATATGCATATTATAAATCCTTTTATTAATCCGAAAACACCTTTTTCAGTGTTTCCTTTCTTCCGAACCATTTCAGATCCTGTTCAGAAACCTTTCTGATATTCTCTCTTTGGAACAATTCTGAAGTTCTTTCTCTTTCATACTTCATTGGTTCCATTTTCCGAAGACCTACATTGGTCAACGTACCCTTAAGTGTGTTAGCCCTACGGTTCGGGAACATCATAGACATGATTGAGATCTTTCTTGAACCAATGATCATTAGTGAAACCGATATGCCCATAATGACCCATATGTATTCCACGAGACTTTGTCGTTTGGACCTTTAAACGTTTAGTCCAATTCCCTTTGTAACTTTGATACATGATTTGTTTGTGATTTGGTCATTGGTATCCAATACCTTGTTCAATCTTGTTTTCAAAAAATGTAGTTTTACTCATTCCATGATATTTCATCCTCGTGACCTAGTCACATGTTGCGAAACATTTATGGATGTACGCTCATTGAGTGGGCCCACTTTATCTTCCTGTCACACAGGTGAACAAATCCCGCTCTTGATGCACATGCCTCAACTATTCCTCTAGAATACCAAACTAACACCTTTATGGCCACCTAGTTACGGACATGACGTTTGATGTAGTCAAAGAAACCTCGGGAGATGGTGATTAATATGCTCTCATGATCTTAGAAGAGGGATACTACACTTCTAATATTACGACGATGAACATGTGACTTGATCGTGTTGCAATACGTGTTAATTAGGGTAATGTCCACCACATCATTTCCCAATGATGTGACACCATTGTCCGTTGGCATAAATGCACCATGATCAGGAAATCTTGATCATCATCTTCCCAATGAACTAGTATAACTAGAGGCTACTACCGACTCTAGTGGTTTTATAACACACATGTATCAATTTGTACGCTTTGTACAAATATAGCATGATATATAACTATTATAAACTAATGAGATATGATAATAAACACTCTTTATTATTTTCCTCTAGGGCATATCTCCTTCAGTCTCCCACTTGCACTAGAGTACGAATAATCTAGTTGCATTGTTACAATCATGAAACTACATCACATGTGTTTTCCTTGAAAATGATTGCTTATACAGGACCCTTTTGTCTATGATCAATTTTTCTAGATCCTTATGTTCTCTGCTAATCAAAATATCACCTAATTTTGACATTTACATCATTATCACATAATGTGTCGAAGTTTGTTTTGGTGACAGAGTGAGACTTTTGTTTTCAATTACTTACATGATGGTTGATCAGCCACATTGAACTTTCATAGTTGTCATGTATGTTCTAGAAAACACACCCCGCTGAAGTCAGCCTCCATTTAAGCCACAACAATTCCAAAACTATTTCTAAAATAGTCGTCTATATATCTATGCAGATTCTAACTTTATCCTCATAGTTCAGGCGGAAGCTTAACTCCTATCTAGTGGTTTACTTGAAACAAGAACTCTTTCATTTCAACCACACACTCTCATCCTATCGAGTATATCGTATGGTTTATATGAAATACTCTATAACCAAGGTAAGTTGATGTCGCACATCATTTTCCATTTAACCACTACTCTCTATACTGAGTTCCAACTCAATGTTTATTTCTAGTCTCACAATTAAGAACGTTTTCTACCTTGTGCTATTCTGAACTCCTTGAGAATCTAAACCATACATTCTGAACTTTTTCGTAATCTATTTCCTGAAACATTTTGATAATAATGTTCATAAAACACATCAATATCAATACATTTCTAGTGTTCAGTGTTTTATTCAAATTTCATTCATCGAATATCCACATATACGATCGTTGCTATGCTCCCACTCAAAATGACATCTCATATGAGATCAAGATTTCCTCTCAATTCCTAATTATAACATGTCACACATATTATGACAAGAAAATTACTTAGATCCCACTCAATTTGATCAAAATACAAGAATTCTCAATATTTTGGCACATTCCAAAATATTTGATCATGTATCAACTCGAAAATTTTCACTATGAGTCATCTAACATCTGTCTGTTCTATGAAAGCTACATGTTGTACTAATGACAACATTCTCTTCAATCCCAGATTAAAGATCTTACTGTTTCGAAAATCATGCTAATGTTGATCCAATAGTTTTAACTAGTATATTTTATGATTTATGACCATAACTTGTACTTAGGTCCATCATGCTTATTTGTAGTTTGTAGGTATGTCTCATTAGAGGACAATTGAATCAATATTACTCTGCAGCAGCAAAATACACTATTGAATCCTACATTTCTGAATAAAAGTATCTACTATTTAAACTACATGATCTTTACCATTAGTTTCTACTTTAATTTATAGAGTTTGGTTTCTAGAACATATTCTATTGTGCCACTCTAATAATCAAGGGTAAGGTCTAATGCCTTATTTTGGACATTTACTCCTTTCTACTAACATATCTATGAGAAAAACTTTCTCTAGAAATACCACACCAGGAAATACAAGCTTTTCCTTTCTTTAGTTTTATTATGAAAGTTGTATTTGAAATTTCTTGAAAAGACAATACAAATCCTGTTTATTCGCCATGACTTTGATTCTATCAAAGTCTCCAGAAACTCGAACTTGCCATAACACGTATGGTGTTGTTTCCATGAATTGTCATATGTTACTTATGAGTGTTTGCTAATTTCTAATGCTAATTCTAAATGATACTTAGGTTTTAGTAAGATATCATATTCATACCATAAGTATCTAATACCGTATGATTATGAGGTATAGACATATCAAAACATTTTTGATATGTCCTTTACTTCATAATTTACGAAACAATTTCATAAGTCTTAATGTCAGAAATCCTACTTTGAATACTTAGTCATTTTGATCAAATCTTTAGGAATGTTGTATTCAGTATCCAATTTTATTCCTAAATAGTTTTGATTCAGTGGTTTTATTTGTAAATTCTTTATTTACTTTGATTCACCACAATATCAACCATTTTTGTTGATTCTTGATCATCACATGATTTTTCAACAATCTATGCACAACTATTTTACTAGGGTGGAAAGTTATAGTCACTTTCTCCAAATGAGAAGAAGTATTGCTTATGAGTCCAAATATCAAATATCTTAGGATCCTTTTTCATTTCATTATGAAAATAAGAATTAATACTTAGTATGAATTAAACTATAGTACTATTCGAGAATAAGTTTAAAATTTAAACTTGGTCATCTTTATTCGCATTCTTTTATAAATGCTTATTCATCAAGACCAATTACCAGGAATAATCTATTCATAATCAAGAATGGCCATAAAATATTTTATTCATAAGATCCTCACAACTGTCTTGTTACAAACTTATTGAATAACTGTCCTGCTAAAGAAAGACCTACTAATAATGTCCTCACACTTGCTATGATAACAAAATTTATTCAAAACTATTAATCTAAATAATAAATGTAGAGGGAGCATGTTTGTCGATCATCAACTAGCTTGAATGTCTTCACCACGCCTCATGCCTCTTCATCAAGCTCTCACGCTGACTACCTATTATCATAAACAGGCAACCAAGTATGAGCATACTTGGTGAACCGCATTAAGTGTTTGCATGAAACATTTATATCTTTTGTATATGAAATATACCTTCATATTCTTTATGCGATGAATCAATGTATTCCACCAGATACTTCATCTCGGTCATGAACATCTGAAAGGTGGACCCTCCTCATATCATGATATGGCCATTCACGACATTCACATAACTGGGATGAAGTGAATGTAACACTCCATTTATGGAGAAGTCATCCGATAGCTCGTAGTCCACATTGCTCGCAAGTCAATCATACATTTTTTTGCATGAACGGCAGGTGGCTACGAAGGTATCCACCCCCCTCATCTTCTGTGAGAGCAACTTGTGCATCAACTCATATCTCATGAGCCTGACTTGCAGTGCGAAGCATGCTTTCGACTCCATGATCATTTGATATGAATGAGTGTTGAAGTAACGCAAATGCAGCTCATTATCCATTGAGTTTAGCATATCACACTAGAAAAGGATGGATCAATTGTAGCTAACTTGATAGCTCTTGACTTCAAGCTCATGCTCTAATTCATCAGGAGGATCTCCTAATTCCTTTTCTATCACATAGAGTAGGTCGTTGAACTCGAGGGTATCTCAGAGGTGTTGAACCAGTCTATGTAATTTGACCCATCTGCCTTAAGCTCTCCTTCATTCAAGAAGGTTCTGAATGGAAAGAATTTAGCCGTAATCTATAAGGATATTTGCAAAGGACTTTAGACTAAGTTCATAATATGAGTTCAACATTGCAATCCGATTACCAATAGAACTCCCTAAAATTACCATCCCTGAGATAATACCAATTAAAAGATCCCTTTCCCCATATCATCCCTGATCATCATGAACTTTGATACATGTTCTAGGGTAGACTATATTCCGTCAATCACAACATACTTGTGACTCAAGCTCGACCTTTCGATCACCATGATCTAAGGCCATGTATGTACATGTTAGTCTTGCCAACTTAACCTTAGTGTATTTGTGGTGCATACATGGCTTGCACCCACTGTATACAAACACAGAGATGTCTAGCACCCTATCATCACATATTGTTTCATAACTACAAACTTTCTTGGTGGTGCACACTAATGGGAGAACACTATGGCTGGATTTTAACAGGGATCATCTTATTATAGCCAATACATAGGTTTCCTAACAATAGAACACAACAAGATGTCTAAACAATCAACGTCACATGCAGATTAGATTGATATGATATGCTCTGCTCCATGCGCCTTGATCTCCGTCGTGTGCCCTGACATGATCTTCATCTCGCCATTGGTTCGGCATTAAGTATGCAATGCCACCACCTCGTATCTCATCAAAAGAATGACTATTGCTATACTACTTAGTAATAAAGTAGATTACTTTACCTTTACTATTAATTAGACCATATCACATCATATGCCTCATCAACTACTGTGGGAGAGATAGACACCCATGAGCCACTTATACGGTACAAGTCGTATGTCGAGCGTGGAACCAATATCGTGTAAGATTAAGCCTAAGGTCGGTCTGGGACGCTTCATCTCACAGTACCGCAATATAAACAAATACACGTGAGAAGGTAACAATTGTAAGATCGATACCCACACAATCCACATGTGTATTGGCCATACAACAGTACTATGCATAGATATGGATCAGATACCACTGAAGCGGTTCTATGTGAGAAATCAAAAAAAATCCTACGGTGCAATGCACCTAGCTAGGATCTATCTACTAGTAAAGCTGTCACGTACGAGGTTTTAGTAACATACCCTTGAAGAAGAAACGCGGTTGACGTTCCAATGGGAACATTGTTGATGTGGATGTTGCCAACCTCACCATCGTGAATCTCCTCGCAAGTCACCCTAGGTCCGAGCATGATAACCCAGGTCCTACTAATGGTAGTCCTGAAGGAAATATGCCCTGAGAGGCATGCTATAATTGTATTGATAGGAAACATCATTACATGTGTGTTTAATAAACAAAAAGGGTTCCTAGTTATGCCTCTCTTATAGACTAGCTTGTTGATTAACAAGATGATCAAAGTTTCCTGATCATGGACATTGGATGTTGTTAATAATAAGGTCACATCATTTATGAAATGATGTGATGAACATTCATCTGAAGTATAGAATTACGATCAAGTCATTATGTTTATATTGCTATAACATCATACAAAGTAGTCTTAGTCCTTAGACCATGAGATCATGTTAATTGCTAACACCGGAAGAGTATCTTGATAACATCAAACGTCACACCGTAATAGGGTGACTATAAAGATGGGTTCAGTACTATGAAGGTGTTATGTTGAGGCTCATGGATCAAGAGTGGAATTTTTCAATCCAGATGACGGATAGATATACTCTAGGCCCTCTCGACGATATCACATTAAGATAGCTTGCAAGCAAGTGATGTGATCACTAGAATGTTATATGACGGGAACGAGAAAAAAGTGCATGTCGGTAACGAGATCAAACTATGTATTTGGATATCGATGATCGAATCTCGGACATGTATTATATCATGAGACAAAGGGATTAAATTGCTGACGTTAAAGGTTCTCACGATCACAGAAGTCATCGTTGAATATGCAGGAGTCAGTATGGATCTCCAGGTCCCGCTTCTGGTTATTGATCTGAGAGGAGTCTCAATCATGTCTACATTATTCGCGAACCATAGGGTGACACACTTAAGGGTTGCCAGACACCATTTAGGAGCACCTATGTTCCAGACAAAAGGTTTGCAAAGGGCAGGAAATGTTTCGATAGAAACAGGAATTGTTTCGATAGAAACCGGAATTGTTTCGGGCGAAATTGCAGAAAGTGGTTCTGCATGTGATATTGAAATGTTGCAAGGGGTTTTATGTGAATGTTTGTTAATTAAAGTAATTAACAAAATTCTGAATAAAATAAATAAAAGTGTTTTATTAAATGAGAGAGCATTAAATTTGGAGAAATTTAATGCATTTAAAGTGGAGAATTTAAAAGGGAATGTGAAGAGGCATTTTAATGTGGAGGGGTTACCACCACATGAATGGGGGAGGTGAGGGGTCACCCCCCCAAGCGCCGGCCATGGAGAGAGGGGGCACACCCCCTCCTCCTATAAAAGGCCACCCATTCCCTCCTTCATCCAGATACCTCCTTGTGAAGGATCTCTCTCCCCCTCTAGATATTCCCCATGGTCTCGGATTAGCGAGATACATGTTCCCGGTGGACTTGCGTCCGGAAGGAGTTGCTGGTTCCGCTGATTCGCTGGAGCGAGGAGGTGGAGGTTGTCCGGTGGCTTGAACGTGTGTGCGAGGACGGATGCGCTGCTGATTTGCGGCGCTCGGACTTCCACAGGATCTTGAGATCGGTAAGCGTACGACTACATCAACCACGAGTTCCTACTCGTTAACAAAACTCGCTGTCTTTGAGGGTAAGTTCTCCATGGATGTATGTCCACCCGTTGCTCTGTATCTAGTAGATAGATCTTGGCGTATAGTTCTCATCGTAGGAATTTTTTTGTTTTCTATGCTGTGGACCCAACAGTGGTATCAGAGCCTCATCTATGCGTAGGTGCTTTGCACGGGTAGTACACATATGTTTATATGTGGGCGATGATGATCATGTTATTGCATCTTCTATGTACTTTGGATATTGGTGGCATAGTGGGATGAAGCGGCCCGGACCAACCTTACATGTCATCGTACATGAGACCGGTTCCACGACTGACATGCAACTAGTTTTGCATAAGTGGCTAGCGGGTGTCTGTCTCTCCTACTATAGTCAATATCTAATTTACAATGAGTTGCTAATAACTTGGTTATCCTCGTTGTGGTTCATGTTCGTAGGTAAGACCGGTTCTATCTCCGAAAGCCCTAAGCCACGTAAAACTTGCAATTGATAAATTAGAGGCGTCTAGTTTAGATCGTTGCTGGGCTAGTGTCTTGATATGGTATTGTTGTAAGTAGATGTATGATAGATACTCTTACAACTCACTTAACGTGTAAGTTCCATAGACCTTGGCCTTACACACAAAGGAATGATAGAGATCATACCACGATGCAAATGATAGAGATCAAATGCATGGACCATATCACCTCACTTCACACATTAGATGTTAGCATCTTATATTGCTAGTTTGGCGCTTTTGGTAGCATTATAAGATGATCCCTCATTTAGATATCAAGATAAAATGTGTTCTTCCTTAAGTATGCACCGTTTTGTGGATCGTGTTTTGAGGCATCACGTGATGATCGGGTGTTCTAGACTCTACGCTTTCATACAACGGGTGTAAGACAGTTTTACACACGCGAATACTAAGGTTCTTACTTGACGAGCCTAGCATGTACAGACATGGCCTCGAAACACGGACCGAAAGGTTAAGCATGAGTCATATAGTTGATATGATGCCTATATAGATACTCGCCTTTGAAGCTACACCGACTCACGTGATGATCGGACTTGGTTTAGTGGATTTGGTTCATGTCATCACCAAAAGGACACGAGGGATGTCGTTTTTGAGTGGGAGTTCATTAGTAATTTGGATTAGTTGAACTCAATCTATCATAAACTTATTCTAAATATATTTTACAAATTCTGTTGTAGATGGCACCACCTGCTTTTAATTTCAATGTGTTCATGGAGAAAGAGAAGCTTGCTGCGAATGGTAGCAACTTCACCAACTGGGCTATGAATTTGAGGATTCTCCTCACTGCTGCACAAAAGCAATATGTGCTAGAGGTGCCGCTAGGCCCCCCACCAGCTCCTGATGCCCCTAACGAGGAAAAGAATGTCTATATAACTCGTCAGGAGGACCACAACTTAGTTCATTGCGGCATACTATATGGGCTAGAGCCAGAACTTCGAAAACGTTTCGAAAATGGCAATGCCTTTGATATCATGGGAGAATTGAAAATGATTTTCGATACCCATGCTGCCGTAAAGAGTTATAATGCTTCTGAAAAGTTCTTTAGCTGCATGATGGAAGAGAACAGCTCCGTTAGTGAGCATGTACTCAAAATGTCTGGGTACGCCGACAAGCTTGTGTCCTTGGGAATAACGATTCCCACTGACTTAGGCATACATCGTGTTCTCCAATCTTTGCCACCTAGCTACAAGAGCTTCGTGATGAAATATAATATGCAGGGCATGAAGAAGTCTCTTCCCGAGCTTCTGTCAATGCTTAAGACTGCAGAAGTGGAGATTAGGAAAGAACATCAAGTGTTGATGATCAATAGGACCACCGGTTTCAAGAAGGACAAGAAAGGCAAGCAGAAGGTAAAGAAGGGCGGCAAATCTGTTGCCGCGCCTGAAAAGAAACCCCGAGCTGGCCCTAAGTCTGACACCGAGTGCTACTATTGCAAGGGGACTGGCCATTAGAAGCGCAACTGCCCTAAGTATTTGGCGGACAAGAAGGTCGGCAGGGCAAACAAAGGTATATGTGATATACATGTTATTGATGTGTACTTGACTAGTACTCGCAGTAGCACCTGGGTATTTGATACGGGATCGGTTGCTAATATATGTAACTCAGTTCAGGGGCTGCGGAACAAGCGACAACTAGCAAGGGATGAGGTCACGATGCTGGTCGGCAATGGATCAAGAGTTGATGTGATCGCCGTCGGAACGTTGCCTCTCCATATGCCGTCAGGATTAGTTATAAACCTGAATAATTGTTATTTGGTTCCTGCACTGAGCATGAACATTGTATCCGGATCATGTTTGATGCAAAGTGGTTATTCGTTTAAGTCTGAAAACAATGGTTGTTTGATTTATATGAATAATATCTTTTATGGTCATGCACCTGTGGTGAATGGTTTATTTCTATTGGATCTCAATAGTAGTATTACACATATTCATGATGTTGATGCTAAAAGGATTAAACTTGATAATGATATATCTACATATATGTGGCACTGCCGTCTAGGTCATATTGGCGTTAAACGCATGAAGAAACTCCATTCTGATGGACTATTGGAATCACTTGATTTTGAATCATTTGATACATGTGAGCCATGCCTTATGGGCAAGATGACTAGAACGCCGTTTTCCGGTTCAATGGAACGGGCGACAGATTTATTGGAAATCATACATACTGATGTGTGTGGACCAATGAGTGTGTCGGCGCAAGGTGGATATCGTTATTTTGTTACTTTCACGGATGATTTGAGTAGATAAGGGTATATCTATTTGATGAAACATAAGTCTGAAACCTTTGAAAAGTTCAAAGAATTTCAGAATGAAGTGGAAAATCATCGTAACAGAAAGATCAAATTTCTGTGGTCCGGCCGTGGAGGAGAGTATCTTAGTTAGGAGTTTAGCACACATATGAAAGACTATGGAATAGTTTCACAACTCACGCCTGCCGGAACACCACAACGTAATGGTGTGTCAGAACGTCGTAATCGTACTTTATTGGATATGGTTCGATCTATGATGTCTTTGACTGACTTGCCACTGTCATTTTGGGGTTATGCACTGGAAACCGCTACATTCACTTTAAATAGGGCACCATCTAAATCCGTTGAAAAGACACCGTATGAATTATGGTTTGGAAACAAACCTAAGCTGTCATTTCTTAAAGTTTGGGGATGTGATGTTTATGTGAAGAAACTTCAACCGGATAAAATCGAACCCAAAGCGGAAAAATGCGTCTTCATAGGATACCCTAAGGAAACAATTGGGTATACCTTCTATCACAGATCCGAGGGCAAGGTCTTTGTTGCCAAGATTGGATCCTTTCTTGAGAAGGAGTTTCTCGCGAAAGGTGTGAGTAGTCGAAAGGTAGAACTCGAAGAGGTTATTGAACCTTCTCTTCATGAAATGGCGAGTAGCGCAGCACCGGAAGTTGTTTCGGAGTTGACTTCACCTAATGAAGAGAGAGCTAATGATATTTATCATGAAACTCCGAAAGAGGACACTACCGAACCTCGCAGGTCAAGCAGGACACGTGCAGCTCCTGAACTGTATGGCAATCCTGTTATGAATATCATGATTGATGAAATAGATGACCCTGCGACGTATGAAGAAGTGATGATGAGTCCTGATTCCAACAAATGGCTAGAAGCCATGAAATCCGAGATGGAATCCATGTACGAAAACCAGGTTTGGACCTTGGTGGACTTACCTCACGATCGAAAGGCCGTTGAGAATAAATGGATTTTCAAAAGAAAAACTGATGCTGATGGTAATGTAACCATCTATAAGGCTTGACTTGTCGCAAAGGGGTTTCGAAAAATTCAAGGAGTCGACTACGATGAGACATTCTCTCCCGTAGAGATTCTTAAGTCGGTTAGGATTATGTTAGCAATTGCTGCATATTTCAATTATGAAATATGGCAGATGGATGTCAAAACAGCGTTCCTCAATGGTAATATTGAAGAAGAGTTGCATATGATACAACCAAAGGGTTTTGTCGATCCTAAGGATGCTAATAAGGTGTGCAAACTTCAGCGATCCATCTATGGACTGAAGCAAGCATCACGGAGTTGGAATCTCCGCTTTGATGAGGTGATCAAAGAGTTTGGATTTGTCCAAACTTATGGAGAGGCTTGTATTTACAAGAAAGTGAGTGGGAGCAATGTGGCATTTCTGATATTATATGTGGATGACATATTATTGATTGGAAATGATATAGATCTATTAAACAGTGTTAAAAGTTATCTAAACAGCAAATTTTCGATGAAGGACCTTGGTGAAGCTTCATATATATTAGGCATTAAAATCTATAGAGATAGATCAAGACGCCTAATTGGGCTATCGTAGAGTACATACCTTGATAGGATACTAAAGAAGTTTAATATGGACGAAAGTAAGAAGGGGTTCTTACCTATGTTGCAAGGCAAGACATTGAGTAAGACTCAAAGTCCGGCTACGACTGAAGAAAGAGAGATAATGGATAAGATCCCCTATGCCTCAGCCATAGGCTCTATAATGTATGCCATGCTATGTACAAGACCGGATGTGGCACATGCTATTAGGTTGACTAGTAGGTACCAATCTGATCCTGGTTCGGAACACTGAATAGCGGTAAAGAACATCCTCAAGTACTTGAGAAGAACTAAGGATATGTTTCTTATATACGGAGGTGAAGAAGAGCTAGTCGCTAACTGTTATGTCGATGCTAGCTTTGACACCGATCCGGATGACTCTAAGTCTCAATCCGGATACGTATTTCTCTTGAATGGAGCAGCAGTTAGTTGGAGGAGTTCCAAACAACCTGTGGTGGCTGGATCAACAACAGAGGCGGAATATGTTGCTGCTTCAGAAGCGGCGCAGGAGGCAGGTTGGATGAAAGAGTTCATTACAGAACTGGGTGTGGTTCCCAGTGCGTTGGACCCGATGGTCATCTATTGTGACAGCAATGGAGCCATAGCCAACGCAAAGGAACTAAGGTCTCACAAGAATTCCAAACATATTAAGCGCCGGTTTCACTCCATCTGCGAGCATGTCAAGGATGGAGATACAAAGATTTGTAAAGTGCACACGGACCTTAAATGTAGCAGATCCATTGACTAAAGTACTCCCTAGGGCAAAACATGATCAACACCAGAACTCCATGGGTGTTAGATTTATCACTATGTAAACTAGATTATTGTCTCTAGTGCAAGTGGGAGACTAAAGGAAATATGCCCTGAGAGGCAATAATAAAGTTGTTATTATATATTTCTTGTATATGATAGATGTTTATTTTGCATGCTATAATTGTATTGATAGGAAACATCAATACATGTGTGTTTAATAAACAAAAAGGGTTCCTAGTTATGCCTCTCTTATAAACTAGCTTGTTGATTAACAAGATGATCCAAGTTTCCTGATCATGGACGTTGGATGTTGTTAATCACAAGGTCACATCATTTGTGAAATGATGTGATGAACATTCATCCGAAGTATAGCATTACGATCAAGTCATTGTGTTTATATTGCTATAACATCATACAAAGTAGTCTTAGTCCTTAGACCATGAGATCATGTTAATTGCTAACACCGGAACAGTATCTTGATAACATCAAACGTCACACCGTAAGAGGGTGACTATAAAGATGGGTTCAGTACTACGAAGGTGTTATGTTGAGGCTCATGGATCAAGAGTGGAATTTGTCAATCCAGATTACGGATATATATACTCTGGGCCCTCTCGGTGATATCACATTAAGATAGCTTGCAAGCAAGTGATGTGATCACTAGAATGTTATATCACGGGAACGAGAAAAGAGTGCATGTCAGTAACGAGATCAAACTAGGTATTTGGATACCGATGATCGAATCTCGGACATGTTTTATATCATGAGACAAAGGGATTAAATTGCTGACGTTAAAGATTCTCACGATCACAGAAGTCATCGTTGAATATGTAGGAGTCAGTATGGATCTCTAGGTCCCGCTTCTGATTATTGATCTGAGAGGAGTCTCAATCATGTCTGCATTATTCGCGAACCGTACGGTGACACACTTAAGGGTTGTCGGACACCATTTAGGAGCAAATATGTTCCAGACAAAAGGTTTGCAAAGCGTAGGAAATGTTTCGATAGAAACATGAATTGTTTCGATACAAACCGTAATTGTTTCGGGTGAAATTGCAGAAAGTGCTTCTGCATGTGATATTGAAATGTTGCAAGGGGTTTTATGTGAATGTTTTTTAATTAAAGTAATTAACAAAATTCTGAATAAAATAAATAAAAGAGTTTTATTAAATGAGAGAGCATTAAATTTGGAGAAATTTAATGCATTTAAAGTGGAGACTTTAAAAGGGAATGTGAAGAGGCATTTTAATGTGGAGGGGTTACCACCACATGAATGGGGGAGGTGAGGGGTCACCCCCCCATGCGCCGGCCATGGAGAGAGGGGGCACCCCTCCTCCTCCTATAAAAGGCCACCCATTCCCTCCTTCATCCAGACACCTCCTCGTGAAGGATATCTCTCCCCCTCTAGATATTCCCCCATGGTCTCGGATTAGCGAGATACATGTTCCCGGTGGACTTGCGTCTGGAAGGAGTTGCTGCTTCCGCTGATTCGCTTGAGCGAGGAGGTGGAGGTTGTCTGGTGGCTTGAACGTGTGTGCGAGGACGGATGCGCTGCTGATTTGCGGCGCTCGGACTTCCACACGATCTTGAGATCGGCAAGCGTACGACTACATCAACCACGAGTTCCTACTCATTAACAAAACTCGTTGTCTTCGAGGGTAAGTTCTCCATGGATGTATGTCCACCCGTTGCTCTATATCTAGTAGATAGATCTTGGCGTATAGTTCTCATCGTAGGAAATTTTTTCTTTTCTATGCTGCACCCAACAAGTCCCTCCGACGTTTTCCACACATACGGTGTATGATGAGGAGTTCTGACCCATGTTCCCTCCTGGGGTTGTAGAAATAGATCTCCGGCTTAGAATCCTTGCAACACCTGCTTGCACTGCGACGAATTCCTCGTTTTGCGCTCACAGCCCCAACTGGGAGCCGCGGTTGCAAGACAGAAAGACAGAGAGTACTTCTCTAAGGAAACTTACTTAGAAAATATTGGCGTTTATATGTCTATTCCCACCCTTATTCCTCTATTTATATAGGGCAAAAGGGAATACACCCTTCCCAAAAGTCCCAGGGTGGGACTAATAATCAAAAGTAAAAAGGGGAGGAGGGGTTCCACTAGGTGGGCTGCCACCGGCTGGCCAGGTGGGCCAGGAGACCCGACCAAGTAGCTAGCCGTTGTCAGTGCTGCACCAGCCCGACAGCAGCAATATCCGCACTTGGGCTTGCCTTCTCCAGCATGGCCAAACTGCGGTGGCACGATGACTAGGTGGGCCCGCTGGCGACCCGCGCGGCACCGCACCCCACGCCCGCACGCTCACCTGGGTAGGCCAGCAGGCAGTGGCCCGCTAGGTGGCACTTAGCTATTTCCCGCCCATGCGGTCACCGTTCACCGCTTGGTCGCTTGGTGGGCCGGCCGATGCCCATTAGCAGCTATGGCTTGCTTCACCCGGGGTGGCTTCCTTCTAGGTCGTTTCCATCCAAGGATTCCACGTAGTATAGGAAGTTTCCCCATAATATTTTTTTTAATATATAACTGCATATTATAAATTATTTTATTAATCCAAAAACACCTTTTATGGTTTTTCCTTTCTTACGAACCATTTCATATCTTTTGCGGAACCTTTCCGAAAGTCTCTCTTCGGAACAATTCCGAAGTTCTTTATCTTTCATACTTCGTTGATTCCATTCTACTAAAGACCTACATTGGTGATCGTACCCTTAAGTGTGTTACCTCTATGGTTCGAGAACATCTCAAACATGATTGAAATCTCTCTCGAACCAATGATCATTAGTGGGACCGAGATGCCCATGAGACTTTGTCGTTTGACCTTTAAACGTTGAGTCCAATTCACTTTGTCACTTTGATACATGATTTGTTTGAGATTTGATCATCACTATCCAATACCTTGTTCAATCCCGTTTCCAACAAATGCATTTGCTCATTCCATGATATTTCATCCTCGTGACCTAGTCACATGTTGCGAACCATTAATGGATGTAATCTCATTGAGTGGGCCCAGTGTATCTTCCATTCATGCAGGTGAACAAATCCTTCTCTTGATGCATAGGCCTCAGCTATTCCTCTGGAATAACCAACTAAAACCTTTATGGCCACCCAGGTATGGACATGACGTTTGATGTAGTCAAATCATCCTCATGAGATAGTGATTAATATGCTCTCATGGTCTAAGGAGAAGAATACTACGCTTCTAATATCACAATGATGAACATGTGACTTGATCATGTAGCAATACATGTTAATTAGGGTAATGTCCACCACATCATTCCGCGATGATGTGACTCATTGTCATTTGGCATAAATGTACAATGATCAGGAATCCTTGATCATCAGCTACCCAATGAACCAGTATAACTAGAGGCTACTACGGTCTTCGGCTGTTTTATATCACATGTGTATCAATGTTTTTGTTGATACAATTATAGAATGATATAGAAATATTATAAACTAAATAGATATGATAATAAAAACCCCTTATTATTTGCCTCTAGGGCATATCTACTTCAAGAAGAACCTATAATCCGACACAGTCTAGCGGAGATGGGAGGAGGGGAACTAACCTATAGTCAAGAATAATCAAGCAGAATCAGGCGGACGGGGCTGATTGGTAGCTAGATCTTCTCGCTAGTGTTAGAGGAAGACCCCATGCATGGCCATCAGTGTTGGTCTCCTCGTCTTGGCGGTGCCGCTGTTGGCCCTTCTCCCTCATAGCCGCCGTCACAGGTAGGAAAATCAAATAGGTAGGCGGCAGGGGTTGGGTGGGTGGCTAGTAGTGAGGAGATGTAGAGGAGCCGTCTCGGGAGGATAGGACACTAATGATAAAGAATTAGGATTGTTTTTCATTTGTCCACATCGTTTTGTCCTAAGAAGGAGAGGGGGTTGTTGGATGGTGTTGGTGGGCTAGTAATTTTCAGCGGTGGCGTGCACATAAATAGAACACCACTACCAAAAATATACTAGTGGCATTCTTTTATTTTGGAACGCTAGTACTATTTTTGCCTGGATAGACTGTTGGGTCCAACTTACTAGTGGCATGTGCTACAATTCAAACGCCACTACTAAAAGGACAGTTAGAGTTACTGCCGCCGTTCTAGGAGGACTATAATGAGGAGGACGACATACCAAATCACGATCTACTAAAAGGAGAAATGGTGGTTCGAGTCCACGTCGTGAGATTTCGAAGATGCATTGAGATCGGAAAGAACACCAACGGCGAAAGCACTCTGCTGGGCCGACACTGGCACTGAGAGACGAAAGCTAGGGGAGCAAATGGGATTAGAGACCCCAGTAGTCCTAGCCGTAAACGATGGATACTAGGAGCTGTGCGACTCGACCCGTGCAGTGCTGTAGCTAACGCGTTAAGTATCCCGCCTGGGGAGTACGTTCGCAAGAATGAAACTCAAAGGAATTGACGGGGGCCGCACAAGCGGTAACTTATTGCATCACGATATCTTTTTCTTCCTCATTCTTATTTTGGTTTTCGTATCACGGATGTTGGTTCATTTTTTATGGCAGCGGCAGCGTTCTCCAGTTTGGGCTCTTCGCATTTTCACTTCTTTTGTGGTTGTTCCTAGTAAGTCTAGAATCGATTTGGATTTATGGTTTACGCACAAATATCATATAGGCCAAACATTTTGCAGGGCTTACCGGGAAGCCGGTCAGGCGTAGTACTTTTTCAAGTACATGTCATTCCAAGGTTAAGGAAGTTCATCCCCATGTTCAGAGGGGAACGCACGCCTATTCCCCAACAATATCACTAACATCTAACAATATATATCTAAAAAGACATCTATGCACGTGGATTATCTTGCGTGATGGATCGATGGGTATGTGTATACGTACCATGATGGTGAGCGGGGAGGCGTACATTGCCGAGCCGAATATGACGCAGAGGATGCCGTTCTTCGTCATCTGCATCATATACTGGCTCTCGAATGCGTTGAGGAAAAGGCCCTGCCACTTCTAGAAGCGGTGATGCTGTGACACCA
This sequence comes from Avena eriantha, assembly GCA_910589775.1. Lineage (NCBI taxonomy): Eukaryota > Viridiplantae > Streptophyta > Magnoliopsida > Poales > Poaceae > Avena > Avena eriantha. The sequence goes on along the minus strand of OU342745.1, from coordinate 73,012,072 downwards.
GAAAAGGCGGGCAAAGGTAGTTCTGGGGTCAATTCTTGGAGCATAGCTCATTTCTAAGTCCCCAACCCATCTCGTGCTCGTGCTGTACGCGATCGAATCTTGCGGCCGGATAGAGCAATGGAATCACCAAGTCGTATGAAAAGAGGGCTCTTCTTTTTAATCTTAACTCCGGAAATGGAAATGGTAACAGCGGCCCAAAAATGGTAAGGTTTTCTTTGAAAAGAAAAAGGAATGGGATGAGGTATGAATCCTTAACTACAAAAGTAAGCACCTCTCCTAACTAATTAGTTAGTATCGAGAGACTAGGCTTTTCACAGAAACACAGGAACAAAGGAAACTATGTCCAAACCAACGAGTCCTTTGGTCGACTCTAAAGAGATCATTGACAAAAGAAGAAAAAGAAGCCGTACGACAACTTAAGGAATCTTTAGATTTGGCGGCTATAGACTCAAAGGGCACAGACAGGCTGCTGGTACTTTTTTTTAGCTAACTAAAGTCCAACTTCCTCAGTCCCACCGAGCCAAGGGTCTTATAACAATCGCACCGAATTACCATCTCCAATCTGCCACTAGAAGTTCTCTTTAATAGAATGACTGGCCACCTAAGATGGATTGCATGTTGCTGCTGGAGCTGCTGTATTGTTGTATTCTGCTGGGATGTGCAGAGACCGAAAGCTAAGCTTTTATAAGCTATTAAGGGAGACACTTTACAGTCATCTGACTTGGGATGGAGCCCTTCAGGCGAGCCATCTCCATCTCGTAGAGAAACTAGAGAGGTGCTGGGCGCAGCTGAAAGGAAATCCAAGAAGAGTCCATGAAAGGCTAGCACGATTAGGATCCTTTGTAGAGGTGGCGTAAAAAGGAAGGAAAAAGGAATTCGAAATCCGTCCCTTCCCACAGAATCATCGGGCTTGACTTTCCTTACTTTCCCAACCCCGCTACTCTAATCCGAGAAATGAATGATTAAGCCAACATGGCAGTTAATACTTCAGCTTTCTGGAAGGACCCAACGCCCTAAATCCTATCTATGCTTCCAGCTTCCTCCGAGGCTACAACTCATTTCATCTAAGGGTGTAGGGAAGGGAAGATGCAAGCTAAGCAAGTAAATCCTTAGTAAGCGGCATTCATTATGTACCACTATTAGCATACCTTAGTTGCTGTTTGTTCTGGAAGCATGGATGCGGAAGCCAATTTTGGCACCAAATCCATCTCTAAAAGATGCATGAATGGTCCTGTTTTAACCATCGTGTCAAATCTCTTCTTTCCCCCTTTTTACCAGTCAAAACCATGCAAGTGATCGATCTCTCTCAAGCTAGGTATCGGTGAAGTCCGTCATTGAATTGAAGTGGTAGAGTGGTAAGTGGGCGTACGGTCTATGGATTTCCTATCAGTGGCATTAGTTCCTTCTCTAGATAGATGGCTATTGAGCTTCTCATTCGTGAGAGTCATGAAAAGTATATTACAGACAGCCATCAAAAGAAGAGAGTCTAGTGGATTACTAGCTTCGTAGACATGAATCCACTCGCCATCGGCTTTCTTTACGATCACTCTACTTCGAGGTGTAAATCAATTCCACTCTTTACCCTATCTCTGTCTTAATGAAAGAATCGCATTTTCTACTTTGACCTTGCGAGCACCCACTCCAAACAGGGAGGGCGAACTCTTATCTCCCCGATCTCCAGGACCGCAAAATAGATGGCATTTTCTGTCTATATAGAATATCTTGACTCTGAATAGTTACATGCAAGTCTATATAACATAGAAAAGCAGGCTGTCCATGGCGGGTACGTGTGGGCTGAACCAAATTTTCAGTGAATTGGATGTTTCCATTCGAAGGGGATCGGCGAAAAGCGTGGTAATTCATTCATTTCAACCAGAAGGAAGGATGTGTCCCGATTCAAAATGACAAAACAAAGAGAATAGGCTAGTGTGGCGTGGGAGAAAACTAGGAAGGCTCCTAAAAGAACGAAAAGCGGAATGTCTTATGTGTCAAACTATCTATTGATTTGGGATTGATATGCTTGTGAAAGTAAGCTTTATCGTCTTGCTTGACAACAGATTGACTATCTTTTTTACCAAGCGGTAGTTGAACAGAAGGGACGGTTAACCACTGAGTGCATATGGTTGTAATTTGAGCCTTCTCTCCCACATTGAAAGTTCTAAAAGCATCTGCATAGTGTTTCATCTTGTTTTGTGCTCCATCGTATATGGGTGGAGATGGTGATGCGCCTGGTGTCCACCGTCTCTTTCTCAGTTCTGTTCAATGGTGACCGCCTGGAAAGTTTCAAGCCAGACCATACACATTAATTAGTACAAGAAAGAGGCATTCGGGAAGCGACTAGTCGCTTCTGGCGAAGCTTAACAAAGGCCGACTACTACATAGAGACAACTACCAGTCATGAGCGATAGTGAAGCCGTCAGAGGCAGAAGCTGTGAGTTAGGTTAGTCTAATGTGCCAAAACGTTAGTCAAACCACCTAGGTTGTGTTTGTTCTGGAGAGTTCAGCTAGTCCGAGTGATCTGGGTTATCCTACGTTTTATCCCTGTTTCGATCTTTTTTTCGACTATAGGGGCAGCTAAGCGATTTCATAGCCTGAGTTTGACTTAACCAGTTGACCTTACTTCGTAACCTTTTCTTCTTTTCTTTATTGTTCGACTAAGATATCTAGAAAATGAACAAACTCACTCTAGGTAAGACTCTCTGTCTAGGCATGAAAGGAATTCACAGTGTAAAGAGAAAAGAAGACGCTACTCACTCGAAAATGAAAGACGAAGGGAATGAGGAAAATCCAAGGGGTACAAATTCATAATAGACATATAGAGATTATTATACGCCAAGTAACATCAAAAGTGCGGGTTTCTGAAGATGGAATGTCTAATGTTTTTTCACCTGGGGAATTAATCGGACTATTGCGAGCGGAACGAGCAGACGGATGTATCTTTCATTCATATCGATCAGCGTTTGAACACCTCTCCGCAACTACTTCCCGAATTAAGTCTGGAGGCTTTGCATCTGTATTTGGAGCTGGGTATGCATCCATTGATTCTAGCACTTGGAGCTTTGAACGCTCGCAAGAGAAATACAATCTCAGCCCTACAAGTGGGTCCTTTTTAGAAGTCGATTTTCTGTATGTCAATGAAAGGTTTAGACTCAAAGCGGGGTAGAGGAATTGGTCAACTCATCAGGCTCATGACCTGAAGACTGCAGGTTCGAATCCTGTCCCCGCCTAATCACGTGCATATCTAGATCTACTTAGATTTTCGATTTCCTCAATCTAGATGAGCGCCGCGGGAAATCCTTCTCTATACAAGTTCTCGTACGAGGTTTTTGAACAGAACTTCGATAGGCGAGAGGTGTAAGCACCGCATGACTTCTGTGTACCACTAGTGCCACAAAGGCCTTTGGTGGTCTTATTGGCGATACCACGGTGGGGTCTTCGACTGGGGTGAAGTCGTAACAAGGTAGCCGTAGGGGAACCTGTGGCTGGATTGAATCCTTCACGAAAAAAACTTGAGACAAGGAAAGGCAATTCTTGCATCAAAAGGAACTCCTTTTTTGAACAAGAAATGGAAATGGTACCTTATCAATTTGTGGCAATATTTATTCCCTTTTTGGACTCAGCCCCGAAGGGTCCATCTAAACCAATTAGCAAACTCTTGCTTCGATTTTATGGGGTACCTTTCAAGTGTAAACGATCGCTTTCTATGTCTCCCAATCGATGTGGTACTGCCAATCGTAGACTGGTGACCGGGGAGTTGACTGACGGGGATGTCTCGAGAAGAAATTCCAGAATTGGTAGCCTCCCAAATCAAACATACATTGACAGGGGTTGCCAACAAAAAGAGAGAAAAGAGGCCCTAGTGAATTTTATATGGTACCGTACCCCAAGGAAGGGGTATACTATACTGCGCCAAAATGCAAAATGTTGAATGGGGTAGGGAACATTTAGTATATAACATAATATATATAAGAAAAAAGTACTAAAGGCGAAGGGCATTCTGTTGTTTGGTATAGTTACAAAGGTAACCGGTAGGTGACTGTTGAATCGACAGTAGTTACGAAAGGGGGAAATAGCTCAGTTGGTTAGAGTACTAAGGCCAAAAAGAAAGAAGGCTCACACCATAATAATACATTTCGGTTTTCAAGGTCATGGATTTGGATCGATTTCGGTTTTACGGGCTTCATACATTGTTAAGAAAAGTACTCGGCATTGGAAAGAATCACGTGAGCTAATCTCTTATTGTTTTCGTGCATTAAGCTTAGGAATACGTTTATTTGCTAATATGATGGCCCGTCATAGTTTAGTCAAGATTTTAAGTGGGTTTGCTCTAAGGGACCACTATTAGAAGAGAGCATAATAAGTAAATGCCGACGCCATCTTTGACTTTTTGGATGGTCGGCGGCGCCATAAACTCGATAACCAGCACCGTGGAGTCAAGAAATTCCACTAAATAGAATCCTAAAACAATCTTATTCGAGCACACACGGGACCCACAGCAATGAAATTCACACAAGCGGCAATCATCCGTACTTACTTGAGATGTTAGAAGGAGCGAAATTAATAGGTGCCGGAGCTGCTACAATTGCTTTACCCGGGGCTGCTGTCGGTATTGGAAACGTGTTCAGTTCTTTGATTCATTATGTGGCCCGAAATCCATCATTAGCTAAACAATTATTTGGTTATGCCATTTTGGGCTTTGCTCTTACCGAAGCTATTGCATTGTTTGCACTAATGATGGCCCCACTTCGTTCTCTCGCTCTCCTCGCGGCGCTCCTTGCTCGCGGAGCGGCATACCGAAAAAAAGACGCTCAGATGTGGATTCGAACCACTGAAGGATTTCAAGGGCAATGCCCCTTCGTCTTCCCACTGAAACAAGAAAAAAGGATTTGCAGTCCAGCAAGAAAACGGATGCGCTAACGCCTTAGTTTCGCGCTAAAAAATCCGCTGCTTGTTTTGCGATAACCAGCTGAGCTACCAGAACCACTTGCCTAAAGTCTCTTTTCTTCATCTATGAGCATCCTACCTGCAGTGGAGGAGCTTGCTCAAGAACCGAGAGCCGGCCAGGGACTGGACGGCTGGCCAATACCTTGAAGAACAGATAAGCATAATCCTATGCCGAAGGGCGAGCCTGGATTCTACTTCCACTTGTCTTCCTAGAGTACGAGTAGGGAAAGCTAACGTTTTTTCAGGAAGAGAGCAATGTCACTGACGGTGGCTTATTGGTTCCTTCCTCCCTTCCATCCTCAAGTCTTACTTTCCTTGACGCCTTAGTTTACTTGATGCCCAATTCATTCCTCCCTATATTCAATCTCTCGAGCCATATTCTAGAGTCAGGTTTTACATTACTTGCCTTTCCTTACTTTCTTTACTTCACTAGCCTTACTGGACATACCATACATACTGGACTGAATGGGCTTAGCAACTAGTTATGTCCTCAAGAGAGGAAGCCAAACAAACCAACCAGGGCCTTTTGAGCGCTGCTAAGCTAATATGCGCCAGAGAAAGAAAAGGAGGTAACTATTCGGTCCAGAGCATTGATTCCCCATAACGAATAGGCTCACTCTATCTGGACTTCGTATTCTTCCTGGGTCTGGCTCGTGGGCCGACGTCGTCTTGTGTTGTAATCGGGGCACGAGTAGTCGAAGTAGAAGCGCTAACATTCCCCCTTCCTTGAGAAAGCGCTTGACCCCAAGCCGGTGCATAAGGAAAACGAGTCTTCAGGTCCTCCCAAGTATTGTCCAGTGCCATCGACTCGGACCAGCGAATCAAGCCTTGTGGAAGGACTTGAGCAGCGAGGACTGTATCATTTAGCGAGCTAGCCTCCTTAAGGAACATGTATATGAGAGTTCCACTTTAGCTCCCTCAACACCAGGCGGGACGAGCAGCCCTATACCATGCGTAGCCCGTCTGTCCTTTTCTACTTAGTTGGATAGATCACTTCAGAAAATCGTATAAAAATCAAGCAAGAAAACGGATGCGCTAATGCCTTAGTTTCGCGCTAAAACCGATTCACTCTGCGTAGATTGACTGAACGCAGAAAGCCTTCCACTGGCAGGCGATCGTGTTTTTCACAGGATTTCTCGTTACTCATGTCAGCATTCTCACTTCTGATATCTCCAGGTCTTGTCACCAAAAACCTTCCCCGATTGACAGAACGTCCCGCTACTGACACTTGAAAACTTTCAAGGTCTCGTCGCTTCGGTGAATCACTTGAGCCCATTATTCCTGTTCCAATACATGTTACTTGATCTTTTTCCATCATGCCATCACCCCAGCATCCCCAAAATTGACCCTTATTCATGGGTTAGGGACTAGCATTGAACAAAGTTGGTGACAGCCGAAGAAAAACTGAAAGGGCAAGTAAATAATCTAAACATGCGGGTAAGCAGCAAAAAAAGAATCAAAGTAACGCGCCCTACCTGTTAGTAAAGTCAGGCCTTCCAGAGGCTAACGGCTACGACTACGGCTATGGTTCTTAATCGAATCCAATAATGGAACGGCGGCCCATCGATATCCTTTCCCTCAATACCGGTATCATACCAAGGAAGCAGGCATTGGCAAAGAGTTCATATTTATCCAGCCCTCGGCATCCTATGCACGTACGAATTATCTAGTTGTATCCTAGCGATGTGCAAATCTGCTAAAAACTTATATTTCAGATAGTAGTTCATACTTGTTTTTGTTCGACAAGGCGGCTGACCACTTAACCAGACCTTATCCTGATGCTCCCCAAGACGCTAGAGTCAAATGTGGTAGGACGGATAAGCCAAATCTCGCCAGGCAGGGGCGCGTCTGCTGGTATCGTATCTGCATTCGCATCTTCTTCGGCTTTTGCTACGGTCTGTTCCTTCCTTCAGTCAGTCCTTCCTTCCATATTTTGGCCTGCGGATCTCTCTCTTCAAAACATATCTTTCGGCCCTTTACCCCTTCTATCACAGGTCTCACTCTAGAAGTAAAGTTCGATGAGCTCTTAACGGAGCTATGCCTAGTTAAGTATAAGTGTGTGTGCTATGGAATAGTGCCGAGAATAGGTGTCTTTCACATGGAGTGCGCCGTTTTCGGTGTATCAATAATTCGTTGTACTACACTTTGAACTAACCTAGAGGCCGTGCTTAGGCGAAAATAGATATCAGTGAAGTAATCCCGGAACTCTAGAAATCGTTAATAATTTCATTTATTCCATTTTGTGAAATATCACGAATCTAGTGGAAAAGGGCCCCTCTAGAGGATACGGGTTTAAGAGTCGGGTGAGTAGGCTGGATTGCTAAGTTTTACCTCCGTTTGATCCTCTACCGGCTCTAGTGGTCATATAAAGGAACACAAGCGTGTAAACTGAAGAAATGAGGGATTCATACCAGAATAGTGGTCAAACTATCAGGGACCAAGTTCAACTGCCCGATTTCTAGAAAGATCGAGACTGAGAAGGGGAAGCATGCGCCAGCCGAGGCCTGATATACTCTCTAAATAAGTCATACAAGAAGAAGTCGGTTGCTTAAGAAGGAGACATACCATACTAGGTTCGATAAGAACCCAACTTGATCTTGATTCGGCAGATCAACGAATTCGAATAAAATTCGAGAAAGAGTTTACCGAGCTTCCTCCCCGGAAAAACACATGTTCAGACTCGAATGCTCGGAATGAAAGAATGACTATTTCCTTGCTGGAACATAATGACAACCGCAGGAATTCGGAATAAGACATGCATTTATAGCACAAGACTTTACTACTCAAGCTGCTTTATATACACATCACCAATATATTGCAGGGTTCATTATGACAAGGGCTTTTGCTCATGGAGCTATTTTTTTCATTAGGGATTATCGTCCCTTTCACAACCCGATCCTCTATTCCTTAACTGCTATCTTTCCTTGCTTTCCCTCGCTCTACCCAATTAAGGGCAGAGCTCACTCTCCCAACCATCCGGACAGGTATATAATTCTTCTTGGGGCAATGAAGCCCTTCTTCTCCTATTCTATACTAAATAAACAATCTAATTCTAGGAAGAGTTTCGAATACTGAAACTTAAAGGAAGGGCATCCATAACATTGGTCAAGGAAGGCAAGAAAGTAGTTTGAAAGGGAATTCAGGATCTGACAAGGAGGTCAGTAGAAAGAGGAATAGGAAACCTGAAGCAAATTGTTTTGATCTTATTTTGGATTTAGAAATCTGCCTGATGCGGCTCTTTCCGCTATGGTGCTGACCAAGGCACCAGAAGGTTCCGTCTCGGTGAATGTAGACGCTAGCTTTGATGTGGATACCATGAAAGGAACAAGGGGAGCTGTGATCCGATATTTTAGGGCAAAGTTGATTGCAGCATCTAATCATTATCATATCCAATCTCTCGGACTATAACAGTTCCGATGAACATTCACTCAGCTCGAAGTCTTCGTCTAGAAGAAATCTTTCACCCAATACCCTGTGGGACCCGGGACAAGAACTACATTGGCGAAGTAGACTAAGGACAAGAACAAGAGTGATTGTCCACTTTATAAGGAAGGTCGCGAATAGGTTTGCATAAAGGTACGTTTCAACGAATCTTGATGCAAAGAGTCCCCTCTTCGGAGAGGGAAAGGTATGGAGATTGGAATCAACAATAGCATCAGCCCTTTCTTAAGCATATACGCGGCTACGCTCTTCATTTTATAGGATCTCCCAGTCGTCAAAAAGGCTGTTCCTTCTTTTTAAAGACCAATCATTTATTTTATTTAGAGATAATGGAAGAAATGGCGAGCTATTTAAGAAGCTATTTTAGAAATGTGAATTCGCATTGCCACAAGCTCTGACCTGACTTGTTGTACTTGATTCACCCACGTAAATAGACAACTTGGATAAGGGCTTTCATCCCATAAAAGAGAAGTGAGTCCGCATGTCGGCAAATGATTTGGAATTGGAATTGGAACTGGCTACAGAGGAAACCGAAGCCCTAACTCCCCATTCTTTCTATCTTACATCGCCATCGAGCCCTGGCTGTAGAGTCACTGGTTTCTAATCGCAATGGATTTCTGTTTTCTTTGGCTGCACAGGCTACCTATCAAAGACTGCAAAATCTCTTCCACTGGAAAGGTCTTAAGGTAGATGTGGAAACCTTTGTGAAACAATGTGCAGTGTGCCAGCAAGCTAAGCATGAATTATGCCCCCTGGATTACTTCAACCCTTACCCATCCCTCAAGGCCCCGGGAAGCTTCCCCGCAACTCCAACTACCGGAAACATTAGCTCGAACATTCGAGTTAGAGATGAAAAGGACCGCCCTTCAGCTAGAACCCTCCCAATTGAATGCTCCGGGTAGAATTTCCAGACGTTCTGTATATGAACCCCTTCAAACAGGGCTTATTGTTATCGATTCGATGATCCCCATAGGGCGCGGTCAGCGAGAGTTCATTAGTGGGGACAGACAGACTGGAAAAACAGCAGTAGCCACAGATATAATTCGAAAGACAAAAGACTCTGTCTAGAGTAGCACACAATATGCAACTCCAAGCTCTCTCTGTGGTGCAACCAGTCTGGATGCAAGAAGTCATTCATTCTTATGCTGTGGATCCACATGCCCAAGGCTTGTTACAGGAGTTAGCTATCAGTGGATCTGCGCGGAAAATCCATACCTCTCTTATCCATTTAAAGCATATGGATTTAGAGCATACGGAGGGATCAATTTATAAGAATCGAATGTGTTTGTTCTTCCATTGCTCTTTTGCTTCAAACCTTCATCCCTTTTATTATTGATTCTCTCCCCTTGTACAAGGCCTTGCTATCCCTCACTCTATAAACCAGACCAGGGGGTTTCGTCATATCCGTATGCGCACTTGCACTTTTGCTTCAATTGACTTATTGTGTGGGTGCGAGATCCTTCCTAGATGGTGTTTCTCTTATCGAATGCTTCTCCTGAATGGGTTAGTCGAGAAGATTCCAGACGGCTCAAATAAAATATAATCCTAGTAAAGCTAACGGTCCGCCGCATGGCTACAAAGATATGTGAGAGAAGGAGTTGCACATGTAAACTGAAGAAATGAGGGATTCATACCAGAATAGTGGTCAAACTATCAGGGACCAAGTTCAACTGCCCGATTTCTAGAATGATCGAGACTGAGAAGGGGAAGCATGCGCCCGAAATGGGTACCATTGCTCCCTTGCTCACCCTTATACAGTACAATCAGTCTCTCATGCTTTCATGGATAATGTTTTTCAGTGGAATGGATTGCCAAAGCGCTCATCCGGTGAGTAAGATATGGGAACTCGGACTTTCTTACTTTGCTTATCTGATAGGAAGGTTAGTCACAAGAAAAGCCTTTATTCTTTCTCACATGAACTGAATCATTATTCCCCCTCCCTATATTCCATTTAGAAATCACCAGTCTGTGCTTGCTGCCAGCACACTCGATGGAGACACCCTGGGTTCTTATTCTAGAGCTTTCTTCCAATTGTAAGTTGCCTCTCTGTCTATGGCAATTTCCTTAGCCTACGAAAGAGAAGCCACCGACAAATACTCAACTTTTCACGAAAGACATAGATTCACCAATGATTGGTTGGACTAAATAAAACATTTATTTGCAGCTTCTTGTTTGAGAAAAAGAGTAGTGACTCGCTGGATTGAGATTTATAGGCAAAAGAGTTGCGAACGAAATCCTACACTCCCTGTAGGTAGGGCTGGGCGAGAAAGGGTCCCCATAAGTTAGTGATTCAAAGTGTAGCCCTGGTGCTGGTGTATGAGATATTGCATTTTCAGTGAACGCTGACTAAGAATCCGGTCCCGAAGGGGGATTAGAGACAAAGCCAATGAGGAGCCGAAGACAGCCTTGTAGGAGGCCAAGCTGCAAAGAGCGGGTTGAGATATTTATTTAAAGAAATAGAACGTACCTTTCACTTTCACTTTGTTTTATTCCTTAATGTAAAATGTTTGGCTGGCACTATTGGACCAAACCTCCATGCTCACTGGTACTTTGACGTCACTATAGGTAGGTCTCCGTGGGTCTTGAGTTTGAAAGACGACTTCGGTTCACACGTGAAAGTGCTTCGAAAGGCACCGGCTCCGTGAAATTCTTGCTGAAAGCACAGCTACGTGCTGGCACTCAATCCAAATTTATGACCAACCTTTCCTTCAGTGATCTTACAACGAACAGGAGTTTTTCCATTGTAAATGAGTACGGAGCAATCAACGAATTCCGGCGAAATAGAAGATCTACGTGACCCAATTTTCCTGCTCATCACTTCCTAACTAGTTATTCTAAACAGGAGCAATTGGGAAACACACACAGGGTCATGGACTAATGTTAGATGCATGCATTTCGGATAGAATTTCACACTGGCTCTGGAGTGCCCGGGTAATATAGAAGGAACGGCAATGCCCACAGGCATCTGTCTCTAGCACAAATCTTTTATCAATGAACAATGAATGCTTGAGAATACCGAAGCTTACAAGATCCACACAAATGGTACTCCTTTCTTCGTGAGAGGTCTCCTAATTATGTATATACAGGATGAGTCACATCTTGACCGGAGCACAAAAAGTGAGGAGAAAGGATCCACCAAAAGAGAGAAATGAAAGCTGTTCCTCCCGCAAGTGAGCTATTTATACCGAGCGTTCAAAGCTCCAAGTGCTAGAATCAATGGATGCATACCCAGCTCCAAATACAGATGCAAAGCCTCCAGACTTAATTCGGGAAGTAGTTGCGGAGAGGTGTTCAAACACTGATCGATAGTCAACTGCTGCGCCTCAACGCATTTCGGGGAGAACCAGCTAGCTCTGGGTTCGAGTGGCATTTCACCCCTAACCACAACTCATCCGCTGATTCTTCAACATCAGTCGGTTCGGACCTCTGCTTAGTTTCATCCAAGCTTCATCCTAGTCATGGATAGATCACCCAGGTTAGGGTCCATAAGCAGTGACAATCTCCTTGCCTAAAGGAAGGGGACAGGAACACGGCATTCTTTCATGCGAGGACTTCGATGATCTGATCTGGGAAGAGGAGGTGCCTAGCGTGGAAGAGAATACGCAGTGGATGGCGGTTGTGAAGGCGGGAAACTAGTATGTACCATCAGCCAGTTATCAATGGAGTTAGTTAGAAAAGTGCGAAATAGCTCAGTCTTTCACTCGAAAGCCGTTCGCGTTGAGGAGGCGTATTCTCAAAGGACCCATATCTACTGCTGTGTTAATGGGGCGTGGTTTGGTAATACGCCAATTTGGCCACTATTAGTGGATAAAATGATTTCTTTCACTTCACAATCCCAAATAATTCGTTTAGGAGTAAATACATTTGCTATGCCCGCTGCATCACTGGGGACATAGTATATTAGGATGTTTTGCCCACAAGTGATTATCACTATTAAAACTGTACACATGAATGTGATTATTATTATCAACCCACTATAAAAGTAAACTAGATTGGTCTGGTAAACAAAGAAACAAAGTCTTCTAGATGTTTCCTTTTTATTTCCTTTTAGCATTGCTTTACGAGGTTCGACTAAACCTAGGTCATCTAGGGAAAAAGCTATTATAGTACATCAGTGAATCTGGATCGAAGGTATCAACCCTTTTTCTGACGTTGTTGCCAGGGAAGCAATTTCGCTATCCTGGTGAGGTCACTAGATACTTTGTTTTTAGTTATATTATTATTTGTAGTTTTATTTTTGTTATTAGTTTACTTTCTAGTTATCTATTTGAAAAGCCAAAAAAATTAACTACTTGTTATTTGTTTTCTTTACTTAATACCAAAAATATAAAGAGACTTGGGGAGTATTCTACTCCCACTGATGATTTTATTTGTGCACCTATCACTCATCCCGTTGTTGATGCGGAAGCATATGAAATTAAGCCTAAACTTTAATGTTTGGTTCAGCAAAACCAATTCAGAGGTCATCTTATGTGTCTTCAGGTTTGCACTTATAAACTTTACTAAAATTTGTGACATGATGCGTATTAAGGATGTAGATCCAAATGCTGTTAAATTAAGGTTGTTTTCTTTCTCTCTTAGAGGAAAGGCTTAGGACTAGTTGCTAGCTCTACCTAAGGGCACTATTAAATCTTGGGAGGAATGCACTAATATGTTTATGACTAATTCCCCCCCCCCCCGACTAAAATTATGCAACTAAGATCCAACATTACAAGATTTATAAAAGAAAATCGCGAGACAGTAGTGCTTGCACGGGAAAGGATGAAAGAAGCCATAATGAATTGTCCTAGTCATGGGATGGAAGAATGGGTTATATTACATTTATTTTATAATGGCCTTAACCCAATGTCTATGTCTATGCTACATACTGTAGCAGGAGCAACAATCATGGGAAAGCAAGTGAGTGTTCCAAAGAAATTACTTGATGATATGCAAGATAACCATTCCCAATGGCATGTGGAGAGAACCTCGAAAAGAGTGATTTTAATCACCGAGGTAAACAATGAAGAGCTTACATCTAAGGTAGACGAGTTACTCAACATAGTAAAGGGTAAGGAAGATACCCAAGTTAATGCTATCTCTACCGATGTTAATGGTATTAGTTTTATAGCTCGCACTCCTTATAATCCTCCATGAAAAACCCAAAATTATGCTTCTAATGTTCAAAATCATTACTATAATCCTGCAGGAGCTCCTTACAATAATTATGATAACCATAATTGAGAAAATCATGGCAATCTCTCGTTTGAGCAAACCATTAGAAATTTTATACAAGCTCAAACCGAGAAAAATAATATGCTCATTAAAATCACGGAGAACCATGAAAGTAGTATGGGAAAATTATCTAACCAAGCCATTGCAATTGGAAATGATGTGCATGCTCGACAAGAAAGGACAAAGACCGTGGAGGCTCAATTGGGCAAGGTAGCGGAGAGCCAAGCTCTCATACTAGCAAAGTTTGCTGGAAAGCCTGAGCAAAATCCGGTGGAAGCCCTCAAGATGATGAGGGTGGTGACAAATGAAGAAAAACCCGAAGAGCTAGATTACGGCAATGCACCAACACCATAATATACCATGGAAGATCTACTTAAGATGATCACCATAAAGAATCACGGTATAGATCAATGTAATGATTATATGTACCAAGAATTTATTCAATAAGTAGCATCTAAAATTCGTGATTTAGAGATGGAGTATAAGAGACTACTTGATAAACTTCCTGCTAAGCTGGATGATATATTTGAGCCTACTATTAAAATTAAGATTGGGGTCAATGAGATATCCATAGTTTGTGATCTTGGTGCAAGTGTCGAAACGATTTCCAAAATCCTATTTGACAAGTTAAACTTGGGTCCATTTGCAACTACTGAATTAAGACTCCATCTAGCAGATTCAACTTATAAATAAGCTGTTGGGATAAAGTAAAATATATTTGTTGAAAATAAAGGTAGTCCCGCTCTTATTGATCTTATTGTGGACATGGCTGAAGATTCCATAGCACCTATAATCCTAGGTAGGACCTTCCTAAGAACTATTCAAGCACTAATCAATTTGCATGAAGGGAATCTGAGAATAGGACTACCATCTAGAGATCCTTTTATAGTATACTTCCCTAGAAAGAAGAAGGCCAAGCCTAATGATGACGATGGTATAATTACTTTGAAATCCAATTACTTTGGAGTGGTCATTCCACTAATTAAACCTAAATGATCACCATCTGGATCAAGCTAATTGACCTTAACTATAAGAGCTTCATGGGAGGCAACCCATGTGAAATAATGTTTTTACTCTTGTGTTAGTTTTGTTTTGTTTTTAATAAAGAGTGTTCAAGAAGAACTTTGGCGAGAGGAGAATAAATAAGGTAATCCTTTATCTTTTATTTTTACGAACACATGCCTTAACAAGTATGGCTGATTTTTATGAAGTCTATTTGTTGTTACTTTGTCCTTTGATAAGTTGTGTAAAGACGCACAAAGCTACTAATCAAAAAAGTTTGAATTTTTAAGCTTACTGGCTGCATAACGACCAGTGGTAAGGCCGAAAGGGATCGTACCATGCGCCCATACCACCTCGAGGCATTGGAAATTAGAAACTTAGATTTTTGTCGCAGGACATAGGAGTCATAACGACCACTAGTACGGGCAAAACACCAGATTTCAAGCAAAGGAACTGAATGCATAATGACCAGTAGTACGGGCGTGCGCAACCGTATCACGCGCCCATACCGAGTGCACCACCGGAAGGGAGTCATCACCCCAAAGTATGTCACCCGGTACGGGTGGGCTCCGGCCGTACCGCCCACCCGTACCATGTACGCGGCTGCCATAACACCACGAGGAGGTAACCTAAAAATCTCCAGATCACAATTTTTCTCTTTCTTCTTCCTCGAAAGTCCAACCACCTCCATTGGATCTTCAAATTTACTCAATCTTTCTTTGTTTCTTCGCACCCAATCGATCTAAGATATGATTCTCCTTTGACCCCAAACTTATTTGTACCAAAGCTTCACTTGATCTTTCATTGTTGTCAATGAAGACTTAGGTCTTGTTCTTGATCTAATCTTGATGTTGAGCATGCTTAGTATTGTTTTTAGAGTAGTTTATTTTGTAACTTGTGTAGAGGATCACATATACTATGTTCCTATTGGACAAAAATTTTAATTAGCGATTTTTATTTATTTTTCTTTTCGATGAACACGAGTATCCGTATATGTGTGATGGTTGCGGAACCTTCTGCACCACCCGTTGATACGTTGAACCCCCAAGTCACTTGATATCGAGTTCACTGAGGAGTTTCAGCTCAACCATTTCGACCGTCTCAAGCTCCAAGAAATCAAGTCCACCAAGTGGGCGTGTCCCTATATCCTGAACAAACTTGGCATTCATGATGATTTTGATTTACTTTGCAACAATGTTGGTTTTTATGACTTTGTCTTCTAGGATGTTGCCACGCGTCACCGCTTGATGCTTGAGTTCCTCAACAAGTTGACGCATACGATGGGCTCTCACTATTGTTCCGAGGATAAAATGCCTGGAGTTGATCGCATAAACTTTTGCCTTATGAACTATGAGTACTCCTTGACACTCGACCAATGGGCTCAATGTTTTGGGTTCTCCAACAAAACCACTGACATACACTCCTCCACCTTTGTTTTAAATCATGCACCTTGGCAGTACTTTAATTTAAAGAAAATTCGCGGAAACACACCCAAGGGAAACCAAATTGATCATCCTGCTATTCGCTATCTATTTTATGTTATTGCTAGCACCTTGTAGGAACGTGGTGAGTTTAGTAGAGTCAATGAGGAGGACATGATGATCCTCGTAAAAGCTGCTATTATTAATTATAACTTAACGCCAAATTTGGGCGCCCTTCTTGTGTTTTTCTACTCTAAGAGCACATGGTATGATTTCTAGAACTAATGGTAGATACTTCTTTGATATACCTGGAGCGGATCACTTGATCCTAGATCATTTGCCTAATGGTCTATTCTCTATCGACGATGGATGTTTGCCTTTTGACGTGCAGGTTGAGGCAGGTCTACCCAATCAAGAAATACCCGTGGGAGGAGGAGGAGAAGATGAAGAAGTAGAATAAGAAGGACCTGAAAAAGATGTGCAGCCACCAAAATAATACACGACCTATGAAGATATTTATGCGCTCGAAGGAAACATCAAAAATATGAACAACCTCTCCATCAATCTTTGAGATGCGTATGTGAACCTTGCCACCGAGTTACATGATTGGAGCAGCCAATGGAACATGGGAGATTATCCACTGCCACCACGAGAAACAAAAGGGCTTGCAAAAGCCTGAGCTTGGGGATGTGTTCCCCAATAGATTTTATTTGTGTAATAAAGAGGTAGTACTCTAGATCCTTGAGAGCTTTGAAACACTCATGTTAGCTTGTTCCAACACTTTGTTTTTTCCGTTTGCTTTCGTTTTTAGTTTTCTTTTGTTTTTCGTTTGTTTTGTTTTCGTAGTTCCTTGATTGGTCGCAAGTTCTTTATATTCTTTAATCCCTATCCTAGAAAATACAAAAAGATTTTTCTGTTTTTCCTTCTTTTTGTAAATGTGGATTCGCACCTTGCATCTTGGCTTTAATATTATTATGGGAGTAATCGTGATTGAGTTTTGTAGGAACACATCCCTATAAGGAAGCGGACTATGAAGTCACTTATGAGAGGTATGAACTATGTCTCCCACTTTGAAGTTTGAGTTGTTTATCCTAGTTGGTTGACTTGCTAAGATGCCATGCTAGTGGGAGTAATTTAATATAGTTAGAGTAGAGCTTTTTAGTGGTATGATGATTAGTTGTGGAAGCTTTTCTCTAATTCTTTTAGCTAACCTAGTCTTTCCTTGGAAATAATGTTTCCAAACAAGTACAATAAGAAAAAGTCTGAAATTTATGACTTGTTTGATGAATGATTGTCTTGATAGTATACCCTTGAAGATACTTAACCCAATAGATGTTTTGATAGTCTTGACGACACTCTTAAAAGGATTTGTTTGATTGAAATAAGCCTAGTGGTGATTGTGATGCATGCCAAAGCAAACATTATGGATCAAACCATGGTACTAGCATAAAAAAAGATAAAAAGATAAAAAGTTATATGTTTCTCATGCGCACCTTTGGGATGCCAACAACTCCGCTAGCTTTGGAACGACCTATGGTATAACCCCAGATTTCGACTATGAGTTGATAACATGAGTGGCATACGTGTCACATAAGGGCAAAAGTACTGGTACTCTCAAAGGTTATGCAGACACTCGTAAAAGAAACAACCAATGATCCTTGAAAGAGGAAGATAAAAGAGAAAAAAAGAAAAAGTTATGTATATAGATCCGCATAACAAGTCATTGGCATGGTCTGTTACTACTTTATGAATTTTCTTGAAAGACCATGATTGGATTAGAACTGTTTTTTAGACTTAATCTATTGATGTGGGCGTAAATAAGACACTTCGCTGTTATGCTACTTAGGACATAAACTCTCTTACTCAATTATGATATTCAAAACATCCTAGTGTTCATTGGAAAGCTGAGAGTTAACTAGAAGAATTGGATTGATTGTTACACTTCTAGTTATTTATACTTATATTAAACTTTACTTTGATTATCTTGACTTACCAAAGCTTATATAGTATTCTTGTCATCTCTCTAACTTTGATAAGCCTTTCAAATGAATGAAGTGTTGAGCGCATAAGACTACCAGTGAATTCTTATTCTCATTGTTTCAAGATTAAATGATGAATTCCTTATAGTTCTTTTGTTTCTTCTTGCTCGAGGATGATCAAGGTTTGAGCTTTGGGAAGGTTGATGGCTCTAAAAATAGTCATATTCCACTGCGTTTAAACATTGCTTTCGGTCAAGTAATTGACAAGAAACTCTTAATCCTTTCCAATAATGACTCATAATTGCAAAGATATGCAAAAACTTGCTTTGAATTGTGTTGTGCAGGAAATCATGCTTTTTAATACGAAATCATGAGTCATAATGAAGGTTTTTGAGGAAGTCCACACGACCAAGTAATTGTGGAGTCAATTCCAGGTGTCAGACACCGTAACGACCACTTGTAGGGGCAGGGCTCGCCCGTACCGTCCGCCTGTACCATGTGGCGGAAGCTCCATCTCGTTAAACCCTATAACTTTCATGAATATGCCTAAATATTTTGAGGCTACAGCCACCGACCGGAGGGCCGCCATTCCTAGATTGCATCACAAAACCACCAAAGGAGATCCACGCCATTGTTCATCCCTCCATCATCCATCCCCTCCATTATCCATAGCCATTGATTCATACTTTAGATCTCCTTGTGATTTTAAGACCATTGTAAGAATACTTGATTACAATCTAAGTATTTTGAACAATGTTTTGTATCCTTGATCTTATTGTTATGAGTGAGTAATCCTCACAGGCTGTGGGTTGGGAGAAACCTCGCAGCGATTATGTGCACATAATTCACGGGAGCATTG
Source organism: Avena eriantha (assembly GCA_910589775.1). Lineage (NCBI taxonomy): Eukaryota > Viridiplantae > Streptophyta > Magnoliopsida > Poales > Poaceae > Avena > Avena eriantha. The sequence goes on along the minus strand of OU342745.1, from coordinate 72,993,212 downwards.
TGTATTGTTTGAAATAGTGTTTCATATCTTTTGTTTCTTTGTCTCTTGTCTCGATCTATGGACTTGTAGATACCCAAGATCCCATAGATTGATAAAGGCATGAGGTGAGATACTTAGCTAGCGGTGATCTCATAGGAACCCCAGTTATAGAAAGGGTAGTATGTTTTGGTCTGTGTTTTATACTTAATAATCATTTGTATCCCATTGCTTCGTGGTGCACTCGGTTGTAATAAAAGTCTTTTTCTATGCATGTTGCATCACAGGGGATCTAGTATATTAGAATGTGTTTCCCGCAAGAGATTATCACTATTAAAACATTACACATGAATGTTCTTATTATTATATGTTATCCCATATGATGTGCAGCTGTAGGTGGATCTTTAACTCTAGCCTATCTCCATCCATTGATTCAACCCACTATAAAAGTAAACTAGATTGGTCCGGTAAACAAATTTAAACAAAGAAACAAACTCTTGTAGACATGTCCTTTTTATTTCGTTTGAGCATTGCTTTCCAAGGTTCGATTAAACCTAGGTCTTCTAAGGAAAAAGCTATTATACTACATCTGTGAATCCGGATCCAAGGTATCAACAGACTATTGGGTTCAACTTACTAGTGGCGTTCGTTTCTCCCAAACGCCACTAGTACTATATAGTGGTGGCATTCAAGAATATTTGTACGCCAGCACTATTTTTCCCGGAAGTGGTGGTGTGTAAATATTTTTGCACGCCACTAGGGAAACTACTACTATAGCCATTTTCCTACTAGTGTCGAGTTATGCCTACAAGACATCAACTATGAAAGGCGAATGTTGATCATGTCCCAGGTTCTCCCAAACTTCCTATAGTCCATTGGATGGAGCTCTAGATACTAGAGGTACCGAACATGTCAGGTGTCTGGTCTACGAATTTTGACGGATCAAAGCGAGCTGAAGGCACGAGTTCTGGTGTCATCTTGACATCCCCGCAAGGCGAGAAGATGTTATATGTCCTGCGGATGAAGTTCCACGCGTCGAACAATGCAACATATTATGAGGCTCTATTCCATAGCATGCGCATGGCCAAAGCGTGTGGTGCCACACGACTGATAATCTACGGCGATTCCAATCTCGTTGTGTAGCAAACACTGAATCGCTGCGACACCATCAACCACAACATGATTGCCTATCGCGACCTCTACAACTCCCTGGAGGGAAACTTTGATGGATGCGAGCTCAAGCACATTGGTCGTGAAAGCCATGAATAGGCCGACAAATTGGACAACATCGGGTCCACCTACGCACCCATACCACCAGGTATCTTCCTAGAGAAGATCACAGAACGATCAATCAAGACCACGACATCTGATACCTCATCATCTACAACAACGCTCCCGAGGGCTATGCAACCTCAGGATCCCAATGCATCCGCAAAAGGGAAGGCAGACCCATCATCGGAAGGGACAATTGTGGTTATGATGATAGAGCCAACCTGGACTCAATCGTACATCACATACCTACTATGAAAGTAGCTTATAGATAGTCCAACCGACGCGCGGCACTTCGGCCGCCGGTCCAGGGCCTTCACCATAATAAATGGTAAACTTTACAAGAGAAGCATCACTGGTGTCCTACAGAGGTGATTCACACTCGAAGACAAAAGAAGCATCCTACTTGACATACATGAGGGCACCTACGGGCGTCAAGCCAGCAGTCGTGCACTAGTCGCCAAATCCCTACGAGCAGCCTTCTATTGGCCAAGAGTGATGCAAGACACCAAGGACATCTTTGAAAAGTGTAATGTCTTCCCGAGGTTCACGGACAAGTCGCACGCACCAGGCTCCGAGCTATGACCAATACCATTGGCTAGGCCCTTCATGCAATGAGGACTCGACATGGTCGGAAATCTGCATAAATGTTCACATGGAGGCAATGCTTTCCTCCTCATAGCAGTCAACAAGTTCACCGAGTGTATCGAGGCAACGCCTATCACTAACCAAAGCGGCACCACCGCTGTAAAATTCTTCGAGTCCATCGTCTACAGGTTTGGGGTGCCATGCAACATCATCACCGACTATGGCTCGAACTTCACCTCAGAGGAATTCCAAGGCTTCTATGAGAAGATGGGGATCAATGTCAGCTATCTATTTGTGGCGCACCTGCAAACCAATGTCCAAGTCAAAAAAGCAAACGGCCTCGTCTGCAATGGCATCAAGAGAAGGATCCTTTGGCCCCTCAAAAGGGCGGCAGGAGCATGGCCTAAGGAACTACACTCGGTACTGTGGAGCCTTCGGACAACAAAAAACAACGACACTGTTGGGGGGATACCCCTGGGTAGGGTCACGTCGGGGTATAAAGGCCGAGTTAGCTGAGGTACGGCACAGTCAAACTGAATGCTGACGAGGTCACCTCAGGGCAGGCCAACTTACGAAGTAACCAAGCTCGATGGGTGTTCGCCTAACGTTAACCCGACCGGCATAAAACATATGTCGGCTATGTTTGATCTACCTTATTTGCAGGTACCCTCGTAGCCGGGTTAGCCATGTGCTATCTAGGTTACACTTTGCTTCCAAGGGGCGGAAGAAATCTCTCACTGGTCAAAAGGTGGCCTTTGTCCACTATAGCGTGAGTAAAGCAGGCAGAGGGAAGGACCAGCGAGGCGTGGCCTACAAAGGTGACGTAGCCAGTGTCGGCTGACGCTATCAGTGTCTGGTGATGCAACACCACAGAGGGGCTCAGGGAGGCTTATGCCCTGAGTCCGGACTAGCCGTTTAAAGTGTAAAAAGAGGCATCTTGCTTTAACAAAAGGGCCTCCATAGAAGGGGCTCGATGATTCTGTCTAAGGAAGAACCCTTGTGCGTGGAATCACCACATTATCCCTCCCTGGATTCCTCTAGTGCACATTGGCCCCATCTTTAGCCTATCCATGGCATACGCCGTGCCACCACCACAACAGTTGGCGCCCACCGTGAGGTTAACGGCGCTAGCAGGAGTAAAAATCCAGAAGGGAAACATCTTTGGCACTGGAGAACGCATCGTCTCCGGGCTGGTCCTGTGCTTTGGAGCGCTGGACTACGTCAACGACGACGTTGGGAGCTTCGGCAGGCGTCCTCCTCCATTCAACAGCCTCTACATAAAGATTGGCGCCCACAAGAACTACGTCGGCGTCGATGAGTCCTGCGTACATCCGCAGCATGTCGCCGAGGGAGGAGAGCAACCTCTCAGTGTGGCTTGCGGCACGCGTATCACTTGCCCCACAAGCTGCGTTGAGGTCATGATGATAGCGCCTGATGCAGGAGCAATCAAAGATCCAACACCAGATCTGGACACCATGCAAAAGCAGGCAAGGTCTAGATTTCCTCCCCTAGAAAGGCTAGATAATGTGCTACAGCCGGGAATAGATAGCTTAGTAACACCCATAGCGCTAGTAGTAGATATGGCTCCGGCGCAGGCTGAGTTAGAGGAAACTAGGTAGAAAATGCTAGCTGGTGCGAAAAAGTAACTGAGCTGCAGCAGTCACTGAACATCACTCTGCGGGAGTATGCAAAGGCAAACCACATAGATGGGGTAACAATTCGAGGTAGGAACCTGATAACAGAAATTGAAAAGGAGTATGTGCCTAGGCCAAGTCAGATAACTATTATAGTAACTACAGGGCTGGAGAGGTATAACACCCCGGCTAAGAACCTTAGGGATGCCAACACAACTTCGTCCGAGTTAGAAGGCTTGATCGGAGAAGCCTGAGAGAGGCAACAAGGGGCTTGTTGGTTTGCGGACGGAAAGTTCCGGGGCGAGTGCATCCCGGTACCCGAGTTGGCACCAATATCGCGGAGGGGTCGTAGTAGAATCGCCAATTGTCCAAAAGGGCCAAATGGGGGTGAATACAAATCTAACAACCAAACGGTCGTTTGAACCAGACGAAAAAACCATTGAACTCAAATACCGCCGTTTGGTCAACTCTTCTTTGCCCGCCCTGTCAGTATTCCCCGTTATCTCTTGTGGTCGTGGACTAGTTTACCCATGTATGGACAAGATCTATTTCTTGGCTCTCCTCTACTCTTCTCCCTGCTCCCCTCCCCATAACCTCTTCTCATCTTCGGCTGCTCAGCTCAGATCGGATCCGGCACTTGCTCTAATTTGTACCCCCGCCATGTCCGGTCAACTTCCCACACCCCTAATCGAAGCTCGCAGCCATCACCGTTGCATCGTCCGCCATATCGGAGCTCAGACTAATATCTTGCCTCTGGTGTTGGGGGGATACCCCTGGGTAGGTTAATGGCAGGGTATAAATGCCGAGTTAGCCGGGGTACGACACGGTCAAAGCAAGTGTTGACCGGGTCACCTCAAGGCAGGCCGAATCACGGTGTGTGCCAGCCCATGGATCATCTCCTTGACTATGCCCCCCCCCGACATAAGTTATATGCTGACCATGTTTATCTATCTATTTTGTAGGTAACTTGGTAAGCCGGATTAGCTATATGCTAGCCGGATTATCTTGTGGCTTCCAAGAGAAGGAATCCTCCATTGGTCAAAAGGTGGCTTTATTAGCTGAAGTATGAGCGAAACAAAGTAAAGAAGAGGACCAACGGATCAGGGGCGACCAAGGTGACACGGGCCCATGTCTGGTGACGCCAAAAGACAAGGATTACGCTGTGGATTACGTCCAAAGCCCGGATGAGCTGTTAAAGAGAATAAAGAAGCATCTTCTTTGGGCGAGGAGCATATTTGTAGAATATGTTGCCACCTGTGCCCTAGAATTGTAACGCGGGCTGCCCTATATAAGGAGCACCGGGGCCTCCATAGAAGGGGGTCGATCATTCTGTCTGTCTAAGGTAGAACTTTAGGGCTAGTTGGTAGGGAGTAAGAGACATTGTTTATTTCTTACTGAGAGCCTCAAGAGCATTTGTAAACACCATTGATAGAGAAAATATAAGAACTTCTATGCGTGGAATCACCACGTTCTCCCTCCCTGGATTCCCCTAGAACTCATTGGCCCCATCTTTAGCCTATCCATGGGATCTGCCATGCCACCACCACGACAGTTGGCACCCACCGTGGGGCTAGTAGTGCTATCACGGGTGAAAATTCAGACGGGAAGCTTCTCCAGCACCGGCGAGCTCGTCGTCTTCGGCTTGGTTTAGCGCCTCGGAGCGCTGGACTACATCAGCGACAATGTAGGAAGCTTCGGCAGGCACCCTCCTCTGCGCAATGGCGTCTTCATCAAGCTTGGCGCGCACAAGATCTACGTCGGCGTGGATGAGTCATGCGCTCATCCACAGCACATCGTCGAGGAAGGCGAGCCACCTCTCAGCGCAGCTCATGGAGTTTGTATCGCTCGCCCCACTAGCAACGTTCAGGTCCTGATGACCGTGCCTGACGCGGAATCAAACAAGGGCCCAGCGCCAGAGCCGGAGGTAATGCCAAAGCAGACCAGGTCTAGGTTTCCTCTGTTAGAAAGGCCAGAGAATGTGCTGCAACAAGCAATAGATAGCCTAGCGATGCCAATAGCATTTGTGGTAGATCCGGTTAAGGCACAAGCTGAGTTAGAGGAAACTAGGCGGAAAATGTTAGCTGGGGCAAAGAAGGTAGCAGAGCTGCATCAGTCTTTGAACATCACCTTGGGAGAATATGCTAAGGCAAACCACATAGATGGAGTGAAAATCCGAGGTAGGAACCTGATCACTGAGATTGACAAGGAATACGAGCCTAGGCCGGGTCACACAGCCACAATAGTAACATCAGAGCTTGATCGGTACATCACTCTGGCAAAGAACCTCAGGGCAGGAAACGCAGCCGCTTTCGAGTTAGAAGGTTTAACTAGAGAGGCCCATCAAAGGCAACAAGAGAGGGTGAATCACTTGCTAAGAGTTGCTTTCCAGCAAAATGAAGAAATGAACAAGGCAAACCCGGCGCCACCAGGAGCCTCACAGGTGGTACATTCGGCGAGGAATAACCCAGCGAGATCCGAAGGAGCCGCGTCATCTCTGGGTCACAATCCCAGGAGAGAAGAAGTAGTAAACTCCGGAAGAAGAGACAAACAAATGGTTCCTGATGATCCGGTAAGGGCTGGAAATGGCAAAGCAGTGCAAGTTGATGAAGATCGGCACAGTACCAGCCGAGGTGTGGCTGGCCGAGGTAACTGAGACCAAGGCAATGCCAGTCAAAGAAATGCTGCCAACGGCAATGCCGGACATCATGATCCCGTGGGAATGGGGCAAAATTTACCTCGGACACAGAAACAGTGCGCGCCTCAGTAAGAAGGGAGTGCAGGACAAGCAACACAACAAGAAAATGCTCGTCCGGATCAGGAAAGATACAATGATGGTTATTCGGCCATGGTCAACAACGGATACCCCAGACCGAATCACCATATAATTGGGTCAAGACTGGGAAGCAGGAACTTGCAGCCAGATGATGCTAGGCTAAAATTGGATAGGATTTATAGGTCGGAGCTAATTGAGGTACAAGGTCCACCAGGTCCAGCATGCTTTGGGCCCCGGATCATGAACGAGCCACCAGTGCCAAACTTTCATCTGGCCAGAGGAACCCAAACTTACGATCGTGGTACTATGCCAGAGGATTGGTTGATTTACTACATCACAGCGGTCAAGATCGCGACAAGAAATTTGAGATGGGCAGCTAGATATGTACCACAGATGTTAGAAGGACCAGCGAGAGTTTGGCTAAACAATTTGCCACCAGGGAGTGTCAACTGTTGGCTGGATTTCGAGGAGCTGTTCGTTAGCAACTTCTCAAGTACTTACAAGAGGCCCAATAGGCCACAGACCCTTGCGTTGTGCCGAAAGAGACCGAATGAGCTAGACCGAGATTTCCTGACTCGGTGGTGCAATGTGCGAAACTCGTGCGAGGGGGTAATTGAATCACAAGCCATTGCGTGGTTCGCTCAGGGATGCAGATATGGAAGTATGCTGTGGCAGAGGTTACAACGAGACATGCCAACTACCTTGGCTGAAACAATACGGATCGCAGATTTGTATGCCTTGGGAGGTCCAACACAACCCCGGTTAATGTCGAATGAGGCAAACAAGGAAAGAGAAGAGATGAACGCCCAGATTACCGGTATAACTAGCAACAGGTAGCAGTAGTAGACCAGGATCAATCCAATGCCGGAGCCAGCCAACGCCAAAAAACTAGGGGACAAAACTAGTAGCAGAAAAATGAAGGGAAAAAGCCTTGAACCCCAGAGCAGAAGAAGCAACGCCAAGAGCGAAAGGATAGACCAAGGTATAGATTTGAGTCCATGCTGGATCAACCTTGCAAGTTCCACACGCCAAGCCCGAATAGTCCGGCGAATCATATAACCCGTCAATGTGAATGGATGAGAAGTTAGAATAGGGGAGTTCGGGGAATGCTCAGACACCTCGAAATGAAGCACCTAGAAATGAAGCACCACGGCCACCGTTACTGACGGGGGGGGGGGGGGGAATGGACAGCAACTGATGCTGCCACCACCTCCGCGAGATACGAGAACCCGGAAAGAAGGGACACGGTACATCAAGTAGGCAATAACCAGCAACAAGGTTAGGGTTACCACAAGAATGAGGGACGAAATGAGTATAGGGAACACCATCAAAGCTACTATGTGCTTACCACAGAAGAGAAGGACCGGAAAACCTTGCAGCACCGGCATATGGAGGTGAACGCAGTAATACCGGCAGTAGTCAGATATATGCCCTTGGCAGATCAAGAGATTACATGGATTATCAAGGATCACCCAAAGATCATGCCAAGCCTGGGAACCTATGCTCTGGTCCTGGATCCGACGTTCAACGGGCTGAATCTCAATGTAAGGTTTTCCAAGGTACTGATTGAAAATGGCAGTAGTATCAACATTATGTACACGGATACCATGCAGAAGTTGGGAATAACAGAGAACATGTTGCAAGCAACGAGGACCACCTTTCATGGCATTGTATCGGGTATTTCCTGTGAGACAATTGGTAAGGACCGAGTTGACGTGTTATTCGATACGAGAGACAATTGTCGTACTGAAAACTTGGAATTCGAAGTGGTGAATCTGGAGAGTGCTTATCACGCGTTAGTCGGCAGGCTAGCGCTGAACAAATTCATGGCAACTACCCACATCAGTTACCTTAAGATGAAGTTGCCTGGGCCAAGGGGCGTGATAACTGTATCAGGGGACTTCTGACGTTCGATCGAGTGCGCCTTAGTTGGATCTAACTTAGCCGAGTCACTCGTGATAGCTCAAGAAAAAAGGAAGATACTGGAAGTGGCGGCACTAGCTCAGTCCGCGCAACAACATATGCTGGCTCTGACCAACCCGCACGGGAGTGTATCATTCCAAGCAACTAATGACACGAAGAAAGTGCCAATTGATGATCAGTTCCTAGAGCGCATCGTGACCCTTGGTGCCGGGTTAAGAAGCAAATAGGAAAGCGAGCTCATCAACTTCCTCCGTGAGAATCGGGATATCTTTGCTTGCTCTACTCAGGATCTGCAAGGTGTACCGAGGGAGTTGGCTGAGCAGTCATTAAACGTAAGACCCGGGGCCAAGACGGTAAAGCAACCTCTCCGGCGTTTCGCCGAGGATAGGAGGAAAGTCATTGGAGACGAAATAGCTAGGCTCCTAGCGGCTGTATTTATCATGGAAGTACTCTATCCGGATTGGCTCTCTAATCCGGTGCTAGTGGAGAAAAAGAAAGATGATCCGAACGTGGCTGTGGTATGGCGCATGTGTATTGATTACATGAACCTGAATAAGGCGTGTCCCAAAGATCCATTTTTGCTCCCTAGGATAGATCAAGTCATAGACTCAACGGCCGAATGTGAACTATTGTCATTCATTGATGTGTATTCTGGTTTAGACCAGATACCCCTGAATCCAGATGATCAAATAAAGACTGCATTTATTACACCGTACAGGGCTTATTGCTATCGAACTATGCCATTTGGATTATGTAATGCAGGAGCAACATACCAACGATGCATGCAAAAATGCTTACATGATCAGATAGGTCGAAACATGCAAGTTTATGTGGATGATGTGGTAATAAAAACCAAGGAAAGCAATACGCTCCTTGATGATATCTGGCAAACATTCACGAACTTGAGATGGTTCCGAATGAAGCTGAACCCAGAGAAGTGCACCTTTGGCATGGCCGCCGGAAAATTACTCGGTTTTTTGGTGTCTAGCCATGGCATTGAAGCCAACCCGACAAAAATCCGGGCAATAGAAAGAATCGAACTACCGAAATGCCTTAACGATGTGCAGAAGTTCACTGGTTGCCTGGCATCGTTAAGTCGGTTTGTTTGTTAGTTGGCAGAGAAGGCCTTGCCCCTATACCAATTAATGAAAAAGGCAGACAAATTCACATGCACGCCACATGCGGATGTTGCATTTCGACAGTTGAAAAAGATGTTCTCTACTGTGCCAATCCTAGCAGCACCACTACCTAAGGAGCCAATGTTGCTCTACGTAGCCGCGACCAACCGAGTCATAAGCGTAGTAATCATAGTGGAGCGTGAAGAGGAAGGAAAGTCGGTGCAAAGGCCGGTGTACTATCTGAGCGAGGTATTGTCAGTCTTGAAACAGAACTATCCTCACTATCAAAAGATGGCGTACGGCATATATATGTCGGCCAAGAAACTCAAACACTATTTTGAGGAACACCCCATCAAGGTGATATGTGAGGCACACATTTCGGAAATTATGAGTAACAAAGATGCAAGTGGCCGGATAGCAAAGTGGGCAATCAAGTTAGCTCCCTATGCACCACAATTTGATAGAAGGGACGCTATCAAGTCACAAGCGGTGGTGGATTTCTTGTGGACTGGGCCGAAATGCAGTAAGAGCCACCTTTGCCGGACTCTAGTTATTGGCAAATGCACTTCGATGGATCAAAACTGAAAGATGGGTTGGGCACCGGAGTAGTGCTTACCGCGCCCAAGAAGGATCAACTGAAATATGTCCTTCAAATCCACTTTAGTCCCTCGAATAATGTGGCGGAGTACGAAGCATTGGTGCATGGTCTCAAAGTGGTGAAAGAAGTAGGGATACATCGGATACAATGCTTTGGAGATTCTGATTTGGTGGTGCAGAAAGTGTCTAGAAATTGGGATGCCTTGGATGCTAACATGGCCCTATACATGTTCCATGTTCAAAAGATAAGTGGGTTTTTCGAGGGGTGTGAATTCCACCACGTACCTCAGATTGAACACAAGGCGGCAGATACACTGTCCAAGTTAGGCTCGTCCCGGTAGCCAATTCCGCCGAATGTTGCCTTGGAGCACCTGAGAAAACCATTTGTCACGCCCTCACCTGAATCAGATTCCATTTACATCTCGACACTCTCCGGATCAGGAGCTGCACCTATGGAGATAGAGTGGGGAAGCACCTCAGCAAACCCGGGGACTGCCTCAGCAAACCCATGGACTGATCAGCCTAATCCGGCGGGAGTTATGACGGTGCATGAAATGGAAGTTGATGAGGAACCGTTTCCCGTCCGGACTGCGCCAACTTGGGCGAAGCCAATTTTTTATTTCCTGAAAGAGGGAATCTTGCCAGATGACGAAATAAGCTCAAGGCAGATCCAGAGAAGGGCAAAGGCCTATACAATTATCAACACCAAACTATACAAAAGAAGTGTGACAACAGTACTACAACGGTGTGTTGATCCGGAGGAAGGACTCGACATACTCCGGGATATTCACCAAGGGGAATGTGGCCACCATGGCTCCTCAAGGGCGGTGGTGGCAAAAGCTTTCCGGCATGGATTTTATTGGCCTAGTGCTTTGGAGCAAGCAGAGGACTTGGTGAGAAAATGCAATGGCTCTCAAAGATACGCCACGAAAACTCATCTGCCAATGTCGGAGCTGAAAACTATCCCCATTACATGGCCATTTGTTGTATGGTGCCTAGATATGGTAGGGCCATTTAAGCCGGCCAAAGGAGGGATGACCCATATTCTAGTCATGGTTGACAAGTTCACCAAATGGATTGAGGGGAAGCCAATTCAGAAGTGCGATGGGGCAATGGCTGTAAGATTCCTCAAGGATATAATCCTAAGGTATGCCTATCCCCATAGCATCATAACTGATAATGGAACAAATTTCGCTGAAGGAGCGTTTGCGAGATTCTGCCAAGAAAAGAAGATCCGGTTAGATGTCGCCTTAGTAACCCACCCCACATCGAACGGGCAAGTGGAAAGATCCAACGGACTGCTATTGTCCGGGATAAAACCCCGTCTCATAGAGCCGCTGCAAAGATTAGTGGGGTGCTAGATAGAAGAACTACCAGCAGTACTGTGGAGCTTAAGAACAACTCCAAATCGATCAATGGGCTATACTCCATTCTTTCTAGTATATGGGGAAGAAGCTGTATTACCAGCCGACATAGAGCATGATTCTCCAAGAGTCGCCCAATACACAGAAGACGAAGTGCGCGAAGCCCGGCAAAATGATGTTGATTTGCTGGAAGAAGCGAGAGAACTGGCCTTGTCCAGATCCGCCATATATCAGCAAAATCTCTAACGCTATCATAGCCGGAAAGTAAACCCCCAAGTCTTTCGGGAAGGTGATCTGGTACTTCGGCTAATACAACGCACTGCTGGTATGCATAAGTTATCCCCTCCATGGGAAGGACCTTTCATTGTAAGCAAAGCCTTGCGCAATGACTCCTACTAACTTATTGAAGCACAACCCTAGGAAAAGAACAAGGCGGACAGGTCCGAGGAGGAATCCAAATGACCGTGGAACATAGCACTGCTTCGTCCTTTCTACAACTAACTAAGAGGTGAATGTATCTGGACTACTCATATGTTGGTATGTATGTCGGCAATGAGCTTATCAATAAAAACTTTGCCACCCCGAGCAGAGACTCGGGGACTGCTATAATACTTGTCTCTAGTTTTTGTATTTTTGTGTCAGCTGGGTTAAGTCCCTTATATCTTAGTCAGATTAGTAATGTGTGAGCACCGAAAACCTAACTCTTCGACTTTGCTACTGTCCAACAAGAATTGGCTTCATGGAAAGTAAGAGAATAAGTTTGGAATGGCAAAGCACGTGAAAAACGACTAAGGGAAAGAACTTAAGAGGGCCGACGTTGGTTTTTTGACTAACCCTTAGTTTTTTTGGTCACTAAAACGCTGGATCATTTTGAGCTAATCTCAAAGTTTCAAGTATAGTTAAGTCGATTTTTTGAACCTCGGACTCGTAAGTCGAAAAACCGAATCAAGGTGGACGCGAGCCGAGTCAAAAATTGGGGGAACAAGAAAACGAAACTCGAGGACTTTGCCCGTGATAATCCAGCAATAAAACTTAGTTCAGAACATAAAATTGTAGCACAACCAAACTAAAGTATTTAGATACATCTACGCTCGGCATCCCGTGGATCTGATAAATATGACTAGTGTTTTCTAAGGAGAAGGAGTGGCAGACAAATCATCCATTGATGAAGGAGGTACTTCGGAGTGTGTGGGAGGGGCGCTAGCCTCGGCTTCGTCCTCCGGGTTAACCTCGCCATCCTCCGGTCTTTGGCCTCGTCGCCAAGTTCGGAGCCCTCACTTTCACTCCCTTCCTCTTCATATTCAGAAACAGCTTCTTCATCAACGGCACCGAGATAACTCGGCCCCTCATTCCAAGCGTGGCAAAACGAGTACTGGATGAGCTTGTTGGCACAGGCTTTGCGGCACGCGATCCACTCCGGATCCTCGCACCACTTAGACCCGGTGCGCATGCGAGTGAGAAACCATAGATCAATTCCTTCATACCATGAAAGAGAAAATTTCAAGGCAATGTCGGCCCCAGCCCGTGAGGCAGATTCGCACCACAGATGCAGCTACGTATCACACTCCATCAATTTGGCTATGAAAGCTGAGCCTTTCTTTGGAATAGATTCACTGGGCCAGGGGGAGCTGAACATCCGTGTTGCCGCTAGGATAATATTCGCGTCGTGGTTCTTCACTACCTCAAGACGAGCGGTGAGGCTCGCCAGTAGATCTTCCGTATTATACGTGATTGGCTCGGCACCAGGGGAAGCAAGAATAACACATTGTTCGCGGGATTGGCGTACGGCAGCAGCACCGAGCGTGTCACTCTCTAGAAATTTGCCTAAGAATGGGAAAGAAACAGTGAACAAAAGCACCAAATCCAGAGGAAAGAAAATCAAGCAAGGGCAGAAAACTCACGTGCGATCTGGAAGAGGAGTCGCTGATGCTCGGAATGAATGTCAGCACTATGGGCCTGGAGTTTCTCGTATTCGGTGGTCATCGACGTAAGCTTGACGTTGGCTTCCTCCAATAGGCTCTTATCCTTGGAGATTTGCATGGTTAAACGCTCTTTCTCCTCGGTGAACTCCTGGTCGGCCTTCTCTAACTCGGACTCATGGAGGCCCTTAAGCCTCTGAATTCCGGCATTCAGCCGAGTGATCTCCGAGTCCTGGAGTTGGAGCCGAGCTATCTCTTCATCCTTCTTCTTCAGCATAGCCTCATGCTTCCCTGCTTGTTCGAGGAAATGGTTCATCATTTCAGGCATGGTGACGCTATCCTCGAGAGCAACTGCAACAGCATAATGATCTGGAGGACCCAAAGTATAAGTGTCCATCGGATAAAGGAAGAAAAATACGATGGTCGTGGGGATGGGATAAATTTACCTTTGATCTCAGCAAGGTTTTTCCGCATGATTATGTTTTCAGCTTCAACCTCGGCTGCATGATTCGGACAACAAATTTATATGGATCCTAGGATGTTTGAATAAACAAATATAGAAGAGGAAGAACGGAAAAATTACCCCTCTTCTGGTACTCCACCAGGAGTTTACCATAACGCGCTCAAAGGCCTTTATAGGAGTCCAGCAGGCGCTGGAACTCAGCGGATCGGCGGTTAGTGGTAATCTGAAATAAGCAAGGCAATGGAAAAGTTCAAAGGCAGAGTTAAAGCAATTCGAAGTCTACAAGATCCGAGCCAAGTGGAACTTAACCCGGCTCTAGGTGTGTGGATATTCAAAGTCTACAAGATCAGGGCCAAGTGGAACTTTACCCGGCTCTAGGTGTGTGGATAGTCGAAGTCTACAAGATCCGGGCCAAGTGGAAGTTAACCCGGCTCTAGGTGTCTGGATATTCGAAGTCTACAAGATCCGGGCCAAGTGGAACTTAACCCGGCTCTAGGTGTGTGGATATTTGATGTCTACCAGATCCACGCCAAGTGGAACTTAACCCAGCTCTAGGTGTGTGGATATCCGTAGTGTATAAGATCCGGGCCAAGGGAACTAGACCCGGCTCTAACTATGTTAAAATTTGATGTTGTTATGAACAAAACTAGATTCTATAAGGAGCATCCGATCGAATAACAAGTTATTCCCTCGGTGGCTCGGGGACTAGGGGCTATATCTACAAGTGCTCAGTTATGCAAAACATCAACAGAAGAGGAAAAGAGTTACCTCCATCATCCGGCCAGCTAAGGAAATAGCCTTGGTAGCGGAGTTCATTTGGGCGTTGAACCCGGCTGGGCCGAACTTCTCCGGCAGATCATCTTGAGGGTCGATGAATTCTGCATTGTTCTAGTTCTTCACATACTCAAGGAGCAGTGGACTGTAGCTTTCACCACTTGGAGAATAGTTTGCCACAAGGCCTTTCACGTGGGCCTCTCGCCTGGCGGACTTAGCTGCAGCGGGGCTGGTATGTAGAACCAGCTCCTTGCTGCCCTCTAACCCGGAGGAGGTAGACCCGGATGAAGTCCCATTTACTGACCCAGAAGCCTTCTTGACTTTGCCGGATGAAGGTGGAGGAGCTGTTTGGAAGATATCTGCGATTAAAGGGGTAGACCCGGAGGGAGCCGATGGGGCTTTCCTCTTGGGAGGCTTGGTGGAGGCTGTTGCTGCTGCTATTGGTGCTGTTGGTGCTGCTGGTGTTGGTGCTGGTGCTGGTGTTGCTGGTGCTGCTGGTGCTGGTGCTGTTGGTGCTGGTGCTGTTGGTGCTGCTGGTGCTGGTGTTGGTGCTGGTGATGCTGGGAACACTGGGACAAGAGGACTTGTTGGGGGTGGCGCCGATGAAACTGGCACCTCAAGACTTGGCGATGAGGCCGAATAACTAGGGAGATCCGACATCGCCGTATCTAGAGCCGGCCCACTACCCCCCATGCTGACATTTCCCTCCTCTTGGCGAGGTGGGCTCTGGTTAGGCGCAACCGCGGAGCCCTCTTGAATAGGGCTGAGCGGGCAAGAATCGTCATTGCAGGGGGGGGGGGCTGAAGGGCTGCTACGGAGTGGGGAGGCTATGCCGGAGCCGCTCTAAGGGGTATCCCTAGGAGCTCTGAGAAGAAGAAAAATAACCAAGTCAAAAAGAGAGAACCAATAAGAAACGAGGGAAGCAAAGGAAAAATCCCCAAGTTTCAATGCAAAAGGACTTACTCATCCGCGGTTGGAGGAGCCCGAGGTTTGGGTGTCCTCCGGACTGTGCTCTTGGCGGCTGGCTTAGACGAGGCCTTCACCCCGGATTTCTTCTGCCTCTTCTTGGGCAGAAGAACCTCCGAAGCTGCGGCCGAGGTAGCCGTGGGCTTTTGAGAGGAAGCAGGGGTTGGACCACTAGTGCCAAGGGGAGGAACCTCATGGACCTGACCGTCCGGGTTAGCTGAACATTCGGAGATAACCAGATGCGCGTAATATATGGGAACCGGATCAAATACCTCTAGGACATCAACGTCCGAGTCATCGTCGTCTGGCCAATCCCTTAGAGAAGAGGCCTTACTAGCGCTGCATTTGACGATGTCCGGGGTAGGAAGGAAGGCCTCCAGATCAGGCTCCTCCTCGTCCTCCTCGGTGCGGTCTAGCAACCACTTGCTCGCCAGCACCTCGCCATCCTCCAGTGGCTGCTGGAGGAATCGCTGAGAACAAGGCAACAATTGGCAAGTTACAAAAGTGAACCGACATACAGAGAAAATTCGGAGAATAGGAGAAAAGAAAATTCACCTTTGGAGGAGGGTTGTCCCTGGTGAAGGGCTCAAGTCCCCACTCGCAATCCTCGGAGAACTCCTTCTCCACATTGAATATGGACTTAACCCGGTGGTAAACTATCGAATTATCTAGCTCAATGGAAGAAGTCAGGTGGGGGTCAAGAGGGCCGCTCAAGTAGTAGATGTTGTGGGCTCGCTTCTGAAGGGGGAGACCTAGCTGCGGAGAAAAGTAATCATAATGTCCTCCCCCCGGAGATGCTCCTTGAGTAGCTCCTTGATCCGGCGCTCCACTTGATTCGCCAGGGCCGTGGGTCACTTCGGAATGCTGTCCCAACATGAGGTATCAAGAGGGCCAAGCTTGAAGGGGAGGAGCCGGATCAAGTCCTCGCTGGAGGTGTTCCGGACATAGAAAAAAGTCCGGGCCTAGCCCTTGCAGGACTCGAGTCCGGTGACCCGGAGGAATACGGAGTTCTTCCGGGGAGAAATAGAGGCAGCGCCACACTGGGTCAAGTGTTTGTCCTCTGGGGCAAGCTCCTTGTCCAGAACTACATTCCTCCAGAGACCAAAGAACTTGATCCAAAGTTCTTTGGTTGGCCAGAGGCCGATGTACCCCTCAATGCCAGAAGAAAAGGAGGACAAAGAGGTGATAGCGTTGGCGGGGAGATGATGCAGTTGCAACTTGTAGGTGGAAATGAAATTGAAAAAGAAATCGGAAGTGGGGAGGCTGAAGCCGCGTTGAAAATGCGAAAGGAAAACAACGTATTCCCCAGAAATGGGGGAAGGAGAGATTTCACCGGAGGCGAGGCGGCAGGTGACACCGGCTGGGATGCGGCGCGTGGCACGGAGCTAGTCCAAGTCCTCCTCGCGGACGATGGAGCCGTCCCAGCAGCCGCGTCGCGGCCCTTTTCTCCTTCCTCCTACTGCGCCACCACCGCTATGTCCTCCTCTATCATGGTGGATTCTAGATCTTCAAGAGAGAAATCGGTGTACAAATAAACGGAAGAGGGGAAACAGGAAGCACAAGGCCCCATGGTGGAAATCTTGAGTGGGAACGGTGGTGCTGGCGCGAGATGGTGCCTAAGCACGGTCATGGCGGCGCTAGGAACAACAAGAAACTAGCGGCGGCAACAATGTGGCAGTGAGAGAGAAAAGAGGCTGGGAGGCGTGGAGAAAATGGAGGAACTTCCTCTGAAATCGCCCCAGGCCCTCTACTTAACCGCGCAGTGCACGCGTCATGGGATCTTTTGCGGTGTCCACGCCGCGCGCAACGGGCATGTACGCGGCCAGAACGGCCAATTAGAGCAAGGCCACAGAAAGGGCCATGGGAGCGAACGATCCCATGATGTGATGTAATGTTGCGGTTAACGAGATGCTGCAGTGAAGGAACGTTTACAACAGTTATTCCTGACATTGCGACAGTAACCGGCACATTAAATGCGCATGGCCCGTAAAATGAGGCAAAATGATGATTACCCTCCACGTAGGATGTGGGGAAGCGTACAGGGGAAGGAAAGGTAACCCAGATAAGCGAGCAAGAGACCTGGCCAGCGAGGAATAACTCGAAATGAGCCAAGGGATCGCAAGATGAAAAACTCTAGGTTACGAGGTAACTCGGCCAAAGAGGTGAAGGTCCAGATATGGGAACCTGCTGTGGCCTTACCAACTAAAGGTTTCTAAGACTGCACCAGCTTCGGGGACTAATGTTGGGGGGATACCCCCGGGTAGGGTAATGCTGGGGTATAAGGCCCGAGTTAGCCGGGGTACGGCACGGTCAAAGCAAGTGCTGACCGGGTCACCTCAAGGCAGGCCGAATCATGGTGTGACCCGGCCCATGGAGCATCTCCTTGACTATGGTCTGGCCAGCATAAGTTATATGCCGACCATGTTTATCTATCTATTTTAAAGGTAACTTGGTAAGCCGGATTAGCTATATGCTAGCCGGATTATCTTGTGGCTTCCAAGAGAAGGAATCCCCCACTGGTCAAAATGTGGCTTTATTAGCTGAAGTATGAGCAAAGCAAAGTAAAGAAGAGGACCAGCGGGTCAGGGGCGACCAAGGTGACGCGGGCAAAGCCGGATGACGTAGCCTGTGTCTGGTGATGCCAAAAGACAAGGATTACACTTTGGATTACGTCCAAAGCCTGGACGAGCCGTTAAAGAGAATAAAGAGGCATCTGCTTTGGGCGAGGAGCATATTCGTAGAATATGCTGCCACCTGTGCCCTAGAATTGTAACCCGAGCTCCCCTATATAAGGAGAACTGGGGCATCCATAGAAGGGGATCGATCATTCTCTCTATCTAAGGTAGAACTTTAGGGCTAGTTGGTAGGGAGTAAGAGACATTGTCTCATTCTTACTGAGAGCCTCAAGAGCATTTGTAAACACCATTGATAGAGAAAATATAAGAACTTCTATGCGTGGAATCACCACGTTCTCCCTCCCTGGATTCCCCTAGCACTCATTGGCCCCATCTTTAGCCTATCCATGGCATCTGCCATGCCACCACCACGACATCTGGCTAGTCCTTCTTGCACGGTGGAGCACGTCCTGTCGGGTGATCCTGGCCTCGGGCAGTTGCATGCTGTTGCGCACCCCAAGCGTTGTAGCCCTGGCACAGCAGTTCGACGACCATGCTCTCATGGCCACCGTGCTGGGCATCTATCCGGCAGTGTCGCCGGCAGAGTTGCTGTCGGCTTTAGGTCTCGTTTTGGGATCAGACAAAATAAGGTCAAGATTTAGGTATGCACGCTACAATTCGATTTTTTCCTCTGGTTCAAGCACAGCTCAGACACCGAGCGTGTTCTGCATTCTTCCCTTTCTTTCGAGTACTACAGGGAGAAAATGATCTTCATGCGTTGGCATCACACCTTTGGGTGGGACGATCGCTTGGGCCAGCTTCGTTTCTTCTCCAAACTCAGCAGGTCATCAGTAGCCTTGGCTGCGAGCTGGTGGAGATTGTGCCATCGAGCGAAAGATGAGTCATCGAGGTAAAGGCGTGGCTGATAGATCCTGATGCCGTTCCTAAGATGTACGAGGTGCAGATTCCAAGCAAGGTAGGGCGACAACTTTGCTGGAAGCACCCGGTCATCATCCACCTAGAGGAGGTTCTGGAATCGGTACATGGCATTCAGGACCCCGCAGAGGAGGCCATAAAGCGTCCTTGTCGCCTGCAGTGTTGGCCTAGAAGGATCGATGACATAGGACCATAACCATTTCGCGACGACGCACACTGTTTCAGTGGGGGAACTAGGCTTGGACAAGATGGTGGTTCTCATTTCCCTCGAGTGAAGATAGAGATCTAGTGAATTGTTGTAGTATGTGTCGCTAATGAATTTGTAGTATGAAGAGCAAAGCAGGAAGTTTGCATTGACTAAAAATGTGTAATAGTTTGAATCGATGTACTATGAGTGGGTAATGAATTTGAAGTGTGTGTGTCTAATGCATCTGTGTTGAACACCGTGTTTTATAATTTCTGTGAATAACCAAGGATAGCCCAATGAAAAGAGGGTGGACTGGCAATGGGCAATGTCAATTCTCTGGATGCCATGAAAATGTAGTCCATGTCCTCTTCAAGTACAAGGTAGCTAGACTATTGTGCCAAATGATGAGCGATCCGGAAGACAATAATGATTCTTGTTTAAAATGAAGATTACCTAATGATCCTTATAACACTATCTACTAGTTTTGTAACATGTTGAACTGCAAGACCATTTTCCAAACAGCACAAGACAAATGAAAAATGGTTTACAACACAAATAGCAGACGCAAAATCTGTACATAAATTGTCGTCTGAATTTTATCTGTCTGGGAAAAAATGGCAGTTACCTGGATTTAACCACGAGTAGTAATTTAAGGAAATAGATACTTGACAGTATTTTTTTACAACAGTAGTACTTCCATACAAAAGGGTCTTATACCTGCACAAAAGTGGGATAAACTTCCTACTAGTTTATAGAACAATGTGTCAGCATTTTATCTACAAAAGCCATTCTTCAGTCAGAACTTAACTATTCTACACTAACGAAACTGCAGATCTCCACCAGAAAAGTTGGCTGGCCAATTTCCTTGAGAGGACGTAAGTTCTTTGATCATTTAACCCAAACTGATCTATTGCCTTCCCGCCAAACTACAAGAAATCTGCATCGTTCATGCACGACCGCTTTGCGTGCGCCAGTCCCGGTTCAGTAGGACCATCCGCGCCGCCACAACGACATCGTCGAAACTAAAATTTGGCATCTTATTTTTGGGATCGTAGGTCTGTGTGAACTGGAACCTGAATTCTGGCGCTGAGCTGATGCCCGCCGGCGTCTCCAGCTGTCGAACAATCCAACATGCTGATTGTAGACACTTGGTCACCGCAGCGGTACGGCCTCCGACGGTGTGTTGGATGGAGCGTCTTTGCCCCAGACGGCATGTTCCCAACCTCCCGCACTTCGGTAAGGTAGCCCGCGCAAAAGCGTGGACGCGAGAGGACCCAAACTTGGCGCTTCCCTGTTCGAGGGTGTGTACCCTCGACGGCATGCTCTCATCAACGATTTGATACGTACCTTGTTCCCCCTCCCTAGAGCACACTGTAATTCCGCCGCTCGATTTCTCCATAGCGCTCTAATGGCCCTGCACGCCGCATCCGGCGCCGATGATGCCGGTGCTGCCGCCACAGCCGATTCGGCACATTCGGCAAAATCATCCAACTTGTAGGGTAATGGGAGACCATCCTTGAAGTAGAGCTTCATGGCCTGCCTTAGTGGGGCTAAATACCCCAGTTTCGGTGGCTGTCTTGGCGGCAGCGAGGGCTGCTTAGGCGGGGCCATGTTACCCTAGGTGGTGCAGCATGGTAGATTTGTGCAAGGTGAACTGTGATTTGTCAGAGAAGGGGAGTGACAGACTGACATTATGTGTGACTACGGGCACGCCTAAAAATAATCATCTCCCATTTCCTGAGAGGGTAATAATACGATAGTAGTTGCATTAACCGCTTAGTCTTCATTTCCCTTCTCAGGATAAGAGTGTGAATGTATTAAAATGATCAATCATGGCTATCCACCTCATCAGGCAATGTATCGGGACAGGTAGGAGACTGGGTTCCATTTTAGAAATGTTGACGACTGTGCCCTTATGTTTATACAATATTTTTCTATCCAACTATGTACCGTCAAATTGTAGCAACACCATCAGAAACATGGGCTGATGACGTGGCATGTTTTATTTTTTTAAAGGGCATCAGAAACAGGGGATGACGACGTGGCATGTTTTCTGACTGGCGGGCCCGCCTCCTCCACCTTAGATGGCGTGCATCTCAGGTTTGAGGACTAGTGACGCCCACCAACATATTATTGTGCAATTTTCCATGTTTTGTTGCAACCAGCTCTACTATGCTCCTCTTGTCCTACAAACGCCACTTTGTTCGGTCGTGCACCGCTATCGTCCTTCCCATTGGGCCATTGTCCTCCCGCCCTCCCCTCCCTGCCATCCCCTCACGTCCCCTCCCCTCCCCTCCCTGCCATGTCTCCTTGCCGCCGTCCATCGCCTATGCGCGTCTAGAAATGAAAACCGAGAGTCGGCAGTTGGGTTAGGCGCCCAACGACGCTGGTGATCCGGATCCCGCTCGAAGATGCATCCTGCGAGGCTTGAGAACACGGAGATGGGTCTTGCATGGCTGGAGAGCATGGAATCTCCTTCAAGTCGGGAGAGCACAGAGGAGAAAAAAATAGGGGAAGAGGGAGCAGGGTGCAGAGCTTTGGAGGTATGGAGCCCGGAGAACGTGCCGTACGTCCCCATTGAAGGGGAAGAACTGTGATTCCTTTTCTGCATACCCTAATTAGCGTTTCTATTCTCGTGGTGATGGCAAGGATATGTGTTCGTAACCACAGGACGTCTGTACATCTTGTCCTTGAGCATGATGCTTTGTCAAGCGAGCATGAAGACACTGAAATGTGTGGCAGTGCATATGATGATGAGAAAGCATATCCAGACATGGCTGCTGACCTTGATAGAATGGAGAGTAGGGAATATTTGGTTGATTCAAACTTTGAGCCTGACTATGGGAGGAATGTGAAGATGTGAAAATGGGATGTAGATACGACGACGAAGACAAGGACAGGCCAGTGATACACTTTGATAGGGACAATCGTACAATTGATGAGAGGACTAACTTTGAGAATGTGGAGGACTGCAGATATGCAGTTGCAAGCTATGGAATTAGAGTTGGATTAAAATTTATCAATGAAAAGAGCGACCAAAAGGGATTTAGGGTGCATTGTAGGGAAAGTAATGTGTGTAAATGGATATTTGTTGGTAACCACATGACGTCTGTACATCTTGTCCTTGAGCATGATGCTTTGTCAAGCGAGCATGAAGACACTGAAATGTGTGGCAGTGCATATGATGATGAGAAAGCATATCCAGACGTGGCTGCTGACCTTGATAGAATGGAGAGTAGGGAATATTTGGTTGATTCAAACTTTGAGCCTGACTTTGAGAGGAATATGAAGATGTGAAAATGGGATGTAGATATGACGACGAAGACAAGGACAGGCCAGTGATACACTTTGATAGGGACAATCATACAATTGATGAGAGGACTATCTTTGAGAATGTGGAGGACTGCAGATATGCAGTTGCAAGCTATGCAATTAGAGTTGGATTAAAATTTATCAATGAAAAGAGCGACCAAAAGAGATTTAGGGTGCATTGTAGGGAAAGTAATGTGTGTAAATGGATATTACATGCATCTCCAATGTGGGGTGGAGACCCATTTCAGGTTGTAATAGCAACATAGCCTTTGTCATATTTATTCTGCTGATAATTATCTCGGATTTATTTGGATTCTTATCGAATGCAGATCAAAGTAAACACAAAGAAACACAACTTCCCTAATACTTCTTTAAGTGATAAAATTAGACCGGCGACTACCAAGTGGATTGTTGCTACTGTACTTGATTGGGTGAGGCAGGATCATAACATTGGACATGCTGAACTCAGAGCAAAGATTAGCAAAAAGTTTACCGTTCTAATTCCTTACCATTGAGTCTTTGATGGGTAGGAGATGGCTCTAATCTTTGATGTGAAGGAGATGGATCTAGACTTCATTCAAGTGGAACGACAGTTTTCACATGTAGTATAGTTTCAAAGCTCAGGTAGAGAAAACATCACCTGGTAGTGTTGTTGACATTGATTACGCGGTTGTAAAAGGAAGAGAAAAGGTCTCAAGGGGGGTCAGGTATAAGCAGGCAGATAAGAAATGCTTCAGGAGATGTTTTGTGTACCTGAAGGCATGCTGGAAGGGGTTCCTAGACGGCTGCAGGCCATACTTGGCAATAGGCGCAACTTCTTTAATAGGAAAGTTCAGGTGACATGTTTCTTCTGCTTGTGCATTGGACACGCATAATTGGCTTCTACCCGTAGCTTATGCTATTGTAACACCCTAGTTTTAGCTAATCCTTAATTTAGGGTTGTTTGTGCATTCATGACCATCATCTATTAAAAGTGCATCCAAAAGAAAGAAAGTAAAACTCTAACCCTGGTCTTTTTCCTCTCTTTGAAATCTATTCAAAGTAGTTTGAATTTTGAAAACTACAAAATATATGGAGCCCAAATTGATTAAAGGGCCCCTGCAGTATTTCCATATTTTACAAACCTTCTGTTACTTTTGAAATAATTCAAAACAGGTTTGTACTTGAAAATAAAAAGAGAAAAAAAGAAAACAGAAATGGAAAAAGAGTTTTTAGTAATAAAAATAGAGCCAAAGCTCAGCAGGTCGTAGCCCATCTCTCCTTCTCCCCTCTATCTGCCGTGTAGTGCATCAGCCCGCAGCAAGCCGCAGTCTAGCAGAAGCCCGTCCCACATACCCCATCATTCCTTATTTCTCTTTTCTTCTTCCTCTGGCTAGAAGCACACCGACGGAAGAAGCTCGCTGTAGCTGCTTGCGTCGTTGATCTTCCTGGCGCCAAGATGCCCGCCCCGTCGCTGACCCGGACCAGGATAAGACCCTATTGTCGTGGCCATCCTCTCTAGTTCCTCTTGCTCGCTCTCTCGCCATCCCTCTGCAGATCCTCTTCTGGCCAAACCCTAACTCGCCGGCAACCGCCATTCCCCATCGTCTCTAGCGGCCACAGGCTCCGCTAAGGCCACAACTAGGACCGCCATCATCTTCTCGTTCTTCACTACCAAGTTTCGCAAGCCGGTGCTCTCCTACTCGTCCGAATCGAGGCCGTCCTTCACGACCCCGACAAGCTCTGCCGTCACCATCGCCGTCGCTCTGGTCCACCTCGTGCCTCGTCTTCGGCCCCTTCAGCACCAGGGTGAGCTACTGGTTCTTCTGAGCCCCTCCGTTTTCCCCCTCGTGCTCTGTAGTTGTCCCTTGCCGCTGACCTGCCAGCTCCGCTACCACTGCTCGTCATAGATGCCTCCCTGGTGACCAATAGCTAGCGGCACCGCCACTAGTTAGTCCACCGTGAATGCCCGCTTCGAAAGCGCCTGGTCCTGAAGCCCCGCGTGCCCTTTTCCACCAACACCAGTGACCACCTGCCGGTGGCTGCCGAGTTGACATCACTATGATGTCATGCCGACATGCCCGCTGACCGCTGACCGCCACGGTGGCACCTAACATGGCACATGGCCTGATACGTTGTAAACATATCTATAATTTTTGATGTTCCATGCTTGTTTTATATATACTTTCTTATGTTTTGTCCACACTTTGGAGTATTTTTACACATTTTTTGGAACTAACCTATTAATAAGATGCCACAGTGTTAGTTGTATGTTTTTTGTTGTTTTTGGTTTCAGAAAAGCTAGTAAGGAAATATTCTCGGAATTGGACCGAACAAAAGCCAAAGACAATATTTTACCCGAAGTAACACGGAGTCCAGAGCAGAGCCAAAGAGGGGAACCAGGGAGGCCACACCCTAGGGTGGCGCGGTCAGCCCTAGGCACGCCGCCACCTGGTGTGGCCCCCCTGGTACTCCATTTACTATGGACCCTGGTCCATTCTTTTACCATCAATCTAGAAGCTATTTACTGTTTTCTGTTTACTTTCTGCAAGCAATTACTATCTTCCACACAATACATTTAATCCTTTGTTTTCAGCCAAACCGGTGAGATTGATAACCTCACTATAAGTTGGGGGAAAAGTTCTGTGGTCGTTTTGTGCAGGATTCCAAGTTGGAAACAACACGTTGGATGTGTTTCCATGCTCCTACTGGTTCGATAACCTTGGTTTCATAACTGAGGAAAAACTTGCTAGTATGCTCATCATACCTTCCTCTTGGGGTTCCCCACCGAGCT
Organism: Avena eriantha; assembly: GCA_910589775.1. Taxonomy (NCBI): domain Eukaryota; kingdom Viridiplantae; phylum Streptophyta; class Magnoliopsida; order Poales; family Poaceae; genus Avena; species Avena eriantha. Next base: position 72,968,025 of record OU342745.1, on the reverse strand, counting down.
CGATACATTTTGAGCCATCATGGACCACCCGTCACTCTCTGTGGGTAGCTTTTGCCACGGTGTAAAAAGTTCTGGGTTGTTTAATATTTTCAGAAATGGTTTAAATAATTCCAGAAATTGAATAAACACTAGAAAATTCACATCTAATTATTTATAAGTCAGAAAAATATGTATAATATATCAAAATGTTCAGAAAAATGAGATCTGCACAATACACTCATAATCATGCATTTTCAACAATTTTAATTACAAGTTTAATAAGAAGAACAAGTGAACCCCCGCAGGTGACTCCAGGCTATCTCCTGTATTAGGGTTTGGACCCCTCAAACACCGCTTAAACTACAAAGCATGCTTTAGGGTTTCATTTAGATGCTATTAACTTGTCATATCATCATCCTTTCTTGAACATTGCATCAATGCCGTGCGTTGATTGTTGTTTCCCCCTTCTTTCTGGTGTTTGCTTCTTCCCAGTAGAATGCGATATCAAGATCGAGATCAACACCATCGAACATCGGCGAACAATACTTGACCAACTATAACCAAGTCAAGTATAAGACTTCTGAAGATCTATATATGGGTATCAACAAACAAGGCAAGAATATCCCCACCATTATACAATCCTATGATTTCGATAGTATTTCATTCATGCCATGATGCATATGATTCTACTGAGCTTATATTACCTGATCCACTGCCCCTAGAATAACTAGGTTTGGCTTGTGTGCACTGCTAGTGCTTATATATGTGCCTTCCTTAGCCATGCTTAGCTGTCAGTGCTGGTTCATCCAGAAGATGTACCAAATTTAGAGAATCTAGTATGACAGAAGAACGAGGTATGCTGATGAGGTAATATCAGTGATAAAGGTTAAACATGCAGAGGCTTGTATGGGAGGCCACAGTGGGATGTGGTTTTTGCAGTCCCATGCCCGCCACTACTAGGACCTGATTTCTTGCCTTTGAACCAAGATGAGCGTACAACTACATGGGGCTTGGGAACCCCTCTGCTGATTAACTTGCCTAGTAGATTCCATGAGTCACATAGTTTGGGCGTTCCATTCAACTTATGCATAGAAATGTTTTGAAAGATTTGGCGGGTGAAGGTGCATCATAACAGGTAGTTAAGCATGGTCGGGGTTGCTTGGGGTCGATGGATCCCCTGGTAAACCAACCTCGCCCACATCGCTAGGGACCGACTTCGGGATTTGACCCGTTACGGCGGAACCATCCTTAGGGCGTCACTCATGGTCTCGGCGAAAGCAAGGTAAAGGTCGTGTCCAATCACCCTTTGCCAGCCCTCCAAGGAAGAGGGCTTATCTAGTGGCATTAAGAGTCGGTTGGTACGTGTGGGTAAAGTTGTACAGCCCTGCAGGGTTAAATATTCTCGAAAAGTCGTGTTCACATTTATCAACGCTTGGTGACTAGATTCTAAGATCATACAGAACATTAACCTAATTATAAAACTTGGCAGTTCAACGTGTGCTCAAGGATGCTTCCTCATGGGCACAAGGGGGTGATCCTAGTTGTGAGATGAGGATTACTTTGGTGGATATGAAATATGATGATCAATTCTTCGAAGATGTCGCTTGTAACATCCTGTTTTCTGCATCCATATTTGTTGAGGGTTAGGAAGCTAGAAAATTAGGGGGAAATAAAACTTTTACAAATTGTTTGCATAGAAACCTAGCTTTATTAGATTGCTTGATCATTTGTTTTGTTTTGGTAGTGTTTTTAGTTAGTCTACATGATTGCATGACCACCAAGGGTCATCTTAGTTAGTCCCCCCCACAGGCCTAAATTGGCTAAGTCATAGAAATCTAGTTTTGTTCCAACTTTGGTGCCTTGGTTTGAATAAATCCTTCACCCTTTCTACCATGCAAGAGTACCATGTGGTACTAGGCTATGAGTACTTGAGAACCACTCCTTAGTCCTGGTTAAACCACAAGCCCAAGCCTCTTGCATGTGAGTGTTTACCTCACTAGTTTCCACTTAGGGAATGACCACCTTAATTTGTCCAAAGTTTGGAAGATCCTTGTGAGCTCATGGTTGTGATCTAGGAGGCAACCAAGACCTAGGCATGATCACCTAGTATCCCTCTACCACCCCATTCCTTCCCCACTGTAATTAGGGTCCCTAGCTCGAAATGGCAAGTGTCCAAAGTGGCCACCTCATCAATGTGGCACAAGATCACCCCAAAACCCTCTCCCTCTCTCCCACCCGTGCTACACCCCCTCTCTGGCCCTGGCACGATGACTCACCACCCCAGCCACCACCTTGCACTCACCCAGGTCACATGCACACGCCGGCACGCTTCAAAGGGGAGAGACAAATGAGATCCTTGCAAATATTGCCCAACCTCGAAAACCAGTAGTCTCTCCGTCCCTTCAGTCACATCTGGCCCTACCCTAGACAGCTCCAAGTCCCCAGGCACCCTCTCCACCCTACCCCTCTCTCTCCCACACGCCCAACAACCCCCAACCCCCGACGCCCACCTCAGCAGAAAACCCTCTATCTCGCGCGCTCTCTTCCTCTCCCGGTGCAAAAACGCGAGGTGGACAGCCTCGCCACCCTACTGCACCCCTACCCCTCCTACTCCCCAGGCCCTAGCCGTGCAGACAGCACGCTGCAGCCCGTGTTGTTCCGTCGAACAGCCTATCGACAGCATGCAACGGCCACCTCCCTCTCACTCTCCTATAGGCCTGGCCAGCCCTCGAGGAAAGACCGTCCCCAGGTTACCCCACGGTGTCGCCACCGCCCCTCCTGGCCAACCCCGAGCTCCCCTTGCGACCCCACCGTCTCGCCGTGCACCCGGTGCACTGTGGTCTAGCCCCCCCATTAAATAGCTCCCCCACCCATCGCACGCTCCTCCCACTCCTCATTCCACTCCTAGAGCTTCCCAGCACCACCCCAGAGCGGATGCAGAGCCTCTTTATCTATCCTCTTCCTCTTCCGTTTCTCTCTGTCTCGGTGCCGACGATGAACGAGAAGGTTCCCTCATCCCTGCTCTACCTCTCCTCCATGCTCCCCTTCCACTCCACTCCCCCCCAAAACCGGCCCTAATCCCCCTCTCCTCTGGCTGTTCTTGTCGACAGGCACGCCGGAGCTGCGAGGAGGCCGAGAGTCCCAAGCCGCGCCGCTACTGACGCGACGCATCTAGACAACCGGAGCCGCCGTGTGGTACCTCGTTCGACGCCCCGTCCTCGACCGCTTCGACCGACACTGCCACCGACCCGTCTCCGCCCCAGGGTAAGCCTCCACGTCGCCCGCCAGCCCGCTAGGGTTTCCCCTCGTCGGCGTTGAGCCCAGCGAGGACGACAGAGCCCTGGCCGTCAGATCAGCTTAAGAACCAACGACCAGCGTCGCCCAATACCACTTCGCCCCTCTGTTCCTATGACGCGCGGGCCCCCATGGCGGGATTTGAATCCCTGCCCTCCCGCGCAGGCCACCGTGTATGCTGGCCGGCCCAACTTCTTAGTGGGCCACAACCCAGCCTCTGCATTGCTTTTATTTTTATTTTTAGGCCATTTTAATTACCTGAAATCTGTACCGTAGATTAAATTCCACAAATTATTATCTGTATAGTATTTTGGCCTGGTCCAAATTTTGTGAGGTAGCCTAAGAAATTATCTATTGCATGGCACTGGTAGCTAGTCAATAGCATGTCTGTGTTTTTACTGAGATTTTCTGTGGTAAATAGTATCTGATTAGAGTGTTAAATACATAGCTTTACTTCTAGAGCTCGGAAAATTGTCAAACGTAGTTCTAGGCATTGCCTGTGCAAGTGCCTCCTGAGCAAAACTTGAATCACCCATTTTGGATGTGTGAAGCCTCTGTTTTGAATTTTACAAGTTGTGAACAGAGGGTTCTTAGTTATTTTCTAGAGGTTGCTGTGAAGCTAAATTTGGGATGAAACCAACTCCCACAGTTAGACCTCTAATAGTACTACTTATTCCTGGAAGGGCTTAATTTTTGGCTCTGTAATTCTGCCATGGGGATTTTAGTACTAGTTTCTTCCCTATTTTCATTATTTTATTTATTAAAAATCAACCCTTTTTGATAAAAATGTGAAACCAGTGGGGTTAGCTTGGTATTCTCTGTAGATAGTTAGATATATATTGTGTGGTCACTTTCCACCAACTGGTCTTGGTCAAAATATCTGCTTGAGTGCTAATCTAGTCTTGACCACTAAAATCACCAAATAAGTTTGATTAAATCTTTTTGATTGCTTTCAATGGCTTTGTACTACTAGGATCAGTAGCTACTTGTGCTTGGTTGGTTTGGTTCAGTTGTCCATCTGCTTTGTATTGATTGGATTGTTTGTGCATTGGGTGATGGTTGGTATGGTGGTTCGATTATAATTCCTTTTTTTGGACGATAGATACGAACGAGGATGAGTTTGAGGAAGGTACTTCGGAAGATTTTCAGGAAGAGGACCAGGAAGAAGCTGTCAACCAAGGAAAGACACCTACAAGTTCATGAGACTTGTCCCATCTTTATTTTTATGCACTCTGTTTTACTTACTCTACTACTGCATTGTTTTACTCGCTATATTATTACTATGGTATTAGTTTGGCTCCACCAAACTTATGCCTATGGTACTGTCTAAGTACTCCCCTTGGCCTTACCTATCCCTATCCTAGTAGTTAAGGTGGTATAATATACCATAATCCTTTGGAAACCCCGATTTGGCCTAGCAAAAACTCTAGGTTGGGGACCCGAAGGCAAAGATGGTTTTATAAAAGTTTTGACAAAAAACCTTGGCAAGGGGGACTTGCCGAATATCTTTTAAAAATGGTTTTTGGATCTGTTCTACAGGTGGATGCACCAAAGATGAAGTTGGAGGAAAAACTATTTTCAAAAACGCACCTGGTTCTATGTAGTTTTGCCCGAACAACTACCCCGTGCAACCACACTACCCCTATATGGGAAGGGGCTTGACCCGAAAGTGGTTCTCTCTGATACAAGTGCCTCACAACTACTACAGGGGATCGGGGATCCCTGGGGGGTGGGCCTTCTCCGATAAAGGTCCATGTGGGACATTGACCTGGAGAAGGAACGAAGGGTCTGCCGGCCTCCACACGTTACTATGGGCCCCTCATTGAAAGGCACACTCGAGAAGTGGAAAAAGTGCTCCGGTTGGTCCTCGGTACCCGACGTCCCGATTTTGAGGGGAATAACACCCATAGGGTAGGCGCTTGTGTTAAGAGGGGATTATCCCGAAGGTCTTGTCTAGTTATCCGAAACTCGCATACTAGTGTATGACGATCTGCGGCTGTTCGCGGCGGATGTATTGGATCTTGTGGGAAAGTGTACAAACTCTATAGAGTATAATCTATTCGGATAGCCGTGTCCGCAGTTATGGACGGTTGGAAAGGTTGTTGCATAGCGGTGCTGGTTTTGGTTTATAAAAAGTTTTTCAAAAAAGAGAATCGGCCATGGGATGGTTGAAGGGCAAGGAGGATGGGCCATGGGATGGTCGGACCTAGTTGAAGTATTGGTCATGGGATGACCACAGTGGAAGTGAATAACAGGGTTGACACCAGCATAGTATTTCAAGTTTTACTAACTATTTTTACCCTAAAAAGGTTTTGCCAACAACAAGTGGTAGAGTTGAGAGTATATCTCTAAGAGATTTCACAAATAGCTTCCTTAGAGCCATCCTATCCAAAGCCATTTTGCATACTCTTTGTTCTCTTTGTATGGTGGTTTGCGAGTACATTCAAAGTACTCACTAGCAATGTTCCCTGGCTATCAACTTGGTCAGACTATGAGCAGGATGAAGAAGACAATGGAGGGTACGATGACAACTTCACAAAGTAGGGTGTTTCTTCGAGTCAGGCACCTGTTGGGCTATGGCTTGACTCGGGTCCTCTGCGTTAATTTGTACAGTGGCTACTATCTATTTGTGCCCATGGAGACAAAGTTGTAAGACTATTATTGTAAGACATATTGTACCATACTGTAATGGATGTGTGTACTTTGATATCATGTCAGTTATGCTCCACGATGCACTGATCATGGGATAGTGGTGGTTTGCATAATTTGGAAATCTCGGGTGAAAATCCGAGGTCGCCACAGACTTGGTATTAGATCCATCCTGACTTTAGGAGCCCCTAGTTAGCCTAGACGTTAGAACCGGACCCCAAAAACAATTTTATCTATAAAGGAAGGAGTTTGATATTTGCAAAAATATTGCTTATAACTGCTCCCCTCTATTTCGAAAACAACTTGCATTAAACTAACTTTTGCATATCTAAAATTTTGCACATTGTTCACTAACTTAAATTTACCTAAAATTTTGTAGATGGATGTGGTGTTCAACATGTACCGTCAGGTCGGACTAGACATGCCACTCCAGTTGTTTGAGGCTGAGCTGAGGGACTTGGCCAAGCATGTGGGCCGTCCCACACCAGAGATCGAGGGCGCCTTATTCCCAGGATGGTTGAAGGAGAGAAGAATTGGTTGGTTGTCTGCACCATGAGAGGTGGTGTAGTGCCCCCATTCTCCGAGGAGCTGGAGGTGGAGGTACTAGAGAAGGACTGGGGCGACGGTGTGCTTCGTGTGGCTCAGGAAGCCCTAGCACGTCTTGCCTATCACCATCGTGAGGAACTAGAGGGTACCAAGTTCTACCACTTTGGGAGACGCTATCCCCGGGGTTATGCCACCGTGACCCCGCCGCACTACGACTGTGGTGAGCATATCCAGAACATGGAGTATCTCCTGAGGAAGACCCATGAATCTATTGATGATGTTTGCATGCGCATGGACAACAAGAACTTGGAGTATCTCACCCTTGTGGAGGACTTGCAGATTGAGAAGTTAGAACACGCTCAAACCAAGCTGAACAAGCAGACGATAGTGGCAAGAAACAAGCGTCTCCTGAAGACCACCAAGGAGCAGAAGGAACTCTTGGTGACCATGGAGGCCCAGATAGAAGCATTGGAGGAGGAATGCGCTCAGCTCGACAAGGACAACGATGACCTACTGAATGAGACCGATAATGATGCTGCCTACAAGGAGGATTTTGACATGGAGCCGCAGAGTGAACCCGAAGATGATGATCAGATGGGTGAGGAAGAAGAGGATCCCAAGGAGTGCATTCTCGAGTCTGAAGATGATACCGTGGTCATCATTGAGGAAAACACCACCACCCGCCGCGATGCGGAGTAGGTTTCACATTAGTCTATTAGACCAAGTGATAATATCGCCGTGTCCCCCTTTTGAGTGGCGATTTGTCTGTCTTCTACTTGCTTGTATGGTTGAACTCGTAGTATTATCTGGCATCGAGATGTGACACATGAACTTGGTTATTTTGTGGTTAATTCTATGGTTGCTTAACTCCTAAGCACCCGTCTCTTTTATGCATGCCTATTTGATTAGTTATTTCCTTCCAGCACCTTGATGTTTCCGGTTGCGAACCGCCCCTTGGTAACCCCTCCTAACCGTATACCTTCAGGATGGTGCGCCCACGCGGACCCCCTCCACCACCCCCGACCATGGCGCAGCTCCTGCACATGTTCATGCAAGACCGTCAAGCCGCCAATGAGGAATGCCAAGCCAACATCGCCGCTCTCCAGCAGCTAGTGCAAGCCACAGCTGGAAACACCCCCGACCCCGATGGCGAAGAGCAAAGATCCTGACTTAGATACTTTCAAAACACCAACCCACCTGTGTTCACCAAATGCACCAACCCACTTGACGCCGATGACTGGCTCCGCACTATTGATAACAATCTAGAAGCTGCCCGTGTTGGAGAGAATGAGAAAGTCACCTTGGCCACCCATTTCCTCGCGGGTCAAGAAAGGACTTGGTGGATCAGCGTCAAGGAATTCTGCCCGCGGGACAAGCCATCACTTGGGAGGACTTTAAGGAAAGGTTCCGCAAGCGTCATATCCCACCCTATATGATCAAGATGATGAGAGACCTATTCCGTGATCTGAAGCAGGGAGGAATGTCCGTGCTACAATATCTGGAGAAGTACACTGATCTGGCCCGATACGCCCCTGATGACACCAACACTGAATAGAAGAAGGTGGATAACTTCATGAATGGACTCCAGGATGAACTATAGTGCCACCTAGTAGCCCAGGGATTCTAGGAGCTGGATGCCCTGGTTGATGCTGCCATTCTAGTGGAAAACAAGCGCAAGGGAGTGACTGAGAATCGCAAGCGCCGGATGATGTAGCTGGGAGGACCCAGTGGACAGAGGTCACAAAGCATGCCACCCTCAAGGCCTGTGCCCCCACCGCAGAGGACTCCGTCCTATGCCCCGCGCCCCAACAACCCCAATCGTAACTACAACAACCCTCGCCATGGAGGCGGGAACCCAAGACCGGCCCCAAGAGGCCCTGTCAACCCCAATGTCCGCCCAAATACAGCTGGTTGCTTCAACTGTGGACAAGTGGAACACTTCTCCCGTGAATGCCCCAAGAGGAAGAAGGAGAATGCACCACGTCCTAATGCAGCCCGCCTGAACCAAGGACACGCCAGGGGAGCCCCAGCCAAGGGCGCCGCCCCAAGAAGCCTGCCAATGCTACCAGAGGACATCTGAACCATATCACTGCTGAGGAAGCCCAGGAGTCTCCTGACATTGTTCTGGGTACGTTCCTTGTCAACTCCATGCCTACTACAGTACTATTTGACTCTGGGGCCTCGCATTCATTTGTTACGGAGCCGTTTGTTGAAAGAAGTGGGATGGAACTTAGCCAACTGAGCAGGCTCATGCTAGTACAAATACTCGGTTCGACGGCCAAAACCAAATCCGTCTGCTGAGATATCGCCATAGTCATCCATGGCATAACCTTCATAGCCGACCAAATAGTTTTGGGAGCCCAAGGTCTAGACGTGATCCTAGGAATGGATTGGATGACCAAGTACCCCAGAATCATAGATTGTTCCAGAAAGTCCATATCCTTGACAAGTAGTGAAGGAGTACAAGTCGAGTACAAGGCAACTGTGCCCTCATCTCGGATCTATTGCTAGAAGAGTATAGCCGGACCTACCCTAGAACAAGTTCCAGTAGTCTGTGAGTATCCAGATGTGTTCTCGGAGGAGTTGCCTAGTATGCCCCCTGACAGGGATATCGAGTTCATCATAGAGTTGGTCCTCGGAACCGCCCCTATAGCTCAGAGGCCATACCGTATGAACACCGAAGAATTGGTCGAGTTGAAGAAGCAACTGGACGACATGGAACGCAAAGGTCACATTCAGCAGAGTGCCTCCCCTTGGGGATCACCCGTTCTTTTTGTGGATAAAAGAGATGGAACCACCCGGCTAGTGACTGACTACCGGAAGCTTAACGACGTCACAATGAAAAACATGTATCCCTTACCGAAGATCGAAGATCTGTTTGACCAGTTAAATGGAGCCCGAATCTTCTCCAAGATAGATCTCTGCACCGGATACCACCAACTCAAGATCCGAGAGTCAGATATTCCCAAGACCGCCTTTACCACCCGATACGGTCTATATGAATACACCATCATGTCCATCGGCTTAACCAATGCCCCTGCCTATTTCATGAATCTCATGAATAAGGTATTCATGCCCTATTTGGACAAGTTCGTCCTAGTGTTCATCGACGACATCCTGATATATTCCAAGAATGAAGCCGAGCATGAGCAGCACCTGAGAGTCGTATTGGGAACACTCAGGGAGCATCAACTGTATGCTAAGTTCAGCAAGTGCGAGTTTTGGTTAAAGGAAGTTGGATTCCTTGGCCACATACTATCTGTAGGAGGAATCTCAGTCGACCCCTCCAAGATCAAGACAGTTCTAGAATGGAAAGCCCCCACCAACCCCTCGGAAATCCGAAGTTTTCTAGGTTTAGCCGGATACTACCATAAATTTGTTGAAGGATTCTCGAGCATCGCAAAACCACTGACACAACTTCTGAAGTAGGACAAGAAATTCGAGTGGACCGGGAAATGTGAATAGAGCTTTTAGGAACTCAAGAAGAGACTAGTATCTGCCCCTGTCTTGACCATGCCAGATATTACCAAGAGCTTCGAAGTTTACTGCGACGCCTCCAAGTTTGGACTTGGAAGTGTACTGATGCAGGAAGGCAAGGTCATCGCCTATCTATCTAGACAACTGAAGCCCCATGAACTGAACTACCCCACCCATGACCTAGAGCTTGCAGCAGTGGTTCATGCACTTAAGACCTGGCGCCACTATCTGATGAGAAATCGCTGCGAGATCTACACAGGTCACAAGAGTCTGAAATACATTTTCACACAAAAAGAGCTGAACATGAGGCAACAAAGATGGATTGAACTAATCAAAGACTATGACCTTGGCATTCATTATCACCCGGGCAAGGCTAATGTTGTAGACGACGCCCTTAGTCGGGAACCCTGTTCCCTAAATGCGGTGATCATGAAAGAACAACCAGAACTAAGTCACGAACTGGAAAGGTTCGGACTCGAAATAGTAAGCCATGGATTCTTAACCCATCTGGAACTAAAGCCGACCCTCTTAGACCAGATCAAGGAGGCTCAGAAAGACCACAAAAGTATCGAAGGCATTAAAAGAAGAATGGTGAGAGAAACTGTCCCTGGATTTAAAGTTGACGACATGGGTGTACTATGGTACAAAGGGCGCATCTGTGTACCCAGCAAGCATGACTTGAAGCAGATGATTATGAAGGAAGCCCACGAGACACTCTACTCCAGCCACCCCGCTAGCACCAAGACGTATCAGGACCTGAAGGAATAGTTCTGGTGGCATGGGATGAAGCGCGAAATCACTTTGTTCGTGGCCAAGTGCGATATATGCCAGAGGGTCAAGGCCGAGCACCAACGACCCACGAGATTGCTGCAACCCATGAAGATTCCCGAGTGGAAATTTGAAAAAGTTGGAATGGACTTTATCACTAGACTACCCAAGTCCATCAGGGGTAATGATTCCATCTGGGTCATCGTAGACTACCTATCCAAGGTGGCTCATGTCCTCCCCGTGAAGACTAGCTACAATGGCCAACAACTGGCGGAATAGTATATCTCCCGTATCGTCAGTCTCCATGGAGTCCCCAAAGAGATCGTGTCCGATAGAGGACTGCAATTCACCTCCCGCTTCTGGAATAAGCTACATGAGGCCTTAGGTACCACTCTATCCTTTAGCACCGCCTATCACCCACAGATCGGAGGACAGACCAAGAGAGTCAATCAAGTCCTGGAGGATATGCCCCATTCCTACGTTTTAGCTTACGGATCTAAGTGGGAAGACTTCATGCCCTTCGCGGAAGTCGCCTACAATAGGAGCTATCTATCCAGCCTGAAGATGGCACCCTTTCAGTTCCACTATGGAAGGAAGTGTAGAACCCCTCTAAACTGGACTGAGACCGGAGAGAGCCAAATCTTCGGCCCTGATGTGATCAAGGCAGCAGAAGAGCAAGTACAGCTAGCCCGTGATCGCTTGAGGGCTGCCCAATCTCTCCAAAAGAGCTATGCCTACACTAAGCACCGAGATGTGATTTTCAACAAGGGAGACTTCGCGTATCTTCGCGTCTCCCCTCTCAAGGGAATGCAACGGTTCCACGAAAAAGGGAAGCTCGCCCCCAGGTACATTAGGCCCTTCAAGATCCTCGCTCAACGAGGAAATGTGTCATATCAACTCGAGCTACCTAAGGAATTGGCAGAGTTCCATAACGTCTTCCATGTGTCCCAACTCCGGAAGTGCCTTCAGACACCCAACAAGCCCGGAGCCTTCAAAGAGATTGACTATCAAGCCATTGATCTCAACCGTGATCTAACCTATCGAGAGGTGCCCGTCAAAATCCTAGAGAAAGCCAATAGGCTCACCCGGCGTCGGAACATAAACTTCTACAAGGTTCAGTGGAGCAACCATTCGGAAGACGAAGCCACCTAGGAACGAGAGGATTTTCTCCAGAAGGAATTCCCCCATCTCCTGTCAGCAAAACCGGCAAATATCAGGACGAGATTCTTTTAAGGGGGGAAGGTCTGTAACATCCCATTTTCTGCATCCATATTTGTTGAGGGTTAGGAAGCTATAAAATTAGGGGGAAATAAAACTTTTACAAATTGTTTGCATAGAAGCCTAGCTTTATTAGATTGCTTGATCATTTGTGTTGTTTTGGTAGTGTTGTTTGTTAGTCAACATGATTGCATGACCACCAAGGGTCATCTTAGTTAGTCCCCCCCCCATAGGCCTATATTGGCTAAGTCATAGAAATCTAGTTTTGTTCCAACTTTGGAGCCTTGGTTTGAATAAAGCCTTTACCCTTTCTACCATGCAAGAGTACCATGTGGTACTAGGCTATGAGTACTTGAGAACCACTCCTTAGTCTTGGTTAAACCACAATCCCAAGCATCGTGCATGTGAGTGTTTACCTCACTAGTTGCCACTTAGGGAATGACCACCTTAATTTGTCCAAAGTTTGGATGATCCTTGTGAGCTCATGGCTGTGATCTAGGAGGCAACAAAGACCTAGGCACGATCACCTAGTATCCCTCTACCACCCCATTCCTTCCCCACTGTAATTAGTGGCCCTAGCTCGAAATGGCAAGTGTCCAAAGTGGCCACCTCATCAATGTGGCACAAGATCACCCCAAAACCCTCTCCCTCTCTCCCACCTGTGCTACACCCCCTCTCTAGCCCTGGCACGATGACTCACCACCCTAGCCACCAACTTGCACTCACCCAGGTCACATGCACGCGCCGGCACGCTTCAAAGGGGAGAGACAAATGAGATCCTTGCTAATCTTGCCCAACCTCAAAAACAAGCAGTCTCTCCCTCCCTTCAGTCACATCTGGCCCCACCCCGGACAGCTCCAACTCCCCAGGCACCCTCTCCACCCTAACCCTCTCTCTCCCGCGCACCTAGCAACCCCCAACCTCCGGCGCCCACCTCAGCAGAAAACCCTCTGCTTCGCGTGCTCTCTTCCTCTCCCGGTGCAAAAACGCGAGGTGGACAGCCTCGCCACCCTACTGCACCCCTACCCCTCCTACTCCCCAGGCCCTAGCCATGCAGACAACACGCTGTAGCCCGTGCTGTTCCGTCGAACAGCCTGCCGGTAGCACGCAACGGCCACCTTCCTCCCACGCTCCTGTAGGCCCGGCCAGCCCCCGAGGAAAGACCGTCCCCAGGTCCCCCCACGACATCGCCACCGCCCGTCCTGGCCAACTCCGAGCTCCCCTTAAGACCCAACCATCTCGCCGTGCACCCGATGCACCGTGGTCTAGCCCTGCCCATTAAATAGCTCCCCCACCCCTCACATGCTCCTCCCACTCCTCATTCCACTCCCAGAGCTCCCGAGCACCACACCAGAGCGGAGGCAGAGCGTCTTGCTCTCTCCTCTTCCTCTGCCGTTTCTCTCCGTCTCGGTGCCGACGACGAACGAGAAGGTTCCCTCGTCCCTGCTCTATGCACTCCCCTCCCAAATCCAGCCCTAATCCCCCTCTCCTCTGGCTCTTCTTGTCGACTGGCACGCCGGAGCTACGAGGAGGCCAAGAGTCCCGAGCCGCACCACTGCTGACGTGACGCATCCAGACAACCGGAGTCGTCGTGCCGTACCTCGTTCGACGCCCCGTCCTCGACCGCTTCGACCCACACCGCTGCCAACCCATATCCATCCCAAGGTAAGCCTCCCCGTCGCCCGTCAGCAGGCTAGGGTTTCCCCTCGATGGTGTTGAGCCCAGCGAGGACGACAGAGCCCTGGCCGTCAGATCAACTTAAAATCCAACGGCTAGCGTCGCCCAATACTGCTTCGCCCCTCTGTGCCTATGACACACGGGTTCCCACAGCGGGATTCGAATCCCTGCCCTCCCACGCAGGCCACCTTGTACGCGGGCCGGCCCAGCTTCTTAGCAGGTCGCAACCCAGCCTCTGCACTGCCTTCTCTTTTTATTTTGAGGCAATTTTAATTACCTAAAATATGTCCCGTAGATTCAATTCCACTAATTATTAATTGTATAGTATTTTGGTCTGGTTCGAATTTTGTGAGGTAGCCTAAGAAATTATCTATTGCATGGCACTGGTAGCTAGTCAATAGCATGTATGTGTTTTTATTGAGATTTTCTGTGGTAAATAGTATCTGATTAGAGTGTTAAATCCATAGCTTTACTTCTAGAGCTCAGAAAATTGTGAAACCAAGTTCCAGGCATTGCCTGTGCAAATGCCTACTAAGAAAAACTTGAATCACCCATTTTGGATGTGTGAAGCCTCTATTCTTAATTTTACAAGTGATGAACCGAGGGTTCTTAGTTATTTTCCAGAGGTTGTTGTGAAGCTAGATTTGGGATGAAACCAACTCCCAGAGTTAGGTCTCTGATAGTACTACTTATTCCTGGAAGGGCTTAATTTTTGGCTCTGTAATTCTTCCCTGCGATTTTAGTACTAATTTCTGCCCTTTTTTCATTATTTTATTTATTAAAAATTAACCCTTTTTCATACAAATGTGAAACCAGTGGGGTTAGCTTGGTATTCTCTGTAGCTACTAAGATATATATTGTGTGGTTGCTTTCCACCAACTGGTCTTGGTCGAAATATCTGCTTGAATGCTAATCTAGTCTTGACCACTAAAATCACCAAATAAGTTTGAATAAATCTTTTTGATTGCTTTCAATGGCTTTGTACTACTAGGATCAGTAGCTACTTTTGCTTGGTTGGTTTGGTTCAGTTGTGCATCTGCTTGTACTGATTGGATTGTTTGTGCATTGGGTGATGGTTGGTAAGGTGGTTTGATTATAATTCCTTTTTTTCGACGATAGATACGAACGAGGACGAGTTTGAGGAAGGTACTTTGGAAGATTTTGACGAAGAGGACCAGGAACAAGCTGCCAACCAAGGAAAGCCACCTACAAATTCATTAGACTTGTCTCATCTTTATTTTTATGCACTCCCACCTATAAAAGTTTTGAAAAAAAAACCTTGGCAAGTGGGACTTGCCGAAGAGCTTTTAAAAATGGTTTTTGGATCTGTTCTATAGGTGGAGGCACCAAAGATGATGTTGGAGGAAAAACTGTTTTTGAAAACGCACCTGGGTCTATGTAGTTTTGCCTGAACAACTACCCCGTGCAACCACACTATCCCTATATGGGAAGGGGCTTGACCCGAAAGTGGTTCTCTCTGATACAAGTGCCTCACAACTACTACAGGGGATCGGGGATCCCTGGAGGGTGGGCTTTCTCCGATAAAGGTCCATGTGGGACATCAACCTAGAGAAGGAACGAAGGGTCTGCCGGCCTCCACGCGTTACTATGGGCCCCTCATTGAAAGCGCACACTCAAGAAGTGGAAAAAGCGCTCTGGTTGGTCCTCGGTACCCGACATCCCGGTTTTGAGGGGAATAACACCCATAAGGTAGGCGCTTGTGTTAAGAGGGGATTATCCTGAAGGTCTTGTCCGGTTATCCGAAACTCGCATACTAGTGTATGACGATCCACGGCTGTTCACGGCAGATGTATCAGATCTTATGGGGAAAGTGTACAACCTCTGCAGAGTATAATATATTCGAATAGCCGTGTCCGCGGTTATAGACGATTGGAAAGGTTGCTGCGTAGCAGTGCTGGTTTTGGTTTATAAATTTTTTTTCTAAAAAGAGATTCGACCATGGGATGGTCGAAGGGCAAGGAGGATGGGCCATGGGATGGTCGGACCTAGTTGATGTATTGGTCATGGGATGACCATAGTGGAAGTGAATAACAGGGTTGACCCCAGCCTAGTATTTCAAGTTTGACTAACTATTTTTACCGTAAAAAGGTTTTGCCAACAACAAGTCGTAGAGTTGAGAGTATATCCCTAAGAGATTTCGCAAATAGCTTCCTTGGAGCCATCCTATCCAAAGCCATTTTGCATACTATTTGTTCTTCTTTGTATGGTGGTTTGTGAGTACATTCAAAGTACTCACTAGCAATGTTCCCTGGCTATCAACTTGGTCAGACTAGGAGCAGGATGAAGAAGACAATGGAGGGTACGATGACGACTTCGCGAACTAGGGCGTTTCTCCGAGTCAGGCACCTGTTGGGCTATGGCTTGACTCTAGTCCTCCGCGTTAATTAGTATCGTTCCTACTATCTATTTGTGCCCATGGAGACAAAGTTGTAAGACTATTATTGTAAGACTTATTGTACCGTACTGTAATGGATGTGTGTACTTTGATATCATGTCGGTATGCTCCACGATGCACTGATCATGGGATCGTGGTGGTTTGCATAATTTGGAAATCTCGGGTGAAAATCCGGGGTCGCCACATTGCTCTCTTATACCCTTTTAAAATATTCTGATTAGACGAGCTTCTTCTCCCTCTTGTTGTATGAACAAAGATGGCTTTACGCAAAATAACCGCACCAGCCATAAGTCTTGCGGAGTACACCCTGTACTCACCCCTTGCTTTGTCGATACTTTTGTAGAAGAATGAGTGTTCCTTGAAGACAAGTTCCGTATGACATCGACACCGACGAGTAGCTTGGGGTTCCTAGCCGGCAGCCTGGAATCTATGGGCTGGGACATCATCATTATGCTTCAGGCCTCTTAGGCCATTTGCTAAGTTTTCTATACTTAATAGCATAATTTGCCTTCCGTTGTTTGATGTTTGTGGTCAGTGACCTCTGCTTGTAATATTTTGGTTATTCGATCAGTTATGAGCTTGCTGTAATAATTTTTGTGTCGTAGGGTTACTTTTGTGTTACCGATTTCTCACTTGATATCCTCGAGCTCTAGGTTAAGCTTATATCAGACTAAGGTTTGGTATTTGTTTAGCCTTGATCCCAGGGGCGTCACAGTTCTTGGTATCAGAGCAGTACCGACCGTAGGAAAACCTTGCTATTGGTCGATGTTGAGTTTAGTGCTTGTGAAAACTATTTTAAAAGATGAAAAGTATTTGCGAAAATTCTAGTATGCTTGTTTTTCTCCTCATCTGGTATCACTCTAACTCTGGGTCATCTTATCTTGTGTTGACTTTGAAATTTTTTGATATCTCTTCTAGTCTTTCAAAAGCTAGTTTCCTTTTGGGCATGTCGTTTCTCAGCTAGTTGACCTAGTGTTGACTTCTCTAGATTTGTGTGTGTTGTGTTCTTTGTGTCTCCTTTGCTCTGCTTCGTCTGAGAGATTCCTTTCAATCATGATCTCTCTACCTTATGGGCCCACAATATTATATTGTAGGATCCCCAATGTTCTACTCTAGTCTTTAAGGTTTCTTTTCGCGTCGTGTGCCTCCTTTTTGTTTGTTGGGTACTTTAGAAGTCGTTTATTCTCTTGGAATCTACCTCATGATTACTATCTTGTAGTGTACTCTGTGTCACTCAAGTAGTAGTTACTTATTTCTCGGGTTTTAACCCCTGGACTTGAACCTAAGGTCCCGGATTGTGTTGGATTCTGGTGTGATGAATCTTGTACATGAAGCTGATCTTTAACCCAAGGTCCATTCCATTGACCCCTGTCGTTAATGTTTACACATTACTTCACGATGGCTGGTACTACCATTCTGGCCTTCAAGCTTGTGGTTATTGTCGCTATTGAATCTTGACAATTAAGGACTTCCCCTACCACTAGACATGGCAGATTTTCTTTAATGTAACCAAAATAGATCACGACAAGAGTACTCCTCTGAGTCTCGCATCTATATTCGTGACTCTGCCACACCTCTCCCTTCTATGCATTGGTTTTCGGAAGATTGATAATCTTTGCATCTACATCTCGGGATTCAATCCTGAGCATGTTACTTTTCCTTTGTTGTTTCCGACCTTGTTTACCAGTTTGTAGCCAAGTAGTAAACGAGCATTGGAGTATTCTAATGCAAGATACTCTTGTGGTCCATCAAGACAAACCATTTCGGGATGTCAGGAGAAACAAACTCATGTACCTTGTCATATCCAGGACCAGGTCAAAGTGTTGTAATCCGCATATTAATAGGCAATGATTAGCTTCTATCTGTTCTATGTTAAAGTATCACACTCTTTTATACTACGAGGTCGTGCCGAGTTTCACGACTCTCTTAATGAAGTGATCCTTTTACACATCTTTACCCACCCTTCCTCCGAGCTTTCGTGCTCGTGAATGATGCGTGTGTGTAATAATATGGCTATATGATATTCTTAGTAATCATTGTTGCTTTGAAATCCAAGGAAATTTATGTCATATTTAGTGTGATTGGTTAACCCTATCACTAAGCGAAGGATGATTGTGTTACCAAGTCCGCTATTCTGGTGCACTCTCCTCGGTCAAAGAGTTAGGCTTATACCAAAGCTCTAAGACTATGTCTTCTTGCCTTACCAAGCAAGTTTCCTCTCGAACTATGTGACATATCAGTGGTTCGTGATATTCTGGATGTCTCTCTAGAAGTATCGCCATGTGCCACATGACCGTGTTGTCAAGTTCTTGAGCAAGAAACTTCTCTAAACTTCTCCTTTCTCCAAGGATCCGTACTGGATACCCCTGAAACAGTTGGTAGAGCTTAAAAAACATGGAGAATTGTAAGACAAAAGTTCTACCCGACTTAGTTTATCTTAAAGGGATGTCTAGTTTTTTCGTGCTAAAGAAAGATAGTATTTCCTTCGTAGATATGTTATCTTCCCCCACATTTGATTTGATTTGGGTTATCGTCAAATCAAACTCAGTTCCAAGGACGGTCTTGATGATGTTGCTACTCGTGATGTTTCACCTGGGTACATCTTCATGTTCTTTGGTCTGACCAATAATGTTGTTTGTTCGTATCACATATCAGTTCATCTTCTTGGAATGTCTTGATAAGGTTGTTATTGAGCCCATCGATGACATCCATTTTGATATGTCCAAAACGTATCTACTTTCCCCAACACTTTTGCTATTGTTTCTCCTCTAAACTTGTGTGATCTGGATGCAACTAACATGGACTGACGCTGTTTTCAGTAGAATTACCTTGCTGTCTAGTTTTTGTGCAGAAAATAAAATATCAGGAAAAATTCCAGAAAATATGCCAAAAATCCTATTTCACCAGAAGACTCCCGGAGCCAGAATAGGATACGGAGTGGGGCTGGGCCTAGGCCACACCACCTGGTCGCGCGGGCTAGGCCTGGCCGCCCTAGACGCACCCTCGGTCTCCCTCTTCGCCTATAAGTTGCCTTCTGACATAAAAACTCAGGGGGGTCGACGTTTTTCTAGAAGGAGTTCCGCTCCGCCGCCACCAACAGATTCCACGATTCGAAACCAGAAACTCCGTTCTGGCACCCTGCTGGGACGGGGAATTGGAGGAGATCATCGCCATCATCATCACAATTGCCTCTCCATCGACCATCCATGTTTCCCCAATCTATGAGTGTTAATCCCCCGCTGTAGGCTATGGGGATGGTAGGGATTGGAAGAGATCTTTCATGTAATGGCATCAGATTGTTAGGGCATGGTGCCTAGTATCTTCTGTTAGTTCTTTTGGACTTTGTTGCGACTTGTTATGCTTAATTCTTGTCACTAGGGCCCGAGTTCCATGATTTCAGATCTGAACATGTTATTGATTCATTATGATAGTATTGTTTATGGTATTACCTCTAAGTTGTATACACACGTTGTTGTCCGGAACCAATGGCCCCGAAGTGACAGAAATCGGGATAACCGGAGAGAATGGCTTTGATGTGAGGATCACATGTGTTCACGGAGTGTTAATTCTTTGCTTTGGTGCTCTATTAAAAGGAGCACCTTAATTTCCAGTAGTTCCCTTGAGGCCTCGCTACAAACGGGCTGGTGGGACAAAAGATGTTTTGCAAGTTCTCATTGCGAGCACGTATGACTATATATGGGATACATGCCTAGGATTATCTAGTACTTGGATGCTTTATCTTATTTATCTGCAAATGCCTTATGTTCTAATTGCCATGTGAATTGTCGTGTCCATGCAATGCCCATCCATCCATCCCTATGCCTACCGCACTCGAATCCTACTGTTTACTGGTATCGTTACTACTGTCTTTACTTTCACTACTGCTGTTATTTTGCTATTGCTACAGATAAACTACTGTGAGCAAGATTGTTTCCAGGTGCAGCTTAATTGACAACTCAATTGTTAAGGCTTATAAATATTCTTTGGCTCCCCTTGTGTCGAATCAATAATTGGGTTTCACTTCCCTCGAAAATACCGCGATACACCCCCTATCCTTGTGGGTCATCAAGACTATTTTCTGGCGCCATTGCCGGGGATCATAGCTTTATTTATCAATTCACTAGGATTCATTATTGTTCGCTGCCATCCATCCATCATGGGTAAGTCTCATGATGGCAAGGTTCCTATTTTACCATCCACTACAAGAAGAGGTACGGTTCTGAACACCTCCGTTGCTCTTGATTCACCGTCTGTTATGAGTAAGTTCCTTACACCACCACACACACATGCTATACACGCTGCTACTACTGCTGAATCTGAAACTTCTGATACTTATGATGCTGCTTCTACTATGCTTGATAAGAGTGGTTCATTAGGTCCTTTCCTAAATGCTACGATTGCTAGAACTATAGGTGGAAATACTGAAACTCCTAATGAAGACACTACTACACCTGTTAGTTCACCTGAGTCTAGTGAGAGTTATGATATTGAAGACGGTTATGTTGAGATGGCCGATGAATTTATTAAAGAATGTCAAAACACCCATGATAGGAGCGCTACTAAGAGTCTCCTTGAGAGGCGTACTATTAGACCCAAATTGTCTCCTAATGCTATGTTTGCTGCTTCTCCCATAAACATTAAACATAAAGATTATGATTTCTCTCTTGATTTATCCTATATAGCTATTGTTGAGAAAGAACCTTTTTGTGGGACTAAGAATGAAAGTGCGGTAACACATATGACCGAGCTTTCTACCATGAGTGGCCTGTTTTCTGATAATATTAAGTTGCGCACCTACTTTGTTGCTAAGATTTTCCCTTTTTCACTGAAAGGAGAAGCTAAAACTTGGTTTGATAATTTACCTCCAGGATCCATTGATAACCCTGATTTCTTGATTAGTACTTTCCTGTAGAAATATTTCCCTCCTAGTGCCAGACATGCTATTTTGCAGGAACTTTTTGATTTGAAACAGGGAGAAAAAGAGATATTGCCTGAATCATGGGCAAGGTTTTGTGCTTTGATTCATGCACACGTTGGATGTCCATTACCTAAGAATGAGCTTCTTGATATATTTTATGATGGACTAACCAAAGAATCTAGGACATACCTAGATAATGAAGATTGGACTCCTCCTGAACCAGCTATACCTGAAACAATTATACCTGAACTAGCTATACCGGCGCCTATACCATCATCTAAGAAGAGGGGAGTTATTGAATTAAATGATGAAGTGATGAAGGAAGCTAAGAAATGTCTTAAGGAGAAGGGAATTAAAGCTGTAGATGTCAAGAATTTACCTCCTATAGAAGAATTGTTTAAGCCAATTCCCCATTCATCCACTATTGAGGTACACTCTCCCCAACACTTTGATGAACATGATATCCCTTACTCTAAACCTCCTAATCAATGCTTTGAAGAATTCAATATTTTTATTGTTAAGCAGGATAATTTTAATAAAAGGGTGCAAAATCATCTAATGGAAAACACTAGAGCTATTGTTGAGTTAAAAGATATTGTGGAAAGAACCTCTAATGATGTTAAAATGATTGTTAAACATTTTCAAATGGTTTAGACTCAAATAGATCAACTTATTAAAGTGCAAAAAGACTTGCTAATTAATGCTGCCAAGGAAAAACATGCTTATGAAATTAGAACTAGAAGTGGTGCTACTACCCAGGATCCTCTATATCCTGAGGGGCATCCCAAAAGAACTGAGCAGGATTCTCAACAAGCTGAAAATAGTGGTACTACTCGCAAGAAAAGAAAAAAGAAACATAAAACTATTGTAGAACCCTCTAAACCTGCTAAAGATCCTAATAGTATATCTGTCTCTGATGCTGAAACCAAAAGTGGTAATGAAGAAAATGATGTTCCTAATGAAGAAAAAGTTGAAGAAGAACCTAAAAAGCACACTAATAATACTAATTACACTAAAGAAGATTTTGTTGCTAAGAAACATGGTAGTGAAAGAGAGCCTTGGGTCCAAAAACCTATGCCTTTCCCTGATAAGAAGCACAAGTCAATGGAAGATGAACAATATAATAAGTTTTGTGAGTGGATGAAACCTTTATTCCTCCAAATTCCTTTGAATGATGCTATTAAACTGCCTCCTTACTCAAAGTATATGAAGTATATTGTCTCGAATAAAAGGAAGATCCCTAACGAAGAAATTTCTACTTTGCTTGCTAATTATTCCTTTAATGGTAAGGTTCCAAAGAAACATGGAGACCCAGGGATTCCAACTATTCCTTGCTCTATTAAAAATAGTTATGTTAGAACTGCTTTGTATGATTTAGGACCAGGAGTTAGTGTCATCCCTTTTTCTCTCTATAAGAGACTTTAACTTGAAAAACTGATACCAACTGATATATGTTTGCAAATGGCTGATAAATCTACTACTATTCCTATGGGTATATGTGAGGATGTACCTGTTCAAGTGGCTCATAATTGCTTGATATTAACTGATTTTGTTGTGCTTGAAATGCCTGAAGATGATAATATGTCTATTATTCTTGGGAGACCTTTTCTTAATACTCCATGAGCTGTTATTAATTATAAGCAAGGAAAGGTGACCTTCAATGTTAATGACAAGGAACATACTATCTATGTCCCCAAGAAGATTGATAGGACTTATGGTTTGAATTCAATTGAACGTGATGAGGGCATTCAAGTTGGAGAAATATATTGTCCCATGCCAAGAGAAAAATTTGAAACTATTATGATTGGGACCATTGCTATCAAGGTTGAGGTATCATAATCATTAGTGGAATACAAAGTTTTGTTTCATATAAAATTGTTTTGGTAACAAGACCTGATCAACCTTGTTAACAAAAGGATTTCATTGAACAAAACAATGTTTTCACCATGATTATCTCCTCTTACTTCTATTCTATCCATTTTAGTTTTTGCTTTCGTTTAGTTTTCTTTTCTGTTGTTAGTTGCTTGCATGTTAGAGTGTTTTAGAACTTCTGTAGTTCTAGCCTTGTTTTGTCATTGCATCATTCCAAAAAAAAAAAATTCTATCAGAAAATCATTCACCTATACCTGAAAATTACCCAAAATTAAAGTGTCTCGAAAAATTCCATAAAATTGATATTAAATTTTTACGTGAAAAAAGGGGCAGAGTAGTGCCTGGAAGGTACCAGGGGGGCCCACCAGGCAGGAACACCACCTGGTGGCGCGGCCCTGGCCCTCCACTCACTCTCTCACTTTCCACTTTCTTCTCTCTCCCGAGTAAACACCAGTTCATTGCTCGAAATCGCGTTCTTTCTGTGCTTGCCCTTGATTTTTCAATCTCCTTGCTTAGCCCATCTTTGCTGCTGAAATTTGGAGCATCTGTTCTCCAGTATGTGACTCCCCCGCTTGTCCAACTAGATTTGTGTTTAGTGGTTTATATCTTGATTTTTTGCTGCTGTAGGTCACAGGTTATGAGAGCTTGTAAGCTTGTCTGATGCTTAGAGATATAGTTTTGATGCATGTTTAGGCCTCTTACAAGTCCCTATGAGTAGTGCCTTCATTATATTCACTTGGTAATCACTTGTATAATAGATGTTTAAATTTCAGAATAGAATATGAATGAGCATCAACTAAACCAATATGAACTGAGGGTGCCTGAGGTTATGAAGGTTCACCAAGAAGAGGAAGTTTTTTCCTTCCATCTATCCATGTTACGAATTCACGAGGGCTGCGGGACTTTCCCAGGACTTCCATAATTTGGTTGCTAATGTAGGATTGGCGCACTTTTTGGAAGATGAACCTTGTCAATTTGTGAAACTAACCATGTCTGTGGTGCAGGACTTTCAATTTAGTCACTCTTTGCCTAACACCATGGTTCACTAAAAAATTTACAATATAGCTGTCGACCTTTCTCTTGATGACTTCTGTGCAGCTATTAAGGTACCTTAGTGGGGATCGCATGGAAGGATTAAACAGCGACCTGCACCACTCATGGACTTGTACGCAGAGATTTGCCAAGGGAGCAGCTTCTCGAAGGAGAGCGGGAAAATCCGGTAGGATGGTCCCTCATGGAGGAGGAGCTTGACACGTACTTGGGAGAGCTCTCCCAACAAGAGTAGGATACTTGAAGGGAGGTCACGGATGATTCGGTCCAGCCCTCGAATGAGGGGTAGTCTTCATATCAGCAGCCTACCTATGATTGGGGAGCTTCTTCTTCTTCCCAAGGGCCCAACTATGGTCATGCTTACAATGACCCGCCTTCTTGGAACCCTTACTCGTATCTGGACTGACACCCACTTAGGCCAAAAGCCTAAGCTTGGGGGGAGGTAAACCGACATCGCACTCATCTCCTTATCATTTTGCATCGGTACTTTGTATATTTATGTTTCGTTCTCTTTTTAGTTTTCGTTCTTTCTTTGATTTTGCTTTCTAAAACACAAAAAGACCAAAAATATTTATGTTGTTTCTCTTTGTTTGCTTTTTCTTCTTTTTGCCTTTTTGCTTCGTTTGAACTATTCGAAAAACCCAAAAAGATTTTGTTTTGCTTGTTCTTTCTTTTGGTTCTTGCTTTAAAAAATTGAAAACACCAAAAATATTTGTTGTTCTTCTTTGGTTTTGTTAGCTTTGTTGCAGGGTTCAGCAGTCCTCAGTGGAATTTGGTTTCATATTATTATTCAAGCCACACAAGTGAAGGGCAATAATGAGGATTAATGACAACTTGAGGTGTGGTAAGAGGCTGGTAACTAACTCTATTTGTTTTCATTTTTGTACATATAGTCATCATTGTGGGCATGCTTAGTCTGTTCATGCAGGGTGTATGTTATTTATGGATGCTTAGTAGTTCTTGCTTTCATATGATTAGTTCTAGCTTGCTAATAGTTTGTAGCATGTGATATGAATGTTTGCTTGCATTACTCTATTCATAACTTGGTATGACACCATGGTATCTCCTTCTAAATGTTTCATTTGAAATGACTTGGCACATGCTCATGCATGCATATGACTGAAACATAATCAGTTAAGCCTCGATGAATTATTTTGCCTCAGGGGTCTTGAATCACTTTCATGCCATGATTAGTCCTGTTTTGTTGCAAGCATGATTATGACAATTACTGCTCTCTCGTTTGTCGCGCCCTTACTCTTGCTAGCCTGCACTTGCACTGAGTATAAGCTTTACTCATGTTTACAACTCCCTAAAACCATTATTGCCAAAAGTGTCCACCATACCTACCCATTAGTATCATTTGCTATTCCGTGCATATTAAGTATGCTTTGTTTTCATCCGAATAAAATGTTTGCTTGTTATGAGAAAGTTAGTTAGTAAAGCTCTCACAAACTTGATGGCACACTTTATTTTCTTGCACTTAATAAACCTGAACCATTGCGTCCATATTTGTTGCATATATGCTTGCGCTTTATAAGTTGAAGTTAGCAGAACCATGTATCACGGGGAACGCTTTGAACATTTCACGGGCACTCTGTACCCCGTTGATATCATGACTCTTTTGCCTATGGATCCCGGCGGTGTGAAATAAAAGTGGAATTTGTAAGACCATGGAGTTTGTATATGTGTTAGAGAAATGCCTGGTCTGCTAGCCTAAGCCATGCCTAATCATGGAGGAAACTTGCAGCATAACCATAATGAGCATTCTATGAAGCATCCTCCATAAAAACCTATGCAAATAGAAAATAAAAATATCGCTGAGATGCTCATTGTCTGCTTGCCTTGTCATTTTGATTAATGGATAGCTCATGTATCATGTGCAAGGGGTACCCCGTTGGCGGTTCACTATGATACATATGTACTTACAATGACAAGAGCTTACTTGTGACTGAAGTTGAGTAGCATGAGGTCCGGTACTCGTAAGTAAGGGGCATGAGACTTTAGCTTATAACTTGTCAAGCATATCCTCTTAGTTGTGTCACTTTCACCTTAACCATATTAAAGATTCTTATGATAGGGGAAATGAGAGGTCAAAGCTAATCAGTATCATACTTTCAGCATTTGGAAGCCTTTCAAACTATTCAAAATATATTTCATTTCCTTGTTCAGTCACCACCTATTCTATGAGCACTTTCTTGAGAGCATATTGGTCATTCTTAGTATAATGTGCTTGTCTCAAAACTTGATTATTTGTGTTATGACTTTGATGCTTGTATCTTTGATATCTTTACTTCTAGTCTTCACCTGAACTTCAGAGGTGCCTTGGAATCAAAGGCAAGCGAGATACCACTCTATCATACCTTGTTATGAGCATTGTAATGTTGCTTATGTTTATGCTTCATGCTACTTATTATTTTTGAGTTGGAATCTCTTCATAGCTTGCAATGCCTATTAAGTAAACTTAGTTGCACACTCCTTATTATGAATTGTCTAAGTAGTTGATCACATGCTGAGAATATATACATCATATGAAGCAACAGTGTTCGTGAAAGTTTCTTTTATCGCACTCAGTTTTCAACTGAATTGCTTGAGGACAAGCAATAAGCTAAGCTTGGGGGGAGTTGATACGTCCAAAACGTATCTACTTTCCCGAACACTTTTGCTATTGTTTCTCCTCTAAACTTGTTTGATTTGGATGCAACTAACACGGACTGACGCAGTTTTCAGCAGAATTACCTTGGTGTCTAGTTTTTGTGCAGAAAATCAACTATCAGGAAAAATCCCAGAAAATATGCCAAAAATCCTATTTCACCAGAAGACTCCCAGAGCCAGAATACGAGTCGGAGTGGGGCTAGGCCCAGGCCACACCACCTGGCCACGCCAGGGGTGGTCTGGCCGCCCCAGACGCCCCCTCGGTCTCCCTCTTTGCCTATAAGTTACCTTCTGACCTAAAAACTCAGGGGGTTCGACGTTTTTCCAGAAGGAGTTCCGCTCCGTTGCCACCACCAGATTCCACGATTCGGAACCAGAAACTCCATTCTAGCACCCTGCCGGGATGGGGTATTGGAGGAGATCATCGCCATCATCATCACCATCGCTTCTCCATCGACCATCCATGTTTGCCCCATCTATGAGTGAGTAATCGCCCGGTGTAGGCTATGGGGATGGTAGGGATTGGATGAGATATTTCATGTAATGACATCAGATTGTTAGGGCATGGTGCCTAGTATCTTCTATTAGTGCTTTTTGACTTTGTTGCGACTTGTTATGCTTAATGCTTGTCACTAGGGCCCGAGTGCCATGATTTCAGATCTGAACATGTTATTGGTTCATGATGATAGTATTGTTTATGGTCTTACCTACAAGTTGTATACACACATTGTTGTCCGAAACCAATGTCCCCGAAGTGACAGAAATCAGGATGACCAGAGGGAATGGCTTTGATGTGAGGATCACATGTGTTCATGGAGTGTTAATGCTTTGCTCTGGTGCTCTATTAAAAGGAACATCTTAATTGCCAGTAGTTCCCTTGAGGCTCCGCTACAAACGGGCTGGTAGGACAAAAGATGTTGTGCAAGTTCTCATTGCGAGCACGTATGACTATATATGGGACACATGCCTAGGATTATCTAGTACTTGGATGCTTTATCTTATTTATCTGCAAATGCCCTATGTTCTGATTGCCATGTGAATTGTCTTATCCATGCAACACTTGTCCATCCATCCCTATGCCTACCGCACTCGAATCCTACTGTTTACTGCTATCGTTACTACTGTCTTTACTTTTACTATTGCTGTTATTTTGCTATTGCTACTACAAAACTGTTGCTACTGATAAACTGCTGTGAGCAAGATTGTTTGCAGGTGCACCTGAATTGACAACTCAGTTGTTAAGGCTTATAAATATTCTTTGGCTCCCCTTGTCTCGAATCAATAAATTGGGTTTCACTTCCCTCGAAAATACTGCGATACACCCCCTATACTTGTGGGTCATCACATATCCTTCCCAAGCTAGACGTAGTTCACATGGAACAGTTGGCATTAATGTTGGAAAACATTTTGAGCACCATCTTCGGGTCATCTCGAAGTATGTGTTTTGGATGTTAGAAGTAACCTTCTCTGATTCACGTGCAAATGTTGAAAGATGTCGCCGTGGATTCGAGTAGAGTTATCTTTGTTCCCTTATGGACACATCTGTGTTTTGTTGCAACTACTCGATGTATGAGCAGTTGTCCTTCGACAAGCTATTAATGAATGGGTCTAGCAACCTAGCTCAGTCTTTTGGAGCTTGACACTGTAGTCCTTGTCTTGAGAATCTAGTGACTTTACCTTTGTGGTAAATGTTGGAAGCTTTCTATTCGAACATGCTAAGTCTGAAGTATCGTTCCACCTAACCAAATCTGAATCTCAAGCAGATATGATGATTGTTGTTTCTCAAGGTTTTGACATAGGTTTCTTTGAAATCTGGCAAGATTGATGTAATGGTTGACACAACTAGTCGGAAGACCTATTGCCACATCCCCTTGAATCAGCAAATAACAACCACTCTTCATGAGGCATCTTCTATAATTTAATTATAGGAGTTGTTCTTATAGTGTCCTTTGTATCCGAAGTCCGACCTTTACTTGATGTCTGCTTTCTTGAACGTCAAGGAGAACATTTAAAGTAGTGTTGCTAAATGTCTCTTGGTCGATCCTCCAGACCCTTTTATGTTGGCAAGCTTCTTGTTGAGCCAAGTAATTAAAGTCTGAGAATGAAGTTTCTTTTTTCTAGTGTCATCGGAAATATTCTTATTTATTCATATTAGTGGTACAAAGTGATATCGTAATCTTTGGCAAAGATTTTGATAGAACTAGATGAATAAAGAGTTTCCTTCGCTTCACGATCATGTTCAAGAGTGATGATGATTTTGACGATGATTTTGATATCGTAATCTTGTTACATGTTCTTTGTGACTCTTATGAGTCCTTGCCACAAAACACCTTTCTGTCTTAACCTTATGTTGAACGAAGAGTGATCCTTCTGTATCAAAATTAGTTCAACATCTTGGTTATCTGTATCTCGATATCCCTGGAAGCTCTACTTAAGCCATCTAATAGAGTTTCGTCTCTCGAAGTCTATGGTTATGTTATTTCTACTGTAAGCTCTCCTTTTCAGAAGTTTAACCTCTTTTGAAACTCCATGGTATCAATCCTTATAAAGACCAGCTTTCTAACAACTTGAATCCTTCACCTCTTGTTTCCTCCGCTACCTTGACGTGTTTCATTCTGTCATCCTAAAGTTGTTTTTGAACACTCCTTCATGAGTTGACCATGAAATACTTAGTATTTTGTTTAGTGTGTTTCCTTCTTATCCTTAGAATTGACCATCTTTATCTTCTCTCTTCCTACCTATGGAATCTTGGGTCGAGATTCTCGTAAGGGGGATAGATCTGTAACACCCCAGTTTTAGCTAATCCTCAATTTAGGGTTGTTTGTGCATTCATGAGCATCATATTTTAAAAGTCCAACCAAAAGAAAGAAAGTAAAACTCTAACCCTAGTCTTTTTCCTCTCTTTGAAATCTATTAAAAATAGTTTGAATTTTGAAAACTACAAAATATCTGGAGCCCAAATTGATTAAAGGGCCCCTGCAGTATTTCAATATTTTAAGAACCTACTGGTACTTTTGAAATAATTCAAAACAGGTTTGTACATGAAAATACAAAGAAAAAAAGAAAACAGAAATGCAAAAAGAGTTTTAACATAATAAGGTAAGATCTCTGTGATTGAAGTGCTAGTCCCTGGATCGAAATGCTAGCACCCACAGTTTAAGATGGAGTACACAGAAACAAAGGTCATTATTACATCGCATATCCAGGAATATAATGGTTCTTACAACTCACTTAGCCCAACGCTACCATTACTCAAGGTTCACAATACATAGTATAATAATAGAGTCTTTTGTCTTCATACGCCACAGGCAAACATGTCGAGTGTAGACCCGCAACCCTACTAATCATCAGAGTATCCTGCAACATAATAAGTTACAGCCAGAAAGGGTCAATACATTTGGAATTGTATTGGCAAGTGATACCATAGATACTTAGTATAATCCAACAACTACATGAATATATGGCTAAGTGTGGTTTTGGCTGACTTTGCTAAAAGCAAGGTTTTATCTCATAGTTTTTGAAGAGTAAGTTTTCTCTTTCAAGACACTAAGGTACCAATGATAGATATCATTGAACCTCTACCCTTGTTCACCCACAAGTTTTAACTTACAGAAATTTAGATGAGGAGATTATTGAACTGCTTCACTGTCTTGATGCTCAGAATTTGTCCATAAACGGGGACATGGCTAAGTACTTAGTTTTACCCTCTCGAGAGGTGGTGCACTTTCCCCACAAGACTCGATAAGCATCGAGACGAGACTTTTTAGAAGCAATCCCTCAGACCACCACAGACGCGTTCCATCTTATCATATCTACCCCCCTCTGTCCGTCTGGCTGAGTTCTTGCAACTTAGTCGGTCAAGGCAGAGCCCATATGCCATGTGGCTGCATTGGAAGCTTCGCGACAAGAACGTCTCCAGTCTCTTTGTTCCTGGGTGGCCATCCACAAGTGCGATACACCAGATGACCATAGACATGGTCCCTGAGTAACCAATCAACATAATCCAAGCAAGTCCCATTCCACCTAGGTATTTCATTAACCTTAGTTGTTTTTCTTAGTCAAAAAATAATAATATCCTTCCATACTTTCTTGATATGAATTTCCACCCACAAAATCTAATAGCATGGTTAAGCACTCTAGCATACGAAGTCTTTCAACTAGGAAATACTATCAAGATGTAATCTATAGGATAGCATAGCATAGTAACATATAAATAATCCTACCATGGTAAGATCTACCAAAAATAACACTAGTGCAATAGTGAAAATAATAGGACATAAGATGAAATATCACTTGCCTTGGTAGCTAGGGGAATAGGTACAATCCTCACAGCAACAAACTTCACAATACACACAATCTACACAAAGAACAATATACCAACAATAATTCAATCAATATAACATCATAAAAATATGAATGCATGCAAATGCAATGATATGAAGAAATCTCTAAAACTTGCAGAGTCTAAAGTACAGAGGTTAAAATATCCTATCCAGAGGCATAAGAAATACCTAAAAACAAGTTATGAAGTAATTTTTAGGGGCAAAATACTCCTAAAAAGGTTCTGCCAATAATTCCAATTTTTCAGAAGCAAAAGTGTGAAACAAGGCCCCAACAATAAAGGTCTCATTTTTCTGAATCCATAGAAACCAAATTTGCATTTTTCTGAATTGTGGATCAAAAGTTATTGAATTTCTAAGTTTAATATATAATCTGTCTATTTTTATAATTAAAGAGATATCCTAGCCGACGTGGCGCAACCCTATTGGTCCGTACCGATCCAGTCGGATCGACCGCTGCGGGCCTTCAGATTTTAAGTGGCAACGGATGGACCAGATCAGCCCGTACCGCTTCGGCTAGAGATCTAATCCTAGCCGCTAAAACTTGATCGAACGGTGCTCAACGCGCAGCCACGAACTGGCGGCGCTGGCTCTCTGTGCGTGGCGGCGGCTCGTCGGACGGTGGTGCTCCGGTGGTTCTAAAAGGGGCAGGGGGTCCATGGACTCTTACCAGAGGTCGATGCGGTCGAGGCGGTCTCGATGGAGGTCACGGTGGAGGGAGAGGCGCTATGCTTCACTCCAGATTCCTTGCCAGAGTTCTATCTCTGCGACAGTGACGATGATCTGGGGCTCGAATAGGCAAAGGGAGGCATCAACGACGTGTACCAGGTCCAGCGCAAGCTAGTGGTGGTCACAGAGAGGCGGCGAGAGCCCTAGACTCACCGGAAGAATCGACGGACGGCGGCGGAAGAGGGAGTTCGCCGGCGATGATCGTGTCGTCGACCTAGGGCAAGAAAAGGCATGCGGCCAGGGTTAAAAGGTGGGCTAAGACATGGTGAAGGGAATAGGGAAGAGATGAGTGCGCGTCGTGGTCGGAGCTGACCGGAATCGTCGCCGGAGTCGCGTCGGACAGCGGCGGTTCGAGCTCACAATTGGGAAGCCTTGGGTCTCTCTGGGTGGTGATTGAGGGGAAACCGATGAGGAGGGAGAGGGGATTAAGAAGGGGTGGTCGTAATGGCGAATTAATCGCGGAAACGCCCGAATTTGACCAGGTTTAGAAACAGCAGAGGGGAGTGGGGGTCTGTTCGTCGCCTGGGTTGAAGACGACGAGGTGGCGATGACGTGGGAGTAGGGCCAGCGTGTAAGTGGGAGGGTGCATGCAGAGGGGGTGTGAGAAAAATAAAGAGAGGGGAAGAGGTGGCCCGGGTGGGCTTGTTGGGCTGGGTTGGGCTGAAAAGGCCAGAGCTGCTGCTGCTGCATTTTTCTGTCCCTTTCTTTTTCCTTTTAGATTTTCTTTTCCTAGGTTTTGAATTTAGCAAAAGGGCTCCAAATTGCCTCAAAATTTCACCAAATTTTTGGAGGACAAACTAGATGCAATGCAACACATTCCATGATGATATGAGTGCAATGATGATGGTTTTCAGATGAAAATTTTGGGATGTTACAAATCTAACCCGCTTAAGATGAATCTCGCCCTCGAGATTCGGGTTGGCTAGCAAATAGGTGAGGGTGATCTCTCCGAAGTTCATCCTTTCGTACCCACGTTGCTTCTGATTTAGTGTGATGGTTCCACTACACTTTCCAGAATTTCATTGTCTTGGTACGTGTAATTCTTTCTGCTGTCTCCAGAATCTTGATAGGTTTCTCTTCATAAGTGAGATCATTCTCTAGCTGAACTTCCTCTAACGGTATAGTGTCTTTTAACGAAGTTTCTTCCATCTCTGGGTGACACTTTTTCAGCTAACTGTCATGAAATACATTATAAATTGCCGACAGAGATTCTGGTAATTCTATCTCATATGCCACTTCTCCTTTGCGGCTCAAAATCTTGAAGGGTCCCACATAGCGTGGCGCTAATTTTCCTTTGATTCCAAATCTCTTCACACCATGAAGGGGTGATACCCTGAGATAAGCTCTATCACCAACCTCATAGGTGACCTCTCTACGTTTTGGATCTGCATAGCTCTTTTGTCGAGATTGGGCTACCTTTAGCCTATCCCTCACCATCTTGACTTTCTCTTTGGCCTCCTTGATTAGGTCTAGTCCGAACAAATTTCTTTCTCCTACTCCATTCCACAACAATGGTGTAGTACACTTCCTTCCATAAAGGAATTCAAACGGAGCCATTTCTATGCTTGATTGATAGCTATTGTTGTAGGAAAACTCCGCATATGGTAGACTTTCATCCCAACTAGATCCATAGTCTAACGCACAAGGTCTTAACATATCTTCCAATATCTGATTGGTCCTTTGTGTCTACCCATTAGTCTGTGGATGAAACGCGGTGCTGAATTCTAGTCGAGTTCCTAATGACTCGTGAAATTGTCGCCAAAAGTGCGAAGTGAATTGAGTTCCTCTATCTGACACGATACTCTTAGGCACCCCATGTAAACATACAATTCTATTCATGTATATCTTGGCTAGCTTGGCACTTGTGTAAGTGGTCTTCACCGGTATGAAATGAGCCACTTTTGTCAAGTGATCAACAATAATCCATATAGAATCGTATCCAGATTTAGTCCTTGGCAGTCCGGTGATAAAATCCATATTGATTTTATCCCATTTCCAATCAGGTATTGGTAGTGGTTGTAATAATCCCGCCAGTTTCTGATGTTCTGCCTTTACACGACTACACACACGTCGCACAAGGCAATGTGCTCTGCTATATCCTTCTTTAAATTATTCCACCAGAATCTTTCCTTAACATCCAAATACATCTTGGTGTTGCCAGGATGAATTGAATATAGTGAGTTATGAGCTTCTTGTAAGATCAACTTCTTAAGCTCAAGATCCTGCGGAATACAGATACGTTTTTCGTACCATAAGGTTCCTTGTTTATCTACATGAACTCCTTTTGCCTTGCCTTCACTAATTTTACTTTTGATTTCTTCCATTTCTTTGTCCATCTTTTGAGCTTCTTTGATTCTGTTCATCAGTGTGGGCTACACTTCCAAGGATGCAAGGTATCCTTCAGACACTATCTCTAATCTCAACTCCCTAAATTGGGCACATAACTCCTCCGACAATTCTCCTTTATTGAGGCCATTTACATAAACCTTGCGGCTTAATGCATCGGCTACGACATTTACCTTTCCAGGATGGTATTGCAAACTTAAGTCGTAGTCCTTGATAAGTTCTAGCCATCTTCTTTGTCTCATGTTGAGTTCCTTCTATGTAAAAATGTATTTTAGACTCTTGTGATCGGTGAACATTTCACAACGCTTTCCCATAAGAAAATGCCTCCAGGTTTTTAATGCATGCACAACTGATGCCAACTCTAGGTCATGAGTAGGATAGTTCACTTCATGATTTGTGAGTTGCCTTGATCCATAAGCTACAACTCTACCTTCCTGCATTAGTACACCTCCCAGTCCTTGGTGAGATGCATCACAATAGACTTGAAAGTCTTTCACAAGATCTGGCAAACATAACACTGGTGCTGAAACAAATCTCTTCTTCAACTCCTGAAAACTGGTTTCACATGCTTCTGTCCAGTTAAACTTCTTCTCTTTATTTAGCAGATAAGTCATGGGCTTTGCTATCTTAGAGAAATTTTCAATGAACCTCCGATAGTTTCCTGCTAGGCCTAGGAAACTATGGATTTCTTTAACCAATTTAGGAGGTTCCCATTCTGTCACAGCTGCCACTTTTGCTAGGTCGACAGCTATACCACTTCCAGACACTATATGCCCAAGAAAACCCACTTCATTCAGCCAAAATTCACATTTACTGAACTTGGCATATAGTTTGTGTTCCCTAAGTTTCTCCAGAATTAGGCACAGATGTTCTTCATGTTCTTCGTTGCTCTTGGAATATACCAATATGTCATCGATAAATACCACTACAAACTTGTCCAGAAATTCCATGAATACCTTATTCATCATGTTCATGAAATAGGCCGGTGCATTAGTCAATCAAAACGACATCACTGTAAATTCATACAACCCATATCTAGTGGTAAATGCAGTCTTTGGTATATCATGTTCTCTAATCTTCAGTTGGAAGTATCCTGATCGAAGTTCGATTTTTGAGAACACACATGGTCCCTCCAGTTGATCAAAAAGATCATTAATTCCAGGTAGGGGATATTTTTTCTTTATGGTCACGTCATTAAGTGATCGATAGTCTATGCATAGCCTTTGACTTCGGTCCTTCTTCTCAACAAACAAAACTGGTGCTCCCCAAGACGAAGAACTTGGTTGGATAAATCCCTTTTTCAACTGTCCTCCCAACTGTTTCTTGAGTTCCTTTAACTCGTCCACCGACATTTTGTAAGGTCTCTTTGCTATAGGTCCAGTTCCTAGTAGTAGGTCTATCAGAAACTCCACATCCCTATTTGGTGGCATGATAGATAATTCTTCGGGGAATATATCTGGGTACTCCTTCACTATTGGTACACTGTCTAGGCTAACCCCCTTAAGAGAATTAACCTTGCTCCCCTTGGGTTCAAAGTTAGACTTGAACCTGATCCTTTTCTTTTCTGGGGTGGTGAGCATAACAGTTCGTTTGGCACAATCAATCACTCCCTCATAACGTGTCAACCAGTCCATCCCTAATATTACATCTAATCCTTGGGACTCTAGGATTATTAAATTAACTGGAAACTTGTTCTTTCCAATCTCTAGGATTATCTGTTGGGACCCAAAATTTACTATCATTTCTCCACCCGGGGAGCTTACCTTAATGGGGCATCCAATGGTTTCAGTGGAGAGTTTGTTTTTGACTACAAATGCTCTTGAAATGAATGAATGGGATGCACCGGTATCGAAAAGGATAAGTGCAGGAAAGGAGTTAATCTTGAACTTACCGATCACGGCATCAAATCCTTCTTGAATTTCCTCCACATTGATGTGATTCACATGACCCTTTTAAAATGGGTTCGGCTTAGCCCCATTGGTCTTCTTCTCTGGGCATTCATTAGCATAGTGCTCTGTCTTCTTGCACTTGAAACATTCCACCTGACTGATGTCTTTCTTTGTTGGCTGATTGTGACGATTCTGACCATTTTGATTCCCATGACCATTGGTGTTGTTCCTGAACCCACCTTTGTTATGTCCACGATGATTGTTTCCATCATGGTGGTGGTTATTGTTACGATGGTTGTTATTATTATCATTCTTGCGGAATCCAGAACCCCAGCTTCCATCACCATGAGAATGCTTGTTAGGTGATCCTGATCCAAACTTATCAAAATGGTGCATCCTCTTTCTACCTTCTACTTGCCTCATCTTGTTTTCTAGGATGGTAGCTTTATCACACAAAGATTGATAGGTTGCAACATAAGCAACAGACAGTTGCATAGATATTTCATCATTCATCCCATCAAGGAACTTCTCCTTTCTCTTTGTGTCAGTGTCAACATCATCTGGTGCATAACGTGATAGATTGTTGAACTCTTCGATGTACTTCGAAATACTGCGGTGGCATTGCTTGAGGTTGTGAAACTCCTTTTTCTTCAACCCCATTATTCCAGAAGAGATGTGAGTGGTACAAAATCCATCCTTAAATATTTCCCAAGTTACTTCCTCAATAGGGTGCGTAACTTGGAAATTGTCCCACTAAGTAGCTGCATGACCTTCCAGTAAGTGTGTTGTGAATCTGACTTTTTCTGCATTAGTGCATCCAACTATGACTAAGTCTTTATTCACATACGTAGCGAGTCATTTGCTACCATGGGATCAGTAGTACTAGAGAACTTAGCATGTCTCAGCCTTAGAAATCTTGTGAGCATATCCAGAGGTGGTGGATTGTTCTGGTTGTTATTATTGTTATTATTGTTGTTCTGATTCTGGCTCGCCATGAATTGAGTCATCATTTGCATCAATTGTGTCTATGCACCCATCATCTGTTGCATTCCATTGCCATTGTCGTTGTTATCCTCGGAGTTGCGTCGGGGAGGCATCTGTGGGTTTAATAAGGGTAAGTAATGATAGATAACCCAAATAAATAACAACAATCAAACAAACAAGCACATGCATGTTCAACATCACGACAATAACAGAGTTTGCGAAAATAAACATACTAGCATAGTCCCCCACAAGTCGGTATGATATATGCGACTCGATAATAAAATAATAGATAGATGGATAAATATCACTACTCCTCCATGTCAACTTCCTCCTCCACTAGTGCAAGTCCTGCTGCGGCGAATCCTGCCTTGTATTCCTCCAAGCTGGTAGACAAAGCATCGATCTTCGCCTGTAAATCTCTCTTCTGTGTGTGTAGCCTCTCTATCACCTCATGATCCACTTCCAGCTCAGTGTCCTCAAGCTCTAACTCGGTCTCCAAGTCTCTAATCTTCTTATTCTTCTCCTGAACCCTCTTCTCTTGATTCTTGAATTTCTTATCTTGGTCTTCAAACTTCTTCTCCATTTCCTTGATTCGCTTCTCCTGTTCCTGGAAGACCTTGTCTTTCTCCTTTAGTTGGACTCGTAGTTCATCGTTGCTAAGCATCACATTAGTCCTATCAGTATCAAGGCTCCTGATAAGGCTCTCTAAGTCCTGGAGGTGGTGACGCACAGGCTTGATGGTCTCCTTAGTGAACTCGTCCAGCACAATAGGCTCTCCGTCCTCGTCGCGTCTCCCAAAGAAGTGAAAGTAGTGGCTCTTGATCTCGGAAGAGTGACGTCCACATAGGCGTCCCAACGGCTCCTGCATAGCGACGTTGAGCCCTCTCTCTAAGTCATCGTGGAGTATCTTGAAGGCGATCTAATTAGTTTGGGGCTCTGTCTCGTGTCCTGGCTGGGTAACTCTGAATCCCCATAAGTCCTTCCTCTGAAATTTCCTCAGCTAAAGTCCTTGAATGGTAGGAATTGGAAGAGCGAGCACCTGGACGAGCTCCAACATGCGAGTCCCGAAGCGAGTTCCCTTGAAATCCTCGGCCATGCTGTAGACAATACTAGGCATCTTTTGCATAGCAAGGAGAAAAATTAGTAATAACACAAGTCTAGAGAAAGAAAACACAAGTCGCAATATAAGCAAAGCTAAAATAATATCAACCAACAAAATATTCCTCAAACCAAGTAGCAATACATTATTCAACTCAAGCAATCAAGGTTCCAAACATGACTTATTTTTTCCATACCACATAGGTCGGTATGATGAAAGTACTAACGTGATAAAATGCCAAGGGTGGCGGTCCAACTAGTATCTCAGTCCTTATTAACCAAGGTAGTAATATGGGCATCCTTGGCAGCAATCTGCTTGTCTTGGTCGCATAGCTCCAAAGCCAAGCCTATGATATCCTTACTTAGTCATTTTACCGTGGCCTTTGAATCTTGGACCTGACGTTTCTCCTCCTAGAGATCCTCCTGAGTATTGAGCATTCTATACTTAAGTCTTTCCCCAAGTTCCTCAATGGCTTTCCACGCAGCATTCCTTGCAGAGTCAAAGAATGACGTGTGCATTTCAGAGTTGGTGAACATGCAGAATCCCGTACTCTTGGGATCATCTTTCTTGTTCTTATACAACTGGAGTTGCACACACCAATACTCTTGTCCCTCGTCTATCACAGGAAATCCCTTGTACACGGATTCACCATCCATCCCCAAGCCAATCATGAGGTTTTTGAGTGCCTTGGGAAATCTCGTCTCACACTCAAGGGTCATAGTCATCAGTGGTCCCTTCTTGATAGATTCATTGATGGTGGACATCTACAAAAATATATGAGAAAGGATGATCAGGAAAAGTTTTACGAGACGAAAAGACAAGTGTAAAGTTTGAATATAAATTATTTTTCCTAAGGGTTTTCCTTAGTCTAATCCAATCTAGGGTCACGAACCTATAGGCAACACAGTGCTCTGATACCATCTGTAAGATCTCACCATAATAAGGTAAGATCCCTGTGATTGAAGTGCTAGTCCCTGGATCAAAATGCTAGCACCCACAGTTTAAGATGGAGTACACATAAACAAAGGTCATTATTACATCGCATATCCAGGAATATAATGGTTCTTACAACTCACTTAGCCCAAGGCTAACATTACTGAAAGTTCACAATACATAGTATAATAATAGAGTCTTTTGTCTTCATGCGCCGGAGGCAAACATGTCGAGTGTAGACCCGCACCCCTACTCATCATCAGAGTATCCTGCAACATAATAAGTTACAGCCACAAAGGGTCAATACATTTGGAATTGTATTGGCAAGTGATACCATAGATACTTAGTATAATCCAACAACTACATGAATATATGGCTAAGTGTGGTTTTGGCTGACTTTGCTAAAAGCAAGGTTTTATCTCATAGTTTTTGAAGAGTAAGTTTTCTCTTTCAAGACACTAAGGTACCAATGATAGATATCATTGAACCTCTACCCTTGTTCACCCACAAGTTTTAACTTAGAGAAATTTAGATGAGGAGATTATTGAACTGCTTCACTGTCTTGATGCTCAGAATTTGTCCATAAATGTGGACATGGCTAAGTACTTAGTTTTACCCTCTCGAGAGGTGGTGCACTTTCCCCACAAGACTCGACATGCATCGAGACGAGACTTTTTAGAAGCAATCCCTCAGACCACCACGGACGCGTTCCATCTTATCATATCTACCACCCTTTGTCTGTCTAGCTGAGTTCTTGCAACTTAGTCGGTCAAGCCAGAGCCTATATGCCATGTGGCTGCACTAGAACATTCGCGACAAGAACATCTACAATATCTTTGTTCCTGGGTGGCCGTACACAAGTGCGATACACCAGCTGACCATAGACAAGGCCCCTGAGTAACCACTCAACATAATCCAAGCAAGTCCCATTCCACCCAGGTATTTCATAAACCTTGGTTGTTTTTCTTAGTCAAAAAATAATAATATCCATCCATACTTTCTTGATATGAATTTCCACCCACGAAATCTAATAGCATGGCTAAGCACTCTAGCATACGAAGTCTTTCAACTAGGAAATACTATCAAGATATAATCTATAGGATCGCATAGCATAGTAACATATAAATAATCCTACCATGCTAAGATCTACCAAAAATAACACTAGTGCAATAGTGAAAATAATATGACATAAGATGAAATATCACTTGCCTTGGTAGCTAGGGGAATAGTTATAATCCTCACAGCAAAAAACTTCACAATCCACACAATCTACACAAAGAACAATATAACAACAATAATTCAATCAATATAGCATCACAAAAATATGAATGCATGCAAATGCAATGATATGAACACATCTCTAAAACTTGCAAAGTCTATGGTACAAAGTTTAAAATATCCTACCTAAAGGCATAAGAAATACCTAAAAACAATTTATGAAGTAATTTTTAGGGGCAAAATACTCCTAAAAAGGTTCTGCCAATAATTCCAATTTTCAGAAGCAAAAGTGTGAAACAAGGCCTCAATAATAAAGGTCTCATTTTTCTGAATCCATAGACACCAAATTTGCATTTTTCTGAATTGTGGATCAAAAGTTATTAAATTTCTAAGTTTAATATATAATCTGTCTATTTTTATAATTAAAGAGATATCCTAGCCGACGTGGCGCAACCCTATTGGTCCGTACCGATTTAGTCGGATCGACCGCTGCGGGCCTTCAGATTTTAAGTGGCAACGGATGGACTTGATCAGCCCGTACCGCTTCGGTTAGAGATCTAATCCTAGCCGCTAAAACTTGATCGAATGGTGCTCAGCACGCAGCCACGAACTGGCGGCGCTGGCTCTCTATGCGCGGCAGCGGCTCGTCGGACGGCGGTGCTTTGGCGGTTCTAAAGGGGCAGGGGGTCGGATGACTCTTACCAGAGGTCAAGGCGGTCAAGGCGATCTCGATGGAGGTCACGGTGGAGGCAGAGGCGCTCTGCTTCGCTCCAGATTTCTCGCCGGAGTTCTGTTGACGGCGGAGCTTGTGTCTCTGTGATGGTGACGATGATCTGGGGCTCGAACAGGCAAAGGGAGGCATCAGCGACGTGTACTAGGTCCAGCGTAAGCTAGTGGTGGTCACAGAGAGGCGGTGGGAACCCTAGACTTACCGGAAGAATCGACGGACAGCGGCGGCAAAGGGAGTTCACCGGCGATGATCGTGTCATCGACCTGGGGCAAGAAAAGGCACGTGGCCAGGGTTAAAAGGTGGGCTAAGACATGGTGAAGGGAATAGGGTAGAGAGGAGGGCGCATCACGGCCGGAGATCACCGGAATCGTCGCCGGAGTCGCGTCGGACAACGGCGGTTCGAGTTCGCAATTGGGAGCC
This sequence comes from Avena eriantha, assembly GCA_910589775.1. Lineage (NCBI taxonomy): Eukaryota > Viridiplantae > Streptophyta > Magnoliopsida > Poales > Poaceae > Avena > Avena eriantha. The sequence continues at coordinate 72,926,821 of OU342745.1, read as the reverse complement.
TGGGGATCTCTAGGGGTGGTGTGAGGGGAAACCGATGAGGAGGGAGAGGGGATTAAGAAGGGGTAGTCGTAATGGCGAATTAATCGCGGAAATGCCTGAATTCGACCGGGTTTAGAAATGGCAGAGGGGAGTGGGGGTCTGTTTCTCGCCTGGGTTGAAGACGACGAGGTGGCGATGACGTGGGAGTGGGGCCAGCGTGTAAGTGGGAGGGGGTGTGAGAAAAGGAAAGAGAGGGGGATAGGTGGCCCGGGTGGGCTTGTTGGGCTGGGTTGGGCCGAACAGACCCCCACTCCCCTCTGCACACCCCTCCCACTTACATGCCGGCAACGGTGCCAGAAAATCGGTTCCTTAGCCCAAAATATATCGAGCCCGTTGGGGAACCCCAAGAGGAAGGTATGATGAGCACAACAACAAGTTTTCCCTTAGTAATGAAACCAAGGTTATCAATCCAGTAGGAGCAAGGAAACACCTCAAAGGTGTTGCTAGCTGAACTTTGGCAGGGCGTACTACTGGTGCCAGTAGCAACGTGGAGACCTGCACAACACAACCATAGAACGTTGCCCCCAACTTGCGATGAGGCTGTCAATCTCATCGGTTTTGCTAAAAAACAAAGGATTAAACATATTGAGTGGAAGAAAGTAATAGTTTGCGGAAAGAAAATAGAAAGCAGTAAACAGTTGATTGTAGATTGATAGTAAAAGAAAGGACCGGGGTCCATAGTTCACTAGTGGTGGCTCTCCTTAAGATAAATGACATGTTGGGTGAACAAATTACAGCATTGCAATTGACAAACATCAAGAAAGCAACCATGCATATACTACTCATCTTGACTCCTTTGAGACTTGATTGGGCATTACAACATTATAGATAGACCGTAATCCAACTGCATCTATGACTAATAATCCACCTTCAGGTTATCATCTGAACCCCCTCCAATATTAAGTTGCAAGCAACAGATAATTGCATTACGCATTGCATGTAAAGTAAACAATACCATTATTCTATGAACAAAGGATTGTTGTTTTCTCCCTAGTAGCAACAACACATCTAGTACCTTAGAGATTTCTGTCACTTCCCTAGATTACTAAAGGCATGAACCCACTATCGAGCATAAATACTAACTCTTGGAGTTGCTAGCATCTACTTGGCCAAGATAGCTACTAGCAACGAAAAGCATGCAAGATCACAAATAACAAAGACATGATAGAATCAATAATCAATCTGAAATAGCATCTCAATATCCATCGGATCCCCGCAAACACAACATGTAGAATTACAAATAGATGACCTTGATCATGAACGGAGCTCACAAGATCGAAACATGATAGCACAAAGGAGAAGAACCAGCCATCTAGCTACTACATGGACCCGTAGTCCAGAGATGAACTACTCACGCATCACACCGGAGGCTTGCATGATGATGAAGAAGGCCTCCAGGGTGAATTCCACTCTCTGGCAGGGTGCCGGCAAGAGCTTCAGATCCCTCCCGATCTAGGGATGGAGATGACGGTGGCTACAGACTCTTTCGTGGAATTTTGATCGGGTACTTGGGGTTTCTGTATCGGAGGCATCTTATAGGCGGAAGCGGAGGACGAGAGGGTTCCTAGGGCAGCCAGACCACCCCCTGGCACGGGCGAGGCTAGGCCGCGTGGCCAAGTGGTGTGGCAGCCCCCTGGCCCCTCTCCGTCTCATATTATGGCTCCGGGTGTCCCTCGGTGAAAAACTGACTTTGGCTTTTGTCCCATGCAATTTCGAGAATATTCATTTTTTGACTTTCCTGAAACTAAAAAGAGCAGAAAACAGGCATCTGGCACTGTGGCTCTTGTTAATAGGTTAGTCCAAGAATGTGTATAGAAAGTACTCCAAAGTGTGGACAAAATATAAGAAAGTAGATAAAACCAAGCATGGAACATCAAAAATTATGGATACGTTAGCAACGTTTCAACTACCACATGCATGGTATGGATAAGAAGCTCACTGAATTACATGGGATGCTCAAGCAGGATGATGCGGATCTCAAGAAAGGCGCAAGTTGAATGTTGATGGTGCAGAATAAGGCTAAGTTCAAGAAGAGTTCTTGGACTAAGAAGAAGAAGACAAAGTTGGGAGGTAAGGCCGAGGACCCGGTCCAAAGCGCTTCCTTAGGGACTAAGCCATCTCCAGCAGCCGGATCCACTTGCTTCTATTGCAAGGAGGATGGCCACTAGAAGAGGAATTGCAGCAAGTATTTGGCGGATAAAGCCAAGAGTGGAGGTGTGACTTCCGGCTCAGGTACTCTTGTTTGCAATGTTATATACATTTATCTTGCCAATGCACCTGGTAGTTCTTGGGTATATGATATCGGATCAGTCATTCACATCTACAACTTGTTGCAGGGACTAGTAAGAACTAGGAGCGTGGCGAGAGGCGAGGTTGACATTCGAGTCGGCAACAAAGCAAGATTCGCTGCGTTGGAAGTCGGCACGATGCAACTTCATTTACCTTCTGGATTCTTAATGGAGCTAAATAATTGTTATTATCTTCTAGTGCTTAGTCGAAACATCATTTCTGCCTCATGCTTGATGAGACAAGGCTATGAGTCGAATATTAAGAATAATGTTTGTTGTTTATATTTGAATGATATGTTTCACGGCTTTGCACCCGTCCGGGACGGGTTATTTATTTTGAATCTTGAGGGTGAATCTATCTATAACATAAATATGAAAAGGTTGAAACCAAATGATCTTAATATGACTTACTTTTGGCATTGTCGTCTTGGTCATATAAGTTGGAAACGCATGAAGAAGCTCCATGATGATGGACTCCTAACTTTGTTCGACTTGGAGTCGTTCGAGACATGTGAATCCTTGCTACTCGGCAAGATGACCAGGACACCTTTTGCAAAGAGTTGTGAAAGGGCGTTCGACTTAATGGGACTAATACATAGTGATGTATGTGGCCCAATGACCACGATAGACAGAGGTGGTTATGAGTACTTCATTACCTTCACTGATGATTTGAGTAGGTATGGATATATCTACTTGATGAAACATAAGTTGGAAGCCTTTGAAAGGTTCAAGGAATTCTATAATGAGGTACAAAATCAACTCGGCAAGAAAATAAAGTTTCTTCGGTCGGACCGAGGAGGCGAGTACATGATCCATGAGTTTGATGACCATCTGAAGAGTTGTGGACTAGTTCCCCAGCTCACTCCTCCAGGAACGCCACAGAGCAACGGTGTGTCGGAAAGGAGGAATCAGACCTTGTTGAACATGGTATGATCAATGATGAGTTGGACAGATCTGCCTTTATCATTTTGGGTTTATTGTCTAGAAACTGCAGCGGTCACACTAATTAGAGTACCATCAAAGTCGGTAGAAAAGACACCGCATGAGATGTGGACTGGCAAGAAGCCGAGTTCGTCTTTCCTTAAGATTTGGGGCTGTGAAGCATTTGTCAAGCAACTTCAGTCGGACAAGCTTATGGCCAAGTCAGATAAGTGTATTCTCATGGGGTATCCGAGGGAAACCTTGGGCTACTACTTCTACAACCAAGAAGAGGGCAAAGTGTTTGTCGCTTGGAACGGTGTCTTTCTTGAGAAAGAGTTTCTTAGTCGGGGAGTCAGTGGGAGCACGATGCAGCTCGAAGAAATTCGAGAGATACCGGCCAATAGCGAGCCGGCAAAAGCCTTAGAGGTTGAGCCGGTCGTGGTACCTGAGCCAGCAACTGCACCAACACTACGAAGATCGGCCAGATTGCGAAGTGTTCGTGATGTGTTACTGTTGGACAGTGATAATCCGGCAACTTATTCGGAAGCGATGGTGGGATTTGATTCTGAGTCATGGCTTGGAACCATGAGATCCGAGTTAAAGTCCATGGATGAAAATCAAGTTTGGAACTTGGTTGATCTGCCAGACGGTGCAAGACCCGTCGAGTGCAAATGGGTCTTCAAGAAGAAAACTAATATGGATGGAAATGTTTCTGTCTATAAAGCACAACTTGTCGCGAAGGGGTTCCGACAGGTTCAAGGAGTTGACTACGATGAGACTTTCTCACGCGTAGCCATGCTTAAGTCACTTCGGATCATGTTAGCTATAACAACCTATTTCGACTATGAGATATGGCAGATGGATGTCAAGGCGAATTTCCTCAATGGAAATTTAACCGAGGACGTGTAATGATAGAGCCCAAGGGTTTTGTTGATCCGGCTAATGCTGACAAGGTATGCAAACTTCAGAAATCCATTTATGGGTTGAAGCAAGCATCTCGGAGTTGGAACATTCGCTTTGATGAGGTAGTCAAATCATTTGGCTTCATCAAGAGTGATCATGATTCTTGTTTATACAAGAAGTTTAGTGGGAGCAAGGTAAACTTTCTGATCTTATATATGGATGACATATTATTGATTGGAAATGATGTCGAGATGTTGCAAGAAACCAAGTAGTCATTGGAAAAGAGTTTCTCGATGAAGGACTTGGGTGAGGCAACCTACATACTATGAATCCGGATCTATAGAGATAAATCAAGGCGGCTCATTGGATTGAATCAGAGTACATACTTGGATAAAGTGTTGAAGAAGTTCAACATGGAATTGTCTAAGAAGGGGTTCTTACTGATGTCTCATGGCAGAAAACTTAGCAAGACTCTGTGTCCTTCGACAACTGATGAGCGAAGTCGGATGAGTGTGATTCCCTATGCTTCTGCAATCGGATCCATCATGTATGCTACGATTTGTACTAGGCCGGATGTTTCCTATGCTCTAAGTGTTGTGAGCATATACCAGGCGGACCCTGGAGAGATCCACTAGGCAGCGGCTAAAAATATCCTCAAGTACTTGAGAAGGACTAAGGATATGTTCCTAGTTTATGGAGGTGAGGATGAACTCAGTGTAAGGGGTTACACGGATGAGAGTTATCTCACTGACTCAGATGATTCTCGTTCGCAATATGGATATGTTTTTTTAATAAACGGAGGGGCTGTGAGCTGGAAGAGTTCCAAGCAAGAGACGTTGTTTGTGTCTACGACAAAGGCTGAGTATATTGGTGCCTCGAAGGCAGCAAAGGAAGCTGTTTGGATGAGGAATTTCCTCATGGATCTTGGTGTGGTTCAGGGCTCGTCCAATCCGTTAGACGTGTATTGTGACAACAATGGTGCTATCGCACAAGCCAAGGAACCTAGACAACACCAGAAGAACAAACATATACTCATGCGGTACCACCTTATTCGCCAGTTTGTGGATCAAGATGACATCAAGTTGTGTAAGGTACACACGGATGCAAACATTGCGGATCCATTGACAAAGCCACTACCACATCCAAAGCATGATGCGCACCTGATAGCTATGGGCATTAGATGCCTAGACATGTGATGTCGGATGATTGACTCTAGTGCAAGTGGGAGACTGTTGGGAATATGCCCTAGAGGCAATCATGTATGATGTTGTTCCCAATGTATTTATAAAGTTATTGTCCATGTATGAACTACTGATATGTATCATTGAATATGTGATTCGATTGTGGAACTATATATTCATGTTGTTCATACTAGTTGTCCTTAGTCGTTGAGGTTGTGCTAGACACACAACTTAGACTAATGTGAAAGTTGGCTGATGACACGGTTCCACTTGTCATGGGCGTGGATATGCTATTCTGACTTACACTGATTTGGCTAAAGAGTTTAGCGAATTGGACTAACCCACAGTTGAGATGCAACGAGCATGTTGTCATTTGTATTCTCAAGCAATGGAATCCTTCGACCTGAGGTGATCGCCTGATCCAAGTTGTGGATCACTAGCTTATGTCCTATCAAACGCCGTTCTGTAAATGGGCAATTATAAAGGTAGGGTTTGGGTTGGTTGTGAAGCAAGCTGCGTGACATGGATTACCAAGATGGGATTTGCCCCTCCGTAATGGAGAGATATTCTCTGGGCCCTCTCGTGTGATATGATTCGGAAGCATGGACATGCGTTACTTGGTTAAGTGTTAACCAAGGAGTCGGACTAAGTGTTAGTCTAGTGAATCATATATCATGGAACGAGAAGAGAGAGTCGAGCTATTAAAGGGATGACAACAACTCGCCTATAGCTTGACAAGATATATCGTGAGGCAAAGGGAATTGGACGAAAGTCACATTGAGAAAGGTTTTTCTTCTGACTTTATGGTGCTTGGGAGTTGGCACGTCTTGCTAGAGGCTGCTACCAACTATCGACTCGGAGTGGTGACTCGTATCGTGTCTAGCTAGGAGTGTATATAAGTGGAGTGACAAGGGATTGTCTGTGACCTAGCCGTCACTTTATCCACTCCCATTTCAGGCTAGACAGGATCTAGCGGTCCTCTACCTGGAGCTTCCTTCCTGTATGTGTGGATATCGGTAGAGGCATTGCACGTCCGGCGCTGGGGACAAGGAGGTCCGTGGGGATCTAGACGTCATGTATAGGGATCATTCTGCACGGCATCAATTGACGCGCTTCATCAACAATCCGCACTTGCACGACTAGTGGTAAATCTCGTGGCCTATCACCTGGGTTGGATCTTGGGAGTACCGCGTAGGGGAAAAAGTTTTGTTTATCTCTGCGTGGCCCAACAAAGGTGTATCATAACAGGTAGGTAAGCCTGGCCGGGGTTGCTTGGGTTCGATGGAGCCCCTGGTAAACCAACCTCGCCCACATCTCTAGGGACCGACTTCGGGATTTGACGCGTTATGGCGGAATCACCCTTAGGGCATGACTCATGGTCTCGGCGAAAGCAATGTAAAGGTCGTGGCGAACCACCCTATGCTGGCCTTCCAAGGAAGAGGACTTATCTAGTGACATTAGGAGTCGGTTGGTATGTGTGGGTAAAGGTTTACACCCCTGCAGGGTTAAATCTTTTTGAAAATTCGTGTTCACATTTATGAACGCTTGGTGACCAGATTCTAAGATCATAGAGAACATTAACCTAATCGTAAAACTTGGCAGTTCAACATGTTCTTAAGGATGCTTCCTCATGGGTACGAGGGGGTGATCGTTGTTGTGAGATGAGGATTACCTTGGTGGATATCAAAGATGATGATCAATTTTTCAGAGATGTTCCTCTCTTATCCCCTTTTAAAATATTATGATTACACGAGCTTCTTCTCCCTCTTGTTTTATAAACAAAGATGGATTTATGAAAATAACCCCACCAGCCAAAAGTATTGCAGAGTACACCATGTACTCACCCTTGCTTTGTTGATACTTTTGTAGCAGAATAAGTGTTCCCTTGAAGACAAGTTCAGTATGACATCGACCCCGATGAGTAGCTTGGGGTTCCCGGCCGGCAACCTGGAATCTATGGGTTGGGACGTCATTGTTATGCTTCAGGCCTCTTAGGCCATTTGTTAAGTTTGCTATATTTAATAGCATAATTTGCCTTCTGTTATTTGATGTTTGTGGTCAGGGACCTCTTCTTGTAATATATTGGTTCTTCGCTCAGTTATGAGCTTGCTGTAATAATTTTTGTGTCGCAGGGTTACTGTTGTGTTACCGATTTCTCCCTGGATATCCTTGAGCTCTAGGTTAAGCTTATGTCAGACTAAGGTTTGGTATTTATTTAATTCTGATACCGGGGGTGTCACAGTTGGGTTCGCAACATAGAAAAGAAAAAATTTCCTACGATGGGAACTATACGCCAAGATCTATCTACTAGATATAAGCAACAGGCATCCATAGAGAACTTACCCTCGAAGACAACAAAGCTTTGTTAACGAGTTGGAACTCGTGGATGATGTAGTCGTACACTTGCCGATCTCAAGATCGTGATGAAGTCCAGCAGGTCCAGCTCCAGCACGTCCATTAGATCCAGCTCCAACAAGTCCAGCACCACCAAGTCCAGCACCGCAAAGAAGCGGTGCATCTGTGATCGCACAGACATCCGGTACCCCGACAAACTCCGTCCCTCGCTCCAGCAAAGCAGTAGAAGCAGCAACTCCTTTCCAGATAAAGCCACTAGGAACATGTATCTCGCTAATCCAAAACCATGGGGAATAACTAGAGGGGGAGAGTGATCCTTCACGAGGAGGTGTGGTTTGTGAGGAGGAGAGGGGGGCCTTTTATAGGGAAGAGGGGAGGCACCCAAGGTCCATGGCGTGGCAGCCATGGTGGTGCCCCCACCTGTTCCACATTCATGTGGGTGGAGCTCCCACTCCCATAAAAAGCCTCCACTCAAAATTCGACTCACATATGCATTAAATTTCCACCAAATTTAATGCAAGCTCTCATTAAATAAAACTATTTTATTTATTCTATTCAGAATTATGTTAATTACATTAATTAACAAACATTCACATAAAACCCCCTGCAACATTTCAATATCACATGCAGAACCAGTTTCAGCAATTTCACCCAAAACAATTCCGGTTTCCATCGAAATGATTCCAGCGCTTTCTTAAATCTTTATTTGAAACATATTTTCTCCTAAATGGTGTCGGTATCCCTTAAGTGTGTCAACCTACGGTTCGCGAATAATGTAGACATGATTGAAACGCCTCTCCGATCAATAATCAGCAGCGGGACCTAGAGATCGGTACTGACTCCCACATATTCAACGATGACTCTTGTGATCATGTGAACCTTTAACGTCGTAGCTAAATATCTTTGTCTCGCGATATATTACACGTCTGAGATTCGATCATTGGCATCCAAATACCTAGTTTGATCTCGTTACCGACATGCACTCTTTTCTCGTTCCCGTGATATAACATTCTAGTGATCACATCACTTGCTTGCAAGCTATTTCAATGTGATATCACCGAGAGGGCCCAGAGTATATCTATCCGTCATCGGGATGGAGAAATCCCACTCTTGATCCATGAGCCTCAACATAACACCTTTGTAGCACTGGACCCACCTTTATAGTCACCCTGTTACGGTGTGACGTTTGATGTTATCAAGATACTCTTCCGGTGTTAGCAATGAACATGATCTCATGGTCTAAGGACTAAGATTACTTCGTATGATGTTATAGAAATATAAACATAATGACTCTTGATCGTAATGCTATACTTCAGATGAATGTTCATCACATCAGTCCATCAATGTTGTGACCTCGTTATTAACAACATCCAATATCCATGATCAGGAAACCTTGATCATCTTATTAATCAACGAGCTAGTTTATATGAGAGGCATTACTAGGAACTTTTTATTTTGTTTATTAAACACACATGTATTGGCGTTTCCAATAAATACAATTATTGCATGCAAATAAACATTTATCATAAATAAGGAATAAGATAATAACCACTTTATTATTGCCTCTCGGGCATATTCCCTTTAGTCTCCCGCTTGCACTAGAGTCAATAATCTAGTTTGAAAAACTTTGTGTATTGAACACCTATGGCTTTCTGGTGTTTCATATACGTGATTTCTAGTGGTTAACATAATCTCCGGATCTGACAGTTTCAGGTCCGTGTGTATTTGCATGTCTTTGCGTCTCTACGCATCAGTCATTCTCAAATGAGATGGCATTGTATAAATTTGGTCCTTTGGTGAGACCTTTAGTTCATTCGAGATAAAAATATGTTGATATTATTGTCATACAATATATCTTCATAGTATTAGACCACTTTGAACCACACCTAGTTTGATAAGAAACTACATAACACAAATGCCCTCCTTTGATGCTACTATAGTAGTCATATACTTAGCCTTTTGTTGTAGTATCCGTCACAATGTTTCAACTTTGGAACTCATCCAAATCCATCATGGAACATCCTTTCCATTACATTGTGCCATCCATAGTCTAAATTGAGATAAATTTAATTGTATCTTGTGACAAAACTAGTATACCTCCGTTTGATCCTCTACCGGCTCTAGTGGTCATATAAAGGAACACAAGCGGGTAACCACTTAGGGAACTAGGACCCGGTATCTTAAATTCCACAATGTAACAGTTTACAATGAACTACCTTTAACTATTTGTCACTTATACATGATATATTCTTAGTTCTTCCAAAGCTCATAAGAATATCTTTACTATCGTCCAATGATCATCTTATGAATCATCCTGGTATGTGCTCATAACATTTAGAGCATAGGACATATCTAGATATATACATATCACGGTATAATCAATCAGAATATTCATGTGATTTTACTCACCAAGTGTTGGAACACTTGAATCTTGATACAATCCTTTCCATGCAGCAAGAACCTTTCTTGTAGTTTCCATATTGAACCCTTTCAATATCTCATATATGTATGTCTGGAATAACCATATTAGCGCCTCACTCTATCCATATAGACATTGATGCCAAATATTCCGGTTTTTCCCAAGTCTTTCATCAAATCCGATTTTAATGAAATTCTTAACTTATGTCAATACAAGATACATCATTTCCAATCAACAATATGTACTATGCATAATGTATTGGAAATTTGTCTCAGCGCTCCCACTTAATTTCTTGCAAATGCAAGCATCTTCATCATCTCCGATGAAATTAAACTCCTTTAACATTTTCATCATGGTGAAGATTCCAACTCTGCTATGCTCACTTCAACTATTGAAGTTTGCATGCCTTTTTAGCACCCTTTGAATTAACAAAACCCTTCGGACCGTGCCATGTACACGTCCTAGGTGACCATTCTATTAGAAGAACCTTGTTTTGTTTATTCAACTACCATATACCAAATTATATGTAGTGGTTACTACATTAATCCGTCAAGGCTAATATCGCTATGAAAGATCAAATCTTGTCATAGTCAACTCCTTGAACATTGTCGTAAACTTCTTTCCGACATGACGACTATTTCATAGATGTTAAACATCCACGTCTATTTCTTTATAGATCCAAACACGACCGATAGGCTTCACGCCTTTCCGAAGGGTCTTCCAAGTTCAGAAACTTGATTTCTCGTGTATGGATACTATCACAGATTCTATGACTTCTAGTCATTTTATGGAGTCAGGGCCCATCATCGCTTCTTTGCATGCTGTTGGTTCATCATTATCAAACAATAACGGCTTTTTTCTTAAATCTTACTATTTGATTCTTACCGACCCACATGGTTCAATAGGAACTCTAATCTCCAAGATCGCCCCCTTTGTAATCATGGGATCCATGAGCATTGTGGCCACCACCGGGACATTTTCCGGCCCTGCGCTACTTTGCACATATAGCTAAGGTTCAACAACCTTATCAAAGTACTATTGTCCTCCCAGGTAACTTTTCACGAAAAATTCCTTCTCAAGAAACTTGACGTTCCAAGCGACAAACTCTTTTGTCCGCGGTGTTATGGAGGAATTCCCAACAAAATCTGTGGGATAACCTACAAAGATGTGCTTATCCGACTTTGGTTGTAAACATTTTACTTATGCATAGCATACTAAAATTTAAGAAAAGACAATTCGGGTTTTATACCAAACCATAACTCGTATGGTGTCTTTTCAACGGATCACAATGGTGCTCTTTTCAGTGTAAAAGCGGTAGTCTCTAAACCTTTCATCCTTAAAACATATTGGCAGTTTTATAAATGACACCTTTGATCTTACCATGTCAAACAAGATTTGATTTGATCTCTCGAACATACCATACTCCTGTGGTTTATCAAGAAATGCAAATTCATGGAACAATTCCTGAATCCTAGGTGTTTTGCTAAACCTGTAACTCAAATATCTTCCTTTAAGATCAAATCATAAATTTTTTTATTTTCTTGTTACAATGATTTTTCACTTCATCTTGAAAGTCTTTGAACAATTTTCAAATGCTTCATACTTATTCCTTATTAAGTAAATATATATAGATATATTCACTCAAGTTTCTGGAGAAAGCATATGAAGCAAAAAGATCCATCGCATATGGCTATACATAATGGACTATATACATCAACATGCATAATATCCAATAAGTTAGTCATCCGTTCCTCTATGGCCTATGGACGGAGTTTCAATTATCTCGAGGGAAGTTTCACAAGCGTCAATTGATCAAAATCAAAAGACTCCAAAAATCCATCATCATGGAGTTTCTTCATGTTTACTTTCCAATATAATTTAAAAGCGATGTCACTTCATAAGTGATCTTCCAATCATTTGTCTTATGACATTTTAGCAATAATGTTTATGGATGTGATTTCTCCAACTATACTTGTAAAAGTTCATCCATCCTTTATGGACTACTGTAATTATTTGAACAACCATTGTTCTCATAATACCGGAACAAAATAACAATTATTAAAATAAATCTTGAAGGCTAGTTTTGATGACAATGAAAAACACAATAACACTTTATTTGTTTTTGATGAACATCATCACTTGTTCTCTTGCTAGTTACTTAGGCTGTTGCAGTTCATGAATTGTGTTGTTCTGTATGATACTTCACACCAACCAATTTGGTATCCAATACCTAAGAACCACATTGTTTAACTAGCAAGGAATACAGCCATAACATGTATATCTTCTATATACCTAGTTGGACATCTCCAACCTTTTATTTTCTACCAAATATTTTATAGATTCTCTTTCAACAATTCCTTTTCTTTTAAAAGAATCTATCAACATCAATAGCCGTGTCATTCACATGACACATAGTACAAGTGTATATAGTCAAATACTAATACCTTTGGACTTGCACTTTGAAGTGGATCACCATCATCAAATGTTTGGTGTTCTTTCAAAAATCCATTCTTTAGTAATCTATTAGTGTAGTAAACATTTTACTTACATATTTTATTCATCCTTATCATGACAACTTTTATGATCAAGCTACTATAGCCTATAAGGAAGAATCGCGAATATAATGTTAGTTCCCAAAACCTTTTTGGGAGATCCAGATGCCTAGCATCTCCATCCTTCACAAATTCTCATACAATATGAGAATATGTATTTTGCTAAATTATACTTTATCATAATGCAACCAAAACATTGTTTCAGATATCACAATATCTTTCACACATGATGGTTTTTGAAAGAATTTTCAGCTCGTAGATAATCTTGATATTAAAACAACTTTTGAATATCGATAATCATGGAGGAAAACATGATACTTTAGATACTACCATTGGAGTTCTTACTCTTGATTTAATACTACTTATTAAACTTCATGGAGTAAATAGAGTTTTCTGAAAGTTTGCAATAGGAATTATAAACTTTAAATTGACATTCAAAACAATACGATACTAGTTCGTAAAGTAAATATCCAGAAGTCTATAGTTCTATTATCAGAATTAAAACTAAGCATAAGGTAGTGAACAGATGCCAATGACTACAACAAATTATGCAAATTCACTTTGATTTATTTTATGACAAATTGAGTTCGACTAATACAAATTAGAAATGAACTCCCACCCAAAAACGACATCCCTCGTGCCTTTTTGGTGATTACATGAACCAAATCCACTACACCAAGTGCGATCATCACGTGAGTCGGTGTAGCTTCTAAGCCGAGCATCAATATGGGCATCACATCAACTATATGACTCATGCTTAACCTTTCGGTCCGTGTTCCGAGGACATGTATGTACATGCTAGGCTCGCCAAGTAAGAACCTTAGTATTCGCATGTGTAAAACTGTCTTACATCTGTTGTATGAAAGCGTAGAGTCGAGTACACCCGATCATAACGTGATGTCTCGAAACACGATCAATAGAATGGTGCATACTTAAGGAAGAACACATTTTATCTTGATATTTAAATGAGGGATCATCTTATAATGCTACTAAAATGCCAAACTAACAATATAAGATGCAAACATCATATGTGTAAAGTGGAATGATATGGTCCATGTGTTTGATCACCATCATGTGCGTCGTGGTATGATCTCTATCATTCCTTTGTGTGTAAGGCCAAGGTCCATGGAACTTACACGTTAGGTGTGTTGTAAGGGTATCTACCATACATCAACTTAGAACATTACCATATCATGACACTACCCAAACAACAATCTAAACTAGACGCCTCTAATTTAGCCATTGCAAGTTTTACATGGCTTAGGGCTTTCGGAGATAGAACTGGTCTTACCTACGAACATGGAACCACAATGATGATAACTAAGTTATTAGCAACTCGTTGTAAATCAGATATTGACTATAGTAGGAGAGACAGACACCCGCTAGCCACTTATGCAAAACTAGTTGCATGTCAATCGTGGAACCGGTCTCATGTGCGATAACATGTAAGGTTGGTCCGGGCCGCTTCATCCCACTATGCCACCAATATCCAAAATACATGAAAGATGCAATAACATGATCATCATCGCCCACATATAAACATATGTGTACTATCCATGCAAAGCACCTACGCATAGACCAGGCTCTGATACCACTATTGGGTTCGCAACATAGAAAACAAAAAAATTCCTACGATGGGAACTATACGCCAAGATCTATCTACTAGATATAAGCAACGGGTGGATACACATCCATAGAGAACTTACCCTCGAAGACAACAAAGCTTTGTTAACGAGTTGGAACTCATGGATGATGTAGTCGTACACTTGCCGATTTCAAGATCGTGATGAAGTCCAGCAGGTCCGGCTCTAGCACGTCCATCAGATCCAGCTGCAGCAAGTCCAGCACCACAAAGCAGCGGTGCATCCGTGATCGCACACACATTCGGTACCCCGACAACCTCCGTCCCTGGCTCCAGCAAAGCAGCAGAAGCAGCAACTGGAGGTCCAAACAATGACCCCTGGAGGACCAGCAGAGCTAGGATCCTCTTAAAAATGTAGACACGAGAGGCAGGATATAGGCATAGGTTGGTCCTATTTTGAGCATGAGTAATGAGTTCACCATCTTCACCATGGGCAACCCCCATGCCATACATTGTAATTATGATCATCAAGCATTCACCATCAGCCGATCGAGCGGGGAACCACATGCCTGGATGGTCATTCAGAATAGGTGCTGGGATTACAAACGGAAGCTCCTTGTTTCCTGCAACATCCAAATTCGAGATAAAAAGTGCATTACTGGCATACATATTCTAACACTAGCATTATTCATTGTTCATGCTAATAGTGTGAATAGGCAAATCCTGACAATAATATTAATCAATAAACTAACAACATTAGGAATTGCATTTCTTACTCTACTATTTCGAATATTTGTATTTCTTGCTTATCTTAGTTTCCTAGTTGTTGTATGTTTCAAAAGAGGAAGCGCCACTTTTTTTGATATAGAGGCATGTCCACTTGAATCCTATAGGATTAGATGCCTACAGTATTTTGGATCAAGTGGTGTTTGATTGCACAGGAAAACCAAAGGAATTGTACAAAGAGGTTGGAGTGGATGGAAATTTGCCTCCAAAATAGAGTGCAAACGAATCCTTTGAAGGAATTCCTAAGGATTATACTCTTTCGAATCAAATAGCATTTTATAGAAAAACAATCCTAAGGATCCAAATCCTACAAAAATCCTACACAATTCCTCTGAATCCCAAGGAAAAATCCAAAAAGGAAAGATTGGTGTCCTACAAAAATCCTATGTGATTTCTAAAATCTGAGGAGGGCCTGAAAGTACAAATAGATAAAGAAACCTGACTTCACTGTGTTGCGCTCAGAATTGAGATGATGGTTAATAATACCTTTCATACTTTGACAATGAACAAACTTAGTAGTGCAGGGACGCCGTCATACACTATATTTTTGGAAGGCATATTACTGGTACTAATTCCTTATTAGCAATGGTTCATTCATTTTTTAGGACATAAAGCGTGTGCTCATTAAGTCATATGAAAGGTAAAACATAAACAAGGTAGTTAAAGAACATCTTCACTGAATCACTCACAATGTATCATCATGGAACTAGAATTACCTTCCGATGTGGGATCCCAGCAGTAGGTGCAACCTTGACTTGTGACTGCAAAAATGAGGCCACCGTGTTCAATGGCATCATAGTACTGTCATATTCAAAGACCTGAATGCTCCAGACATCTCCAAACTTGGCTATCGCCTTCTAGGTAGGCCATTTCACCGTCGAACAACACGAGGAGCTTATAGTCTGTGTAACCCCTAGCTTCTATGGGCACTCTGTAGATTACGATCTTCAAAAGCTCAAGAGATCCATCCCATGACTTATTAAACATTTATCCATACCTGTGGATTCGCCAAAAAAACTTTTGAAATGTGAATGAGTTCAGAAATGACTACATGTAACTAGGGGAACCCTTTTTTTGACACATTAACAGTAGGGAAAATCGCTACTGTGCCAAATTCAATTAAATAAAGAATATGTACAGGTGGGATGAGTACCACTAGCAGAATCAAAGTTTATATTGTCAAAAATAATTCTATTGCAGTGGTTCCAAATGCTCCACCAGGCAGTGATGATCACCTCCTTAGAGCAGGTAAAATTCACTCTCTGGTTCCCATCAATAAGCATCTCAATAAGTGGAAGGTCAGGGTTCCATTCCATGTTAATCTTCCACTAGAAGGCCTAACTGAAGTCACATGTAAAAAAGAGATGGATCATGTCTTCCCTGGTTTCATCCTCGCACAGAACACATGAAGTGGATTCAACATGGAAATTTTTCTTGCCAACAAGTCTCTAGTGTTCAGCCTGTCTTGAATAAGTTGCCAAAAGAAGAATTTGTGTTTAGGTAGGATGCATGATATCCATATCCACTGAAATGGTGCTGGTGCCATATCAAATATTCTGAGGGAGTCATAGACTTCGCTGCATGAGAAACCACTGGCCGATTGACATTTTTAGTTATCTAGATGACCCTAAATCGTGGCCTCCTGCAACATAACTTGCAACTAATTGTACTACTGCCCAGCAATCACAGAAAGTGGAAGATAAAAATGTCCATATAGGTGCTCATTATAGGTCTGTACTGCTTGCTCAAGTTAGATATCTTGGTTTAGAGAGAACGAGAATAAGTGGGTAAATGTTTCTTTTAGGGGTTCTTCATTCCAAGAATCTTTCCACAGCCTTATTGTGTCCCCACTGCCATCTTCAACACATGTAATATCCATAAAAGAATTCCATAGTGAGAGACAATCCTTCCACCACCAAGAGACACAAGAGTTGGATACCTGGGGTAATTTACCATTAGCATAGTGAGCATTCTAGATAAGTTGAACCCAGGGTGTATCTTTGTGGTTCATGAAGTTGTATAGGTGCTTCATGATGAGGTAATTGTTTTGGGTTCTCATGTCTTTGACTCCAATTCCACCTGCTTTTTTTTTGCATACCTTTTCCCATTTTACCAAATATTTGCCTCTCTTCTCAATGGCCTTGCCAGCCCAAGGGAAACCTCTGCCAGAACTTTCAACATGATCAAGGAAGCCCAGGGGAGCTTGAAGGAGCACATGGAAAAATTGGGAATAACAGCAATGAAAGATTTCACAAATATTATTCTGCCATCATATTATAGGGTAGATGCCACTCCACAAAGTGTTCTTTCAATCCTTTCAATAAGGCTGATCAGATGTTCCATTCTAGGCTTGGTTGTTCCCAAAGGTAATCCTAGGTATGTGAAAGGAAGGCATTCTCTTATACAACCAAAAGTATCAGCCAGTTCTTGGCATCTGTCCTCAGAAATATTAATGGGAACCATGGATGACTTACTGTAGTTTACATGCAATCTAGTGGACATAGAAAATTTTCTAAGCAGCTCTTTCAGTTTAGTTAGCTGTTTAGAATCAGCAGGCAAAATGATGAGGGTATCATCTGCATATTGTATGATTGGGAAGTCCAGTCCAAATGATGACTAAAGGGGGAGAGAGATATCACCATCTTGCGATGCATTATTGACAACCTATTGGAGCAGTTCGCCATCAAGTACATATAAAAGTGGTGAATGTGGGTCCCCCTGCCTGACACCCCTTTTATAGTGATTTGTTGCTGGGCACACTGTTTAATAGGATACTGGTAGATGTAGATGAGAGAATACTGCTGACCCATTTGATAAATACCTAACCAAAACCAAGATGTTGCAGCATAGTGATAATAGCAGAGTATTCCACTTTGTCAAATGCCTTTTCGAAATCAAGTTTAAGGATGACAATCTCCTTCTTTGATTTGTGACATAAGTGGGTATATTCAAATGCCCAAGCTAGATAGTCATGGATGGTTTTAGATCTGATGAGACCATACTGGTTTTTGTGAATTACAGGAATGATAATGTCCTGGAGCCTATTAGCCAGTAGCTTAGTCAGGAATTTTAGAGCCAGACTGACGAGTGAAATTGGCCTGTAGTCAGCGATATATTCCGGGCTGGCAATTTTCGGGATAAGTGTGATATAAGCAGTATTGATGCTTTCAATCTCTAGACTACCCTCAAAGAAATCAAAGCATAATCTGTACAAGACCTCTTTCACTGTAGGCCAGCATATCTTGATGAAAGCCCCATTGAAACCATCTGGCCCAGGAGATTTATTATTGGTCATATGTTTAACAATATTTTCAATTTCCTCAGTGGTGAAAGGATGTTCAAGACTGCTGAAATCAACATCAGTGATAGGGTGTATTAGAGTAGCTAGGTCAAACTGCATAGATACACTGTCAGCCTGACCAATTCTCTCTTTGAATGCCTGCCAGGTGACTGCAGCTTTGGCCTCATGTTCCATCACTATTCTATCATCATCCTAGGTGATATTAGCAATATAATTGCTTCTGTAATTCTGGGTAGCCATAGTGTGGATGAATTTGGAGTTCTCTCCTCCTATCTTTGCCCATTTAATTTTGGCTCTAGATTTCCAATAAATTCTCTTGGCCTCTAGCAGTTTGAGTTGATGTTTCAGTAAAGCCTTCCTGAAATTTTTCTCTTGCAGTGAGAGCTGCCTTTGTTCCTCAAGACCATCAATAATAGCAAGAACATAGCTACAGGAGTCAATGATCTTGTTAAGTTGTGATAGATTTCTGCTCCATCTCTTTAGTCCGTATCTTAGAGATTTCAGTTTAGCAGTCAATTCCTTGTAATGATTATTGTAATATGCAGCAGAGTTCCAACTGGATTGGACAGCTTCCTCAAAACCAGCAAATTCCATCCAATAATTTTCAAATCTGAAGATATTGGCTTTAGGAATAGATGCTCCCACTTGAATATGAATTGGGATATGGTCTGATGACAGTTTAGCAAGAGAAAGTGCCAGTGTATTGGGGAAAGTAGTAGTCCATGCATAGTTGGAGAAAATCTAGTCCAATCTTTCCAAAAGGGGGTTATCTTGCATATTACTCCATGTAAAAGCTCTACCTTTAAGTGGGATATCCTCAAGGTCAAGGTGCTGGATAATTCTATTGAAGAGAAGCATGTTATTAACATTACCACCATCTCTATTACTATTATGTAACCCTTTGATAAGATTGAAATCCCCCATAATCAGCCAAAGGTCCATTATAGATGTATCCAGATTATGCAGCCATGATATAAATTCCTGCCTATCTTCAGTGTTAGTAGGGCCATAAACATTAGTTAAATACCAGACTTGTGAGCTCATTTTGCAGATAAATTGGATAGTGATCTAGAACCTGTTCTGGTGAACCATAGTCCCATCAAATAGACTACCATTCGAGATAGTAATTAAGCCACCAGAATTACCAATGGAGGGCACATAGCCATAGTTAGAAAATCTGATAGGGCAGAAATTATGAATGTATGAATGGTCAAAAGTTTCTATTTTAGTTTCTTGAAAACACATGATATGGCAGTTGGATTCCTCAATCTTAAGTCTAATGTCATGCCATCTCCTTTGGGAATTAATCCCTCCTAAATTATAATCAAGTATGCTCCAGTTTCTACTCATTGGAAACTAGCAGGGAATATGCAAAACCAGGAAAAATTAATAAGCCTGGACCAAACAAGATGGGATAATGGCGACATAACAGAAAGACAACCATTCTGATAATCAACAGGTAAAAAATCATAAGTGCTTTCATAGGTAATATAAGTGTCAACGGCAGATAGTTGAATACCAAATTTCACAGGAAAGTCTCCCTCAGGCATACCAAACATATCATAAACATTCCACACAGAAATAGGTAATCTCCGATCACACATGAACTGATAATACCGACAGATCCATAAGAGAGCATGTGCGAAAGTATAATTATTACATGAGAAAGACCATGAAAGATGGCTCAGACACACCACACATAAAGGGAGATAAAAGTTCAACATAAGGGCACAAGATAAAGGGGCAAAGAAATGCCATCACAAAATATGGCCTCTGTGAGTTTATTCCCAGTTTGCAAGGCAGGGTGTGATTCAGCCACTATCATGGGAACTATCGTAGCTCGATGCATTCGTAGATAAGTCCTCAGGACACATCTGGAAAATCCCTATACCAATAGCCTAGAGATGTTCGGATTGTCAAAAATAATTCTATTGCAGTGGTTCCAAATGCTCCACCAGGCAGTGATGACCACCTCCTTAGAGCAGGTAAAATTCACTCTCTGGTTCCCATCAATAAGCATCTCAATAAGTGGAAGGTCAGGGTTCCATTCCATGGTAATCTTCCACTAGAAGGCCTAACTGAAGTCACATATAAAAAAGAGATGGATCATGTCTTCCCTGGTTTCATCCTCGCACAGAACACATGAAGTGGATTCAAGATGGAAATTTTTCCTGCCCAAAAGGTCTCTAGTGTTCAGCCTGTCTTGAATAAGTTGCCAAAAGAAGAATTTGTGTTTAGGTAGGATGCATGATATCCATATCCACTGAAATGGTGCTGGTGCCATATCAAATATTCTGAGGGAGTCATAGACTTCACTGCATGAGAAACCACTGGCCCATTGACATTTCCAGTTATCTAGCTGACCCTAAATCGTGGCCTCCTGCAACATAACTTGCAACTAATTGTACTACTGCCCAGCAATCACAGAAAGTGGAAGATAAAAATCTCCATATAGGTGCTCATTATAGGTCTGTACTGCTTGCTCAAGTTAGATATCTTGGTTTAGAGAGAACGAGAATAAGTGGGTAAATGTTTCTTTTAGGGGTTCTTCATTCCAAGAATCTTTCCACAGCCTTATTGTGTCCCCACTGCCAACTTCAACTTATGTAATATCCATAAAAGAATTCCATAGTGAGAGACAATCCTTCCACCACCAAGAGACACAGGAGTTGGATACCTGGGGTAATTTACCATTAGCATAGTGAGCATTCTAGATAAGTTGAACCCAGGGTGTATCTTTGTGGTTCATGAAGTTGTATAGGTGCTTCATGATGAGGTAATTGTTTTGGATTCTCATGTCTTTGACTCCAATTCCACCTGCTTTTTTTTGTTTGCATACCTTTTCCCATTTTACCAAATATTTGCCTCTCTTCTCAATTGCCTTGCCAGCCCAAGGGAAACCTCTGCCAGAACTTTCAACATGATCAAGGAAGCCCAGGGGGAGCTTGAAGGAGCACATGGAAAAATTGGGAATAACAACAATGAAAGATTTCACAAATATTATTCTGCCATCATATGATAGGGTAGATGCCACTCCACAAAGTCTTCTTTCGATCCTTTCAATAATGCTGATCAGATGTTCCATTCTAGGCTTGGTAGTTCCCAAAGGTAATCCTAGGTATGTGAAAGGAAGGAATTCTCTTATACAACCAAAAGTATCAGCCAGTTCTTGGCATCTGTCCTCAGAAATATTAATGGGAACCATGGATGACTTACTGTAGTTTACATGCAATCTAGTGGACATAGAAAATTTTCTAAGCAGCTCTTTCAGGTTAGTTAGCTAGATAGAATCAGCAGGCAAAATGATGAGGGTATCATCTGCATATTGTATGATTGGGAAATCAAGTCCAAATGATGACTCAAGGGGGAGAGAGATATCACCATCTTGCCATGCATTATTGACAACCTATTGGAGCAGTTCGCCATCAAGTACATATAAAAGTGGTGAATGTGGGCCCCCTGCCTGACCCCCCTTTTATAGTGATTTTTTGCTGGGCACACTGTTTAATAGGGTACTGGTAGATGCAGATGAGAGAATACTGCTGACCCATTTGATAAATACCTAACCAAAACCAAGATGTTGCAGCATAGTGATAATAGTAGAGTATTCCACTTTGTCAAATGCCTTTTCGAAATCAATTTTAAGGATGGCAATCTCCTTTGATTTGTGACATAAGTGGGTATATTCAAATGCCCAAGCTAGACAGTCATGGATGGTTTTAGATCTGATGAGACCATACTGGTTTTTGTGAATTATGGGAATGATAATGTCCTGGAGCCTATTAGACAGTAGCTTAGTCAGGAATTTTAGAGCCAGATTGACGAGTGAAATTGGCCTGTAGTCAGCGATATATTCCGGGCTGGCAATTTTCGGGATAAGTGTGATGTAAGCAGTATTGATGCTTTCAATCTCTAGACTACCCTCAAAGAAATAAAAGCATAATCTGTACAAGACCTCTTTCACTGTAGGCCAGCATATCTTGATGAAAGCCCCATTGAAACCATCTGGCCCAGGAGATTTATTATTTGTCATATGTTTAACAATATTGTCAATTTCCTCAGTGGTGAAAGGATGTTCAAGACTGCTGAAATCAACATCAGTGATAGGGTGTATTAGAGTAGCTAGGTCAAACTGCATAGATACACTGTCAGCCTGACCAATTCTCTCTTTGAATGCCTGCCAGATGACTGCAGCGTTGGCCTCATGTTCCATCACTATTCTATCATCATCCTAGGTGATATTAGCAATATAATTGCTTCTGTAATTCTGGGTAGCCATAGTGTGGATGAATTTGGAGTTCTCTCCTCCTATCTTTGCCCATTTAATTTTGGCTCTGGATTTCCAATAAATTCTCTTGGCCTCTAGCAGTTTGAGTTGATGTTTTAGTAAAGCCTTCCTGAAATTTTTCTCTTGCAGTGAGAGCTGCCTTTGTTCCTCAAGACCATCAATAATAGAAAGAACATAGCTACAGGAGTCAATGATCTTGTTAAGTTGTGATAGATTTCTGCTCCATCTCTTCAGTCCGTATCTCAGAGATTTTAGTTTAGCAGTCAATTCCTTGGCATGATTATTGTAATATGCAGCAGAGTTCCAACTGGATTGGACAGCTTCCTCAAAACCAACAAATTCCATCCAATAATTTTCAAATATGAAGATATTGGCTTTAGGAATAGATGTTCCCACTTGAATATGAATTGGGATATGGTCTGATGACAGTTTAGCAAGAGAAAGTGCCAATGTATTGGGGAAAGTAGTAGTCCATGCATAGTTGGAGAAAATCCAGTCCAATCTTTCCAAAAGGGGGTTATCTTGCATATTACTACATGTAAAAGCTCTACCTTTAAGTGGGATATCCTCAAGGTCAAGGTGCTGGATAATTCTATTGAAGAGAAGCATGTTATTAACATTACCACCATCTCTATTCCTATTATGTAACCCTCTGATAAGATTGAAATCCCCCATAATCAGCCAAAGGTCCATTATAGATGTATCCAGCTTATGCAGCCATGATATAAATTCCTTCCTATCTTCAGTGTTAGTAGGGCCATAAACATTAGTTAAATACCAGACTTGTGAGCTCATTTTGCAGATAAATTGGATAGTGATCTGGAACCTGTTCTGGTGAAACAAAATAGACTACCATTCGAGATAGTAATTAAGCCACCAGAATTACCAATGGAGGGCACATAGCCATAGTTAGAAAATCTGATAGGGCAGAAATTATGAATGTATGAATGGTCAAAAGTTTCTATTTTAGTTTCTTGAAAACACATGATATGGCAGTTGGATTCCTAAATCTTAAGTCTAATGTCATGCCATCTCCTTTGGGAATTAATCCCTCTTAAATTATAATCAAGTATGCTCCAGTTTCTACTCATTGGAAACTAGCAGGGAATATGCAAAACCAGGCAAAATTAATAAGCCTGGAGCAAACAAGATGGTATAATGGCGATATAATAGACAGACAGCCATTCTGATAATCATAAGGTAAAAAAACATAAGTGCTTTCATAGGTAATATAAGTGTCAACGACAGATAGTTGAATACCAAATTTCACAGGAAAGTCTCCCTCAGGCATACCAAACATATCATACACATTCCACACAGAAATAGGTAATCTCCGATCACACATGAACTGATAATACCGACAGATCCAAAAGAGAGGATGTGCCAAAGTATAATTATTACATGAGAAAGACCATGAAAGATGGCTTAGACACACCACACATAAAGGGAGATAAAAGTTCAACATAAGGGCACAAAATAAAGGGGCGAAGTAATGCCATCACAAAATCTAGCCTCTGTGAGTTTATTCCCAGTTTGCAAGGCAGGGTGTGATTCAGCCACTATCGTGGGAAATAACGTAGGTCAATGCATTCGCAGATAAGTCCTCAGGACACATCTGGCAAATCCCTATACCAATAGCCTGGAGGTTGTGTACCAATAGCTTGGACACACGAAATTTTCCAAGGTACGGCTACACTGATCAGAGCTCAGTTTGAGAGTCGTGGCTATGTGGTTAGGCAGATTTCCAGACGTAGTATGGGGACTGCACTTGTTAGATTTGGTGGTGTCATAGATCAAGATAATGCAGTTAAAAACAGTCCCTACTTTATTGGAGACTTTGTGATGCGTGTTGTGGAAGAGAATCGTGGTATAAACTATAGATCTGCTACTTTCACCCATGATGTCTGTCTCTCAATTGCTAATTTCCCTTAGTAGTGCTGGGATTTAGATCGCATCATCACTTATTTGGCTTAGTATGGTAGGCTCCTTTGTTGGAATAGGATCAATGATGAGAGGGATAGAGTTTTGGTGAAAGTTAGGGTTTTTGACATTGATAAGATTCCTCTCTGTCTGGTTATTGTGCAAAACACATCTGATGAAGGGCATGGTGGTTGCTGGGCTTGTCCTACTATGATCATGTCAGCAAAGATGCTAGGTGCGGGTGCCAGCGATGATGATCCCCTACCAGCTTTCGGTCAGAACCCTCACCCGATACCAATTGTGATCGATGATTTTGCTATTTAGCATGCTTTTAATGATGGACCTGTGAATGAGCTTGCTCAACCTGTCAACCCACCTGTTCAGGACAACATGGCACCTGGAGTTCCCACACCTCCACAGGAGACTGTTATCCAGGAAATTGTTGCACCTGTTGCTAATGCTGCAACAGGAACTGTTGCTGCTGAAGTGTCACACGTTGCAATGCATCAGATGCAGGGACTGAACTAAGCTGAGATCGAGGAGGAATATGATGAAGAAATTGTGGTAGAAGAACCACCTTCCCAGGCTATGCCTAGTTAGCAGATCAGTGCACAGGAGAACCAGTTTGGACATGTAATCCTACAAGGTTCTGATCACATTGAAGCACTAAAGGGACTCATTGGACAAATTGCCAGCTCTGTCAGTTCTGTGCTTCCTGCTTCATCTGGTTCCACAGTTGTTAATGTTGAGTGTAAGATTGTGGAGGTGGACAATGGGTCTGGTTCCAAGAGAAAATGCTTCTTGCAAGTTAGTACAGTTGATGAGAAAGATTTTCTCATGCCCTCTATAGTTCAGATCACAGATATTGAGGAAACTGTGTTGGCCACTACCAAAAAAGGCAGAAAGAAAGTGGCACCCAAGAATGTTACCGAACTGACAAGGAGTGATAGAATTGCTACCTTAGCTGCTACCTACAAGGAGAAGGACCCTGCTGACATGGAAATTGTGCAAGAACAGACCTAGCCCAAGAAGCAGAAAAACACCAAGGCAGCCACACCCTCTGTTTCTGCATATAAAGCTCAGATTGTTCACAAGAATATGCCTCCTCCGCAACTGGGGGAACCCTGACTGGATAGTAGCATTACAGGTTATATACTGGATTTGAGGCGGCCGCAATGTCACAAGTATCCGTCGATGGAAGGTCGATTACTCGATAGGTGTAGATGTTCGCTAGGCACCAGGCCCCGTGCTGGTCCATCGTGGCGAGCCAGTCGCTGTTCATGCCAACCCAGAATTTTTCGTGCGTGAAGGGCAGGATGGCGGTGCGCCGAGGATGGTCGAGTGGCACCACATCGTACACAGTGTCATGAAGATGATGTACCCTCGTATCGTCATAGTGCTCGTCAAACCAATAAGAAGGCTGAGGCATCAGTAGGCAGGATTCATTCCAATGGTGAACAGTCCATTTCATACCTTTGTGGTTGGCGATACGATAGTACAATAGCTTGAAGCATGCGGCCAGCCTGACGATGCTAGAAATGTCCAGATACTGAACGATGAGGTCGACATCGTCCGCGCTGAGTTGATCCCACTTGCATCGCCCGGTGAGCTTCGAATCGGCCATCATAGCCGGATGGATTTAGGTGGATGCCAAGTGCGGCTAGGATTTTCTGCAGGAGGAGGGGAGCGTTAGAAGAGAGAGCGTGGGGGAGATCATGGGCAGAGTGGGAACTGGGGAAGAAGATGGAGAGGCAGATAGAAAAACGAGGGAGGACATTTTACTTGCTTGCTCTGTCTAGTCAACAACAGCATCGAGGACACCGCCGCCTAGAATTCACTTTATGTTAGACTAGCATGCCACGCAGCTAGTTATTTGACAATACTCCTACTTACTACGTATCAGAGGTGTAGTATTGTCTAGTAACATCCGTTTGACTAGAGGGTTTTCTTTTATAGATTTTCGTTTCAACATAGTGTACTAGTATTTTCAACGGAAAATAGGAGGATGAACTACTACTAGTAGTAGTAGCCGCGACATGGACACATGTACTTTCATGTTGTTCCCATACATGCAGAACTTGTAGCACAGAACCGAAAATATATATACCGGATATAATGGACAGTACGGGTGTGCCGTGGAATTTTTGGCATGTTCCATGTGTTCATATATGTTCTAGTACAAGGTACATGGAATTATACATGTACTGCATGCAACCGTGCAGCAAAATGAGAGATGTGCACGGACACCAGATTTCGCTCAAATCAGGCAACATGCATAACTTTGTGTGACTCTGATTGACTGACATGTGGGCCTGGTTAAGGTCGGCTCCACCTTCCAGTGAGAATCTACAAGCACCATGCGCTTGGAGCCACTAGGTACGTCCATGATGGAAATTACAATTTGCAACTAGTTGTACCGGCAACAAGGTGTTGCATGTGGCACTACCAAGTTTTCAGAAAATGTGAAATAAATCATGAACATAGATCATATTTATATAGTTCATCTATAAATTTTCATCCCAAAAATATTACTAGTACATGGCCTGGCCACCACAAAATGAACAAATAAATACAAGATATTGTTCGCTTAGGTTTTTTCTTTTTCATTGACACAGGTCACATAAGATGTTATTGTGGGACCGAATATTATAGATGCACATGATACAACATAGCCAACGTTCCAGATTTATTTCACATTTTTTGAGAACTTGAAAGTGCAACAAATAATAAAGGGGTGCGGGCGCAACGAGTTGTGGAATATTCAACCCGCGCTAACTAAAACTATGGCTTGCATACATAAGGAGTTTGATCAAAATGCAGGCCTTGCACTACATTGTGGCGAAATGAGTGTTAGAGTACAGCAAGTTAACGACTGAGGCCATACAATACAAATAAGGCGAATGAAATAATTCAAGATACGTAAATCCCTATTCCATATGATCTCCCTTGAATCGTTAATTATGTTGGTTGCAATCCTTCGTGTTGGCCAAGCTTGGAACGAACCACAACAGAGTTTGCCGGCAATTCTAGCCAATGTTTTTTCTGATGGAAATTCCAGCCAATGTTGGTTGAGAAACCAATAGTGGCATCTTGAGCATTCATACTGATCTGGCATATTTCAGGACAAATATTAAATCCACCAAGACTAACTGCATGCGGCGAGGTGTATACATAGTTGCTCCTCGTTAGATCTCCAGGGCCAAGTCCTGCCGCGCCAACTGGAATGGTAATTGGATAGTTCAATCCAAGGAAGATAGAAAATGCTCCAAGGTCTAAAACCCTCTGCAATTGTCTCGGTGGAAGTAACCTACTAGTGTCAATCGAGAACACATGGTAGCAAGATCCAGTAGAATAGGTGTGAATATTGCGGCCGTGGTGATAACCAACATTTTTAGCCACAGGATAACTAGTGTCATACCGCCTAGCACTAACGCCCACAATATTGATCCGAATAAGGCTACCACCATCGGGAGATCTTACTAACCACCACAGATCAGGACTATACTCATGATTACCGTCTAATTTAGGTGGCCCCAGAAGACGCATAGGACCTTGCAAGGAAAGCACATTAAGAGGTCAGCTGAGAAAAATTTGAATGATGAAGCTTGAAAATATAAGGATGGAAATTTTACCCCATGCCCGAGGATCCCATGCATAAACATTGCCAATCTGATTTACAGCATAGACAACTCCATTGTGGATAATTGCATCGCGGTAGCTGAACATGCTAAACTGGTTCTCAAGAACCATCCACATACCATGAGAACCGTCAAGGAAGGCAATTACTGTGTCAAAGATGGCTAGGACAGAGAAATCCTTATAGTTCCCAATAGCTATGGGAACTCGGCAAATGGCTATCTTCAGTAGATTAGTAGGCTGACCAGCCGCGATAAACTTAAGTACCTCCGGTGTGGCCTCAAAATCGAAGATTGCTGGTACAAGAATCCGGCGACGAGTAAATACATTCACAAGCTCCCAGTTCTAGGCGAAGCCAACAGTAGCGATCCAATCTCCATGGGCGCCTGCCCACTTCTTACCCTCAAAATTTGGCATCACAGCATTGGAGGAGGACCTGTCCAGCAGCGTCTGCTCGCACAAGGACCACCCGAACTTCTTCTATGGCTTCTTCTTACCCCTGCCACAATAGTAGGTACCCCTGTAGAACTGCTTGATTCGATTATCACGGTAGAAGACATTGTACTCACGCGGTACCTCAGTTGAGTGAGAGTGAAGAACACAGGGGAGACCAAACGGATGAGACTTCGACAGGGATGCACTATGTGTTGCTGAGTAAAGATAACGTTTGCACCAGGCGACGAGGCTCGTGGCGGTGATGACGTCGCATCTAGCAGAGATTTCTTCAAGGGGGCCATCGGAAAACACGCAAGAAGTGTCACTGTCATCGATCAATTGGGCCATCCCGAGGAAGAGCTCGATTAGGTGGGGGCGATGGCGTTTGGTTTTGATTGGGGGTTTTGGAGGAGAGAGCGAGCGGCAGCTGGCAGGGCGAGACAGAAAATAGTCTATCAAACTAGGCACCGGAGCTGATCCTAAAGCGACATGGAGGCATTGGCGCGTGCCTGTATTGGTGTGCGAGTGGTAATGGTCGTCGTCGGGATGCTGGAGGTGAAGTCAGGATGGAGATTAAGGCAAAGAGAAATACGGAATGAAATAAAACCAAACATGCCTTGTTTCTCTCTGCTAAATCTACTATGCCTATCGAACTGGGCTACGGAGATGCTCCGAAAGCGGCATGGCGATGTTGGCGTGTGGTAAAGGTGGGCGAGTGGGGATCAGCAAGAAGATGGAGAGGAAGAGGACGGAGAGCAAAGGAAAATACTAGTAGAATAAATCGGTTGCCGCCTACTGAGCGTGGTTTTTCTCTCTTCTCTGCGTTTCCAGGTGCCTATCGAGTAAATATGTTAGGCCTTTCTAGGAGTAGTACATCATAAGCTAGCCTAGCACGGGATGGAGATGTCTATCCTCTTAAATAAATGGTGATGGCAGAGAGACGATTTGGAGTATACTCGGAGCTCATCTTGCCAAACGTAATAATCCTTGGATCTTCTACATTCACCATCTTATGTAGTAACATTTGGAACAAGTACTACTGTACTAATACTGTAACTAATAAACACGTAAAGGTTCCACCGATAATTAAGGAACCAAAACTGGAATACTACTACTCTCGAACTCTTGTGTAGTATAACAACAAAATGCTCATAAAATGGGCTACCAGTACGACAGTACCATATGTACACCCACACGCTGCCACCTCAAATAAGCTTGCCTGCCACAACGTCAATTTCCTCTCCCCTGTCAGCCTCTATGCCCCCGTTACCGGACCCAAAATCGAATATCTCTCAGTTCAATAAAAAAAAGTCGACAATCTCTCAAAAAAATCAACCATCCACCAAAAGAAAATCCATTGTCTAATGCTTCACGTTCATTATGAACGGACGGTTGCAATTGCTCGAGCACCGCACGGGAGTAGTAGTCGCCTGAGCTACTGGTTGTAGCTCCACGAAAGCACGCGCCTGGAAGCGGCAGAAGAATTTATTCTCTATCAGTGATGGAAGAAGATTCACGATATATAGTACCAAATCAACAAGTCAGTGGCTTTATTCGTCTGACCAGTGAGAGCCGACACGAGTGGTGAACAGCTTGAAGCGTAGCGGAACATGTGCCTTTAAGGCATACAGTACGTACACCTCCGTTATGATTTAGGATGGTCACATAGTGCTAAATAACTTAGACTACTCCATGTACCTTCATCATAGTGGGTAACATGAGTGTAGTGTCACGCAAAGGCCTAATTAATTAGGTTATACTCCCTCCGTTTAGAAATATAAGATGTTTTAGCTTTGTGAATCGAATGTATCTAGACGTCTTTTAGTGTATGGGTTTGTAGAGGTTAGGAGTGAACCTTTACACTAAAAGGCGTCTAGATACATTCATTTCACAAAACTAAAGCGCCTTATATTTCTCAACGGAGGGAGTAGAATCATATACTACTAGTCTTGGTATGTATGATGTTATGATAACTAGCTAAGTTATTACGTCACTTTATTTTTTCATTAAATAACTCTGAAAATACATTTAATTCAAGACAAGTATCTACGCATACTTATAGTTCAAGTTTGTCAAGGTGCAAAATCTTAGCAAGAAGTTGAGCCTCTTATCAAAACTCCCAGTGGTTTCTGATACGGAGTATATTAATTGATTGTCCGGTGGGTGCCTCCAAAACCTTTTCTTAAAACTTTCAAATCAACCTACAATTTACTTATAGTTCAAATATGACCTATTGTTGATGAATCTACATAGAGTATTTCAAGTGGTGGAGTTAGCTAGGAAGTTTGAAAACTCATAGAACATAGGAATCGTTAGTACAACATGTTGGTCCACTATATATACTAGTAAGTTGCACTTGCCTTGCACGTGAGACTCAGATAGTAGACATATGACATATCATCACTATATACAATTATAATTGGTAAAGCACACAAAATTATAAATTCGATCAACATCTATAAAGTATGGGTGTATATTTGGTCCTTGTACTTTGTATCATCATGTAGAAGTCAAAGATTATTAGCTACCTAACACATGAAATTTTTGATAACGTGATCTAGAGAAACAAGGGAGAAGATTATACTATGATGGATAAGTGTGTTTTGAGGTTTTTGTATAGCATTGATTATGCCAAAGGCTGTCAATAGAATCTTCTAGATGCTAGAATGGAAAAGAAGATCCAACAGCTAGAAAACTGGGATTCGTGAGTCTTGATCCAATGTTCAACATTCAAAGTTATTCGTACAATATATAGTGATTTATAATGAAGACTGTCAATAGAATCTTCAAGATGCTAGAATGGAAAAGAAGATCCAATGACTAGAAATGTTGGGATTTGTGAGTCTTGATCCAACGGTCAATATTCAAAGTTGTTTGTACACTATATAGTGGTAAGATCATGTAGAAGTCAACAATTATTAGCTACTAGTAAGTTGCACATGAGACTCAGATAGTAGACATATGAAATATCATCACTATATAAAATTATAATTTGTAAAGCATAAAAATTATAAATTTGATCAACATCTATAAAGTATGGGTGTATATTTGGTCCGTGTACTTTGTATCATCATGTGTACAAGTCCAAGATTATTAGCTACCTAACACATCAAATTTTTGATAACATGGTCTAGAGAAACAAGGGAGAAGATTATAGTATGATGGAGAAGTGTGTTTGGAGGTTTTTGCATAGCATTCATTATGCCGAAGACTATCAATAGAATCTTCTAGATGCTAGAATGGAAAAGAGGATCCAATAGCTAGAAATGCTGGGATTCGCGAGTCTGAATCCGACGATCAACATTCAATGTTATTCGTACACTATATAGTGGTTTGTAATGAAGACTATCAATAGAATCTTCAAGATGCTAGAATGGAAAAGAAGATCCAATGACTGGAAATGTTGGGATTCAAGACTCTTGATCCAATGGTCAATATTCAGTAAGTTGTTTGTACACTATATAGTGGTAAAGTTAACGATTATTTGCTACTAGTAAGTCGCACAGGAGACTTAGATAGTAGGCGTATGACATATCATCACTAGATAAAATTATAAATGGTAAAGCACAAAAAATTATAATTTGATCAACATCTATAAAGTATGGGTGTATATTTGATCCTTGTACTTTGTATTATCATGTAGAAGTTAAAGATTATTAGCTACCTAACAAATGAAATTTTTGATAACATGGTCTAGAGAAACATGGGAGAAGATTCTAGTATGGTGGAGAAGTGTATTTTGAGGTTTGTGCCTAGCATTCATTATGCCGAAGACTATCAATAGAATCTTCTAGACGCTAGAATGGAAAAAAAGATCCAACAGCTAGAAATGCTGGATTCGCGAGTCTTGATCCAACGGTCAACATTCAATGTTATCCGTACACTATATAGTGGTTTGTAATGAAGACTATCAATAGAATCTTCAAGATGCTAGAATGGAAAAGAAGATCCAACAATTTGAAATGTTGGGATTCTCGAGTCTTGATCCAACGGTCAATATTCAAAGTTGTTTGTACACTATATAGTGGTAAGATCATGTAGAAGTCAATGATTATTAGCTACTAGTAAGTTGCACGTGAGACTCAGATAGTAGACGTATGCCATATCATCACTTTATACAATTGTAATTGGTAAAGCACAAAAAATTATAAATTTGATCAACATCTATAAAGTATGGTTGTATATTTGGTCCTTGTACTTTGTATCATCATGTAGAAGTCTAAGATTATTAGCTACCTAACACATGAAATTTTTGATCACATGCATGGTCTAGAGAAACAAGGGAGAAGCTTCTAGTATGACGGAGAAGTGTGTTTTGAGGTTTATGCATAACATTCATTATGCTGAAGACTATCAATAGAATCTTCTAGATGCTAGAATGGAAAAGAAGATCCAACGGCTAGAAATGCAGGGATTCGCGAGTCTTGATCCAACGTCAACATTCAAAGTTATTCGTACACTATATAATGGTAAGATAAGATAAGATAAGATACTAGTAAGTTGCACGTGCCCTGCACGTGAGGCTCAGATAATAGACGTCTGGCATATCATCACTATATAAAATTATTATTCGTAAAGTGGAAAAAATATAAATTTGATCAACATCTATAAAGTATGGGTGTATATTTGGTTATCCTACTTTGTATCATCATGTGGAGAAGTCAAAGATTATTATCTACTTGAATTTTTTGGTACCATGGTCTAGAGAAACGAGGGAGAAGATTCTTGTATGATGGAGAAGTGTGTTTTGAGAGGTTTATGCATAGTGCATTCATTGTGTTCAAGACTATCAATAGAATCTTCTAGATGCTAGAATGGAAAAGAAGATCCAATGGCTATAAATGTTCGGATTCGGGAGTCTCGATCCAATGGTCAATATTAAAAGTTATTCGTACACTATATAGTGGTAAGATAAGATAAGATGTCTAAAAACATGGCTTGTGGCATCCATACTCTTCAGACTGTCTTTACAGAAAGGAACAATCTCGTCGTCACTCGGAAAATTAAGAATGATATTTCCTGATATTTGGAAACTCACATCGATGACATTGCTTACTACAAGAAGATGCACCCGTCTAATAGACAATTGATTCAAGAGCAATCTATCGCATTTACTTGTAGCTCAAGTTTGTTCTAATTTTGTTAAATTTTCAAGATGCAAAATCTTAGAAAGAAGTTGAACTTGTTGTAAAAAATATCGGTGGTGGTTTGTGATATATTAAATCAGCCCCCAATGGTTACCTCCAAAAACATAAAAATTTCAATGAAACTACAATTTACTTGTAGTTCAAACTTGACCTAATTTTAATAAATCGACATAAAATCAATATCAACTGGGCAAAGCTGTTAGCTATAGGAATAAGTTTGAAAACTCATAAAACACGGGAATCATAAGTACAACATGACGGTCCACTATATATGTCTGAAAGCTTGGCTTGTGGCGTTCAGGTCCATATCCTTCGGACTCTGTTTACGAAAAGGAACAATAATCTCACCATCACTTGGAAAATTGAGAATGTTCTTTCCTGATAGTTGGAAACTCACACCACTGGTACTGATTACTACAAGAAGATGCATCCATCTACCTCCCAAGAGACATTTAATTAAATAAAAATCTATCGGGCTTACTTGTAGCTCGAGTTTGAGCTAATTTTTTGTTACATTGTCAAGATGCAAAATCTTAATTAGAAAGGATTTAAAAACCTATTGTCAAAACTCTCGGTTGTTTTCTGATATATTAACTGAGCCCCCCATGGGTACACCTCCAAAAGTTTTTTGTAATTCTTTAGAAGCAACCTACAATAATTTAGTTGTTGTATTTCAAGTTTGACCAAATTTCGATAAATATAGGCATGAAGTCATTCTAGTGGGGCAAAGTTAATTAGCTATATATAGAGTTTGAAAACTAATAAAACATGGGAATCGTAAGTAAAACACGTTGGTCCAGTTAATATGCCTAAAAGGTTAGCTTATGGCATTGAGATCCATATTCTTCAGACTTTCTTTACTTAAAAGAACCATCTCGTCATCACTCGGAAAACTGAGGATTTTCTTTCCTCATAGTTAGAAACTCACACCGACGACATTGTTTACTAGAAGAAGATGCACCCATCTACCTACGAAAATACATTTAATTAATCTACCGTGCTTACTTGTAGCTCAAGTTTGATCTATTTTGTTAAATCGACAAGAAGTCACTGAAGTGTGCAAAGTTTGCTAGGAAGCTTGAAAAATCCTAGTACTAAAAACTTGGGCATTATGTATAAGAAACTATTAGTCTAGTTTGTGTGATAATTGGGGTGGTTGCATTTTCTTTTAACTATGGTAGGTCTCGTATGAGAGAGGTGCTTGAGAGTTAACACAATCGATGGAAGTACAATTTACATCAAGGACCTCATAAAAAATGAAAATTGCATCCAAGTCCATCCATTTAACACAATGACCCTAAAACTGAATAATGAAATGTGTGTTTTTTGGTTTCCGCATACTAGCGTTCATCGTGCTAACGACTATCAATAGAATCTTTCTCGGTGCTAAGGGAAAATATAAGATCTAACGGTTAGCAATGTTTGGATTTTCCAGTCTTGATCCAGCGGTGAATGTTCGAAGTTAATTCGTACACTATACAATGGTGGTATGGTATTGTAAGAGATAAGACAAGATAAATATATGATAAGAAGTACCGCGAATGGCCGATCTAATGGTTGGTCTTGTAGGAGCGAGGTGCTTGAGAGTTAAGGCGGTCAGTGGAAGTACAAGTTCCATCAAGGACCACATAAAAAATGAAAATTGCATCCAAGTCCATGCATGCATTTAGCACAAGGACCCTGAAACTAAGCAATGAAGTGTGTGTTTTGAGGTTTGCACCTACTAGCATCCATTGTGCTAAAGACTATCGGTAGAATCTTTTTAGATGCTAATAATGGAAAAGAAGATCCAACGGTTAGCAAAGTTTGGATTTGCCAGTCTTGATCCAACGGTCAATGTTCAAAGTTTGGATTTTCCAGTCTTGATCCAATGGTCAATGTTCCAAATGTGTTCAAAATTGCCTTCCCTCCTGATATTTCGCCGATCTTTTGAATAACCTTCCCTCCCGATGTTTGGGAAGCAAGTGAAAATTTTGAAAACCAGAAAACTTTGAATTTTTGTGCCGCTAAGGACCAAAGTGGTTTCCTTCCTATGTACTCCTTGTCCCTACTCCACACCAACGCGCGGCTGCCGAGCACGCCAGAGACACAGAGCCACCGTACCAAGGCACACGTGCGCAGTGCCACGCTGTGGACGAGGGGAGTGAGATAAGCCGGACCAGTGCGCGAGTGGAAAGGGGAGGAGAGACAGAGGAGAGGGAAGGAGAGAGAAAACACACGATTTGTTTTGTGTGCATAGGTCCAGAAATTTACTACTAGTAGAGTGGCCGCAGGAGTACCTCGTGTTAGAAACCCATTATAACTTTCTTCCGACATGGAACCAACTTCAACTTCTCTTCGCTGCTCTACCCCTGCCAACGTTTTATTCTCTCAGCATGTACAACGTGTAGAAAGAGGTGACCATATGTCTAAGCAAAGAAATATACTACTCCCACATTGTGTAAGAAATCACACCTTAATAAGGCTCATATAGTAAATGTATGACATATCATCACTATATAAAATTATAATTGGTAAAGCACAAAAAATTAGAAATTTGATCAACATCTATAAAGTATGGGTGTATATTTGGTCCTTGTACTTTGTATCATCATGTGTAGAAGTCAAACATTATTAGCTACCTAACACTTGAAATTTTTGGTAACATGGTCTAGAGAAATGAGGGAGAAGATTCTAGTATGATGGAGAAGTGTGTTTTGAGAGGTTTATGCATAGTGGATTCATTGTGTTCAAGACTATCAATAGAATCTTCTAGATGCTAGGATGGAAAAGAAGATCCAACGGCTAGAAATGCTAGGATTCGCGAGTCTTGATCCAACGGTCAACATTCAAAGTTATCCGTACACTATATAGTTGTAAGATAAGATAAGATCATGTAGAAGTCAAAGATTATTAGCTACGAGGGAGAAGATTCTAGTATGATGGAGAAGTGTTTTTTGATGTTTGTGCATAGCATTCATTATGCTGAAGACTATCAATAGAATCTTCCTGATGCTAGAATGGAAAAGAAGATCCAACGGCTGGAAATGTTGGGATTCACGAATCTTGATCCAACGATCAATATTCAAAGTTATTCGTACACTATATAGTGGTAAGATAAGATAAGATAAGATATCTCTATCTCTACTACTATAGTGGAGCAGTTTTGAATTGGATCCATAGCACCAATCCTGACCGTTGGGCTGTTGGATCCAATGGTTCAGAGAAGCTGGATTCGTGTTGAATAGTACCTAGAGCAAACTCCACCATGCATGTTCTAGAACCATCATGTCACCACCCCCAAAATTTCATAGCACAATAGATTGTATTCTCTCTACAAACTACTATAGTGGAGCAGTTTTGAATTGGACCATAGCACTAATCATGACCGTTGGGCTGTTAGATCCAATGGGTCAGAGCAACTGGATTCATGTTGAATAGTACTACCTCCGCCAAAATATAAGGCGCCTAAGGATTAGTCAATGTCGTGGTATTGCCAACGAGTACACCATGGAGGGGTCCTCACAGTGCGTGGTTAGAGATGTCGGGTATGGCGGAGAGTTGGTGGGTACGAGGTAACACAGCTTACCCAGGTTCAAGTCCCACAACGGTGGCAGAACTGTACTCCTGCTATAAATCACTATAATGGCAATACGCCGAATTACAGAGATAGTTTCGCTGTGCGAGGTGTTGCGCGTTGTACGCAACAATCTAAGAGGTTGTGCCCCAAGGCTCCCATAGGGTGGATTATAAAGGCGCCAAGACCTAGGGTTTACATGGAATGGTCCTTGCTGGACAAGGTAAATAGTCCTACACTGTTGGGGATATGATATATGGGTATCCTCATAACATGTCACCAATCCGCCTAACCTGGGTGGCCCATAGTTGCTGGCAAGGCCTATGGTCAGTTGGGTGGCCCAGTTAGACGGATCATGAAGAGAGGTCCATGCCGGATAAAGGAAGGCTACAAAGGAGTTACCGACATACTCGGAGCCTTGGAGTGCAAGACACGGAAGACTAGTTCGTGTAGGTGTAGGACTCTTTACCTTGTCTGGCAAGGACCTTTCCCTGTAAATCCTAGGTCATGGCGCCTTTATAAGCCGGCATGTGGGAGCCTTTAGGGCACAAACGCATAGATTGCTACGTACAACGTGCAACACCTCGCGCAGTAAACCTATCTCTGTAATTCGGCGTATTGCCATTATAGTGATTTATAGCAGGAGTAGAGTTCTGCCACCGTTGTGGGACTTGAACCTGGGTAAGCTGTGTTACCTCGTACCCGCCAACTCTCCGCCTTATCCCACGTCTCTAAGCATGCACTGTGAGGACCCCACCATGGCGTACTCGCCGGCAATACCACGACAGTTGGCGCCCACCATGGGGGCAAGAGGCGCTTCGAGCTCTACACCGGGCAAGGTCCAATCTCTTCACAAGAATCGGCGATACCGTAGCCATCGGTCGTGTTCTTTTCTCCGGCAACATCCTGATCATCCCACCAGATGAGTTTTGGGTGCCAGCAAAGACGAACCACACGTGCTGCTCTGTCATCCCCTTCGGAGACATCCACATCTTCATCAGCGAAACTGACTCGGGTCCTAGCTCCCAAGAAGTCGGAAAATCGTCAAGCCCCGCACGGACCGCCTATGAGCGGGACACATTTGCGGAAGGATCTAGGCCATACCTCTCTTTGGAGTATGGTGGCTCGAATCAGGAAATTTCAAGGCCCACCCAGACCTCCCCTGTGTAGGATATAAAGGTGGAAGGACACCGCAAGTCCACTTGGCTCCCCCGAGCATTAGAGATGCGCATGTCACACTTTGTCGGCGTCGTCACCATCTTTAATCTGGCCAGATGCGTTCAAAGGGATGGAGATCCTCCCCGCGAATACCTTGCCAGATGGATGAGGGTAAGGGAAACCCTAGAGGGCGACCGCGCCGACGAGCTCGTCTACCACTTCGTGGAAGGGCTCATGCCTAGAACACTCCTCCGGCATACCCTCTAAATACGGAAGGCCGCAGGCCCTCTCACCCTTTGTGAGATGGTTGTCATCGTCAATGAATATGCGGATGCCAATGAAGAGGCCATGGTGGGAATCACTATCGTAGCCAGAGAAGGAAACAACAATAACGGCTCGCCTCCATCACCCTCCACATCCTCCATCGTCGACACTGAGGATAACTCTGACTCCGTCCTCGACGCACTTTATGCCGACATCAATATGGATGCCGGTGGCTCGGATGCCAACTCGGAGGAATACGACACTGTTATGAGGAAGATCGAGCAGGAGATCAATAAGGAGGAGCGCGTTGAGAAGACCAACCCTTCCCACCAGGTGCTAGTCGCCATTGGGAGCCTGGTGGAAGAAGACATACATGAATTGGAACGTGAGAGAGCTCCACCCACGCTAGCGGTCACCAGGGCAGCAGCTAAAAAAGTGGCCGAAACTCCGGCTCCGGCCAAGGCTTTGCCTCCTCCGGTTACCCACTGGCCACTAGCGCAGGAACTCACCATGGCCCCTAATACGGCCCGACAATCGACTCAGCCGCTAATGCCACTGTCAACGTCTACAGTTGGCAACCCAATAGCCACTCCCGTCAGCAAAGAAATCTACGGCGCTCTTCTCGTTGAGCCAATCACCGTCGCCCATATCCAGAGCGTTATAGAGCTTGATGAGAAGCATGCGGAAATCTTGGCGGAGGCCAAGTGCATCGTGGAGCAAGGCGCTAAGTTGGACGAAGACATAACTAAGGCGCAGCAATCAATCAAGGCGGCAAGAGATATGGAGGCCGAATACAAACAATTACTATTAGAGGATAAAAAAAGAAGGTGCCAGCTCACGTCGTCTAAGATCCCGGCGTTCGGTGAGGTTTCGGATTTAATGGGTCTAAGCCCACAAAAGCCAGCCCTTACATAGATTCAGAGGGGAGGCAGGTCATGCCAACCCTCGCTCTCAACATTGCTGTCGCCAAGACCCTCCTGGAGCAGGACAAGTCGCTAGAAGCAGTTGCTCAGGTGTACAACCTCATCGCTAAGGCATGCAACCAACAGGAAAGGGCCACCTCGCAGAGGCTTGAGTCCAACCCAGAGCTATGCCAGTCAACCCTGAACAACCGCAGAAGGCCAAAATCTCCCCGTGACGAAGGATCACGCACAGGCTCTAGAGAGCAAAGACGGAGAGAGGCACGCAACAGGACTAACGCTATCCCCATATCCTCCCACCATGGAGAAAAGGCTTGTCCCCATCGCTTGCCACCTCCACCACCATCTCGTCATCATGAGGAACCAGAGCCGTGCCACCGCACAATCATGCCACCTCCAAGGCGGGCCTAGC
The DNA here is from genome assembly GCA_910589775.1 of Avena eriantha. Taxonomy (NCBI): domain Eukaryota; kingdom Viridiplantae; phylum Streptophyta; class Magnoliopsida; order Poales; family Poaceae; genus Avena; species Avena eriantha. The sequence goes on along the minus strand of OU342745.1, from coordinate 72,886,758 downwards.
CCGGTGTCATTATACGTGATCAGGGTGAACAACCTCGGCATGCCAGAGAGCACAGCGGCCATGATGGACATATGAGTAGGTCCCACAAGGAACCACCACGTCCGATAAGCAACCGCGACAAGCGTCAGGAGTCACAGGAGGGGCACAGCAAGAGAGCTAACCCACCGCCTCCACCGCCACCATCGCCACCTAGCAGCCATCATGGCGGAGGGCACGGTGGGTCTCACAAACCGCGCCACAACTCCCCTCCCCATGACGGAAAAGGGAAGCAGTCAGAGCCATATGACGCACGGTCACGGCTGGAGAAGATCCAAGAAGCTCGGGAGCTCTCATACCTTGGGCCAGGATGTTTTGGACCAGTAATACGGACCACAACTTACCCCAAGGGTCTCTAGATAGACAAGACCATCAAGCCATACAACGGGACCGCTAGGCCAGCAACGTGGTTGCAGGACTACCGCAAAGTGATCCACATCGCAGGGGAAACCCCAATGTCTCCGTCAAGTACATCCCACTCATGTTGACCGGCACCGCCCGGCGATGGATCAACGACTTACCGGAGAAATCAATATGCAATTGGTTGGACATGCATGAAGTGTTCACCAAGAATTTTGAGGGTACGTACAAACGTCCCCCCACTGACGGAGACCTACAGCGGTGTGTGCAAGAAAAGGATGAAACCTCTCGTGCCTACCTCTCTCGCTGGCTGGATATGAAAAATTCTTGTGCAGGGGTGCACGAACAGACCGCTATAGCCGCCTTCATTGATGGTCTTGAAAAGGGAACTTTTCTCGGGCACACGTTGAAGCGCAGGCAAGACAACAATGAGCTCAACCTTAACACAATGATCGCCGTGGCTAGCGAGTTCGCCACTACTGATGACGACGCACGTGGATCATTGCTAGCGATAGAAATCCCTACCCAGGCCAAGAAGAAGAACAATAACAAGTGGAAGAATCCGCCTGAAGAGAAGCAAGTAGCCGACATGGTCGCCGCAACATTCACTGGCAGAGGCAATGGCGGACAGCATGGATGTGGTCGGGGGGCTAGCAGTGGCCAGCAGAGGAGTGACACTACACCCTCAGCACCCCGTGTTCCCCAAGCGTACGAAGAGTATCGCGATATGCCGTGCTTCGTCCATCTTGACGCCAATGGAAAATCCACCCACACCAATCGCCATTGCGAGTTTCTCAATGATCTCAAGGAGGACCATGAATCTGGCTACAAGAAAATTCAAAAAAACAGACCCCACGAAAAAGCAAAGGGGAGAAGAAGGAGGAAGAACCCAAGGAATCAAGCGATATGGACGAGGACATGGACCCAAAATCTTCTGACAAGGGAGAGGATAAAGGGAAAATCCCTTCGAAAAGAAGGCTCCATTTTACCACACCTTCCTTGGCACCCCAACCGTCCGGGCCCAGAAAACCTCTTTGAGGATACTGATGGCTACCCTCCCTCCGGTTCCCCAGTACGTCAGGTGGTTGGGAGTTCCAATTACATGGGATAGGAAGGATCACCCAAAGCTCATCCCAACAGAGAACCATTATGCCATGGACATCAACCCTTTGATTGATGGCACGGACTTCACCAAGTGTCTCGTGGACAGTGGAAGCAACATCAATATCATGTACCTAGATACACTGCACAAGATGAACTTGACGGAGACCCAGCTAAGGAAGAGGAACACTGTGTTACGTGGGGTTGTTCCTGGCTGACAAGCAAATTCCCTGGGCTACATCACCCTTCCGGTCGCTTTTGGCGATGTAAACAACTACCGCCAAGAATGCATGACCTTTGAAGTGGTGCCTTTCAAGAGCATGTACCATGTCATCTTTGGGCACAACATCGTCCAGTCTTTCCTTGCAAGGCTGCTCTTTTTCTACAACAAACTCAAGATTCTCGGACCAAATGGCATCATCACCATTGACGGAAGCTTCACCAAGCACAGGGGTGCGAGCTTAGCGAGGCCTCCTTCGCCAAAGCAGTCCTCTACAGCGAGGAGTTCAAGGAGATCTAGAGCCAGGTCGATGCCTTGGAGATGCCGGCTTCGAAGAAGCATATCACTACTGCCAAACCTGCCTTCAAGGCCGCCATCAAGACCAAGCAGGTGGAGCTTGTCAAAGGAGATTCCTCCAAGACCACTGCCATTGGCATGGACCTGGATCCCAGATAGGAAAGCGTGCTCGTCGAGTTCCTCTGTGACAATAGGGACATCTTTGCCTGGCAACATGCCGACATGAAAGGTGTACCTAGGGAACTTGCCGAGCATAACTTGAATATTGATCCTAATGCCAAACTGGTGAAACAACCTCTATGACGCTTTGGTGATGAAAGACAGAGGGCCATAGGCAAAGAAATAGCTAGGTTACTTAAGGCTGGCTTTATCCGAGAAGTTATTCACACCCGCTGGGTGGCAAATCCTGTGCTTGTCACCAAAAAGGGAACCAATGAATTTAGAATGTGCGTTGATTACAATGGCTTGAACAAAGCGAGTCCGAAGGATCCATTTGCTTTACCTCGCATTAACCAAGTCATTGATTCGACGCATGGCTCAGAACTTCCGTGTTTTCTCGATGGCTATTCAGGGTACCACCAGATCCGGATGCGTAAGGCAGACCAATTGGCCACTTTGTTCACCACACCCTACGACACATATTGCTACTTCACGATGCCCTTTGGGTTGAAAAACGCTAGTGCCACGTACCAGTGGACGAGGCAACATTGCCTGCACGACCAAATAGGTCGCAACGCACACGCCTACGTGGAGGACATCGCGGTAATGTCAAAGAAATCAAATGATCTTATCGCTGACTTGCAGGACACCTTTGACAATCTCCGGAAATACAACATGATGTTGAACCCAAAGAAGTGCGTCTTCGGGGTACCATCCAGCAAACTGTTGGGCTTCATCTTTTTGGATCACGGAATCGAGGTGAACCCGGGGAAAATCAAGGCCATCCTCGACATCAAACGCAGCAGTAAGCCGGTTCATCAGCCGACTTGGAGAGAAGGCTATGCCGCTCTACAAGCTTCTCAAGAAGGTGGACAAATTCACATGGACGGACGAAGCTGACGCAGCACTTCAGGAGTTGAAGAGAATACTCTCCTCCCCACCTATACTTGTAGGACCAGTGCCAAGGGAGCCTATGTTAGTTTACATGGTGGCGACCAACCGAGTAATCAGCATCGTCATCGTGGTGGAGTGCAAGGAACCAACACACGAATATGGAGTTCAGCGACCCGTTTACTATGTTCCCCGCACTACCAGAAGATAGCTTATGGAGTTTTCCTTGCTTCCCGCTAGTTAAGGCATTATTTCCAGGAGCACCCCATCACAGTAGTGAGCAAAGCTCCACTATCCGACATCATGAACAACAACGATGCTACAGGGAGAGTGGCAAAGTGGTGGATTGAACTTTTCGCCTTCGACATCACCTACAAGCGACACGATGCTATGAAATCACAAGCATTGGCAGATTTTCTTACGGATTGGACAGAACTGCCAGAAGACACTCCTGTACTAGAGCCAGAGTATTGGGTCATGCACTTTGAAGGATCCAAGTTACTCAATGGCGCAGGGGCTGGTGTATTATTACAATCACCAACAAGGAAGAAGTTGCAATACTTCCTACAGAAGATAGCTTATGGAGTTTTCCTTGCTTCCCCCAAGTTAAGGCATTATTTCCAGGAGCACCCCATCACAGTAGTGAGCAAAGCTCCAATGTCCGACATCATCAACAAGAGCGATGCTACAGGGAGAGTGGCACAGTGGGGCATTGAACTTGCCACCTTTGACATTACCTACAAGCGACACGACGCTATCAAATCACAAGCATTGGTGGATTTTCTTGCGGATTGGACAGAACTGCCAGAAGCCACTCCTGTGCCAGAGCCAGAGTATTGGGTCATGCACTTTGACGGATCCAAGTTACTCAATGGCCCGGGGGCTGGTGTATTATTACAATCACCAACAGGAGAGAAGTTGTAATACGTCCTGCAGATCCACTTCAATGCTACCAATAACATGGCGGAGTATGAGGCCCTCATTCACGGACTTCGCGTAGCCAAAGATATTGGCATCAAGCGCATAGTTTGCTGTGGAGATTCCAACTTGGTTGCCCAGCAAGTAGATGGCACTTGGAACGCGCGGAACCCTATGGTGGTAGCATATCAAGACGAAGTAGATGAAATAGCCAAGTGCTTTGACGCCTACCAAGTCAAGTACGTCAAAAGGGAAGATAATGAGGCGGTAGATCTGCTGCTAACGCTTGGATCAGCTCATTGACCAATTCCGCCAGGTGTTTTCTTCGAGCATTTACGGACTCCATCCGTGAAGGGAGCAGACCCCGACAACTCGGATAGAGTGGACTCATTTGTTAACGCGGTAATAGTGACCTCTCCGGCTTGGACAAAGCCATTCATGGATTATCTACAAGACGGAACTTTGCCCGCCAACGAAGTCGAAAGCCAGCAAATAGTATGCAGAGAAAAAGGCTACGTCAACATTAACAGCCAGCTATACAAAAGAAGTACCACATGAGTTTTTCTACGGCGAGTTTCCCAGTAGCAAGGTATTGAAATCCTTAGAGAAATACATCTCGGAGATTGCGGGCATCACGCCACTCCCCGATCATTGTTGGCCAAGGCCTTCCGACAAGGATTCTACTGGATAACTACCAGCAAGGATGCCAATAAGTTCGTACAAACATGCCTCGGGTGTCAATTTTATGAAAGACAACCAAATGGTCCAGCTGAAGAATTGGGAATAATACCATTAACTTGGACGTTTGTAGTCTGGGGGCTGAACATGGTGGGACCTTTGCAGACAACCCCCTGTGGATTCACACACTTGTTAGTAGCAGTGGACAAATTCACAAAATGGATTGAAGCTAAACCCATTAGAAAGCTTCATGGGGCAACGACCCTAAAGTTTGTCCGGGATCTAGTGGTGAGATTTGGTCTCCCACATAGAATCATCACCGACAATGGCAGAAACTTATCTCTAGGAGAAGTTGAGGAGTACTGTCATGAGAAAGGCATCTGCCTTGACCTAGCATCTGTGGCACATCCACAGTCAAATGGGCAAGTTGAAAGGGCCAATGGACTAATTCTACATGTAATCAAGCCACGTTTAGAGGCACTGCTACATAGAGCAGCTGGAGCCTGGGCGGTGGAATTACCATCTGTCTTGTGGAGTTTAGGAACAACACCCAACATATCTACCGGCTTGACTCCTTTCTTCATGGTTTATGGAGCAGAAGCAGATCTCCCATCCGACATCCTCCACGATGCACCAAGAGTTTCTGCCTACAAGGAGGATGACGCTGAAGAATCCAGACGACTATATGTGGACCTACTTGAAGAAGAGCATGTGCTGGCATGCCAGAGATCCGCCGTCTACCAGCAGAAGCTGCGCAGATACCATAGTCACCGTGTAAAGCATCGCTAGTTTAAAGAAGGGGATTTGGTGCTTAGAATCAAGCAGGAGAAATCACACAAATAATCCCCACCTTGGGAAGGACTGTTCGTCATAAGCAAAGCATTGCTCAATGGTTCCTATTACCCCGTAGATATTCGCGAGTTGAAAGATAGGCTAGAAAATCGCAAGCGCAAGAAACGTGACTCCGATGATGATTACCCAGAGACAGATCGGCCATGGAACATAGCACAGCTATGTCCCTTTTACACAGAACATTTATATTATGTAATAAGTTTCTTATGTGATCAATGAAATAAAGCATTTGGTCCACTCATATTATCTGAGTCTTTTACCTCCTTTGGTTGTTCATTTTTGGATCATATAAACCCTTTATGCGCAAGGTTGCATTTGCCCTTGTGAAAATTCCGCCTATGGGCGTTAGCTTAAGTTTTCTGGTCTACACGTTTTCTGAAGTTTTTATGTGGATTCCGGAGTAGTGACATTTTGTCACTCAAAGCCAGCGATTTTGTTCTTAGGTTCTTGATGGTGCTATTAAGCATCATCACCTGAGAGCATAGTTATGTGTTGCGAGTCTTTCGTCTCACGAAAGGTCAAGCATACGAACCAGAATAATGGATAACCCAGCACTTGCTTAAAGATATATACACATGCTGGAAATAGATAAGTTGCAGGAAGCTCGAATACAAGTTTTTCCGCCTTAGACAAACATAAGTTTTTTCCGCATACATTTTGCAGAGATACGTTTAATATAGACATTGTTTTTCATGGCTCTACTACAGGGGGCTGCGTGGTGGCATCATCAGGAGAGCCAGGCAGGGAGAGCTCATCAAATTCTAAAGGAGAAGGGCTAGAGTCAGAAGAGGCCATATCTTCATCAAGGATCTCGGCAGGAACGAAGACATTAGCCTTGAGCATCTTGGCAACTCTGGTGTTGAAGTCGGCGAGGGAGTTCCAAATAGCATCACTATCGATCTGTCGACCTTCCTCGTCTACCTTGGGCATGCAGGAGGTCACCAAGTCGATGTCAGCACTGTCATAGTGCGCCTTGACCAAGGACAGGGTCATCCTTGCACTAGCTTGGACGCAAGAGGCTTTCCAGTCCTTGACATTTTTGGGGGCTCGGCGCAGGATTTCCGCGAACTTGGCCGCTGAGTCTGCCGCCTTGTTATTTGTGCCCAAAGGTTGAGCTATCTCCTTGGCTTGGGCGATGGCGGTGGTGACGAAGTTGCCAGCAAGAATCATGCGTTCCTTAGGATCTAGAGCACCCTCACCCAAGTTGGCTAAGCCAATGCGAGCTGTGGTTTGCACAAAACACAAGGACCATGAGTATACACAAGTAAAATGGTTGTCCAACTTACAGAAATGACCAAGACGAGAATGGTTACCGAAGATGCTCATTTCCGCTTGCTGGCATGTTTCCGCCAAGACAACCCGCTCCTTTTGGACTGACTTGAACATATCAAGACTCCTAGCATTTTGCTCTTTGGCAGCTTGGTTCTGGTCTTTGAGTTGTGCAATCTCATCCTTCAAGCGCTGCATCTCGATGTCTGCAGACTCTTGCATAGCCTTCATCATCGCCTCATGGCCCTTGATGGGGCCTCTTGTCTGTGGTACCAAAGTTCGCAGGCTAGCGCATGGCGGTACCTAAGTTGCCTAAAATTACCGCGTTTCGAAAAGTCGGGCTGCCAACTACCGAGAGGGGCCATTTCGAGGCAAACTCATCTCACCCCTGCCAAATTCAAACATTCCGTCCTGACCGCCCCGTGAAGTAGACGGCCGGGACCCTCATGTCGGTCATCTGTCCGTGACGCGGGTGCCAACGCGGCAACCTCTTAGACAAATCGAGCAGCTAAGTGGATTGGATGCGTTGACCAATTTCAAAAATCCATTCCCAGCTTTCCCCTAGCACCGGCGGCATCGGAATCCACCCTCCAGGCAGGACGATCCCTTCGAACATTTGACTTTTGGGGCCAAGTTGCTGCGCCCAGTTGCTGCGCCAGTCGCTGATCCTGAGCTCCAATGGCGCATGCCATAGCTGCCGTTGAGAGGCTCTAGCCCGCCTCCGCCGCCGATGAGCCGAGCAGTTCGGAGGATGGCAGATCCTACTATCAAGGAAGAAGAAGTTCAGGCTACAAGCGGGTGAGCTACCCTTCTCTTTGCTATTCGCACTAATTATAACTGCTAGCTGGCTACTGAACCTCAAATTATTTGTTAGCCCAACACTGACAAACATATTTCGTCCATAGTTTTCTGTCAAGTGGGATCTGTGCGGACCCTCCTTACCTGGTGACAATAGTTCTCTACAGGTACGACCCTAAGGGCAAGTGATATGGACACCATTGTTTCACAATGGAAGAAGCGACTGTGCATATCTGTACTATATCTGGTATGGTTGCTGCTCTGCGTAATCATGTTGAATTATGGCCGAAGAAGACAGCAAAGTTCAGCTTCATGGATGAACGTGGCATCATGGTTCCTATAATGTGTGACAGTCAGCTAATTGGGTTGATGAAAATGTATGCTTCGGCTGCCATGTTTGAGCTGAAATCTGATGTACTGGATGTGGAAGCTGCTGCAACTGGGAGTCGCCCTTATATTCTTGGACAAGGTGGTTGCTCGAACCCAATTAGCTCCTGGTAAGCAAAGGTTGCTTGGGGTTCGCATGTTTGTGCTGAATTGTAATTTTTGTTTTATTTACTCTGTAGATATTGGGCAATTATGCAATAGTCTTGTTTCTTTGACAGGAAGTGTCGCAAGGTTAGAAACATGACTGCCGGGTTAGTCATTTTGCTGCCTGAAGAAATTAAAAACGAGTGGAAAGATGATGCTGGACATGGTTCTGGTGCCCATTGTCCCGGCGATGCAGAGTACGTGAAGGTAAGAAAATTGGCACTGAGGAAGAGGAAGAAGGCAGGAAATGAAGAAGCCAGTGGACGTGAAGGCTTGGCACCCAGGCTGCGGAAGAAGGCTGCTAGCAAAGAAGATGCATAGTAATGTGTTGAACTTGAACCTATATATGTAATTCTATTAAATTCTGGAGCTCTGTGTGTGGCACGTTGCTGGGCGAAACAATCTACCCACGTTCTCTGAGTAAAATGTACTGCGACTTAGGGTTTGGAAATGCCCGAGTCAGTAGTTGAATCTGAAATTACGATTGTGCCATTGCTATCTGAAAACAAGGATCCACCGGTTCCACGATTGTTGAGGGGCAGGAGGTCTCCACATACGACGGAATGTAAGTAGCACAGAAATAAATTATTTAAGCTGCCAGACTCCATGAAGCAGCAACTTATTTCAGATGCTGCACAACGACGTGGCAACATAAACAGCAATGTTCTCACCAATAATGCCCAAGATGAGGAGGAAATCGGTACCACTTTCTGGCCTAATATTGAGCCCGTTTATCTCACCGCCTCTCTGCTCCTAAATCCCCTACATCTGGCGAAGCTCCCGGATCTCCAGTAACCGGGTGTACGTCCTTCCACTTTATAAACTGTGGCTGTGCCATTTGCATGCGGCCAAATCCACGTAGATTACGTTTAAACAAACCACCAATGTCAGAATATACTAGTAGAAAAGGAGTTTTTGGTCCACGGTCACGTTCCCAATCCGGGACAGAGATCTAAATCGAGGCAGAAATTGATCTAAATAACAAATTCTTCCACAAATTAATCGAGAAAGAGATCTAAATCGAGGCATTTCATTAATTCAACCACAAATTTTTCTAAACAAAGGTGCGATTTCACATCCTACATTAATTCAACCACTAGTCAACAATTTCATTTCCGCTACCACTGTCCTCTTAGCCGCCAGCTTCCTCGTCGTCGTCGGATGGAACCTCCACGATTTCCGCATTGTTCGTGTGACGGAGCACCTCTTCGTAGCGAGCGGCGGCGATGATGGTGTACTTGGTCCATCGAGGGACGGACCAGAACCTCTCCCGCCATTCTCGGTTGCGGAGATCCCGGTGCACCAAGCTTCTATAAATGATGCGGTTGCCAATCTTGGCCTTCCGCTCCTTCTTGAACAGCGCCGACTAGTACGGGCTGGCCGCCGTGTACCGGGGCAGCGCCCTCTTCCATGGGGGCATCTGGCGGCGGCGCGCTGTGATTTCGCTCTCCATCATGGCTCCGCCTGGGACGAGGAGCAGAGCCACCGACACCCCCGCATAGCTGATGCGCCATCCGTGGGGCACCGTCGCGGCCTGTGGAACGAGGATGTCGAAGTGCGCGAACATCACCGCCTCGTAGAAGTTCAGCGAGGGCATCTCCATGGAGGCATGGTGGAGATTGGAGAGGGAGCGAGGGGGTGGACGACGAAGCGATGGTGCGGTGGAGATTGGAGAGGGCGAGGGGATGGGCGACGAAGCGACGCGCTGTGGCGCCTCCTATTTGTACACGAGGACGACAAAGCGATGGGTGGAATATCCAAGGGGCATTGGTCAGACAAAAGGAAGTAATGCAGGGTTAAGACAAATTAACAGGCGACCAATTTTTTTACTCCCAGGACTCCGGGGCTAATACTTCAGACCGCTAGGTCAACAAGTACAACTATTACAACTTAAAAAAGGCATGGAGCTTAAGCTAAATAGAACTAGTTATCACACATCTCCTTGATCTTCCAAATCTTAGCCTGATGCACATCTTCCTGTGAGAGCAAGGATCGAATTGTCTGCTCCTTCCTTTTAGCATCTTCCTTGCACAGCTTCAATTGTTTCTCTACATTTTTCCGCATGCACTTGTCAATACTCATAGTTGTGAACTGCAGGACTTTGGCCTTGTAAAGATCCTTCCTTGCTTGAGTCAGTTCTTGCTCTTCTTTAGCCTTCAGGGCCAACGCCGCGTCCCTCTCCCTCTCGACTTTGCTAACCTTGTCTTCCACCCACCTAAGATATCGCTTATGCTTGGTCGTGTCAACTGGTTCCCATAGCTTCATCTCAACACAATCAAGAAGTGAGCTGAATGTGGATTCTTTCAACTCAATAGTCATTTCCCATAGTTTGTCCAGCATTTTCTGCATCGATTTGGGCCACTCTGGATCTACCCATTTGACAACATCGCCACTTCTGCCTCGCATCATTGCACGATGTCCTTGACACTGTAGAAACCTCCTGCCTGTGTTTCGTCCTTCGAACGCTACAAATTTAGCGGGCACATATCCATGTTTACATACCAGAGGACTGTCTTCATCAGCTAAACCGTGATAGTTGGCGTCATACATCGTCTTGTTGGCCTAACACATCATACACACATGAGTAAACGGAGTAGATCTGGCTCAAAAAATAGATAACTGGCCACAGATGATAGAGATAGAGATGAGACGACTCACATCGAAATCACCGTCCCTGCCATCATGACGCCTTTCCTCGCCATCTCCCCTTGAACCCATGGCGAGAGGGGAGGGGGTGGCTTCCAGAGAGGGGATTGGGATGGAGGCGCCGTCGGCTTGCGCCTACGGCAGGATGGGAGTGAAGTGGGGAAATTGGCTTCGAGGGGAAGGAAGAGAATTACGGGGAGGAAGAGAAGTAATGGGGACGTGACACTGGGATATGGCCTACTCAACTCGTGAGTCGTGACACTTGCAACAGGGGAGCCCTCGGTGTTGCCAGTTTGTCCAGAGCAAGTGTGGCCAATCATGCCGCAGAATAGACAACTCGCGGATCGATCTCACGAAAACCATCCCAATCGTCCAAGCACCCCGTTCGAACGGTATGTAACAATCGTCAAGCAGAACAACTGTGTTAGGTCGTGCCTTCTAGAAGACTCGGTCTAACGCTAAGGTTAGGGCTCTCCTAATGTTAATTAGGATCCATATGTGGTTTACGAAAAGAAAACGCATCCAATGACACTGGTGGATCCATATGTGGTTTGTGAGAAGAACACAGATGCAATGACACTAGTGGATCCATGTGTGGTTTATGAGAGGAACACACATGCAATGACACTAGTGATATGTGGTTTGTGAAAAGAACAGACATGCAATGACTCTAGCAGTGGTTCATGACAAGAACACACATGCAATGACACTGGTGTATGCTTATGTGGTTTGTGAGAAGAACACACATGCAAGGACTCTAGTTGTGGTTCATCGAAAGAACACACATCCAATGACCCTAGCTATGGTTCACGAGAAGAACACACATCCAATGACACTGGTGGATCCATGTGTGGTCTGTGAGAGGATCACACATGCAATGAATCTAAGTGTGGTTCATGAAAAGAGCAGACATGCAATGACACCAGTGGATCCATGTGTGGTCTGTGGGAGGAACACATATCCAATGACACTGTTGGATCCATATGTGGTCTGTGAGAAGGACACACATGCAATGACACTGGTGGATCCATGTGTGGTCTGTGGGAAGGACACACATGCAATGACTCTAGATGTTGTTCATGAAAAGAGCAGACATGCAATGACACCGGTGGATCCATGTGTGGTCTATGAGAGGAACACACATCCAATGACATCGGTGGATCCTTATGTGGTTCATCAAAAGAGCAGACATGCAATGACACCGGTGGATATATGTGTGGTCTATGAGAGGAACACACATCCAATGACACCGGTGGATCCTTATGTAGTTTGTGAGAGGAACACACATGCAATGACACCGGTGGATCCATGTGTGGTCTATGAGAGGAACACACATCCAATGACACCGGTGGATCCTTATGTGGTTTGTGAGAAGAACACACATGCAATGACACTTGTGATATGTGGTCTGTGAAAAGAACACACATGCAATGACACTGGTGGATCAATATGTGGTTTGTGAGAAGGACACACATGCAATGAGACTAGTGGATCCATGTGTGGTTGATACATTGCAAATGTATCTATAATTTTTGATGTTCCATGCTTGGTTTTATCCACTTTCTTGTGTTTTGTTCCAACTTTGGAGTACTTTTCATATGATTTCTTGGACTAACCTATTAACAAGAGCCAAGTGCCAGCTGCCTGTTTTCTGCTGTTTTTGGTTCCAGGAAAGTCAGAAAATGAATATTCTCGGAATTGGACGGGACAAAAGCCAAAGTGCCTATTTTTCCGGAAGGGATCAAGTGCCAGAATACTTCAATGTTATCTTTCCCAATTATAGAACCACTACCAATTGGAAGGTCTTTCAGGGTTAATGTAGGGATCAACATGGTGAGCTAGGGAAGGGGTGACAACTAAAGGAGACTTAATTTTTTTGTGTTTTTCTAATAAGAAAGCAAACAAGTAAAACTAATTTTTTTGTGTTTTTTGAAGAACAAAACAAGCAAACAAAGCAAAAAGAAAACTAAGCGAAACAAAAACAACAAAGTAAAGAGATTGGTTATGAGGGACTCCCCTTATGAAGATGTCCTTGACTCCGCGGCAACGGCGCCAGAAAAATCTTTGCTAGCTCGTCGTTGATGTAGAGCCCGTTGGGAACCCCAAGAGGAAGGTATGATGAGCACAGCAGCGAGTTTTCCCTCAGTTATGAGACCAAGGTTTAATCGAACCAGTAGGAGCAAAGATACACCCCAAAGGTGTTACTAGCTGAGCTTTGGCAGGGCGCAGTACCGGTGCTAGTAGCAATGTGGAGACCTGCACAACACAACCACAGAACTTTGTCACCAACTTGCGATGAGGTTATCAATCTCACCATGTTTTGCGGAAAACAAAGGATTAAACGTATCAAATGGAAAGAAGTAAAAGTTTGCAGAAAGTAATCACAAAGCAGTAAAAGATTGTAGATTGAATATAAAATAAAAGGACTGGGATCCATAGTTCACTAGAGGTGGCTCTCCTTAGATAGATAACATGCTGGGTGAACAAATTACAGCGGGGCAATTGACAAACACCGAGAAAGCAATACATGCATATACTAATCATCTTGACTCCTCTGAGACTTGATTGGGCATTACAACATAATACATAGACCGCCATCCAACTTCATCTATGACTAATAATCCACCTTCAGGTTATCATCCGAACCCCCTCTAGTATTAAGTTGCAAGCAACAGATTATTGCTTTACGAACTATGTGTAAAGTAAACAATAAGATTGTTCTATGAACAAAGGATCGTTGTTTTCTCCCTAGTATCAACAACACATCTAGTACCTTAGAGATTTATGTCACTTCCCCAGATTACCATAGGCATGAACCCACTATCGAGCATAAATACTAACTCTTGGAGTTGCTAGCATCTACTTGGCCAAGATAGCTACTAACAACAGAAAGCATGCAAGATCTCAAATAACAAAGACATGATAGAATCAATAATCAATCTAAAATAGCATCTCAATATCCATCGGATCCCTGCAAACACAACATGTATGAATTACAAATAGATGATCTTGATCATGAACGGAGCTCACAAGATCTAAACATGAAAGCACAAAGGAGGAGAAACCAGCCATCTAGCTACTACATGGATCCGTAGTCCAAGGATGAACTACTCACGCATCACACCGGAGGCTTGCATGGTGATGAAGAAGGCCTCTAGGGTGAATTCCCCTCTCCGGCAGGGTGCCGGGAAGAGCTTCAAATCCCTCCCGATCTAGGGATGGAGATGACGGCGGCTACAGACTCTTTCGTGGATTTTTGATCGGGCCCTTAGGGTTTTCGTCCCGAGGGAAATTTATAGGCGGAAGGAGAGGCCGAGGGGGTGTCGGGAGCCACCACACCATCCCCGGGCGTGGGCCAGGCCTGGCCACGCGGCCAGGTGGTGTGGCCGGCCCCTGGCCCCTCTCCGTCTCGTATTCTTTAATCATGTTAGTAAGCATGAAGATACTGAGGATAGATCCCTTGCAGAACTTGCTCCAAACTATGAGATTGCTGCATCTTCTTTAATTCACATGTTAGAAGCTAGGTTCGTTAACCTCAACCCTTTAATGCAAGTAATGTTTCTTAAGCTTAAAGAAATTGAAGACCCTGAAAAGAGGGATTTTATTCTAGAAACTTTGTTTAAGGAGTTCTATGATGTTGCCAAAGAAGCTAGAAAAGTTTTTGAACGTTTCAATATGCCAGGCTCATGTGTAGATGTGGTTGGTACACGAGAAAAGATGAACAAAACCGAACCTAATAGGGAGGAACCTAAGATACCAATACCCTTCAAACTAGTAGCAATACAGGATGCCACAGAAAAGAATCTTGATTGGATTGTTCCTGCAAACCCTTTTGATGACAATAGTAAACCTAAGAGCATTGAGAGAGGATCCTCCAGAACTTATTTGGATGATATACCTTGCCTTGTTGAAAATATTTCTGGTACTTGATTCTTTCTTTGCTTCTTATGCCTAACTTCAAGGCGTTAAAGAAAAGTACTTGTTGGCAGATAACCCAAGTTTTAGATGAGTCTTGGAAGTCATTACCTCTGTAATAACCTCTCCTTATACTTTTTATTTGCTTTTTGTGCCAAGAGTAACTTCTAATGAGAGTGAAGTAATGATTGGGAAAGTTGCCGTCCCAAAATAGATTTCTGTGCTTCACCGTACAAATTCCCGAGAGAGCTCTTTACGTCGGATTGAGCTGTAAGTTTTTGTGATTCTGCCCCAGGTTGTTATCTAACTTTAGTTAGTTCAACACATTTTGATTTTAGCAACAGAAAGTCTTCGAAAAAATTCGTCTTTACCTGTTGGTCTGTTTTGACAGATTTCTCCCATTTTCTGCATTTGCTTCTTGTTAGTTCCTTCTTGAGTTCCTTTGGGGAATTGATCTTTTTGAGGGAAGTTCTACAGTATCTAGTGTTCTAATGGGAGTTTATTTGGTGTTAGAACTGAACCTTGAGACTTATTTATCTTAAGTGCACTAATGTTGCTAATGAGATTGTGTGAAGTTTTGTATGAAGGAAAAATTTCAGGTGTATGGAAGAAATGAGTAATGAGATGAAGGATGGACTAAAGCTCAAGATTGGGGATGCCACGCGTGTCACCCCAAGAAACATCCAAGAACTACAAGCGTCAAAGCTTGGGGATGCCCAAGGCATCCCCTTCTTCATCAATAAATATCCCAGGTTTCTTCCAAACGCTTCATTTTTATTGTTTCATGCACATTTGTGTTTTTCTTGGAGCGTCTTCTTTTTCGTTTTCGTTTTGGTTTTTAGTTTGCTTGGTTTGCTTAGTTTTCTGAATAAATTGGTTGGACCTCCTCTTTCGCACTTTGGTTTGCAAATAGTTTGGTTTGGTTTGGAAAAGAGTAGGAAAGTTCATACTTATGTGGTAAAAAGAGCTCGTTTTTTACTCTGGCCTATGCTTTGTCATGCCATGCTTGATATTGTTTTGGCTTTATGCTTAGTATTCTTTGCTGTAGCATGACTTGTTATAAACAATTGAGATTGCTTAATGTGCCTTGGATGAATCATGCGTTGTTTTAGCATATTAAAGCATAGTATAGTGGTATTCTCCTTTGATGATTTATTTGGGTTGACTTCACGCATGCTCACACCATGTTATGACTATCCAAAGTCACCATAGCCTTTATGATCCTTTAGTTTTCAACTTGTAGTATCACTTTATTCTTTGATCAATGATGTTTTGTCCCTCTTCATGATTATGGCCATTATTGCCCTCTTAGTTTGTCGCTCCCAGTCTTTTGCTAGCCTCCAAAACAAAGTATGAGTTCCACTCATGCATCCAACTCCCAAAACCAAGTTATTCCAAAGAGTCCACCATACCTACCTACTAGCTTATGCTATTCCAAGTATATTCATGCTTTTGTTTACCTTCCACATGTTCTGAAAAAACTAGTGATTAAAGCTCTCACGAACTTGATGGCACACTTTACTATACTTGCCCTTAATAAACTTGAACCACTGTGTCTTCTATGTTGTATATGCTTGCACTTATTTGTCAGGAATTAGCAGAACCATGCTTTCATGGGGAACACTTTCAACATTGCACTTGGTACTTGTACCTAGTTGGTATCATGCTCTTTTGTATATGGATGTCGTCGGTGTGAAATGAAAGGGGAGCTTGTAAGTCCATGGAGTTATGTATATGTGCTAGAGAAACGCCTGGGCCGCTGGTCTAATCAATGCTGACATGGTGGAAACCTGCAGCGTAACCATAATGAGCTGTCTATGAAGCATTCTTCGTATAAAAAAAGAAAGAGTCCTATATTGAGAAAAAAAGAGAAAAAGAAAAAAAGAGATACTATGAAAAGAGGAAAGAGAGAAAAAAGCACCATATTCCCATGGTAAATAAGAAGAATGCTGAGATGCTCGTTGTCTGGTTGCCTTGTCATTTTGATATGGGGATTCTTCCGTATCATCGGGCAACGGGTACCCCATTGGCAGTTCTCAATGATACACATATACTTACGATGACAAGAACTAACCGGTGACTAAACTTGAGTAGCATGAGGAGCGGCCCTCGTATACAAGGGACATGAGATTTCTGACTTATACTTCGTCAAGCATGTATACCATAGTTTGTTCACTTTAACCTTAATCACTTCAAGATGCTTATGATAGGGGCAATGAGAGCTGAAAGCTATAAGTACCATATTTTTTGGACGCTCTTTATGAGACTTGAATCCCTACTTCCTTTTACAAAAGGCCTTTCTTCCACCATTATATCGAGTCTCCACCTTCTATCTTTATGCACCTACTTTGAGAGAATAGTGGCCATTCTTAGTTCTATGTGCATTGTCCCAAGACTAGTTGATTGATGCATAACTTGTTATTTCTTGTTTTAAACTATTGTATCTAGTCACTCTTATGAACTTTGAAGGTGTCCTATGCATTTATATTTGCTACTCTATTGAGGGACAAGCTGAATACTATTATGCTATGTTTTCTTCATGTGAAACAAACAAACGTCTTCAAAGCATTGTTATTCAAGGATCTTTTGTTTATGCCTTTTCATATTGCATCATAGTTTCTTTGCTTATTGCCAGAACTTTGTCTTTCATGTTATGATCGAAGTACTATGATCCCAGCTTTGAATGTTTTGCAAATACTTTCATCGGGCCTTTGATGGTGCATGTGACCTAAAAAATTATTTCTTTTTATCACTTACCTACTCGAGGACGAGCAGGAATTAAGCTTGGGGATGTTGATACATTGCAAATGTATCTATAATTTTTTATGTTCCATGCTTGGTTTTATCCACTTTCTTGTGTTTTGTTCCAACTTTGGAGTACTTTTCATATGATTTCTTGGACTAACCTATTAACAAGAGCCACAGTGCCAGCTGCCTGTCTTCTGCTGTTTTTGGTTCCAGGAAAGTCAGAAAATGAATATTCTCGGAATTGGACGGGACAAAAGCCAGAGTGCCTATATTTCCAGAAGGGATCAAGTGCCAGAATACGAGACGGAGAGGGCCAGGGGCCGGCCACACCACCTGGCCGCGCGGCTAGGCCTGGCCCGCGCCAGGGGGTGGTGTGGTGGCTCCCGGCACCCCCTCGGCCTCTTCTTCCGCCTATAAATTTCCCTCGGGACGAAAACCCTAAGGGCCCGATCAAAAATCCACGAAAGAGTCTCTATCCGCCGTCATCTCCACCCCTAGATCGGGAGGGATCTGAAGCTCTTCCCGGCACCCTGCTGGAGAGGGGAATTCACCCTGGAGGCCTTCTTCATCACCATGCAAGCCTCCGGTGTGATGAGTGAGTAGTTCATCATTGGACTACGGATCCATGTAGTAGCTAGATGGCTGGTTTCTCCTCCTTTGTGCTTTCATGTTTAGATCTTGTGAGCTCCGTTCATGATCAAGATCATCTATTTGTAATTAATACATGTTGTGTTTGTGGGGATCCGATGGATATTGAGATGCTATTTCAGATTGATTATTGATTCTATCATGACTTTGTTATTTGAGATCTTGCATGCTTTCCGTTGTTAGTAGCTATCTTGGCCAAGAGTTAGTATTTATGCTCGATAGTGGGTTCATGCCTCTGGCAATCTAGGGAAGTGACATAAATATCTAACGTACTAGATGTGTTGTTGCTGCTAGGGAGAAAACAACGATCCTTTGTTCATAGAACAATCGTATTGTTTATTTGACACGCAGTTCATAAGGAAATAATCTGTTGCTTGCAACTTAATACTAGAGGGGGTTCGGATGATAACCTAAAGGTGGATTATTAGTCATAAATGCAGTTGGATGGCGGTCTATGTATTATGTTGTAATTCCCAATCAAGTCTCAGAGGAGTCAAGATGATTAGTATATGCATGTATTGCTTTCTCGGTGTTTGTCAATTGCCCCGTTGTAATATTTTCACCCAGCATGTTATCTGTCTAAGGAGAGCCACCTCTAGTGAACTATGGATCCCGATCCTTTTATTTTATATTCAATCTACAATCTTTTACTGCTTTGTGTTTACTTTCTGCAAACTTTTACTTCTTTCCATTCGATACATTTAATCCTTTGTTTTCCGCAAAACACGGTGAGATTGACAACCTCATCGCAAGTTGGGGACAAAGTTATGTGGTTGTGTTGTGCAGGTCTCCACGTTTCTACTAGCACCGGTAGTGTGCCCTGCCAAAGCTCAGCTAGTAACACCTTTGGGGTGTTTCCTTGCTCCTACTGGTTCAATTAAACCTTGGTCTCATAACTGAGGGAAAACTCGCTGATGTGCTCATCATACCTTCCTCTTGGGGTTCCCAATAGGCTCTACATCAACCACGAGCTAGCAGTGGTTCATGGGAAGAACACACATGCAATGACACTAGTGATATGTGGTTTGTGAAAAGAACAGACATGCAATGACTCTAACTGTGGTTAATGAAAAGAGGAGATATGCAATGACACTAGTGGATCCATGTGTGGTTAATGAGAAGAACACACATGCAATGACACTTGGCGTGTTTCGTGATATGGTTTGTGAGATGAACACACATGCAATGACTCTAATTGTGGTTCATGAGAAGAACACACATGCAATGACTCTAACTGTGGTTCATGAAAAGAGCAGACATGCAATGAAACCGGTGGATCCATGTGTCGTCTATGAGAGGAACACACATCCAATGACACCGGTGGATCCTAATGTGGTTTGTGAGAAGAACACACATGCAATGACACTAGTGATGTGTGGTCTGTGAAAAGAACACACATCCAATGACGCTGGTGGATCCATATGTGGTTTGTGAGAAGGACACACATGCAATGACACTGTTGGATCCATGTGTGGTTCATGGGAAGAACACACATGCAATGACACTGGTGATATGTGGTTTGTGAAAAGAATAGACATGCAATGACTCTAACTGTGGTTAATGAAAAGAGAAGACATGCAATGACACTCGTGGATCCATATGTTGTTTGTGAGAAGGACACACATGCAATGACACTAGTGATATGTGGTTTGTGAAAAGAACAGACATGCAATGACTCTAACTGTGGTTATTGAAAAGAGCAGATATGCAATGACACTAGTGGTTCCATGTGTGGTTAATAAGAAGAACACACATGCAATGACACTCGGCGTGTTTCATGATATGGTTTGTGAGAAGAACACACATGCAATGACTCTAGTTGTGGTTCATGAGAAGAACACACATGCAATGACTCTAACTGTGGTTCATGAAAAGAGCATACATGCAATGATACCGGTGGATCCATGTGTCGTCTATGAGAGGAACACACATCCAATGACATCGGTGGATCCTTATGTGGTTTGTGAGAAGAACACACATGCAATGACACTAGTGATGTGTGGTCTGTGAAAAGAACACACATCCAATGACGCCGGTGGATCCATATGTGGTTTGTGAGAAGGACACACATGCAATGACACTGGTGGATCCATGTCTGGTTCATGGGAAGAACACACATGCAATGACACTGGGTGTGGTTCATGATGTGGTTTGTGAGAAGAACACACATGCAATGACTCTAGCTATGGTTCATGAGAAGAACACACATGCAATGACTCTAGCTGTGGTTCATGAAAAGAGTAGACATGAGATGACACCGGTGGATCCATGTGTGGTCTATGAGAGGAACACACATCCAATGACACTGGTGGATCCTCATGTGGTTTGTGAGAAGAACACACATGCAATGACACTAGTGATATGTGGTCTGTGAAAAGAACACACATGCAATGACACTGGTGGATCCGTATGTGGTTTGTGAGAAGGAAACACATGCAATGACACTGGTGGATCCATGTGTGGTTCATGGGAAGAACACACATGCAATGACACTGGTTGTCGTGGTGGTGTTACGGCAGATGCCATGGATAGGCCAAAGGTGGGGCCAATATGCACTAGAGGAATCTAGGGAGGGATAGTGTGGTGATTCCACACACAGATGCTTTGTATTCTCCAAGTTCACAAGGTTACAGATGCTCCTTGAGCTGTATTGGGGAGAGGAGGAAGAAGAAGCTCTCTTACTCTCACCACTATCTATCTCCCAATGAACCAACTACTCAAATGCCAACCCCTACTATAGAGGCCCTAGTGCCCCTTATAAAGGGGAGGCTAGGTCTCCAATTAGGGCATACTTGGAGGCATATTCCTTGGAATATGCTTCGTCCCAAAATAGCAAACCGACCGGGTCACCTTTTGCCATCGTAAGCCATGCAGAGGCTACATAAGCCTCTGCGGCGCCAGCGTCATCCGACATAGGGTGCGTCACCTTTGTTGGCCACGCCTTGCTGGTCCCTCCCTTAGTCCACTTTCGCTCACGATCCTGCGCACAGAGGTCACCTTTTGACCAGCGAGATACCTTCCTTCTCTTGCAAGCTTTGTATGTTCCGACCCCATGGGTTCCTGCATTCAAATTACAAATGGCCCGTCGGCATACCACGTACATCGGCTGGGACATAGTTAAGTGGACATCCTCCGGTCCGGGTTACTCCATAAGTCGGCCTGCCTTGAGGTAACCCGGCCAGCTTACGCTTTTACCTTGCCGTACCTCGGCTGACTCGGCCTTTATACCCCGGTGTTACCCTACCCGGGGGTATCCCCCCAACATTAGTCCCCGAAGCTGGTGCGGTCTTAGCAACTTCATCTGCTAAGGCCACGGCAGGTTCAATCTTTTTGCACCCTTTTCTGAGTCATTATGTAGCTCCGATCCCATGTCGTAGCATTCGCTTTGCTCATTCCGAGTCTTCACTCGCTGGCCGGGCTATCCTTTAGTTTTCCGGGTTATCCTTCCTTCTCTCGTACGCTTCCCCACGTCCCACGTGGAGGGTAATCATTATCTTGCCTTATTTTAAGGGCTTGCGCTAGTTACTGCACTAATTGTCAGGGGTTACTGCTTCAAACGTCATGTCGCAACTGCCTCCTCGTTAACTGTATCACCACATCGCGTCGTGGGATCCCCTGTTTCATGTGGCCCTTCCTGTGGCTTGCCTCTGATTAGCTGATCCGGCAGATACATGGACACACCGTGTGGCCTCGATGCACAGTGCGATCCCACTACCCACCGTTGGGGCGTGGTTAAATAGGGGAGAGGGTGCGTTCCTTGGCGGTTTTCCCACTTCTCGCGCCCCTCTGCCCACCCGCATTTTCTTCTTTCTTGCGACAGCGCCGCCGCCGCCGCATCTACTCTGCAGCGTCACCGCCGCACCGTGCCTTTTTTGCACTAGCCTCGTTGCCGCTCTCGCGCCGCTTCAACGTCACGGGTCCGCGCCAATCCAAGCCTCTGCCCCCCACCTTCGATGTGGCCGGTGAGGACAATGACCTGGAAATGACTAAGGAGGAGCTCGCCGTCGTCGGAGAAGAAGAGATGGAGGAGGAGGGCGAAAATATGGGGCGCGGTGGCTGGTCCGGTTCCTGGGTGTGCCAGGATGACCTGGATTGGCTATACCGCACCCGCCGCATCCCCGAGGGCGTGATTCCTCGCCTTGCCTCCGAGGAGCTTGGTCCCTCACCCAATCTGGGTGAGTTCGTGGTCTTCCTATCCCACTTCCAGCACGGCTTCGGCCTGCTAGTGAGTGACTTCTTCCATGACTTCATCAACATCTACGAACTCCAACCTCACCATCTTCCGGTGAATGCCATCACATCCCACTCTTCCTTCGCATCCTCCATAGAGGGATACGTCGGCCTGTGGCCCACCAAAGAGCTCTGGATCCGGTTCTTCGGTCTACGGAGGAACGTGATTCTGAATAAGCTGCGTGACCCGAAGGACAAGCATCTGACCCAATGTGGTGCGGCCTCCATCTCACCCCGGAAGCAATCTGTCTTTCCCCGGGTCACGGGGCTTGAATGTTGCAAGGGTTGGGCCTGGACCTTCTTCTAAGTGAGGAACGACACGGATGAGGATTTGATCCGGCTGCGCCCCTTTCAAAGGGCTTGTTCGTCTGCGGTACCAAAGTTGGCAGGCCAGCGCATGGCGGTACCTAAGTTGCCTGAAATCATCGCGTTTCAAAAATTTGGGCCGCCAACTACTGAGAGGGGCCATTTTGAGGCAAACTCATCTCACCCCGCCAAATACAAACATTTCGTTAAACCGCCCCGTGAAGTAGACGGCCGGGACCCACATGTCGGTTATCTGTCAGTGACGCGGGAGCCAACACGGCAACCTCTTAGGAAAATCGAGCAGCTAAGTGGATTGGATGCGTTGACCAATTTCACAAATCCATTCCCAGCTTTCCCCTAGCACCGGCGGCGTCGGAATCCACCCTCCAGGCAGGACGATCCCTTTGGACATTTGACTTCGGGGGCCAAGTTGCTGCGCCCAGTCGGATAGAGTGGACTCATTTGTTAACGCGGTAATAGTGACCTCTCCGGCTTGGACAAAGCCATTCATGGATTATCTACAAGACGGAACTTTGCCCGCCAACAAAGTCGAAAGCCAGCAAATAGTATGCAGAGAAAAAGGCTACGTCAACATTAACAGCCAGCTATACAAAAGAAGTACCACATGAGTTTTTCTACGGCGAGTTTCCCAGTAGCAAGGTATTGAAATCCTTAGAGAAATACATCTCGGAGATTGCGGGCATCACGCCACTCCCCGATCATTATTGGCCAAGGCCTTCCGACAAGGATTCTACTGGATAACTACCAGCAAGGATGCCAATAAGTTCGTACAAACATGCCTCGGGTGTCAATTTTATGAAAGACAACCAAATGGTCCAGCTGAAGAATTGGGAATAATACCATTAACTTGGACGTTTGTAGTCTGGGGGCTGAACATGGTGGGACCTTTGCAGACAACCCCCTGTGGATTCACACACTTGTTAGTAGCAGTGGACAAATTCACAAAATGGATTGAAGCTAAACCCATTAGAAAGCTTCATGGGGCAACGACCCTAAAGTTTGTCCGGGATCTAGTGGTGAGATTTGGTCTCCCACATAGAATCATCACCGACAATGGCAGAAACTTATCTCTAGGAGAAGTTGAGGAGTACTGTCATGAGAAAGGCATCTGCCTTGACCTAGCATCTGTGGCACATCCACAGTCAAATGGGCAAGTTGAAAGGGCCAATGGACTAATTCTACATGTAATCAAGCCACGTTTAGAGGCACTGCTACATAGAGCAGCTGGAGCCTGGGCGGTGGAATTACCATCTGTCTTGTGGAGTTTAGGAACAACACCCAACATATCTACCGGCTTGACTCCTTTCTTCATGGTTTATGGAGCAGAAGCAGATCTCCCATCCGACATCCTCCACGATGCACCAAGAGTTTCTGCCTACAAGGAGGATGACGCTGAAGAATCCAGACGACTATATGTGGACCTACTTGAAGAAGAGCATGTGCTGGCATGCCAGAGATCCGCCGTCTACCAGCAGAAGCTGCGCAGATACCATAGTCACCGTGTAAAGCATCGCTAGTTTAAAGAAGGGGATTTGGTGCTTAGAATCAAGCAGGAGAAATCACACAAATAATCCCCACCTTGGGAAGGACTGTTCGTCATAAGCAAAGCATTGCTCAATGGTTCCTATTACCCCGTAGATATTCGCGAGTTGAAAGATAGGCTAGAAAATCGCAAGCGCAAGAAACGTGACTCCGATGATGATTACCCAGAGACAGATCGGCCATGGAACATAGCACAGCTATGTCCCTTTTACACAGAACATTTATATTATGTAATAAGTTTCTTATGTGATCAATGAAATAAAGCATTTGGTCCACTCATATTATCTGAGTCTTTTACCTCCTTTGGTTGTTCATTTTTGGATCATATAAACCCTTTATGCGCAAGGTTGCATTTGCCCTTGTGAAAATTCCGCCTATGGGCGTTAGCTTAAGTTTTCTGGTCTACACGTTTTCTGAAGTTTTTATGTGGATTCCGGAGTAGTGACATTTTGTCACTCAAAGCCAGCGATTTTGTTCTTAGGTTCTTGATGGTGCTATTAAGCATCATCACCTGAGAGCATAGTTATGTGTTGCGAGTCTTTCGTCTCACGAAAGGTCAAGCATACGAACCAGAATAATGGATAACCCAGCACTTGCTTAAAGATATATACACATGCTGGAAATAGATAAGTTGCAGGAAGCTCGAATACAAGTTTTTCCGCCTTAGACAAACATAAGTTTTTTCCGCATACATTTTGCAGAGATACGTTTAATATAGACATTGTTTTTCATGGCTCTACTACAGGGGGCTGCGTGGTGGCATCATCAGGAGAGCCAGGCAGGGAGAGCTCATCAAATTCTAAAGGAGAAGGGCTAGAGTCAGAAGAGGCCATATCTTCATCAAGGATCTCGGCAGGAACGAAGACATTAGCCTTGAGCATCTTGGCAACTCTGGTGTTGAAGTCGGCGAGGGAGTTCCAAATAGCATCACTATCGATCTGTCGACCTTCCTCGTCTACCTTGGGCATGCAGGAGGTCACCAAGTCGATGTCAGCACTGTCATAGTGCGCCTTGACCAAGGACAGGGTCATCCTTGCACTAGCTTGGACGCAAGAGGCTTTCCAGTCCTTGACATTTTTGGGGGCTCGGCGCAGGATTTCCGCGAACTTGGCCGCTGAGTTTGCCGCCTTGTTATTTGTGCCCAAAGGTTGAGCTATCTCCTTGGCTTGGGCGATGGCGGTGGTGACGAAGTTGCCAGCAAGAATCATGCGTTCCTTAGGATCTAGAGCACCCTCACCCAAGTTGGCTAAGCCAATGCGAGCTGTGGTTTGCACAAAACACAAGGACCATGAGTATACACAAGTAAAATGGTTGTCCAACTTACAGAAATGACCAAGACGAGAATGGTTACCGAAGATGCTCATTTCCGCTTGCTGGCATGTTTCCGCCAAGACAACCCGCTCCTTTTGGACTGACTTGAACATATCAAGACTCCTAGCATTTTGCTCTTTGGCAGCTTGGTTCTGGTCTTTGAGTTGTGCAATCTCATCCTTCAAGCGCTGCATCTCGACGTCTGCAGACTCTTGCATAGCCTTCATCATCGCCTCATGGCCCTTGATGGGGCCTCTTGTCTGTGGTACCAAAGTTCGCAGGCTAGCGCATGGCGGTACCTAAGTTGCCTAAAATTACCGCGTTTCGAAAAGTCGGGCTGCCAACTACCGAGAGGGGCCATTTCGAGGCAAACTCATCTCACCCCTGCCAAATTCAAACATTCCGTCCTGACCGCCCCATGAAGTAGACGGCCGGGACCCTCATGTCGGTCATCTGTCCGTGACGCGGGTGCCAACGCGGCAACCTCTTAGACAAATCGAGCAGCTAAGTGGATTGGATGCGTTGACCAATTTCAAAAATCCATTCCCAGCTTTCCCCTAGCACCGGCGGCATCGGAATCCACCCTCCAGGCAGGACGATCCCTTCGAACATTTGACTTTTGGGGCCAAGTTGCTGCGCCCAGTTGCTGCGCCAGTCGCTGATCCTGAGCTCCAATGGCGCATGCCATAGCTGCCGTTGAGAGGCTCTAGCCCGCCTCCGCCGCCGATGAGCCGAGCAGTTCGGAGGATGGCAGATCCTACTATCAAGGAAGAAGAAGTTCAGGCTACAAGCGGGTGAGCTACCCTTCTCTTTGCTATTCGCACTAATTATAACTGCTAGCTGGCTACTGAACCTCAAATTATTTGTTAGCCCAACACTGACAAACATATTTCGTCCATAGTTTTCTGTCAAGTGGGATCTGTGCGGACCCTCCTTACCTGGTGACAATAGTTCTCTACAGGTACGACCCTAAGGGCAAGTGATATGGACACCATTGTTTCACAATGGAAGAAGCGACTGTGCATATCTGTACTATATCTGGTATGGTTGCTGCTCTGCGTAATCATGTTGAATTATGGCCGAAGAAGACAGCAAAGTTCAGCTTCATGGATGAACGTGGCATCATGGTTCCTATAATGTGTGACAGTCAGCTAATTGGGTTGATGAAAATGTATGCTTCGGCTGCCATGTTTGAGCTGAAATCTGATGTACTGGATGTGGAAGCTGCTGCAACTGGGAGTCGCCCTTATATTCTTGGACAAGGTGGTTGCTCGAACCCAATTAGCTCCTGGTAAGCAAAGGTTGCTTGGGGTTCGCATGTTTGTGCTGAATTGTAATTTTTGTTTTATTTACTCTGTAGATATTGGGCAATTATGCAATAGTCTTGTTTCTTTGACAGGAAGTGTCGCAAGGTTAGAAACATGACTGCCGGGTTAGTCATTTTGCTGCCTGAAGAAATTAAAAACGAGTGGAAAGATGATGCTGGACATGGTTCTGGTGCCCATTGTCCCGGCGATGCAGAGTACGTGAAGGTAAGAAAATTGGCACTGAGGAAGAGGAAGAAGGCAGGAAATGAAGAAGCCAGTGGACGTGAAGGCTTGGCACCCAGGCTGCGGAAGAAGGCTGCTAGCAAAGAAGATGCATAGTAATGTGTTGAACTTGAACCTATATATGTAATTCTATTAAATTCTGGAGCTCTGTGTGTGGCACGTTGCTGGGCGAAACAATCTACCCACGTTCTCTGAGTAAAATGTACTGCGACTTAGGGTTTGGAAATGCCCGAGTCAGTAGTTGAATCTGAAATTACGATTGTGCCATTGCTATCTGAAAACAAGGATCCACCGGTTCCACGATTGTTGAGGGGCAGGAGGTCTCCACATACGACGGAATGTAAGTAGCACAGAAATAAATTATTTAAGCTGCCACACTCCATGAAGCAGCAACTTATTTCAGATGCTGCACAACGACGTGGCAACATAAACAGCAATGTTCTCACCAATAATGCCCAAGATGAGGAGGAAATCGGTACCACTTTCTGGCCTAATATTGAGCCCGTTTATCTCACCGCCTCTCTGCTCCTAAATCCCCTACATCTGGCGAAGCTCCCGGATCTCCAGTAACCGGGTGTACGTCCTTCCACTTTATAAACTGTGGCTGTGCCATTTGCATGCGGCCAAATCCACGTAGATTACGTTTAAACAAACCACCAATGTCAGAATATACTAGTAGAAAAGGAGTTTTTGGTCCACGGTCACGTTCCCAATCCGGGACAGAGATCTAAATCGAGGCAGAAATTGATCTAAATAACAAATTCTTCCACAAATTAATCGAGAAAGAGATCTAAATCGAGGCATTTCATTAATTCAACCACAAATTTTTCTAAACAAAGGTGCGATTTCACATCCTACATTAATTCAACCACTAGTCAACAATTTCATTTCCGCTACCACTGTCCTCTTAGCCGCCAGCTTCCTCGTCGTCGTCGGATGGAACCTCCACGATTTCCGCATTGTTCGTGTGACGGAGCACCTCTTCGTAGCGAGCGGCGGCGATGATGGTGTACTTGGTCCATCGAGGGACGGACCAGAACCTCTCCCGCCATTCTCGGTTGCGGAGATCCCGGTGCACCAAGCTTCTATAAATGATGCGGTTGCCAATCTTGGCCTTCCGCTCCTTCTTGAACAGCGCCGACTAGTACGGGCTGGCCGCCGTGTACCGGGGCAAGCGCCCTCTTCCATGGGGGCATCTGGCGGCGGCGCGCTGTGATTTCGCTCTCCATCATGGCTCCGCCTGGGACGAGGAGCAGAGCCACCGACACCCCCGCATAGCTGATGCGCCATCCGTGGGGCACCATCACGGCCGGCGGCGCGAGGATGTCGAAGTGCGAGAACATCACCGCCTCGTAGAAGTTCAACGAGGGCATCTCCATGGCGGCGCGGTGGAGATTGGAGAGGGAGCGAGGGGGTGGACAGCGCGGTGGAGATTGGAGAGGGAGAGGGGATGGGCGACAAAGCGACGAGCTGTGGCGCCTCCTATTTGTTCACGAGGACGACGAAGCGACGGGCGGAATATCCAAGGGGCATTGGTCAGACAAAAGAAAGTAATGCAACGTTAAGACAAATTAACAGGCGACCAATTTTTTTACTCCGAGGACTCCAGGGCCAATAGTTTAGACTGCTAGGTCAACAAGTACAACTATTACAACTTAAAAAGGGCACGGGGCTTAAGCTAAATAGAACTAGTTAACACCCATCTCCTTGATCTTCCTAATCTTAGCCCTATGCGCATCTTCCTGCGAGAGCAAGGATAGAATCGTCTGCTCCTTCCTTTTAGCATCTTCCTTGCACAGCTTCAATTGTTTCTCTGCATCTTTCCTCATGCACTTGTCAATAGTCATAGTTGTGAACTGCAGGACTTTGGCCTGGTGAAGATCCTTCCTTGCTTGAGTAAATTCTTGCTCTGCTTTAGCCTTTAGGGCCAACGCCGCGTCCCTCTCCTTCTCGACTTTGCTAACCTTGTCTTCCACCCCCATGAGATCTTGCTTATGCTTGGTCGTGTCCACTGGTTCCCAGCTTCATCTCAACACTATCAAGAAGTGAGCTGAATGCGGATTCTTTCAACTCAACAGTCATTTCCCATAGTTTGTCCAGCGTTTTCTGCATCGATTTGGGCCACTCTAGATCGACCCATTTGACAACACCGCAACTTCTGCATCGCATCATTGCACGATGTCCTTGACACCGTAGAAACCTCCTACCTGCGTTTCATCCTTCAAACACTACAAATTTAGCGGGCACATATCCATGTTTACATAGCAAAGGACTGTCTTCATCCGCTAAACCGTGATAGTCGGTGTCATACATCATCTGGTTGGCCTAACACATCATACGCGCATGAGTAAACGGAGTAGATCTGGCTCAAAAAATAGATAACTGGCCACGGATGATAGAGATAGAGATGAGGCGACTCACATCGAAATCACCATCCCTGTCATCACGACGCGTTTCCTCGTCATCTCCCCTTGAACCCATGGCGAGGGGGGGTGGCTCTCGGAGAGGGGATTGGGATGGCGGCGCTGTCGGCTTGCGGCTATGGCAGGATGGAAGTGAAGTGGGGAATGTGGCTTCAAGGGGAAGGAAGAGAAGTAGGGGGAGGAAGAGAAGTAATGGGGACGTGACACTGGGATATGGCCCGCTCAACTTGTGAGTCGTGACACTCGTAACATGGGAGCCCCTAGTGTTGCCAGTTTGTCCAGAGCAAGCATGGCCAATCATGCCGCAGAACAGACTACTCGCAGATCGATCTCATGAAAACCATCCCAATCGTCCAAGCGCCCCGATCGGACGGTATATAACAATCGACAAGCAGAACAACTGTGTTAGGGCATGCCTTCTAGAAGACTCGGTCTAACGCTAAGGTTATGGCTCTCCTAAGGTTAATTAGTATCCATATGCAGTTTATG
Source organism: Avena eriantha (assembly GCA_910589775.1). Classification (NCBI taxonomy): domain Eukaryota; kingdom Viridiplantae; phylum Streptophyta; class Magnoliopsida; order Poales; family Poaceae; genus Avena; species Avena eriantha. Next base: position 72,856,819 of record OU342745.1, on the reverse strand, counting down.
AAAAGAACATGCATCCAATGACACGGGTGGATCTAGCCGTGGTTAATGAGAAGAGCAGACATGCAATGGCACCGGTGATACGTGGTTTGTGGGAAGAACACACATGCAATGACTCTGGTGATATGTGGTTTGTGAGAAGAACACACATGCAATGACTCTAGCTGTGGTTCATGAAAAGAGCAGACATGCAATAACACTGGTGGATCCAGGTGTGGTTCATGGGAAGAACACACATGCAATGACACTGGGTGTGGTTCATGATATGGTCCGTGAGAAGAACACACATGCAATGACTCTGGGTGTGGTTCATGATATGGTTTGTGAGAAGAACATACATGCAATGACACTGGTGGATCCATGTGTGGTCTTTGGCAAGAACACACATGCAATGACACTGGTGATATGTGGTATGTGAGAAGAACAAACATCCAATGACTCTAGCTATGGTTCATGAAAAGAGCAGACATGCAATGACACTGGTGGATCCATGTGTGGTTCATGGGAAGAACACACATGCAATGTCACTTGTGGATCCATGTGTGGCCTGTGGGAAGAACACACATGTAATGACACTGGTGGATCCATGTGTGGTTCATGGGAAGAACACACATGCAATGACACTTGGTGTGGTTCATGATATGGTTTGTGAGAAGAACACACATGCAATGACACTGGTGGATCCATGTGTGGTCTGTGATAAGAAAACACATGCAATGACACTTGTGGGTCCATGTGTGGTCTGTGGGAAGAACACACATGCAATGACACTGGTGGATCCATGTGTGGTTCATGGGAAGAACACACATGCAATGACACTGGGTGTGGTTCATGATATGGTTTGTGAGAAGAACACACATGCAATGACACTAGCTGTGGTTAATGAAAAGATCAGACATGCAATGACACCGGTGGGTCCATGTGGGGTTAATGAGAAGAACACACATGCAATGACACTAGGTGTGGTTCATGGGAAGAACACACATGCAATGACTCTGGTGATATGTGGTTTGTGAAAAGAACAGACATGCAATGACTCTAGCTATGGTTAATGAGAAGAGCAGACATGCAATGACACCGGTGGATCCATGTGTGGTCTATGGGAAGAACACACATGCAACGACACTGGTGGATCCAAGTGTGGTTCATGGGAAGAACACACATGCATAGACACCGGTGATATGTGGTTTGTGAGAAGAACACACATGCAATGACTCTAGCTATGGTTCATGAAAAGAGCAGACATGCAATGACACTGGTGGATCCATGTGTGGTTCATGGGAAGAACACACATGCAATGACACTGGGTGTGGTTCATGATATGGTTCATGAGAAGAACACACATGCAATGACACTGGTGGATCCATGTGTGGTCTGTGAGAAGAACACACATGCAATGACTCTGGGTGTGGTTCATGATATGGTTTGTGAGAAGAACACACATGCAATGACACTGGTGGATCCATGTGTGGTTCATGGGAAGAACACACATGCAATGACACTGGTGGATCCATGTGTGTCTTGTGGGATGAACACACATGAAATGACAATGGTGGATCCATGTGTGGTATGTGAGAAGAACACACATGCAATGACAGTGGGTGTGGTTCATGATATGGTTTGTGAGAAGAACACACATGCAATGACACTGTTGGATCCATGTGTGGTCTTTGGAAGAACACACATGCAATGACAATGGTGATATGTGGTCTGTGAGAAGAACACACATCATATGACTCTAGATATGGTTCGTGAAAAGAGCAGACATGCAATGACACTGGTGGATCCAGGTGTGGTTAATGGGAAGAACACACATGCGATGACACTGGGTGGATCCATGTGTGGTTTGTGAGAAGAACACACATGCAATGACACTGGTGGATCCATGTGAGGTTCATGGGAAGAACACACATGCAATAACACTGGGTGTGGTTCGTGATATGATCTGTGAGAAGAACACACATGTAATGACTCTGGGTGTGGTTCATGATATGGTTCATGGGAAGAACACACATGCAATTACACTGGGTGTCATTCATGATATGGTTTCTGAGAAGAACACACATGCAATGACACTGGTGGTTCCATCTGTGGTCTGTGAGAAGAACACACATGCAATGACACTGGTGGATCCATGTGTGGTTCATGGGAAGAACACACATGCAATGACACTAGGTGTGGTTCATGATATGGTTTGTGAGAAGAAAACACATGCAATGACACTGGTGGATCCATGTGTGGTCTTTGGAAGAACACACATGCAATGACAATGGTGATATGTGGTCTGTGAGAAGAACACACATCATATGACGCTAGCTATGGTTCATGAAAAGAGCAGACATGCAATGACACTAGCTGTGGTCAATGAAAAGAGCAGACATGCAATGACACCGGTGGGTCCATGTGGGGTTAATGAGAAGAACACACATGCAATGACACTGGGTGTGGTTCATGGGAAGAACACACATGCAATGACTCTGGTGATATGTAGTTTGTGAAAAGAACAGACATGCAATGACTCTAGCTGTGGTTAATGAGAAGAGCAGACATGCAATGACACCGGTGGATCCATGTGTGGTGTGTGGGAAGAACACACATGCAATGACACTGGTGGATCCATGTGTGGTTCATGGGAAGAACACACATGCATAGACATCGGTGATATGTGGTTTGTGAGAAGAACACACATGGCATGACTCTAGCTGTGGTTCATGAAAAGAGCAGACATGCAATGACACTGGTGGATCCATGTGTGGTTCATGGGAAGAACACACATGCAATGACACTGGGTGTGGTTCATGATATGGTTCCTGAGAAGAACACACATGCAATGACATTGGTGGATCCATGTGTGGTTTGTGATAAGAACATACATGCAATGACACCGGTGGATCCATGTGTGGTCTGTGGGAAGAACACACATGAAATGACACTGGTGATATGTGGTTTGTGAGAAGAACACACATCCAATGACTCTAGTGGATCCTTACGCGGTTTATGAGAAGAACACACATCCAATGAACTCTTGTGCATCTATCTTGGCATAATTTGATGTATGCCACGATGTATTTCATTGTGCAAGACACTCACTTTCCATTTTTTATACTACTCAGTATCGCCCTTGGTTTTATGTGGTACTACTTAGTTTTGCCCCCCACCTGTCTATCTTTCGTAGAAGCACAAATTTGTGCTCACCCTGTCTGCTACTCCCTGATTGGTTATCACAGTTGTCATGCGGATCGTGTGCACCAACCGTTGATTCTGTGCGATCCAACGATGATCGTTGCACAAGTCGTGCCCTTCACAGTACAGCGTGAGACAGCACGGACGTCTCCCTCAGCGAGACTTCTACAAGAAGGAACACGATGCCGTCCATGGAAAAAGTCGTCGAGCGGTCATGTCATGTTTAATCAAGTATGAAAAGCCTACTACTGCTACTACTACTCCGCCACAATGCATGCGTCATCGAGTGCACGGTCGTCGATGGACAGCTGCAAATTATTGCCACTTGATTTTAATAAGACATATCCCATTATTTACGCAGCGGCTCTCAATCGCCAATTTTAGGGCCGTGTCAAAATTCGTACATAGCAATTGTGTGTGCGCCCTTTTCATGCGGCTCAATACAGAACTCCCATGCATAGCCCGGGAAAAAACGTGACGTACCGTGCGTGTTTCGCGGTGCATGGTGCAATCGACTGCACAGCGCATTGCACGGTGGTGCAACGAAACGTGCCTTGCTTCTATCCACCTTAGCTATAGAGCACCTCTTCGCACACCCACTCCCACTCTCGCTCACTGTCCTCACGCAACCCTCTCCACTGTCCCACCAGCATCCGCAAACTCCCGAGAATACCCCGTCCACGCCGGCGATGGCCGAGGAGGGTAAGGTGGCCATCGTCGCCTCCGTGGCCGCCGGCGAGGAGGCCCCCGTCTCCTCACCGGTCCGCCTCTAAGCGTTGAAAGCAGCCGCTGTCCCTGTCCAGGCACGAGTGGAGGCATCGATGGTAGCCGCCGTTGATGTCCAGGCTCCCCTCCCACCTACCGACAGAGCCGCCGAAGAGGAGCCCCCCGCCGGCGAGGAGGCCCCCACCGGTAATAAGCAGATCGCGCACTTCTTGGGCACCTATGATCCAGATAAGTACATCGCTACGCTAAACCCCTACGACACCAGCATTGACGACCTATGGTCGGAGGTAACTTGGGTTTGCTCCCCTCCCCTGGTTCTTCTACCATTTGTTAGAAATAATGGGCAAATCTATTTAAAATTTAGCTGGTATTGTCATGTTTAATATTCTGGAATTAATCATGGAAATTAGTGCCTAATTATCCAACACCGTTCCCATCATTGAATGCTAGATCTTGGTTTATTAGGATTCGCTTGTTCGCATTTCGATTGCTCGATCTTCTCACAACGTCTAATCCCCCATTTTCCCTTTCTTCCAATAGGTTTCCAGCAGCGACGTCTGCAGCGATGACGAGTCCATTCAAACAAAGGCTCGTCAGGTGCTGAGGAGGTTGCGGGCCGGCAAGTACGACGGCTTCCTCATGGACCCCTACAGCTGCCCCTTCTGCAAGGGGGGCGTTTACTGCTTGACTAGTCGCGCTGCCGGCGGCACCGTGTTGAACACCTTACTGAAGCATGCAGAGGCCACAGGCTCCGGCATCCAGAAAAGTGGCAAGCCCGAGCCCGCGAACATCAACGCCTACATCGCTGAACACCATGCTCTCTGCATTCATCTCTGAAACCTCCAGCGGGTGGCCATCAAAGAGGGTCGCATGGCTCCAATCAGGCCCAAGGCCCCAAAGTCCAAGAAACTGGGCAGCAAGAAGTGGCTGAAGCACTAGAGGGAGATGGCGGAGGCGCGGGCGCTTGCAGGATGTGCTTGCAGCTGCGGCGGCTGCCCCTGCTGCTAAGCAGCTTCTTTCTAGCTAAATCCTATTTCTGGCTGAATGCATCGAACCTCGTTAAGCAAACTACTTTCTATCGCTATATCCTATTTAGCTGCGCACAGCTATATCTACATTTGTTTGGTTTTCTGAAAGAATGTATTCTGCCTGGTGTGATTTGCTGCTTTAGATTTGCTACCTGATAAGAGGCAAAAAGAGGTCCAAAAGGAAACGAATTATCGAAGAGAGAATCTTCTCTAGATTTGCTACCAATTTCGGCAAATATGAACATATCTGTTTAGCGAGAGAGGAAAAGGGTACTCTTTCAAACTGCCAGTTAACGAGCTACCATCTTGACATTTCCCTCTACAAGAAGGAACACGATGCCTTCTAGGGAAAAAGTCGTCGAGCGGTCATGTCACGTTTAATCAAGTCTGAAAAGCCTACTACTGCTACTACTACGCCACAACACATGCGCCATCGTGTGCACGGTCGTCGATGGACAGCTGCAATTTATTGCTACTTGATTTTAATAAGACACATCCCATTTTTTACGCAGCGGCTTTCATTCTCACTTCCAACTGCGGCCCACCGTAAGAAGCTTGCACGTGCTAGCCGGAGGCTGAACAGCTGAGCTCGACGAGACCTAACGTCTCCGGTTCATCGAGTCACTCGTAGTGATCAACACATCCCTCTAGCGAATCTAGCACAACCCCACAAATCTCGCCGTACAGCCACCTACCCCCCCTCTACATTTCTACTTTTACCTATCGTCAATTTTAGGGCCATGTCAAACTTTGTACATAGAAATTGTGTGTGCGCCCTTTGCATGCGGCTCAATACAGAACTGCCATGCATCAAACCCCGTTAAGCAACCTACTACTTTCTATCGCTATATCCTATTTAGCTGCGCACAGCTATATCTACATTTGTTTTGTTTTCTGAATGAATGTATTCTGCCTGGTGTGATTTGCTGCTCTGGATTTACTACCTGTTCGGAGACAAAAAGAGGTCCAAAAGGGAACGAAATATCGAAGTGAGAATCGATTTGCAACCAATTTGGGCAAAATGAAACATATATATTTAGCGAGAGAGGAAAAGGGCACTATTTCAAACTACTAGTTAGGAAGCTACCATCTTGACAAGCTACAAGACACATACATAAACATAACACAACGAGGGTTAAATTTATTTTACTAGTATCACTTGATGCACTACACATCTAGGCAAGCTAACTGAGTTCCACAAAACAGAAACATAACACTGACAAGTAAAATTTAACTCACTCCTCATCAGACCACTTGACGCGCTTGCTATCATCCCAGGTACTCCACGTCCAAACGAACTACTTTGTCCTAAATGGCATCTGACTTGACTTTGTCCATGCATGGCCCAGGAAAAAATGTGATGTACCGTGCGCGTGTCGCGGTGCACGGTGCAGTCGACTGCATGGCACGTTGCACGATGGTGCAACGAAACGTGCCTTGCTTCTATCCACCTTAGCTACAGAGCCCCTCTCCGCACACCCACTCCCACTCTCGCTCACTGTCCTCACGCAACCCTCTCCACTGTCCCACCAGCATACGCAAACTCCCAAGAATACCCCGTCTGCGCCGGCGATGGCCGAGGAGGGTAAGGTGGCCATCGTCGCCTCCGTGGCCGCCGGCGATGAGGCCCCCGTCTCCTCACCGGTCCGCCTCTAAGCGTTGAAAGCAGCCGCTGTCCCTGTCCAGGCACGAGTGGAGGCATCGATGGCAGCCGCCGTTCATGTCCAGGCTCCCCTCCCACCTACCGACAGAGCCGCCGAAGAGGAGCCCCCCGCCGGCGAGGAGGCCCCCACCGGTAACAAGCAGATCGCGCACTTCTTGGGCACCTATGATCCAGATAAGTACATCGCTACGCTAAACCCCTACGACACCAGCATTGACGACCTATGGTCGGAGGTAACTTGGGTTTGCTCCCCTCCCCTAGTTCTTCTACCATTTGTTAGAAATAATGGGCAAATCTATTTAAAATTTAGCTGGTATTGTCATGTTTAATATTCTGGAATTAATCATGGAAATTAGTGCCTAATTATCCAACACCGTTCCCATCGTTGGATGCTAGATCTTGGTTTATTAGGATTCGTTTGTTCGCATTTCGATTGCTCGATCTTCTCACACCATCTACTCCCCCATTTTCCCTTTCTTCCAATAGGTTTCCGGCAGAGACGTCTGCAGCGATGACGAGTCCATTCACACATGGGCTCGTCATGTGCTAAGGAGGCTGCGGGCCGGCAAGTACGACGGCTTCCTCAGGGACCCCTACAGCTGCCCCTTCCACAAGGGGGGCGTCTACCGCTTGACGAGTCGCGCCGCCGGCGGCACCGTCTTGAACACCTTACTGAAGCATGCAGAGGCCGCGGGCTCCGGCATCCCCAAAAGTGGCAAGATCGAGCCCACGAACATCAACGCCTACATCGCTGAACACCGTGCTCTCTGCATTCATCTCTGAAACCTCCAGCGGGTCGCCATCAAAGAGGGTCGCATGCCTCCAATCAGGCCCAAGGCCCACAAGTCCAAGAAACTTGGCAGCAAGAAGTGGCGGAAGCACCAGAGGGAGATGGCGGAGGCGCGGGCACTTGCAGGATGTGCTTGCAGCTACGGCGGCTGCCCCTGCTGCTAAGCAGCTTCTTTCTAGCTAAATCCTATTTCTGGCTGAATGCATCGGACCTCGATAAGAAACCTACTTTCTATCGCTATATCCTATTTAGCTATGCACAGCTATATCTACATTTGTTTTGTTTTCTGAAAGAATGTATTCTGCCTGGTGTGATTTGCTGCTTTAGATTTGCTACCTGATCGGAGCCAAAAAGAGGTCCAAAAGGAAACGAATTATCGAAGAGAGAATCTTCTCTAGATTTGCTACCAATTTGGGCAAATATGAACATATATGTTTAGCGAGAGAGGAAAAGGGTACTCTTTCAAACTGCCAGTTAACGAGCTACCATCTTGACGTTTCCCTCTACAAGAAGGAACACGATGTCGTCTATGGAAAAAGTCGTCGAGCGGTCATGTCACGTTTAATCAAGTCTGAAAAGCCTACTACTGCTACTACTATGCCACAACACATGCGCCATATAGTGCACGGTCGTCGATGCACAGCTGCAATTTATTGCTACTTGATTTTAATAGACACGTCCCATTTTTTACGCAGCAGCTTTCAATCTCACTTCCAACTGGGGCACACCGTAAGAAGCTTGCACGTGCTAGCCGGAGGCCGAACAGCTGAGATCGACGAGACCTAACGTCTCCGGTTCATCGAGTCACTCGTAGTCATCAACACATCCCTCTAGCGAATCTAGCACAACCCCACAAATCTCGCCATACAGCCACCTACCCCCCCCTCTACATTTCTACTTTTACCTATCGCCATTTTTAGGGCCGTGTCAAACTTTGTACATAGAAATTGTGTGTGCGCCCTTTGAATGCGGCTCAATACAGAACTGCCATCCATCGAACCCCGTTAAGCAACCTACTACTTTCTATCGCTATATCCTATTTAGCTGCGCATAGCTATATCTACATTTGTTTTGTTTTCTAAATGAATTTATTCTGCCTGGTGTGATTTGCTGCTCTGGATTTGCTACCTGTTCGGAGGCAAAAAGAGGTTCAAAAGGGAACGAAATATCAAAGTGAGAATCTTCTCTAGATTTGCTACCAATTTGGGCAACATGAAACATATATATTTAGCGAGAGAGGAAAAGGGCACTATTTCAAACTGCCAGTTAAGAAGCTACCATCTTGACAAGTTACAAGACACATACATAAACATAACACAACGAGGGTTAAATTTATTTTACTAGTATCACTTGATGCGCTAGACATGTTGGCAAGCTAACTGAGTTCCACAAAACAGAAACATAACACTGACAAGTAAAATTTAATTCACTCCTCATCAGACCACCTGACGCGCTTGCTATCATCCAAGGTACTCCACGTCCGACGAACTGCTTTGTCCTAAATGGCATCTGACTTGGCATTCTTATCTTCAGCGTCCTGCGGCACAATTAGCGGTGCATCACAGGCCTGATTGTTGCAGCTAGAAGATGCCGCCTGTCTGTTTTCCGCTTCAGCTGTAGCCTCTCTGTCAGCTGCTTCTTCAGCTGCAAGCTCTCTTTCAGCTGCTTCTGCAGCCTCTCTGTCAGCTGCTTCAGATGCAGCCAATTTCTTTGCATATTCAACTTCAAACTCAGCCATTCGGCATTTTCTACAAAGGGCTCCCCTAAGCTCGTCTTCCCTCTTGCAAATAGGGCAAACCACGAGGTAACGTTAAAAAAATGGATCTTCTTGTACAGCTGGTAGGTCATGTAAGCATCTATGGCTGCATACTTCAGGTTTATATTAGACAACAGCCATTCGTTCCATAAATCGTGCCTATCCTTAGAGAAATCTTCCTTCATTATGACGTACGACTCATCGAGGATTTTAGTTGCTAGTGATGTCATTCCATCCTTCTTCATGCCCCCTAGGATCTTGACAAGATGCTGAATATCCATCCTGTTGTGCGCAAGAATTATAATTTCCTCTTGATACAATTTCGAAAAATCAGTTGTTGTGTCGACAGTGCAGAAAACAATTCCCTTTTTTTGAAGGAACTGGCGCAGCGCCGGACATTTCCTGTCAGTCCTGAAAGTATGTAGTTTGTCATCACCAAAATTTGTAACTACAAATATTTTGTCAATGCAATTTCATCATCCCAATATAATTTTGAAAAGTTTAGTAAATGCAAGATCAAGACTCTCAACATTGTATTGTCATAATTTATTTGGTTTTGCTATTTCTTAGTCGACTGAACGAGTTGCACATTTCTTTTAACTACGGTTGCACTTTTCTTAGGTGATTGAGACTAAAGAAAATCTCAGTCGATTGAGACATTGGCAAACCCTAATTTATTTGGTCCTAAGTAAAATCTAGTAGTTGCAAGATGAGCAAGTGGATAAATAACAAGAGGAGAAAACCCTAAAAGCGGTTAGCTACAGAGAGCAGATCTACAAACCGGGAGAGGTGGTAGACGAGGATGTGTTTCCGCATGGCAAGTTGAACGACGGCGACTTCACTCCCTTCATATGGGTGCTCCGGGGTGTACTCGAGGTCCAATCCCACAAACTTGTCCTCGTCTATCCCAAGCCAACCCTCGTACATCCTCAGGACACGCACCACTGTCTCCTCCTCGTTGGTGTAGACAATGTCTATCTTCTTGTTGTCATGGGTGGTGAAGCTTGTCTCTACAGTGCGTAGATCTTCCATGGAGGCAAGGATAAGACGGGAAGAAGAGAGTAGATGACAGGAAGAAGAAGAGTGGTTTCTGCGAGGTAGGGGAACGGTGGAACCGTCAATGCGCTTTTATGGTAGGGGTTAACGATTGGGACGGAAGTCCAAGGAGAGACGCGTGGCGGTGGCCGTTCCAGCTTCTGAGTAAACAAAAAATAATTATTACGCCGATACATGGGCCCTGTTTTGTCACGTCAATACACTGGGTAGGGGGCGTTGTCATATCCACTGTGCCAACGCTGAAAGCCTACGTGACAGCCACCCCGCCTAAGCGACGGGAGCGACATAATGACGAACAGACAGGGGGGCCCTAACTTGACGCCCGTTAGCCTGATTTTTTGTATTGAAACGTAAAATTGAATTCGTGCCGAAAAATACCCTTTGAGTATTTGGCACACCAACTGTAGTCACCCCGGCTGATTTCACGGAACTTGGGTACCGCGTTGCCTGTACACCCCAACTTTCGGGACGCAAAGTGATAATCTCCCTTTGCAATGGGTCCTCCTAATCTGGATCTATGGGACCGGGATTCCAAGAAACCAACTATCTGGGCGAATCAAGTCAATAAGCGGTTCTAGGAGCTGAAGGATCTAGGGCTGCGCAACGAGGTCGTGATGATCACATTCGTCCGCAGCCGGATCTCCCCTCTTCAGAAATGTACACACAAACTTTGCCACATGAGCTGGCGACTTGATCCCAATCGGACTTCCTCCTTTGAATTGAACAACACCGAGATATTCCATCGGATCAAGGCCCTCTTCACGACCAACAAGGATTTCTCCACTGATTGGGAGTGGGGGTTGGAGCACTACTGCCGGGATAAGCCTCCTCATGTGGTAAATCTCGTTTCTCAATCCTTTTCTGAGTTATATTCTATGTTGGAGCATGTTGCCTATTTGATCCCCTTTGCATTTTCCTCTTAGTTGTTTCTTCAGCAGACCCTTGAAGATGGCACCGAGCCTTCCCTCAAATAGGGGAAGGATCGACTTGTCTCAGACAAGGAGGAGCCGGATCAGGAAATGTTCCTGCCTTTCCCAGACGCAACCAAGCGACCCTCTGGTAACTTCTCTTCCTTAAGGAATTGGCCTGACGATGAAGATGATTCCGACATTGAGGTGGTGGAGGTATTTGACGTTGTACCCATTTCTTACGCATTTCCGGCTCCAGCTAACCTAGCTGGGAAGGTCCACGAGGATCCCCCTCTTGCTACGGGTGAGCCGGTTCCTGCGGCATCCAAGAAATGGGCCGCTACCTCGTCTGCTTCTTCCAAACCTTCACAAGCAACCAAAAGGCAGAAGAAGTCAGCTGGCAAGGCCGCCACCAAGCCTCCGACTAAGGCCATAACTCGGAGAGCTCGGAAGCCAAAGGAGCCTTTGATTTTTGACGAGTAAGTTACTTTTTCCTTTGGTCCAGTTCTCTGCTTCATGCTTTTGTATCTTTATACCTTTCTCCTTGTTATAACCTGTTATTTGTTATCTGATTCGACAAGGCTGCGATGGAGGTTCCCTAGAGCGGCTCCAATATTGCTTCGCCCCTCCGGCGTACCCCATCTCCGCTTCGTGGTGACAACACACGCCCACTGAGCCCAATTCATGAGGGTTCCGTGGCTGCTCCGGGTCACAGCCCACCTCGTCCAGAGGAGGGTAACCTCGGATCAGAGGGAAGTGGCACGGCCGAGGTAGCTGATGCTCCCAGCTCTTCATCAGCTCAGCCGCAACCCGTCACCTCCGAGGCACCATCAGCAGCAGCAGCACCACCACCAACACTAGCACCAGCACCAACAGCAGCACCAACAACAACACAAGCACTAGTATCAGCACCAACTCCTTCTGCCTCATCCGAGTCTTCCAAGACCCGGGGAGATGATCCCGCTAGCACCAAGGCTACACACAAGTCCAAATTAGCAGCTCAAGCTTCAGCCTCCCAACAGCAACCCAAGGCCAAGAAAGGTTCAGGTGCCACCAGGGCAACCTCTATCGAAGTTGGACAGCACATGCTCGCGTCCATGCTGCCGAAGAAAGATGCCCCCTCCGGGTCAGCTAGCAAGCAACTTGCACTGCATACCAGCCCTGCTGCTGCCAAAGTTGCGAGGAGGGAGGCCCACACCAAAGGTTTGGTGGCGCCTCACATGCTTAGTTGAGAGGGCTATCCTCCAGCCTTGATTGAATATGTAAACAATTGGAACAAAGCGGAGTTCGTCAATCCTGACGACGATCACCCGCCGAATTTAGTGCACAAATGAACACATCAGCCAAGGCCATCAACCTTGCTGGCCGGATGATGGAGGTACGCTACTTTGTCTTTTACTTAATACGCATAAGTGCCTAGAGACATACCCATTAGTCCCCGCGCCTCCGGGGGAGTAACTTGTTACTCGGCCGGACGCTCCTTAGAGAATTAGTGTAGCTTCTTAGTACCTTCAAATATGCACACACCTAGAGCCGGGTTAAGTTCCATTTTGCCAGGATTTTGTACACACTTCGAATATGTATATAACTAAGACAACCTTGGTCTTTTCAGATCACTACCAATCGTCGGGCTGCTGAGTTTCAGCGCCTCCTGGACTCACACAAAGTGCTGTGCTCGAAACATGTCACGCTTCCCACTGAGTTCGAGAAAAGGGGTATGTTTTCTCTTTGACTGTTTCCCCTCATCTCTTTCTTTTTTCGTCTTTTACTTGCCGAACTAATCTGCCATTCGGATTGCACAGCCAGAGTGGAGGCCGAAAACATTATCATGAGGAAAAACTTAGATGAGATAAAAGGTAATTCAATTTGGTCATCCCTCTTTTGCGCTCTTTCTCCTTTCTTCTTGGCTCAGCAGATATTTATGCCTTGGCTCTACCGGGTTTAACACACCGTTGCAGCCTCCCTTGAAGATAGTGTGCCCGTGCCTGATATGATGCTACATTTTCTCGAACAAGAGGGCAACATCAGGCCGAGCTCAAGAAGAAGGACGGCGAGCTTACCAAACTCCGGGCCAAGGATGATGAAATTGCCAAGCTCAAGGCTGAGATGAAAAAACTCAAGGAGCTCCACAAGACTGAGATGGATAAGGCTGGCCAAGACTTCACCGAGGAGCGAGAACTTCTCAACCTTCAACTTGCAAAAGATCAAGAGCTGCTGAAGGAGGCTGACGTCAAGCTTGAATCGGAAAATGTTGAACTTGAGAAGCTCCGTAAGAGGCGTGCTGATTGCACCATAGAGCTGACTCGGATCCATAGTCATATCTCCCGTAAGTTCCTTTTCTTTAGCCGACATGTACTTCTCCGGGTTAAACTCTTTTACTTATTTCACTTGTTTTGTTTTTAGGCAAATTCCCAGAGGGCGATGCCATTGCTGTTGCTGCGGTTACCAAGTTCCGCCAGCAGAGGAGTACCCCAACTGGTCCTGGCTCTGAAAACGTTCCCTATGACATGGAGGACTTGCTGGTCAGCCTATCCTCTCGCATTAAAATTGTGAAGAACTATGGTTCGGGTCTTCTGGATTCAGCCGTCCGGATCTTCCGTGCCCTTTGGCCTGGTGAGGATACTCCGGAGGGGTCCACTGCTCTAATTAACAAATTAATGGATTGCGAGACCCAGCTTGACCTCTTGAGGGAATCCACCGCACGCGCCAGATCTAAAACTGTCCTCCACTTCGTGCTCACATGGTATGAAAAGCTGGATCTGAAGGTTCTTGAGTGCTTGCGCACCGGGTCTGGGTGGTCGAACGATCCAGATTGGGTAGCATGGCGTAAAGCTTGTGCCCATAACCTTATCCAGTTTGCCCTTGTTCATGAATGGAACGAAGGACCAAGCTTCCATGGTGCCGTCGATGATGAATACGTCGAAGACGGTTTGGATGACGAGGAAGAGGACGAAGCCTTGGATCTTGAAGAAAACAAAGACGACGATGAGGCTGAAGCCAGAGTTCCACCTGCTGGCACCGAATTACCTCCTCCTGCTGCTGCTCCTTGAGCGTGAAAAAACACTTTGAATTTTATCAGATCCCTAGTATACCGGGTGCAGATGTATTAAAGACACAGATTATGTTTTGCTACTAAGTTGTTCATGCCGGAGTAACTTGGGCGTAGTCCCCGAGTTTCATTTTCTTATTCCTTCAATTTCATGGCTCGGCTCGCGTCTACCTTGATTAGGTTTTGTGACTTACGAGTCCGAGTTTCAAAAATTGACTTAACAATACTTGGAAACTTTAGGATTGGCTCAAAATAATCTAGCATAGTAAAAGTAAAGTAAACATAATGTTAGTCCGAATAAAAAATGTCGTCTCGATTACGTTCTTTTCCTTAGTCGTTTTTCGTGTGCTGCGCAATTCCAAACTCGTTCTCTTGCTTGCCATGAAGCCAATTATTGTTGGACAGCAGCAAGTCGAAGAGTTGAGTTTTTGGTGCTCACACACTACTAATCTTGCTTAGGTAGATGCAACTTAAGCCAACCGACATAAAAAAATAACAAACATAGAAGTCAACAAATATTACTAAGGCAGTCCCCGAGTTACTGCTCGAGGTGCCAAAATTTCATTGATAAACTCATTGCCGGCATACATACCGACATATGAGAGACTCGGATACACACACTTCTTTGTTAAGTGTAGAACGGACGAAGTAGAGCTACGTTCCATGGATGCTTAGATTCCTCGCCGGACCTGTCCGCCTTGTTCTTCTCCTGTGGTTTTGCATCTATGAGATAATAAGAGTCATTATGCAATGCTTTGCTCACAATGAATGGCCCTTCCCATGGAGGGGATAACTTATGCATTCCAGCAATACGTTGTACCAGCCGGAGTACCAGATCACCTTCCTAGAAGACTCGGGGGTTTAATTTCCGGCTATTATAGCGTCGGAGATTTTGCTGATATATGGCGGATCTGGCCAATGACAATTCTCTCGCTTCTTCCAATAGATCAACATCATTTTGCCGGGCTTCTCCCACTTCGGCTTCTGTGTATTGGGTGACCCAAGGCGAATCATGCTCTATGTCGGCTAGTAATACAGCTTCTGCCCCGTATACCAGAAAGAATGGCGTATAGCCTGTTGATCAATTCGGAGTTGTTCTTAAACTCCACAGTACCGCTGGTAGTTCTTCTATCCAGCACCCCGCTGATCTTTGCAGCGGCTCAATGAGCTGGGGTTTTATCCCAGATAATATTAATCCGTTGGATCTTTCCACTTGTCCGTTCGATCCGGGGTGGGCTACTGAAGCAATGTCTAGCAGGATCTTTTTATCCCGGCAGAATCGCGTGAATGCTCCTTCAGAGAAATTGGTGCCGTTATCTGTTATGATACTGTGAGGATATCCATATCTCAGAATGATATCTTTGAGGAATGTCACGGCTGTAGCTCCATCACATTTTCTTATTGGCTTCACTTCAATCCATTTGGTAAACTTGTCCACCATAACCAAGATATGGGTCATATTTCCTCTCGCTGGCTTAAATGGACCAACCATATCCAAACACCATACAGCAAATGGCCAGGTAATTGGTATGGTCTTGAGCTCCGACATTGGCATGTGTGTCTTGGTAGCATATCTCTGACAACCATTACATTTTCTTACTAGATCTTCGGCTTGTTCCAAGGCACTTGCCCAGTAGAACCCATGTCAGAAAGCTTTTGCCACTAAAGCTCTGGATGAGGCGTGATGCCCACATTCCCCTTGATGTATATCTCGGAGGATGTCAAGCCCTTCTTTCAGGTCAACACATCGTTGGAGGACATTTGTGACACTCCTCTTGTATAGTTTGGCATTGATAATCGTGTATGCCTTTGCGCGCCTCTGAATTTGCCTGGAAAGCACTTCTTCATTGGGCAAAGTTCCATCCTTCAGGAATTGGAATATGGGGAACGGCCAAGCTGGTATAGCTCGCACCGGAAATATCTCCTCGTCAATCTCCATCTGACCACCGACATAACCGCAGCCGGATCATACTGCGCCAGTCCCCGGGTTCTGCGAAGCAGTCCCCGGGTTTTCTGAACCACTTCCCACATCAATGTCCATGGGTACAGCTCCTGACTCCGGATCGGCCGGGATATAGATCAACTCGGATTCTAGGGATGGCCTGGTAGATGGATTTCTGAGGTGCTCTAGTGCTACACCCGGTGGAATTGCTTGTCGGGTTGATCCGAGTTTTGACAGTATGTCGGCAGCCTCGTTTTCCAGCCGAGGTACATGGTGAAACTCGCATCCCTCGAAGTATCCTGATACCTTTTGCACATGAAATCTGTACAATGCCATGTTTGCATCCAAAGCATCCCATTGCCCCGAGACTTGCTAAACTACCAAATCCGAGTCACCAAAGCACTATATCCTACATATTCCAATTTCTTTTGCCACTTTGAGCCCATGCACAAGTGCTTCATATTCTGCAACATTGTTTGATGCTGCGAAGTGGATCTGCAGCACATACTTCAGCTGGTCCTTCTTGGGTGAGGTAAGCACATACTTCAGCTGGTCCTTCTTCGATCCGTCAAAATGCAACCTCCAGTAATTCGAATCTGGCAACAGTGGCTCGTATTGCATCTCAACCCAATCCACGAAAAAATCGGCCACAGCCTGAGACTTGATCGCATCTCTCCTGTCGTATTGTGGAGCGTAAGGTGCTAGCTCAATTGCCCATTTTGTGATTCGATCGCTCGCATCCTTGTTGCTCATTATTTCAGATATGGGGGCTTCACATATCACTTTTATGGGGTGTTCCTCAAAATAGTGCTTCATCTTCTTTACTTCCATAAATACAACATATGCCATCTTCTGATAGTGAGGATAGTTTTGTTTTGACGCTGATAATATCTCGCTCAGGTAATAGACTGGCCTTTGCACTGACTTACCCTCGTCGTCATGCTCTACCACAATCACTGCACTTACAACCCGGTAGGTTGCGGCTATGTAGAGCAACATTGGCTCTTTTGATAGTGGAGAGGCTAACACTGGTGTAGTGGATAACATTTTATTTAACTGAATGAAGGCTTCATTGGCCTGCAGCGTCCATACGAACTTGTCTGACTTTTTCATTAGTTGATAGAGAGGCAATGCCTTTTCTCCCAATCGATATACAAACCGACTTAAGGATGCCAGGCAACCAGTGAACTTCTGGACATCATTAAGGCACTTCTGCAATTCCATTCGCTCTATGGCTCGGATTTTAGTTGGGTTAGCTTCGATTCCTCGGCTGGATACAAGAAATCCGAGTAACTTTCTAGCCGAGACACCGAAGGTACACTTCTCCGGGTTAAGCTTCATTCGGGACCTTCTTAGGTTCGCGAACGTTTGCCTGATATCATCAAGGAGCGTTTTGCTTTCCTTCGTTTTTATAACCACATCATCCACGTATACTTGCACATTTTGGCCAATTTGGTCGTGTAAACATTTTGGCATACATCTTTGGTACGTTGCCCCTACATTACGTAAACCAAAAGGTATGGTGCGATAGCAATAATCCCCGTACGGGGTAATAAACGTAGTCTTTATTTGATCATTCGGGTTCAGAGGTATCTGGTGGAAACCAGAATATGCGTCTATGAATGACAACAGTTCACACCCAGCAGTAGAATCTATGACCTGATCTATCCTTGACAGTGGGAATGGATCTTTTGGGCATGCCTTATTCAGGTTCGTGTAATCGATGCACATACGCCAAACCACTGCCACATTCAGATCATCATTCTTCTTTTCCACCAGCATCGGATTAGATAGCCAATCCGGGTAAAGCACTTTCATGATGAACCCAGCTGCTAGGAGCTGAGCTATCTCATCTCCAATGACTTTTCTCCTATCTTCGACGAAGCGGCGGAGAGGTTGCTTCACCGGCTTTGCTCCAGGCCTCACATTTAAAGAGTGCTCGGCCAACTCCCTCGGAACACCTTGCAAGTCCTATGTGGACCAAGCAAAGATATCCCGATTCTCACGTAGGAAGTTGACGAGCTCGCTTTCCTATTTCTCACTTAACCCGGCACCAATTGTTATGGTGCGCTCTGGGAACAGATCATCCACGGGCACTTTCTTTGTATCCTTTGTTGCATGAAATGATACACTTCCATGCGGATTACTCAGCGCTGGCGTATACTGCTGCGCGGACTGAGCCAATGCCGCTACTTCCTAGATCTTTCTCTTCTCCAGTGCAATCATGAGTGACTCGGCCAGGTTAGACCCGGCTGACGCACACTCAATGGAACGTCGGAAGTCCCCGGCTATGGTAATTACCCCATTTGGCCCAGGCAACTTCATCTTCAGGTAACGGATGTGAGTACTTGCCATGAATTTGTTCAGGGCTAGCCTGCCGAGTAACACGTGATATGCGCTTTCTAAGTTCACAACCTCAAACTCCAAATTTTCAGCTCGGCAGTTATCTCTTGTGCCGAATAACACGTCAACCCTGACTTTCCCAATGGGTTCACAGGAAATGCCTGGCACAATACCATGGAAAGTTGTCCTTGTAGCTTGGAGCATATTATCCGAGATACCTAACTTGCGCATCGTATCCACGTACATAATATTGGTGCTGCTGCCATTGTCAATCAGCACCTTAGAGAACCTCACATTAATATTTGGCCCGATGAACCTTGGGTCCAACACCAATGCATACGAACCGGGACTTTCATAAGCTTGGGATGGTCCTTGATACTCCAGGTAATTTCTTGATCCAACCAAGGCATATACCTCGTCACTGCAAGCATAACCACATTCACTTCCATATGTCGGCGCTGCAAGCTTTTTCTATCCGTTTCCTCCGTGGTAAACACACAGTAACTCTGGTGATGTTCCCTATATTCATTTCTCCCATCATTGTCGGGATATCTTTGATCTGGCTGATTCTGGTTTTCCACCTGATGCACTGCATCCCTTCTTTTATGATTCTCGTACCTCGGCGGAGGTGGTGGTAACATTAACTGTTGCGTATTTGCTCCGGAGAGCAACTCCTGCCGAGGTAACTCCTGTCGAGGTTGATCATTCTGAGGTGCCGGAGCATTCCCCGAGCCACTTTGTTCTATCTTCCTCATCCACTCACATTGCCGAGTTGTGTGACCTGCCAGGTTACTTGGATTTGGCGTGTGAAATTTGCACGGCTGATCCAGCATTGCCTCATACGTATACCTCGGCCGGTCTTTCTTCTCTTGCCACTATCTCTTTTGATCGGGCGTCCAAGTTTCCCATCGTTTCTTGGAGTCCACTGATGCCCTCCAGTTTTCTGATGCTGATTACTCCCTGCACCGGGTTGATCTTGATTTACAGCAGCAACTTGTTGCGAACTGTACCTGTAATCCGGTCTATCATCTCTTCTCTTACGCCGATAATCATTTCGACGGGATGATCCGGCTCCATCTCGCTGGTAGTACTCCTCATTTGACTCGTTTGACACAAGCCTAGGTTGAGTCGGATCACCCAAAGCATATGAATCAGCAATCCAGATTGTCTCTGTCAGTGTAGTTGGCATATCCCTTTGTAACCTTTGCCACAGTATGCTTGCATATCTACACCCTTGTGCAAACCAAGCTATGGCCTGAGACTCAATCACACCTTCACACGAGTTTCTCACGGTGCACCAGTGGGTTAGGAACTCCCGATTTGTTTCATTTGGTCTCTGCTTGCACATTGCTAGGGTCTGTGGCCTATTCGGCCTCTGATACGTGCTCGAGAAGTTACTGACAAACATTTCCTCAAAATCGATCCAACAGTTGATACTACCAGGTGGTAAATTGTTTAACCATACCCTTGCTGGCCCCTCCAGCATCTGAGGTACGTATCTTACTGCCCATCTCAAATTGCCTGTCGCAATTTTCACTGTCGTTGCGTAGTTGATCAACCAATCCTCCGGCTTGGTGCTGCCGTCATATGTTTTCGTTCCTCTAGGTAACTGGAAGTTAGGCACCGGAGGTTCTTTCATGATCCGGGGCACAAAGCACGCTAGACCCGGTGGGCCTTGCCCCTCAATTAGCTCTGACCTATAGAGCCGATCCAGCTTTAACCTGGCGTCATCAGGCATCAAGTTCCTGCTTCCCAACCTTGACCCTATCACATGATGGTCCGGCCTTGTGGAGCATTATGACATCATCATGCATTTACCATTTCCGAATCACCGTCGTTGTATCTGTCTTGCTCTTGTGGAGCGCATCTCTGTTGGATACCTTGGCCGGCACTTTGCTCTTGCCATGGTATATTCCGCTGTTGCGGTTGCCTTGCATCCGCCGAGTTACGCTGTCCGACATTGCCGTTTACAGTGTTTCCTTGGCCGGCATTGCCTTGGTCACTCTTACCTCGATAGCTTCTCCTCGGCTAACACTTCGTCGATCCTCATTACCCTGCACTGCTTTTCCTTTCCCTTGCCAGGTCATATGGGACTATCTGTTTGTTTCTCCTCGCCGAGGTTACCACTTCCTCTCTTCTTGGGCCATCATGAGGGGATGATGCTGCTCCAGCCGATTTCTTCGGATTACCCACTACTAAATAAATGACCTTGGAAGCCCCAGCTCTTGCTGGGATAGCCCTGAACAACTCTTCATTCTGTCTATTAGCGATCCGAACTAACTCATTGACCCTCTCCTGCTATCTTTGCTGGGCTTCACCCGTCAAACCCTCTAACTCGGATGCAGCTGCATCTGCTTCTCTGAGGTTCTTTGTCGGGGTGCTGTACTTCGGCATCCCCATTGACAAAAATTTCGATGATTCCTCAACTCTAGTGTCACCCTCTTTGTTCATTTCACTGATGAGGTTTCTCCCTTTCACTTTTACAGCATCTACCTTATTTGCTCTTGTGTACTCACGCAGTGTCATGTTCAACGACTGCTGAGCCGCGGCTATCTTTTTCGCACCCTCTAGTATTTTCTGCCTAGTTTCCTCTAACTCGGCCTATGCCTGAGCCAAATCTACCACATGTGCTATGGGGCTTGCCAAGCTATCTATTGCCTGCTGCAGCACATTCTCTGGCCTCTCTAGCGGAGGACCTCTACTTTTCCTGGATGCCTTGGGCGTTACCTCCGGATCTAGTGTCGGGTCCTTGCTTGCACCAGCGTCAAGCGCTGTCATCATCACCTCAGCGCGGTCAGGGGAGCGAGTGATACACGCACCGTGAGCCACGCTAAGGGGTGGCTCGCCTCCCTCGACAACGTGCCGCGGGTGAACGCAACACACATCGACACCGACGTAGATCCTGTGGGCGCCAAGCTTGACGAAGACGCCATTGCGCGGTGGAGGTCGCTTGTCGAAGCAACCAGCATTGTTGCTGACGTAGTCCAACGCTCCAAAGCGTTGAACGAGCTTAGAGATGATGCGCTCGCCATTGCCGATGAGGTTTCCCATCCGGATCTTCACTCCTGCTAGCGCCGCTAGCCCCACGGTGGGCGCCAACTGTCGTGGTGGTGTCACGGCAGATGCCATGGATAGGCTAAAGGTGGGGCCAATATGCACTAGAGGAATCCAGGGAGGGATAGTGTGGTGATTCCACACACAGATCCTTTGTATTCTCCAAGTTCACAAGTTTACAGATGCTCCTTGAGCTGTATTGGGGAGAGGAGGAAGAAGAAGCTCTCTTACTCTCACCACTATCTATGTCCCAATGAACCAACTACTCAAATACCAACCCCTACTACAGAGGCCCTAGTGCCCCTTATAAAGGGGAGGCTAGGTCTCCAATTAGGCAATACATGGAGGCATATTCCTAGGAATATGCTTCTTCCCAAAATAGCAAACCGACCGGGTCACCTTTTGCCATCGTAAGCCATGCAGAGGCTACGTAAGCCTCTGCGGCGCCAGCGTCATCCGACATAGGGTGCTTCAGCTTTGTCGGCCACGCCTCGCTAGTCCCTCCCTCTATCCACTTCGCTCATGCTCCTGCGCACAGAGGTCGCCTTTTGACCAACGAGATACCTTCCTTCTCTTGCAAGCTTGGTATGATCCAACCCCGTGGGTTCCTGCATTCAAATTACAAATAGCCCGCCGGGATACTACGTACGTCGGCTGGGACATAGGCAGGTGGACATCCTCCGGTCCGGGTTACTCCGTAAGTCGGCCTGCCTTGAGGTAACCCGGCTAGCTTACGCTTTGACCTTGCCGTACCTCGGCTGACTCAGCCTTTATACCCCGGTGTTACCCTACCCGGGGGTATCCCCCCAACACTGGTGATATGTGGTTTTTGAAAAGACCAGACATGCAATGACTCAAACTGTGGTTAATGAAAAGAGCACACATGCAATGGCACTGGTGGATCCATGTGTGGTTAATGAGAAGAACACACATGCAATGACACTAGGTGTGGTTCATTATATGGTTTGTGAGAAGAACACACATGCAATGACTCTAGTTGTGGTTCATGAGAAGAACACACATGCAATGACTTTAACTATGGTTCATGAAAAGAGCATACATGCGATAACACTACTGGATCCATGTGTGGTCTATGAGAGGAATACACATCCAATGACACCGGTGGATCCTTACATGGTTTGTGAGAGGAACACACATGCAATGACACTGGTGAGATGTGGTGTGTAAAAAGAACACACATGGAATGACACTGTTGGATCCAGATGTGGTTTGTGAGAAGGACACACATGCAATGACACTGGTGGATCCATGTGTGGTCTGTGAGAAGAACACACATGCAATGACACTGGTGATATGTGGTTTGTGAAAAGAACAGACATGCAATGACTCTAACTGTGGTTAATGAAAAGAGCAGAGATGCAACGACACTAGTGGATCCATGTGTGGTTAATGAGAAGAACACACATGCAATGACACTGGATGTGATTTATGATATGGTTTGTGATAAGAACACACATGCAATGACTCTAGCTGCGGTTCATGAGAAGAACACATATGCAAACACACTGGTGTATCCTTATGTGGTTTGTGAGAAGAACACACATGCAAGGACTCTAGCTGTGGTTTGTGAGAATAACACACATCCAATGAACTGGTTGATCCATATGTGGTCTATGAGAGGATCACTAATGCAATGAATCTAACTGTGGGTCATGAAAAGAGCAGACATGCAATAACACTAGTGGATCCATGTGTGGTCTTTGGGAGGAACACACATCCAATGATACTATTGGATCCATATGTGGTTTCTGAGAAGAACACACATGCAATGACACTGGTGGATCCATCTGTGGTCTGTGGAAAGAACATACATGCAATGACTCTAGATGTGGATCATGAAAAGAGCAGACTTGCAATGACACCGGTGGATCCATGTGTGGTCTATGAGAGGAACACACATCCAATGACCAGTGGATCCTTATGTGGTTTGTGAGAAGAACATACATGCAATGACACCGGTGGATCCTTACGTGGTTTGTGAGAAGAACACGCATGCAATGATACTAGTGGTATGTGGTCTGTGAAAAGAACACACATGCAATGACACTGGTGGATCCATACGTTGTTTGTGAGAAGGACACAAATGCAATGACACTGGTGGATCCATGTGTGGTTCATGGGAAGAACACACATGCAATGACACTAGTGATATGTGGTTTGTGAAAAGAACAAACATGCAATGACTCTAACTGTGGTTAATGAAAATAGCATACATGCAATGACACTTGTGGATCCATGTGTGGTTATTGAGAAGAACACACATGCAATGACACTAGGTGTGGTTCATGATATGGTTTGTGAGAAGAACACACATGCAATGACTCTAGCTGTGGTTCATGAGAAGAACACACATGCAATGACTCTACCTGTGGTTCATGAAAAGAGAAGACACGCGATGACACCGGTGGATCCATGTTTGGTCTATGATAGGAACACACATCAAATGACACCGGTGGATCCTTACGTGGTTTGTGAGAAGAACACACATGCAATGACACTAGTGATATGTGGTCTATGAAAAGAACACACAAGCAATGACACTGGTGGATCCATATGTGGTTTGTGAGAAGGAAACACATGCAATGCCACTGGTGGATCCATGTGTGGTTCATGGGAAGAACACACATGCAATGACACTGGTGATATGTGGTTAGTGAAAAGAACAGACATGCAATGACTATAATTGTGGTTAATGAAAAGAGCAGACATGCAATGACACTGGTGGATCCATGTGTGGTTAATTTGAAGAACACACATGCAATGACACTGGGTGTGGTTCATGATATGGTTTGTGATAAGAACACACATGCAATGACTCTAGTTGTGGTTCATCAGAAAAACACACATGCAATGACTCTAAATGTGGTTCATGAAAAGAGCAGACATGTGATGACACCGGTGGATCCATGTGTGGTCTATGAGAGGAACAGACATCCAATGTCACCGGTGGATCCTTACGTGGTTTGTGAGAAGAACACACGTGCAATGACACTAGTGGTATGTGGTTTGTGAAAAGAACACACATGCAATGACACTGTTGGATTCATCTGTGGTTTGTGAGAAGGACACACATGCAATGACACTGGTGGATCAATGTGTGGTCTGTGGGAGGAACACACATCCAATGACACTGCTGGATCCATATGCGGTTTGTGAGAAGAACACACATGCAATGACACTGGTGGATCCATGTGTGTTCTGTGGGAAGAACACACATGCAATGACTCTAGATGTGGTTCATGAAAAGAGCAGACTTGCAATGACACCGATGGATCCATGTGTGGTCTATGAGAGGAACACACATCCAATGACACCGGTGGATCCTTATGTGGTTTGTGAGAAGAACACGCATGCAATGACACCGGTGGATCCTTACGTGGTTTGTGAGAAGAACACGCATGCAATGAGACTGGTGGTATGTGGTCTGTGAAAAGAACACACAGATACATTGCAAATGTATCCATAATTTTTGATGTTCCATGCTTGGTTTTATCTACTTTCATATGTTTTGTGCACACTTTGGAGTACTTTTCATATGATTTCTTGGACTAACCTATTAACATGAGCCACAGTGCCAGCTGACTGTTTTCTGCTGTTTTTTGTTTCAGGAAGTCAGAAAATGAATATTCTCGGCATTGGACGGGACAAAAGCAAAAGTCATTATTTTACCGGGGGACACTTGGAGCCAGAATATGAGACGGAGAGGGGCTGGGGCCTGGCCACACCACCTGGCCGCATGGCCAGGCCTGGCCCGCGCCAGGGGGTGGTCTGGCCGCCCCAGGCACCCCCTCGGCCTCTCTTTCCGCCAATATATTGCCTCGGATATGAAAACCCTAAGTACCCGATCGAAATTCCACGAAATAGTCTGTAGCCGCCGTCATCTCCACCCTATATCGGGAGGGATCTGAAGCCCTTCCTGACACCCTGCCAGAGAGGGGAATTCCCCCTGGAGGCCTTCTTCATCATCATGCAAGCCTCAGGTGTGATGTGTGAGTAGTTCATCTCTGGACTACGGGTCCGTGTAGTTGCTAGATGGCTGGTTCTCCTCCTTTGTTCTTTCATGTCTAGATCTTGTGAGATCCGTTCATGATCAAGATCATCTATTTGTAATTCTGCATGTTGTGTTTGCGTGGATCCGATGGATATTGACATGCTATTTTAGATTGATTATTGATTCTATCATGTCTTTGTTATTTGTGATCTTGCATGCTTTCTGTTGTTAGGCCCGATAGTGGGTTCATGCCTCTGGTAATCTGGGGAAGTGATAGAAATCTCTAAGGTACTAGATGTGCTATTGCTACTAGGGAGAAAACAACAATCCTTTGTTCATAGAACAATCGTATTGTTTACTTTACACGCAATTGTTAATGCAATAATCTGTCGTTTGCAACTTAATACTCGAGGGGGTTCGGATGATAACCTGAAGGTCGATTATTAGTCATAGATGCAGTTGGATGGCGGTCTATGTATAATGTTGTAATGCCCAATGGAATCTCAAAGGAGTCAAGATGATTAATATATGCTTGTATGCTTTCTCGATGTTTGTCAATTGGCCCGCTGTAATTTGTTCACCCAACATGTTATATATCTTAAGGAGAGCCACCTCTAGTGAACTATGGACCCAGGTCCTTTCTTTTACATTCAATCTACAAATTGTTTACTGCTTTGTGTTTACTTTCTACAAACTCTTACTTCCTTCCATTCGATACATTTAATCCTTTGTTTTCAACAAAACCGGTGAGATTGACAAGCTCATCGTAAGTTGGGGCAAATTTATGTGGTTGTGT
Source organism: Avena eriantha (assembly GCA_910589775.1). Lineage (NCBI taxonomy): Eukaryota > Viridiplantae > Streptophyta > Magnoliopsida > Poales > Poaceae > Avena > Avena eriantha. The sequence continues at coordinate 72,830,516 of OU342745.1, read as the reverse complement.
TGTGCAGGTCTCCACGTTGCTGCTGGCACCGGTAGTGCGCCCTGCCAAGGTTCAGCTAGCTACACCTTTGGGGTGTTTCCTTGCTCCTACTGGATTGATAACCTTGGTTTCGTACTGAGGGAAAACTTACTGTTGTGCTCATCATACCTTCCTCTTGGGGTTCCCCAACGAGCTCGATATATTTTGGGCCAGCAAGACTTTTTCTGGCGCCGTTGCCGGGGACTTGAAGAAGAATAAGCTCCCACGTCAACCACGCGCCAGCACATATCTCCTTAGTTTTAGCCCATGGTCACATGGTACTTCTCCTTAGATCTAGGCCCTCCCATTCGGAGTCATCAATCGTCCATTGTACCGATAGGTAAACACAAAGCTGGAATTGAACACGATTGCATGCACATATGGATCTCAGATCGAGGGATTTACCAATGCATAACCCTAGCTGTAACAACCTCAGACCCTACGCTCTAAGTTCAAGCCTGGATGAACCGAAAATGGTTAAAATAGTATAGCGGGGGCCAGGAGCCACCCACGTGTAGACCCGCCGGCCGTCCTAACCACTTCCAAGACATCGGGACAAGAGCGAGCGGCGTAGGCAACATGCGAAGAGATCAAATACATACACAAGTGAGTATGTATGCAAGCTACCTTACAACAGTTCTCAGAGCCATACCATCTAAAAGAAATAGAAATATTGCAACGGCATATGGCAAGATCCAAATATCCTAGATAGAGATAATTGTGTAGGATAGCTCCTCATATATCAAACATCAGAGTATCAAGCGGAAGCGGGAAACAAGATCCGAGTACGGATAAGAAGCAAATTGGCATAAGATGCCACATAAGTAAGCACATCCCGCCCACAGATCTCGTGGATCCCCATCCCCGGAATCTCTACACCGCCTGATCGTTGCCAACATCATCTGTCTCCTCCACCCAGTATCCATCTTGCGAATACACATGTTCATCTGAGTCAAACAATTTATCGTGTGAGACCCTAGGGCTACTCTGCAAGCCTTTATGCCTCTAAAGGGACATATACCAGGGGTGACGCAATTGCAGCAAAATGATAATAACTAACAAGTCTATAGATACTCGCTAACCATCCGCCTAACCAATGATAGACGGATGTCCGTTAATTAGAAACAACAGTTATAACAGTATAAAGTAACAGAGCCATCCTCCTTCTCGCTTACCAATGAGAAAGCTGACGAACAACCCATCCGTTGGCAGTTTTATTAACCATTCCATGAGTATTGCACTATTTACTAGTCAGATATTTAGTCAAATTAAAGACGGTAATTTAGTTATACTTGTCTATGATCGAGAAACTGTGCTCCAAGTCGTGCATAACCGTGGACACGGCTTTCAGAAAGATTTACCCCGTAGGGGTGCACAAATAGCAACACACACTCGATCAACCTCGGAAAAACCAACCCAAAACCCAACGAGGCACTCACGACAAAGCGATCATAGGATTCATAAAATATTTCAGGCGGCCACCCCATTAAGCTACCCACAACGAAGTTGGCCGGCTCCGAGACGGACCCAAGGTTTGCGCCAATTGCAGTAAACGACTGGGAACCCGAAAGTGTGACTGGGCTTGTCGATACCGCGAAAACACTCCGCAATCCAAAACAGTACAGGTGCTCCATGCACAATCGTAATAAAACAGTAACATGGCATAAGTACAGGATAGTAAATAAAACCGCAAACTAGTTTGTGGCCCCAAGAAATAGAAACGAATCAAGCTCTGGCTCAGGGGGGTCCATAAGGCCTCCCGGATGTGGATAGTGCGAATAGTCAAGGAACAGGAATCAAGTACTTGGGGTCCTATGGGACATAAGTGAGCATGAAAAACCAAATAACAGATATTGCCCACCGGTGCCTCTTTCATTAGTTATCCCATACTACTCAGGTTAAGTTGTTTAGGTACCTCGTTATCCATCAGACACTCACATACCCTACACATGCTGTTCTACGACTCGCATGGCTCAAACAACTCTTGTAGTAATGGCTCATGGGATGGAGGAATAAGCTTCGGTGGGGTTTAAAAGTAAAGGCTATGCAGTACTTGGGATTCAATTTAATGCAATCGCGACTCAATGATGCAAGAATAAGATAGAGCCATTAGGTACTATATGTATGCAAGCATGTGGTAGTGCTTGCCTGGTAGCTCAGTTGAAGCGAGAGACGGATCTGGGTAGTACTCCTAGGATTCCTGATATTTCCCTTGCTCGGCGTCAGCGACCATCAGGTGCAGACAAGCGTGCTCGAGGCGGACCAGATCCTTGGCAAGGCTCGCGGCCGGCTTCATCGTCTTCCTCACGGGCATGGTGGCGACGGCGATGATCCAGGGAGGTTCAGGCACGGCTGCAGGTCCAGGGCGATGGTGAGGTAGCAGGGGAATGTCCTGGTACTGCGGGTTCGCCTTGGGGGTCGTCAGGTCGACGGGGACAGCATGTAGACAGCTAGGGTTAGAGATATGGTGCCATGGTAATGGTTTGGAAAAGGAGGAAGGAAGAGAGGATGGAGATGGTTCTGGGGCATTCAGATCTCGATTTGAGGCTGCTCTAGGTGGCTGGTTAGGTGAGGAGAGGGAGGGAGGAAGCACATGGGGGTGGTATCTTTGCAAAAGGTTAGGATGAGGGTGATCGGGTAGGTATTTTCTCTTCTCTCCTTTGCCTTGCTTGTTCTCGCTGCTGCCAACGTGAGAGAGGGTCGGTGGGGTCAGGAGGATGTGTGGTGGTGGTTGATCAAGGGAGAGAGGAATGGGGAGCACATGGGGTGCCACTTTTGCAAAAACTAGAGAGGGCAGGGTGCTCTCGGTGGATGGTTTCCTCTCTCTCTCCTTGCTACACACCGAGAGAGGTAAGAAGAGGGGGACCAGGGGAAGAGGACGTGGTGGACTTGGAGCTTGCCAAAGGGAGAAAAGCTGGGAGAGGGTTCAGACTAGATGGTGAGTCTATGTAGATAAAAGAGAAAGAGAGACATTAGCTAGATGAGGCTTGGTTGAGAGAAGATGGCATAGGTGTGCACTTGCACATGCATGGGAGGGTGAGAGAGGATGGTGATTTGGCTAGCTTGGTTGTGGTGTAGATGGTGAGGTGAGGTAGAGCTCAAAACCATTCAAAAGCCCCAGTTATTAATTTCAAAGAACAAAAACCCAACCAAGCAAATGAAAAGACAAGGGCTTTATTTCATGTGGGTCTCATTATTTCATGTGTCGAGACTAGATAGGGGTAAGTGGATGTAGAGAAAGCTTGGTCATTTTTTCAATCTTCCAAACTTTGCTTGAATTAAAAACCCATGAAAATCACATAAGAACTCAAAAGAGGAAGTAGAAGATGAAAGGTCACTTGCATGGCTCATGCATGTTCATAGGGCCACATATATTTGTTCAAACAAATATAATTCAAAAAGGCCACTATGTTTTGATGCATGCATTCAAAAATTGAATGAAACCAAGCTTGAGCAAGATTGGGAAGAACCACATGGTCGAGTATGAAATAAATATCCTATTTGAATATAATGCAACTTGCTAGTGTGTATTGGCCACTAGCTACTTAGTTGGTTCCATAACATTCAAATGAGCTCATCCTTCTAAGCTTTTGCACATGAGCACTAAGCCCTCCACATGTAATTCCCCCAAATGTGTATATTGTGAAAACAACATAATCTTATATGGGCATGTGGTATAGAATTGAATCCATCTTTATATATGTGAGCTAGACAAGACCCAAAGGAGAAGATGCAAAAGCCCACAAGTATTTTGGGATGGTGGAATTATAAGGTGTTGACAAAGAAAGGTGGTGGAGTCAAGAAGAGATATGCCCCCAACTCAACTTGGGCATGAAGCAATATATCAAGATGCAAATACAATATATTAAGAAACAAATACAATTAATATAAATGCATATGGAATAAGAACCAAATGAAAAAGGGTTTTATATGATTCTCAAATGCAATGTGGCATGATGACATGAGCATGATATAATTATGATACAACAATTATATGTAGAAAGGTAGCATATATATAGACTAGGCTAGTAGTATAGCAATTGTTAGACAATTGGGATGCTACAACTCTCCCCCACTAAACAAGAATCTCGCCCCGAGATTCCTAGGAAAAAGAAACAAAAACACAAGAAGAGGCGGGTGTTCGGAACGAAGGTGACCTTCACGTTCCCAAAAGGATGAGCACGGAATGGTGCGACCACTGCACCTTGCAAAAAACTTGCTGCACTTGTTGCGAGTCTTGCATTTTTCTATAGAAACAAGAGGAAGAAGGAACTGGAGAATTGTCGTGAGACGAGAAAGATAGGATGCACATAGCTCCGGTTTTCTCGAGAAACATGATAACGGAAAATAAACACTTGTTGAAAGAATTAGAAAGAACGATGTATCATGGAGAACGAAAAGGCACACCATTAGAATTAGAGATCAACCGATGCATGAGAATGTGGATCTTTGTCTTGCCGGAAGAAAAGAATGACTTTTGGGGAAGTTATCAACCACTATGAAAATAGCATTGTATCTTCTCTCGGATTTGAGAAATGAAGTTCAGAAACAATATTGCCTTCAAATAATAGAGTTCCTTGATATCAACGGAAAGATTTGGGTTAGGAGTTCTCGGATTAGATCTTTCTTGCACCGGTAAGAACCAAGGATCACGCAATTGAGGTGCGCGGATATCACTTCTAGACAAGGAGATGATGCTAGATTATGGTGGAATCCCGAGAAGAAAAGAATATGGAGGATCTGGAGTTTATTGTAGAGATACTTATTGCTTTCTTTAACCTTTAGGCTAACGCAATAGATTTGTGACTGATGGCATCAACCATAATTGGCTGTACCAAGGGAAAAGGATTGACAAACGGAAGTCAGATATATCTTCCACCCTTCTTGATTTATGATGTGGTGCTCCGATAGAATGAAGAGTAACTGAGACGATAACAACATTTGCTTCCACCAGATAATTGATGATTTTCTCCGTGTAGAAAAGACGAGGTCACCAACAAGAGATTATTGCTTATCTTCTTCGAGAGAGCACTCCGGAAAACAAGGATGGAATAGAAGTATCAAGAATAAAGGCCACTTCTACATCCGTGGAATGAGTTAAATCGCATTAGTTCACCAATTCAATGTATAAGAGCGAATGATAAGAGTAGTGGTATGGTAGCTACTCCACCCCGCACTCAAAGCATTACTCCGCACATGAATAGGAAACCATGCAATCCAACTACCAAAACAGACTAAAGATTTTGACAAGCAGAATTCATAAGGCTCCATAAGAAAACAAAGATTTGATGCAAACGATTCGCCGGATCCAAGATAGATAAGGATGACAATGTTGTCGTCATGTCGGAAGTACCAAGCCAACGGAAAGATATGAAGGAAGATTATGGAGAACAACTGCAAGATTCAACCGATAAAGAAAAAGATAGCACCAACTTGGACAAAAGGATTATAAAAGATCTAAAAAGTCTTCGCGGCCTTCGGTGGATTGAGGATAGAAGATGGAATGAGAGGGTTTCAAAAGATTACTTGACGAGACAGAGGTGAAAAGAACTCCATGTTCTTCTTGAAATGATTGAGAGAGATTTAGCAGTCTTGAGGAAATCTTCCGCGGAACAACGATGACAACTCGCCAACAAGGAAAGACTCCGGGTTTGATTGAACATGGAAGATGGAATTAACAATGGGCTTGCTAATTCCAAAAATTGAAGTGATGTATTTAGCAGAAAGACGTGGTCGAGATAGGTGACTTCAAGAAGTCAGAATTCACACTTAGAGACTTTGCACATAGTCAGTGCTCACGAAGCTTGAGCGAAAAAGACACAGATGATCTTCCATGTTCTTCCATTGATATAGAATAATAAAGTATATCATGACGATATACCAGCACGGATTAACAAGATATTCCGAGAATATCATGTTCAAGAGGCGGGAGAAACAGACAAATGCTCGAAATACTTTTTGAGCTCAACGCTCTTTGAAAGATCAACATTAAGAGCAAGGATTCGTGTTGAAGAAGATGCACTAGCAGAATAGATTATCTGGTCCTTCGGAAGAAAAAGTGAAGCCGCCTGGTTCACATTGTCGATCAGATCACCGATTACAAAGATAAAGAGATCTTGGCTAAAGAAACTATGATAGCTCATACCTTAAGCAAAACTATCAGAGACGAAAAGATGCAATTCCCTTGTATCCAAGAGGATTTGCAGATATGCAGTTCCAAAAAGATGTGAAGCATGATAAACAGATGATAGACCACCGTAGTGCCTTGAGTAAACTCCGGAAAACAAAGATACTTGAATATGATAAGATATGATCACGGTGTAACTCAAAGTCATAGGAGATAGCCGCCATCATCTGGAGGATGAAAATAGATAGCATTAACCATACTCCACTCATGATAAGTGTCATATAGCTATGTCGAAAACCAAATTGCAATCACAAGCATCGGATCGACGCGAGTTATGTACTTAGCCCAGAAGATTTTGAAACAAAATAAAACTCCAGGATCAAGCGCCGGTGACAAAAGAATGAGTTAGCATGAACAAGCCGATAAAAGGAATATAGATAATGTTTCACACACGACTGAAGAGGAGTGTGATAACACAGATGTATCAAAGAAAAAAATTCCGCATTTTTTGGCATTATAATACCAATAAATGCGCAAAACCACTTAACAGATAGAGATTAGCACGCCACATTTTGTGAAAGCATGCTGGAAGGAAGAACACCCTTAACAAGATGGCACCGGTTAACAAGGAGTCGGATAGATCGTGCCAGTTTACAATGAATCAGATAGATCGCGTCGGTTTACAAAAGCCTGTCGGTATGGAATGTACCAATAGTTGATAACCAAAAGGCAGATAGCGACAACAAGTTGGATGCAACAGATAGACAAGGAATTACCCACACACACACACACTCACACAACCTATGGTACTACGGAACCCAGAACACGTGAATCCTAGTTTGAATTTTTAGAAGAGGATTGAAAACGTTACACTTCCTTGCCAGAAAAGGGTGGGTGGGTGGGTAAGAAGAAAAAGTGGAAGCATTCCTACTCTCACGTTTTGTTTTTACCTAGTATACATAGCTACCAAATATTTGCTAGACTGACAACGACCATTTGGCTGAGACCCTGAAGGGCAGGATGGCTCTGATACCAATTGTAACAACCTCAGACCCTACGCTCTAAGTTTAAGCCTAGATGAACCGAAAGTGGTTAAAATAGTATAGCGGGGGCCCGGGAGCCACCCACGTGTAGACCCGTCGGCCGTCCTAACCACTTCCAAGACATCGGGACAAGATCGAGCGATGTAGGCAACATGCGAAGAGATCAAATACATACACAAGTGAGTATGTATGCAAGCTACCTTACAACAGTTCTCAGAGCCATACCATCTAAAAGAAATAGAAATATTGCAACGCCATACGGCAAGATCCAAATATCCTAGATAGAGATAATAGTGTAGGATAGCTCCTCATACATCAGACATCAGAGTATCAGGAGGAAGCGGGAAACAAGATCCGAGTATGGATAAGAAGCAAATCGGCATAAGATGCCACATAAGTAAGCACATCCCGCCCACAGATCTCGCGGATCCCCATCCCCGGAATCTCTACACCGCGTGATCGTTGCCAACATCATTTGTCTCCTCCACCCAGTATCCATCTTGCGAATACACCTATACATCTGAATCAAACAATTTATCGTGTGAGACCCTAGGGGTACTCAGCAAGTCTTTATGCCTCTAAAGGGGACATATACCTAGGGTGACGCAATTGCAGCAAAAAGATAATAACTAACAAGTCTATAGATACTCGCTAACCATCCGCCTAACCAATGATAGACGGATGTCTGTTAATTAGAAACAACAGTTATAACAGTATAAAGTAACGGAGCCATCCTCCTTCTCGCTTACCAACGAGAAAGCGGACGAACAACCCATCCTTTGGCAGTTTTATTAACCATTCCATGAGTATTGCACTATTTACTAGTCAGATATTTAGTCAAATTAAAGACGGTACTTTAGTTATACTTGTCTATGATCGAGAAACTGTGCTCCAAGTCGTCCATAACCGCGGACACGACTTTCAGAAAGATTTACCCTGCAGGGGTGCACAAATAGCAACACACACTCGATCAACCTCGGAAAAACCAACTCAAAACCCAATGAGGCATTCACGACAAAGCGATCACAGGATTCATAAAAAATTTTAGGGGGCCACCCCATTAAGCTACCCGCAACAAAGTTGGCCGGCTCCGAGACGGACCCAAGGTTTGTGCCAACGGCTGTAAACGAATGGGAACCCAAAAGTGTGACTGGGCTTGTCGATACCGCGAAAACACTCCGCAATCCAAAACAGTACAGGATAGTAAATAAAACAGTAACATGGCATAAGTACAGGATAGTAAATAAAACCCCAAACTAGTTTGTGGCCCCAAGAAATAGAAATGAATCAAGCTCTGGCTCAGGGGGTCCATAAGGCCTCCCGGATGTGGATAGTGCGAATAGTCAAGGAACAGGAATCAAGTACTCGGGGTCCTACGGGACACAAGTGAGCATGAAAAACCAAATAACAGATATTGCCCATCGGTGCCTCTTTCATTAGTTATCCCATACTACTCAGGTTAAGTTGTTTAGGTACCTCGTTATCCATCAGACACTCACATACCCTACACATGCTGTTCTACGACTCGCATGGCTCAAACAACTCCTGTAGTAATGGCTCATGGGAAGGAGGAACAAGCTTCGGTGGGGTTTAAAAGTAAAGGCTATGCAGTACTTGGGATTCAATTTAATGCAATCGCGACTCAATGATGCAAGAATAAGATAGAGGCATTAGGTACTATATGTATGCAAGCATGTGGTAGTGCTTGCCTGGCAGCTCAGTTGAAGCGAGAGACGGATCTGGGTAGTACTCCTGGGATTCCTGATATTTCCCTTGCTCTGTGTCCGCGACCATCAGGTGCAGACAAGCGTGCTCGAGGCGGACCAGATCCTTGGCGAGGCTCGCGGCCGGCTTCATCGGCTTCCTCGCGGGCATGGTGGCGACGGCGATGATCCGGCGAGGTCCAGGCACGGCTGCAGGTCCAGGGCAACGGTGAGGTAGCAGGGGAATGTCCTGGTACTGCGGGTTCGCCTTGGGGGTCGCTAGGTCGACGGGGACAGCATATAGATATCTAGGGTTAGAGATATGGTGCCATGGCAATGGTTTGGAAAAGGAGGAAGGAAGAGAGGATGGAGATGGTTCTGGGGCGTTCAGATCACGATCTGAGGCTGCTCTAGGTGGCTGGTTAGGTGAGGAGAGGGAGGGAGGAAGCACATGGGGGTGGTATCTTTGCAAAAGGTGAGGAGGAGGGTGATCGGGTATGTATTTTCTCTTCTCTCCTTTGTCTTGCTTGTTCTCGCCGCTGCCAACGTGAGAGAGGGTCGGTGGGGTCAGGAGGATGTGTGGTGGTGGCTGATCAAGGGAGAGAGGGATGGGGAGCACATGGGGTGCCACTTTTGCAAAAACTAGAGAGGGAAGCGTGCTCTCGGTGGATGGTCTCCTCTCTCTCTCTCCTTGCTGCACACTGGGAGAGGTAAGAAGAGGAGGACCAGGGGAAGGGGACGTGGTGGACCTGGAGCTTGCCAAAGGGAGAAAAGCTGGGAGAGGGTTTAGACTATATGGTGAGTCTATGTAGATAAAAGAGAAAGAGAGACATTAGCTAGATGAGGCTTGGTTGAGAGAAGATGGCATAGGTGTGCACTTGCACACGCATGGGAGGGTGAGAGAGGATGGTACTTTGGCTAGCTTGGTTGTGGTGTGGATGGTGAGGTGAGGTAGAGCTCTAAACCATTCAAACGCCCAAGTTTTTAATTTCAAAGAACAAAACCCCAACCAAGCAAATGAAAATACAAGGGCTTTATTTCATGTGGGTCTCATTATTTCATGTGTCAAGACTAGATAGGGGTAAGTAGATGTAGAGAAAGCTTGGTCGTTTTTTCAATCTTCCAAACTTTGCTTGAATTAAAAACCCATAAAAATCACATAAGAACTCAAAAGAGGAAGTAGAAGATGAAAGGTCACTTGCATGGCTCATGCATGTTCACATAGGGCCACATATATTTGGTCAAACAAATATAATTCAAAAAGGCCACTATGTTTTGATGCATGCATTCAAAAATTGAATGAAATCCAAGCTTGAGCAAGATTGGGAAGAACCACATGGTCAAGTATGAAATAAATGGCCTATTTGAATATAATGCAACTTGCTAGTGTGTATTGGCCACTAGCTACTTAGTTGGTTCCATAACATTCAAATAAGCTCATCCTTCCAAGCTTTTGCACATGAGCACTAAGCCCTCCACCTGTAATTCCCCCAAATGTGTATATTGTGAAAACAACATAATCTTATATGGGCATGTGGTATAGAATTGAATCCATCTTTATATATGTGAGCTAGACAAGACCCAAAGGAGAAGATGCAAAAGCCCACAAGTATTTTGGGATGGTGGAATTATAAGGTGTTGACAAAGAAAGGTGGTGGAGTCAAGAAGAGATATGCCCCCAACTCAACTTGGGCATGAAGCAATATATCAAGATGCAAATACAATATATTAAGAAACAAATACAATTAATATAAATGCATATGGAATAAGAACCAAATGAAAAAGTGTTTTATATGATGCTCAAATGCAATGTGTCATGATGACATGAGCATGATATAATTATGATGCAACAATTATATGTAGAAAGGTAGCATATATATAGACTAGGCTAGTAGTATAGCAATTGTTAGACAATTGGGATGCTACACTAGCCCAAGAAAATAGAGGAACTCACATCGTGGAAGGAATACTCGATGTCGGAGAGAAGGCTATCACTGCTCGACTAGTCATCCTCGTTGTTCCAGGACAGCATGGCGAATGCATCATTGCCGGTGACGGTGTCGGTGACGGTGAGGAGAGAGAGAGAGAGAGAGAGAGAGAGAGAGAGAGAGAGAGAGGCGAAAGTGAAGTGCATCACCGCTGCAACAATGACTACATTGGCATGTTACAAAATTTTAATGGATACCATGCCCTTTCCCTGGATTACTGTCTCCTGCCTAATATGGTTTCTCTTCATACATTCTTATTTAAAATATTAAACATGTACTCCATCCCAATTTCATTGCCTAAGGAAAACATATCAGTATATTACATCATCTAAAGAAAGAAAATCATGTCAACTACAATTTACTTATGCATCACTTGTTCGGTCATGGTTTGACAAAACATTACATTACAATATCTCAACAAACATAATCATAGAAACAAGTATATTACATCAAATCAAGAAACAAAATCATGTCAACTACAAGGTACTTACGCATCACTTCTCTAGTCATGGTTTCACAAAACATTACATTACAATCTCTCAACAAACATAATCACAAAAACAAGTATATTACATCAACTCAAGAAACAAAATCATGTCAACTACAAGGTACTGTGATGGGGCAATAGAAGTGACATTCCTCAAAGATATAATCTTAAGATATGGCTATACCCACAGTATCATAACTCATAATGGCACTAACTTTCCAGAAGGAGCATTTGCCAGGTTCTGCCGAGAAAAGAAGATCCAGCTAGATATTGCCTCTGTAGCCCACCCCACGTCAAATGGACAAGTGGAAAGATCCAACGGACTAGTTTTGTCCGGGATAAAACTTCGGCTCATTGATCTGCTGCAAAGATCAGCGGGGTGCTGGATAGAAGAACTACTAGTGGTACTGTGGAGTTTGAGAACAACTCTGAATTGATCAACAGGCTATACGCCATTCTTTCTAGTATATGGGGCAGAAGCTGTACTACTAGCCGACATAGAGCATGATTCCCCAAGGGTCACCCAATACACAAAAATCAAAGTGCGAGAAGCTTAGCAAAATGATGTTGATCTGCTAGAAGAAGCGAAAGAATTGGTCTTGTCTAGATCCGCCATTTATCAGCAAAATCTCTAACGCTACCATAGCTGAAAAGTAAACCCCCAGGTATTTCAGGAAGGTGATCTCGTAGTTCGGCTAGTGCAACGCACGGCTGGCATGCATTAGTTATCCCCTCCATGGGAAGGACCTTTCATTATAAGTAAAGCATTGCACAATGATTCCTACTATCTTATCAATGCACAGCCACAGGAGAAGAACAAGGCGGACAGGTCCGGCGAGTAATCTAAGCGTCCGTGGAATCTAGCTCTACTTCGTCCATTTTACACCTAGCAAAGAGGTGAATGTATTCGAGTCACTCATATGTCGGTATGTATGTCGGCAATGAGCATATCAATGAAACTTCAGCACCCCTAGCAAAAACTTGGGGACTGTAACTACCTCGGTGAATTACGCTCTTAGTTGCATGCCTGGATGAGCGAGAGTGGTTAAAATAGTACAGTGGGGCCTAGGGGCCACTCACAGGTAGACCTTTCGGCCGTCCTAACCACTTTCAGAACATCGGGACAAGAACAAGCGGCGTAATCGGCAGGCGAAGGGATCAACGACATACACAAGTGAGTATGTATGCAAGCCACCATACAACTGTTCATAGAGCCATTCCATCTAAAAGAAATAGAAATATTGCAACACCATAGGGCAAGATCCAAATATCCTATATAGAGATAATAGTTTAGGATATCTCCTCGTACATCAAACATCAGAGTATCAGGCGGAAGCGGAAAACAAGATCCGAATACGGATAAGAAGCAAATGGGCATAAGATGGCACATAAATAAACACATCCCGCCCACAGATCTCGCGGATCCCCATCCCCGGAATCTCTACACCGAGTAATCGTTGCCAACATCATATGTCTCCTCCAGCCAGTATCCATCTTGTGAGTACACCTGTTCATCTAAATCAAACAATTTATCGTGTGAGACCCTAGGGGTACTCAACAAGTCTTTATGCCTCTAAAGGGGACATATACCTGGGGTGACGCAATTGCAGCAAAAGATAATAACTATCAAGCCTATAGACACTTGCTAACCATCCGCCTAACCAATGATAGACGGATGTCCGCTAATTAGTAACAACAGTTATAACTGTATAATTAACAGGTCCATCCTCCTTCTCGCTTACCAACGAGAAAGCGGACGAACAACCCATCCGTTGGCAGTTTTGTTAACCATTCCATGAGTATTTCACTATTTACTAGTCAAGTACTTAGTCATATTAAAAGCGGTACTTTACTTATACTTGTCTATGATCGAGAAACTGTGCTCCAAGTCGTCCATAACCGCGGACACGATTTTCAGAAAGATTTACCCTGCAGGGGTGCACCAAATAGCAACACACACTCGATCAACCTCGGAAAAACCAAATCAAAACCCAACGAGGCATTCACGACAAAGCGATCATAGGATTCAGGAATATTTCCGGGGGCCACCCCATTAAGCTACCCGCAACGAAGCTAGCTGACTCCGAGACGGACTCAAGGTTTGTGTCGACGGCGGTAAACGACTGGGAACCCGAAAGTGTGACTGGGCTTGTCGATACAGCAAAAACGTGTCACGATCCAAAACAGTACAGGTGCTCCACGCACAATCGTAAATAATCAGTAAACATGGCATAAGTATAGGATAGTAATAAAACCCCAAACTAATTGTGGCCCCAAGAAATAGAAATGAATCAAGCTCTGGCTCAGGGGGGGTCCATAAGGCCTCCCGGATGTGGATAGTGCAAATAGTCAAGGAACAGGAATCAAGTACTCGGGGTCCTACGGGACACAAGTGAGCATGAAAAACCAAATAGCAGATATTGCTCACGGATACCTCTTTCATTAGTTATCCCATTACTACTCAGGTTAAGTTGTTTAGGTACCTCGTTATCCATCAGACACTCACATACCCTACACATGCTGTGCTACGACTCGGATGGCTCAAACAACTCCTGTAGTAATGGCTCATGGGATGGAGGAACAAGCTTCGGTGGGGTTTAAAAGTAAAGGCTATGCAGTACTTGGGATTCAATTTAATGCAATCGCGACTCAATGATGCAAGAATAAGATAGAGGCAATAGGTAATATATGTATGCAAGCATGTGGTAGTGCTTGCCTGGCAGCTCAGTTGAAGCGAGAGACGATCTGGGTAGTAATCCTGGGATTCCTGATATTTCCCCTGCTCGGCGTCTATTCAAAGAAGAACCAAACAAACAAGGGCCAACATAAATAAAGTGCACAAGCATATGAATAAAATGCGACAAGCAAACAAGCATGCCATGATGAATGATGCACAAATTACATGGCAATAATGTAGCATGGCATGGGTGAGGTGTGGGGTACAAGGATAAAGCATTTTATTGAGTTTTAGTCACATTTTAACCCTAAATAAGTTGCTGTATACTTTATATTTATATGATGCATGCTGAAATTCAGAACAAGGAATGCATAGTTAGAACGGGCTCGTCGCGCTGATCGATTTAGACATATTATTTGTCAAATTTGGAGTTATAGATTTAAAGTTATTAATTTATTAAGAAAAGGGCATTTTCTTGCATTTAAACAATTTTGAAAATTTAATTTGCTCAAATAATAGTTTGAATGGCATATTTGAATTCCTCACATTTTTCTGATTCCAAAACATATATCATTTGTATTATTTGGATTTATAATTTAAAAGTTATTAAAAAACAGATTTGAAAACATATTTAAATCATTTATGAAAATGTTTTAATTAAACAGAAAACTGGCAGACTTTTTATACCCAGCTAAACTTAGCCACAGTCACAGACAGGTGGGGCCGCTGCTGACTGGGTGTGAACGACGCGCAAAAGCTTTCCGCAACGTGAGTTGACCCAGCCACAGAGAGTGACAAGCGGGACCGGGGTCTGCGGGCCCACCGCGCGTGTGCGCCAGCCGGGGCTGGACACGTGGCGGATCCGGGGGACTGCGGATTGGGGTTCTGGACTCTGCAGGTGCCTTTTTGCAAAAAGACCGAAGGGGCTGACTAGTGGGGCTCGATGGATTGCGGGTTGAGCAATAAAAAGGTTTGGGGGGAATTGCAAAGTAGCCACAGCTACTGTACTTCTTCTATGAATTAACTGACGAGCGGTCTGTGCTCGGCAGGGACAGAGCGCGGCGTGGGGGTTCGATCTAGTGACCTCGTGCGCGCGCGGCGAGGCGGAACCAGTGCGGTAGGTTGGAGGACGTTGTTAGGAGGGGGATAGGCGGCTAGGTAAAGCGTGATGCGGCGCAGGGACGTGCAGAAGCTCACGCTCGCCGGCGCACAGAGAGTGCTCGGCACAACGTTCGGCGAGGCTAGGCAGCGACAGCGAGAGAGAGGTTGTCAGAGAGGATCAAGGGCTCACCGCGGAGAGGACGGTGGTGACGGATCGGGCCGGGGAGCAGCAGGACGACGACGAAGCAGACGGCCGGCAAAGCTAGGATTTCGGGCGGCGTCGTGGACGTGCAGGGGTTCTGGGCCTCCTCTTCCTCACTGCTGTGCACGGGGGCGATGCAGAGGATCTCCTCGGCTTCCTCGACACCCAAAGCTCCACGCCCGCCACCTGGATCGTGTGGGGGAAGCCGATGCCGAGGGTGGTCGGAGTTGGAGCAGAAGTGGTGGCAGGAGGAGAAGGGAACGGCGCAGTGGCCTGGGGTAGATCGGGCGCGGCAGAGGAGGCGTGGGGGAGTGGATATGGACGGGAGAGGAGAGGGGAGGCGTGGGGCAGCTCGAGGTGGAAAGGTTGCTTCGGCCACTTTTCTTCTCCCTCACGCTCACGTGCTGGGCATGGCTAGGGCAGGGGTAGGGAGGCCAGGGCTGCCAGGTGGGACCAGGGCGAGGCCAAGGAGCAGCAGGCTCGGTGTGGGGCTGGCTTGGCAGAGAGAGAGAGAGAGAGAGAGGGAGAGAGAGAGCTCGGGTAGGAGCTAGGGTTGGGGCTCGGCTAGGGTTAGAGTTAGGGTTGGAGGGGGTAGCTTCGGCATGGGGAGAGAGAGAGCTGGGGTGGGCCCTTGCTGACAGAGAGAGGGAGAGATGTCTCGGCATGGTGAGAGCAAGGTGAGGGTTAGGGTTAGAGAGAGAGAGATTAGAGAAAGAGGCTAGGGTTTAGGGGTGATCCTCCAAGATCAAGCAAAGGTGGAGGGGTGTGATGATGGATAAGGAGAGGTAGGAGGTAGGGTGGTAGGGATTTAGGGTTTAACATGATCAAATCTAGATCAAGCAAAAAAAGGTGGTGAGATGGAGAGGTAGGGTAGGGCTAGGGTTTAGGTATGATCCCTCATGATCATGCAGGGAAGCATTCACAAGTGAGGGGTGATGATTTGAGTGCACATGGAAAGGAGAGAATATCAAGGTGGTGAGGGTTTTGGGGTAAGAGCAAAAAGAGTAAAGCAAACAAGAATTGATTCCCAAGGTACCAAGCTCCACTCAAAAATCCAAGTAAAACCCAAAAAGAATAGAATGGTGGTGATTTGCATGGCCCATGCATGGGCATTAAATGCTAGGTTTTATCTTGTGAAAACAAAATAATGATCATGGCATTTATACACATGCATTCCAAAATATGGAGTAAGGCCAAGCTAAAGGAAAATATAATTGGATTCATCCCAACCCACATGAGCTAGATTAAATGCCAAAAGAAAGTAAAAGCTCATGGGTAATTAGGATGGTGGAATTATAAGGTGGTGACAAAGAAAGGTGGTGGAGTGTAATAAAAGATATGCCCCCAACTCAGTTTGGGCATCAAGCATTTATCAAGAACCAAATACAATATATCAAGAGCCAAATACAATTACTAATGCATATGAGAGAAGAACCAAATGAAAAGGGTTTTATATGATTCTCAAATGCAAGGTGGCATGATGACATGAGCATGATATAATTATGATGCAACAATTATAAGTAGGAAGTAGCAATTATATTACTAGACCAAGTAGCATTACATATGTTAGACAGATGAGATGTTACAGGGACTGCCTTAATAAGTGTCTTTTTGTGTACCTACTTTTGTATATATGTTGGATGGCTTAAATTACTTACACCTTAGCCGGATTAGTAGTGTGTAGGCACCAAAAACCTAACTCTTCAACTTGCTGCTATCCAACAAGAATTGGCTTCATGGAAAGCAAGAGAACAAGTTTGGAATTGCAAAGCACGTGAAAAACAACTAAGGAAAGGAACGTAATCGAGCCGACATTTGTTATTTGGACTAACCCCATATTTACTTTATTTATGTTGCGTCGAATTATGTTGAGCTAGTCCCAATGTTTCAAGTGTTGTTAAGTCAATTTTTTGAAACTCGGACTCGTAATTCAAAAACCAAATCAAGGTAGATGCGAGCCGAATCATAAAATTGGAGAAACAAGAAAAGGAGACTCGGGGACTCCGCCCAAGTTAATCTGACATTAACAACTTAGTAGCAAAACACATGCAATTGTAGCAAAACAAACCATTGTGCTTAAATTCATTTGCACCCGGCATACCGGGGATCAGATGAATATTAAGGTGTTTTTAGCACATGGAGCAGCAGCAAGAGATGGATCATCGGTCGAAGGAGCCGGATCATCGGTCGAAGGAGGGGGTAATTTGATGTCCATAGGCGGAGCACTAGTCCCCGCCTCGTCTTCCGGGTTAGCACCCTCATGCTCTGGGTCTTCCGCATCCTCGCCGAGCTCAGAGGTTTCTTCTTCTTCCTCAACGTCTCCACCATCAGAAACATATTCATCGTCAATAGAATCGAGGAAGCTCGGACCCTCGTTTCAGCTATGGCAGAAGGCACACTGAATGAGACTGTTGGCACGGTCTATGCAATTAGCGATGCACTCCGGATCAGTGATCCATTTTGACCCGGTGTGCATGCGATCAAGCAGCTTGAGGTCTAGCGTCACGTACTAGGAGAGAACGAAGCTCAACATCGTATCAGCCCCTCCGCGTGCAGTAGATTCCCGCCATAGGTTTAGCTGAGTCTCACACTCCATCAGTTTTGATATAAAAGTTGTACTACCTTTGGGAGTGGGATCAGTGGGCCAGGGAGCGTTAAACATCCGGACTACTGCTAGCATAATGTCGGCGCCATAATTTTTCATGAATCTAACGCACGCAGCGAGGCTCAGCAGCATGTCCTCCGTGTCATAAGGTATAGACTCGGAGGCAGGACTAGTTGGAGTACCCCGCTGCAGGCGGAACTTGGCGACAGCGGTAGATGCTGAGGGCTCACTCTCTAGGAATTTACCTGTGAACAAAACGAGCAACATCAAAAAGCAAGGGAACATGACCCGTAGAAACAAATTTCGGAAGGAGGAAGAAAACTCATGGGCAATGTGGCTGAGGATCCGAGTCAGCTCCTTTTGCCCATCAGTATTCCTCATCCTAAGCTTCTCATATTAAGTGGTCACCGACTCAAGTTTGATGTCGGCTTCCTTCAGCAAGTCTTTGTCCTTAGAGATCTGGGTCTTCAGGCGCTCATTATCCTTGGAAAATTCCCGGTAAACCTTGTCTAGCTCCGCCTTCTAGAGGTCCTTGAGTTTCTGGATTTCGTCATTCAGCCGAGTTATCTCGTCATCCTTAAGGTGGAGCTTGGCGATCTCATCATCCTTCTTTTTGAGCTCGGCCTGATGCTTTCCTACTTGTTCGAGAAAATTAAGCATCATGTCAAGCATAGGCACGTTATCTTGAAGTGTCACCGGAATAGTTGGTTGACCTAGCGGAGCCGAGGTACAAATATTTGCCAAGTCTGGATAAAACTAAGCAAAGACTAAGTGACCAAGATGAGTTACCTGTCACCTCGGCCAAATTCTTGCACATGATAATGTTCTCAGCCTCAGCCTCGGCTATATAATTCGAATGAAAAGTTAAAACGGATAGTAATTAACATAGAGAAGCGAGGCTAAAAACTTCTAAGTAAAATAACTTACACTTTTTCTTCAGCTCGCCAAACAGTTTGATGTGCTTGGCGCGAAGGTCCTTATATGTGTCCAGCAGGAGCTAGAAATCCGCAGTTCGGCGGTTGGTTGTGATCTAGAAAAGAAACAAATGTTAGTTCAGAAATAAGAGGGGATATTCGAAGTCTACAAGATCCAGGCCAAGTGGAACTTAACCCGACTCTAGTTGTATAGATATTCGAAGTCTACAAGATCCGGGGCCAAGTGGAACTTAACCTGGCTCTAGGTGTGTGGATATTCGATGTCTACAAGATCCGGGCCAAGTGGAACTTAAACCGGCTCTAGGTGTGTGGATATTCGAAGTCTACAAGATCCGGGCCAAGTGGAACTTAACCCGGCGTTAGGTGTATGGATATTTGAATCTACTAAGGACTTGCGCTAGTTTACTAAGAGCATCCGGTCGAGTAATAAATTACTCCCCCAAGGCTTGGGGACTAGTGGGTATATCACTAAGTGTTTGCATATATAAAAGGCATGAGAGAAAAAGGTTTACCTCCATCATCTGGCCAGCAAGGGAGATGGCCTTGGTGGCAGTATTCATTTGCGCGCTGAACTCTGCCGGACCAAAAATTTCCGGGAGATCATCCTTGGGTTTATAAACTACGCGTCATTCCAGTTATTCATGTATTCAATGAGTGTTGGGCTATAATTCTCCCTGTTGAGCGCCTGGCTCATCACTAGACCCTTGGTGTGGGCCTCCCGCCTTGCGACCTGGGCAATAGTTGGGCTGGTATGCAAAGTGAGTTGCTTACTGCCCTCTGATCCGGCGGTAGGAGACCCGAAGGTGGAGCCATCGTTCTTGGTCATGGAAGTGAGCGTGCGCTGTCGAGACTCGATATTTGTGCTCTTGGAGGCCGAATCCTTGGCAACCTCGGCCACCTTCTTGCTCTTGCTGGCGGATTTTGGCCGCTGTAGAGGAGCCGAAGTTGCTGCTCCGGATTGAGCCTCAGAAGCTGGCTAGAATATATCCTTGATGGATATGGTTGATCCGGATGCGGCTGCCTAAGGTTTCTTCTTGGGCACTGGTGTTGGTGCTGGTGCTACTAGTACTAGTGTTGCTGGTGCTAGTGCTGCTGGTGCTGGTGCTGCTGCTGTTGGTACTGGCTAAGATGCTAGTGCTCGTGCTGCTACTGGTACTGGTGGTGGGGAGGGTACTTGCACTAGTGCTGATATTGATGTTGTTGGCGAGGTCGGTACTAGAGAAGAAGAAGAGGTTTGGGGTGGTGCCAATGAAACTGGCACCTCTGTAACTCTGGGTTGCAGCAGAGCCGAAGTACTGGGGAGTTTCGGCAGGGCCGTATCCTCGGCAACCCCACTGCCCCCCGCACCGACATTACCCTCCTCGTGACGAGGTGGGCTCTGATCCGGCGCAGCCACTGAGCTCTCTTGGATAGGGCTCACTGGGTGAACATTGTCGTCGCGGGGGGAGATGGAGCACTCCGTATAGGAGAGGAGATGCTGGGACAACTATGGGGAATCACCCTTGGAGCGCTGCTAAATCAGATAACGAACAACAAGTTAAGAGGAGAAAGTGAGACAAGTAAAATGACTTGTTATGAAGCAAGACCCGGAAATAAACAAGGAAGGAGAAAAAAGACTTACTCGGCCGAGGTTGGAGGTTCCCTAGGCTTGGGTGCTTGCCATACCGTAGTCTTGGGCACGGGCTTGCCGGCACCCTTGACGCCGGATTTCTTCTGCCTCCTCTTGGGCGGAGGTGCCTCCGAGGCTGTGGCCAAGGTTGCCTAGCGCTTCGGGGAAGGGGCAGGAGCCAACTCATCCACGGCAAGAGGAGGATCCTCATGGACCTGACCGACTGGGTTAGCTGAAGCCCAAGTAACCAGAAACACGTAAGAGAAGGGCGCCAGATCAAGTACCTCCATAATCTCAACATCAGAGTCTTCATCATCCGGCCAATCCCTCAAAGAAGAGGCCTTACCAGAAGTTCACTTGGTACTGTCCAGAGTGGGAAAGAATGTCTCCGGGTCCGGCTCAACGGCATCCGGGTCTGAGCGATCCTCCACCCATTTGAGAGCCGGCTCCTGCCATCTTCAATTGTTTGCTAGAGAAACAACTGAGAGCAAAAATACTAAAGGATCAAATAAGGTTACAGTCCAACATACCACGAGACTCGAAAAGAGGGTCAGGAGAGGAACATACTCGAGGAGGCAAGTTACCCCGGCTGAAGTGCTCAAGCCCCTACTTCCATGCCTCGGTGAACTCCTTTTCTATCTTGAAGATAGCTTTAACCCGGCGAAATACATCAGAGTTGTTAAGCTCGAAGGAGGAGGTCCGATTGGGGTCAAGCGGACTGCTCAAGTGGCAAAGCTTGTGCGAGCATTTCTTGAGAGGGGAGATCTGGCTGCGTACGAAGGAGATCATAACATCCTCGCTGCATAGCCCAGCTTGACAAGCTCTTTCATCCGCATGTCCACTTTATTCACCAAAGTGGTTGCCCGCTTTGGGACCCAGTCCCACAGGATCGCATCTGGAGGACCCAACTTGAAGGGGAGCAACTTGATCAAGTCTTCGTCTGTGTTGTTCTGTATGTAAAAGAAGGTCTGAGACTAGCCCTTGCAGGATTCAAGGCCGGTAACCCGGGGAAAAGCAGAGTTCTTGCAGGGAGAAATAGAAGCTCCACCGCATTGGGTCAGAAGTTTGTCAGCTAGGGAAAGAAGAGGGTTAGGAATGAAATTTTTGCAGAGTCTACAGAACTTGATCCAAAGTTCTTTGGTGGGCCAGAGGCCGACATATCCCTCTATGCCGGATGCGAAAGAAGAAAGTGAGGTAATGGCATTGGCTAGAAGATGGTGCAGCTGAAGCTGATAGGTATTGATGAAATCATGGAAGAAATCACCCACTGGGAGGCTGAAGCCATGCTGAAAGTGGGAGAAGAATACAATGAATTCGCTTGGATTTGGGGATGGAGTGACCTCTTGCGTGGCGAGGTGGCAGGTGACGCCTATGGGAATGCGACGAGACTGGTGGTGCCAGTCAAGATCATCTTGACAGACCCATGAACCAGCCCAGCTGCCGCGCTCGTGCGTTTCTTCTTACTCCTCCTCTTCCTTAGTGATGATGATCTCCTCCTCCGTCATCTCCAAATCACTCTCCTCACGGAAGTAATCTATGGTGGGGAGCAACGGCTTGGAGCGGCAAGGCCCCATAGCGGAAAGCTTGCGCAGGAACAACGGCGCGGAGGCGGAAGAACAGCAAGGCACAACAGCGGCGGCGCTACACTAAGCATAAGCGGCGGCGTTGCTATGGAGAAGAAGAGAGTAGAGGGCAAGGGCGCGTGTGAAGTGGGGGAAATTCCCCAAGGGCCGCCCATGTCCCCTATTTAACTGTGCCCCTGGGAGGCGTGGAATCTAAGGATGCGGTGGTGCCACAAGATGTGGCCGTGTATTTGTCAAGCCAGCCAATTACGCGCGCGCCACACCAAGGACCACATGGAGCAGCAGATCCCACGGTGGGACGTGATGATATAGTTAACGAGCGGGTTGCCACGACGTGACATGCGCAGTAGTTATTCCTGACAATCAATACAGTAACCGGCGCAGTAACTAGCGTGGCCCTTAAAATGAGGCAAATTGATGATTACCCTCCGCGTAGGACATGGGGAAGCGTATGCGAGAAGGAAAGATGATTTGGATATATGGAGAATAACCTGACCAATGAGAAGTAACTCGGATCAAGCCAAGGGAATGTCAAGCAAAAGGAGTCAGGTTACAGGATAACTCGGTAAGGAAAGTGCAGATGTTGACAAGTGGAACCTGCTATGGGCTTATCAGCTGAAGTTGCTAAGACCGCACCAGCTTCGGGGACTAATGTAGGGGGGATACCCCCGGGTAGGGTCACACCGGGGTATAAAGGCCGAGTTAGCCGAGGTATGGCACAATCAAAGTGAATGCTGACCGGGTCACCTCGAGGCAGGCCGACTTAGAGAGAAACCCGACCCGGTGGGTGTTCGCCTAATGTTAACCTAGCCAATATAAAACATATGTTGGTTATGTTTGATCTACCTTATTTGCAGGTACCCTCGTAGCCGGGTTAGCCAGGCGCTAGCTGGGTTACACTTGGCTTCCAAGGGAAGGAAGAAATCTCTCGCTGGTCAAAAGGTGGCCTCTGTCCACTATAGCATGAGCAAAGCAGGCATAGGGAAGGACCAGCGAGGCATGGCCGACAAAGGTGACGTAGCCAGTGTCGGGTGACGCTATCAGTGTTTGGTGATGCAACACCATAGAGGGGCTCAGGGAGGCTTACGCCCTGAGTCCGGACTAGCCGTTTAAAGTGTAAAAAGAGTCATCTTGCTTTAACCAAAGGGCATATTCGGGGAATGTGCTTCCACGTGTGCCCTAATCTTTTAACCTGGGCTACCCTATATAAGGAGCACTAGATCCTCCATAGAAGGGGATTGATGTTCTGTCTAAGGAAGAACCCTAGAGTATAATAGTGGGTGGTAAGAGAACTATTATTCTTCTCACGAACAGCTTGAGGAGCCCTTGTAATCCACCATTGATAGAGAGAAAATACAAGAACTTGTGTGTGGAATCATCACACTATCCCTCCCTGGATTCCTCTAGTGCACATTGGCCCCATCTTTAGCCTATCCATGGTATTTGTCGTGCCACCACCATGAGAGACACGGGCTACTACTCCCTTCTTCTTGGTGCACGGTGTAGAAGCGGTGCTACTTGCCGAGGCACGCTACAACGCTGTGGCGCCCCGCAAAACCACTACTAGAAAATCGCGTTGTTTTTGTGCATTGCATCGCCATGACCGCATGCTCATGTCATCATGCCACCTTGCATTTGAGCATCGTCATGTGATCTTGCATTTGTTTGCATAAAACTATTTTCGTAAAGCCTAGTTTTGTTTTCTAAAATATTCCCCGTCTTTATTCAAATCAAAACTCCGGTCTCTTCCGGGTCTTTTAATCGTCCAAAAACTATTTACAAAAGTCTATTTTAAATTAAAATAAAAGTTTATATTATTTTGGGAGGCAGCCAGCCAGGCCCGAAAGCCCGACCGGCCACCTCCAAACCCTAGTCTAAAATATCTAGCCCTATTTTTCTACACAACCCTAACCTACCCAGCCTCCTCCACCTCACTCCAGCAGACCACCACCCTCCACCTCACCCGGCACAGCCAAACCCCCACGTCTCCGCCTGCCACCTCATCACCTGGCCCACCACCTGGTCGCCACCCCCTCATCAACCCCCACACGCCACCAACCCCTGCCCAGATCCCAATTCCCCACCCCGCCGACCGTTTCCCGCCCAACTGGCTCGCTCAACCCGCGGACACGCGCGTCACGCGCTCCACACGGCCCCACCTCGATTCCCACCCCGGGACACTCCACCTCCCTCCGCCACCAACCGCGTCCCCCGTCTGCGTCTCCATCTCTCTCTCCCCCTCCGCGCCTCTCGTTCCCTCGCCGGCCGCCGCCTGGGACGTCGCTCCAGCCACCGTGTTCCCCACCCCGCGTCGCCAACCCCGCGTCGAGCCGCGCCGCCGCCCGTCGGCCTTCCTCGACCCCGGCCTCCTCTCCGCGCTCCACGCCGCCGGGGCCTCGCCTCTCCACCGCTGCCTCTCCCTCGGTGTCGATCCGGCCGTCGCCAGCGAACAACCCCGCCGTCGTCATCGCCATGCCCTCCGCCACCCGAGCTTCTACACCGCCCCTCTGGTCTCCTCCCTCTCCCCGTCTTCCTCCCCGCCGCCAGGACCGTGTTTCGCCGCGCCTTGCCTTGGCCACGCTCGGCCCTGTGGCTCTCTGCCGCCGCCATCACGGTCCTCCTCCGCGACGACCCGGGCCTGGTCCTCCAAGCCCGCTGTCGGCCGCCGCTCGCAACGCCATGCTCCGTCTCCTCACGGGCCTTCTTCTCCGGCGCAAGTGCCGCTGCCCGGCCCTCTGCCTCTCCGCCGCCGCCAGCGCCCTCGACGCGGAGCTCCTCCCCGGGCCGCGTCTCCCTACTGCATCTCCTCTGTGCCGCCACCAGGAGCTCGCCGCCTCCGGCCCGGCAGCGCCGCCGCGGGTCCCTGCTCGCGGTCCTCTACCGACGTCCACCCGCGCTCGCCGGCGCGCCTCGCGGGATCCCCTCCGCCGGCGTGCCCTTTCCCTCTCTAGAGAGACCTCGACTCCGGCCATGCCAAGTTTGGCGTGTCTCAGCTCATCCCCGTGTCGGCCTCTCTCCCCAGCAGGGTGCGCCTGTTAGGTGATGCTTCTGAGAAAACGTTTGTCCCTGTTTCTGTTCGTGTATTGATTGGACCGATGATAATGCCTTATGTCACGTTTGGTACCGATGATGGTGTGCGCTACCTTGGCCTCCCCTTCTGCTACATCGACAAGACGGAAAATGACTCGAGGATTAGGACCCTCGCCAAGATCTTCCCGCGTCGAGACCCAATATCGACCACCGAACCCGGTACCCGAACATCCTCGTCACGGATGCGACAAGATCCCCTTCTCGAACCCTCGACACGCCAAGGACTCCTGCCCGGAACACCAAGTTCGTCGAGACCCTGAAGACCCGTTCCCGGAGGCGAAGTCCGAACCCAACGTCAACCAAGCTCTTCTTCCCGGAACGACAAGTGCTTCTACACGGATCCGATGGTCGAGACTCCGAAGACCGATCTCGCCGAGCCCGAACCCCATCGAACCCTCGGAATCCCAAGATCTTCGGACCTTGATGTGTGATCCCTTTCTTGAAACTCTATTTTATAAATGATATATACTTGTTGCATTATTTGTTCATCCGTGCATGCATATTGGGTGTTTGGTGCTGTTTCGGCAATTCACCTAAATTAAATATGGAGTCTATATGCGGGATACCTTTGTCTTATTCCGGACTCCACTTAAATCTATGTAGCAGACCGATGCCATGTTTTGCCATGTTAAGACAACATTTAATTTGCGGGGTAGATAAATAACTTGAACCGTCTAATTAAATGTCGGGACCCCGGTTCCGCTTAATATTGCCGAATTGCACCGCATCTGCATCATATCATAATCATGCCGGATCTTCTGCCGTAGTATGAAATATTGCATCCGGTGTTTCTTCTAGTGTTTGCTTCTTCGCAGATTAGGCCGATGAGTTGATGCGAGTATCAACAAGTTCTCCGGATATGATCCTTCGGCAGTGTTTCCCAGGCGAGCACTCTCCCCCTTTCTACCTATTTTGCATTTATAGTCTTTACTTCCTCGTGTTGATCTATTGCTATCCGTATTGTGATGCTTTAGTATCCGTGCACCATTTATAGTCCCTGCAACCTCTATATTGCCTTGGACATATCCTATAGCCTGTTGTTTGATAGATAGTCAGCCTGCGTATCGTAGTCGCTTGCTTAAGTGTTGCTTCGCTTCGTTGTTGTTCCACCGTTGTTGCGAGGTTGGCACATGCTTGATGGTGGGGATGATTAACGATGGAGATGATCATGGCTTACATCTTTACTTGTTAATTAAGATGCTGAAAATAGATATAATGTAGAGGCACCGGTGGGTAATAGTAAATATTTGTTTCTTAACCGCTCACTAGTGTCCCCTAGGACCCGAGTTCTTGACGCCTGTTCCGAGATCGAGCGCGCTAACCACAGGTGGGGTGTGTGGGCACCCCCATCGGCTTACTACCTGATTTCAAAGTATTGTACCGGGGGCCACAATTAGTTTGGGGCTTTATTACTATTTTGTACTTATACCATGTTTACTGTTTTATTTAATTTGTGCGTGGAGCACCTGTACTGTTTTGGATCACGCTAGGTTTTCGCGGTATCGACAAGCCCAGTCACACTTTCGGGTTCCCAGTCGTTTACAGCCGTCGTCGCAAAACCTGGGTCCGTCTCGGAGCCGGCCGACATTGTTGTGGGTAGCTTAGTGGGGTGGCCCCCTTGTACTTGCCTTGGGTCTGGGAAACGTCATGACTTAGGCCCCGCAGACATACCGATGGGTGTATGTTAATTGATCTGGCAAAAAGGGTCGAAGTGCGTGTGGATACTTTGGTGCACCCCTACAAGGTTAATTCTTTTCGAAAAGCCGTGTCCGCAGTTATGGATGACTTGGAGCACAGTTTCTCGACCATAGACAACTATAACTAAAGTTTATTGTTATAATTTGACATGTATCTGTGATGAATAGTAAGTTGGATAACTGCCTTGAAAAGATTAAATACAACTGCCCACCTGTGAGTTTTCCTCGTCTTGACTTCCTCGTTTGGTCTCGAGAGGGAATACCAGGATAGGTATGTTTGGTGTTAGTATTAGGTTGGATCCGAATAGGTCTTTTTATCCCTCTCTAATAGCCGCCAGTATTCCAGAGTCTCTATAGGTTGTTTTGTGCCGCTGCGCTGCCGCTTCAGCCCACCATACCTATGTAGGCGAGAGCCGCCGAATTCTAGCCTCGCCATGTGCTGGCCTCAGTACTGACGCTCCTCTTTTTCTTTTGCCCTTTGTCGGCACCCCTTTTGTTTTAGCAGGTTTGAGATCGACGTCGTTACCAGGGTTACCCTACCGGCTTCGCCTGGGCAGGGTTATGGACGCCATTGGTTATTCTTCAGGGCTCTTAGCCCCATTTGCCTCTTGTCCGTAGTCGGACGCTCTATCATTTTCAAGGTGATTTGGATCTTTGTATTGTATATCTGTAAACTTGACTCGCCGAGTCGCTGTTGTATAAATATCTATTCTGTGGGTCCCATCGAGGACTGTTGTGTAATGGTATTACTTCGTTTTCCACCCGCAAGAAAGTGCCTGGTGGGCGTCCTTGAATCGTTTCTATGCGGGTTTCACGGAAAGGGCTAAAACTTGCATAGGGACGATTCGAGGGTGTTACAAACACCCCTCGGGTGGGGGCTTACAACAAAGAAGAATCTACAACCGCACTCGAAGACAATGTCGACCTCCTTGATGAGGCACACGACATCGATGCCTCATGCTCGGCCGTCTACCAACAAAGCCTTCGCAACTACCATAGTCATCGGCTGCGACCCAGATTACTCTTTGAAGGAGACATCGTGCTGCGACTAAAGAAGACAGGACACCTCAAGCTAGAATCCCCCTGGGAGGGGCCATACATCAGCACAAAAATGATCCTAGGTGGAGCCTACCGCCTCAAGGACATAGAATCTAGAGTCGAATACTCCAACCCTTGGAACATCGCACAATTGCGCAATTTCTACACCTAGGTGTCTTTACTTTTCAAAAAGACTACTTAGCTGAAACATGTACCTGTTACCTTCAGTCAATAAAGATAAAGTTCCTCTAATGAGAGTTGATTTCCTCGTTACTACAGCTTCATCGCATGCTAGGGGGATACACACCCTCAAGCACCTCGACATATGGTCGACCCAACACACCCCAGCACATCTCGCAACAACCTGAGTAACTGACATCCCTATAACATAGAATCCTTGAAAACTCCAACTCACCTGCTGCCCAGCTGATAGTTTTGCAAGGTACTAAGACTAACAAGCATCAGCCTACCAAAATGGCCTAGCAAACAATGCTTCGGGTCGAGCACACAGAAAAAACACACAATCTACAAAAGGCCAACATGCCAAAATTATTCACACGACGAACACATTTACATCAGGCCAACATGCCCAGCACATCATGTACAAATTACAATTTAGAACAGGCCAACATGCCCAACATATCATATGTAGATTAAAATCACGACCAAGACAATAGACTACTCATGCGAATTCTCTCGCTGATGCTCGAGAAATATCTCCTCACTCCTATCCAGGTAGCGCTCTATACTAATAGCTAGGCCACAAACGTCATCAAAGTACGGGGCCAGCTATCTCTTGGAACCATCCGGAGTGGGAGTTAGAGCATCTCCAACAAATACCGTGCAGGCGCTATAATAACCGCCAGTTTAATGCACGGAGCCTCGTTTTTGCTCCTCCAGCAGAGGCTGTAGAAGCACGTGCGCTGTAAAAAAATTTAGGCGCCGCCCATTTTGCTGTATCCTATGCATAATATCTTGCGCGTCGGCTGTAGCTCGCGTGATTGCTTTCTTGCGCCGAACTGCTGAAAAATCAGCCCGTGCACGCCTCTCATTTACCCCCATTTCTGCTCCCTCGCCGCCATCCTCCCGCCACCGCGTCGATTTGCCACCGGACCGCCAAGATCCACCACCACTACGGGCCCCCATAGCTTCCCCGACCGCTCGCCGCACTGTGAATCGAGCCGCCGTCGTTGCCAATCGGGCCCTCAGTGCTTCCCCGACTGCCGCTGCCATTTCCAAGATGTCGTCGTCAAGCCGGAACGCAACTTGGCACATCGTAGGCGCTGCGAAGGTATGTGTTGACACGCCAATGTAGTAAATGTTTTAGTACTTGTTCATCACTAGTTAGTTGTAGTAAATTTTTGTATGTATTTGTAGAGCTTCTCATATGATTCATCATCAGACGATAAATATGATTTTGAGGAAGAAGAGAACATCGCATTGCTATTGACTTGCCGCGCCAATAAGAAGCCTAAAATTGGTGGCTCGATTTTTGGTAGACAGAAATTGTGGAGGGAATGGATTGAAGGTCACAATAAGTTGATGCGGATATATTTCAATGAAGATGCGACATATCCCGAGAGCTATTTTCGTCATCGTTTTCGGATGAGCATCGAGTTGTCAAATTCATAGCGATGGAGGTGATGAAGTTTGATCAATTCTTTCTGCAACGGAGAAATGCTGCCAGAGAACTTTGGCATAGCACCTACCAGAAGGTGACTGCCGCTTTGCGTATGTTGGCATATGGTATACCGGCGGATCTTGTTGATGACAACTTGGCCATAGGTGAGAGCATGGCTATCATGTGTCAAGCGCTTTGTCGTAGAAATTGTGCATGTGTTCAGTTCCACATACTTGAGAGCCCCCAATGCTAAAGACACAACTAGGCTTCTGGAGCACAACAAGAACCGGGGCTTTCCCGGTATGGTTGGCTCAATTGATTTCATCCATTGGAGTTAAAAAATTGTCCGGTGGCATGGCATGGACAATTCAAAGGTCACAAGAAGGATGTCACTATCATCTTAGAAGCGGTTGCCGATCATGAGTCTTGGATTTGGCATGCATTCTTTGGAATGCCCGGCTCTTGCAATAAAATCAATGTAATTTAAGGGTCTCCACTCATGAAAAGTCTTGCATTACGTGAAGGTCTAGTGGTGGATTTCGAAGCAAATGGACACAGGTACAACTATGGCTACTTCCTTGCCGACAACATCTACCCAAGGGGGCAAACATTTGTGAAGCTGGTTATAGCCCCCAAAGGTGAAAAACAAACCAAATTTCATAGCGCACAAACGGCGGCAAGAAAACGTAGCATAATAGTATTCAGCTTGTCCCTTATAGAGTAGCAAATATAAATGCATAGGACACCTTCAAAGTTCATAAGAGTGACCAGATACAAATAGTTTAAAACAAGCAATATCAAGTTATGCATCAATCAACTAATCTTGGGACAATGGACATAGAACTAAGAATGACCACTATGCTCTCAAAGTAGGTGCATAAAGGTAGAAGGTGGAGACTCAATATATTGGTGGAAGAAAGGCCTTCATAGAAGGAAGTAGGGATTCAAGTCTCATAAAGAGCTTCCAAAAATTATGGTACTTATAGCTTTCCGCTCTTATTTCCCCTATCACAAGCATCTTGAAGTGATTAAGGTTAAAGTGAACAAACTATGGTATACATGCTTGACGAAGTATAAGTCAGAAATCTCATGTCCCTTGTATACGAGGGCCGCTCCTCATGCTACTCAAGTTTAGTCACCGGTTAGTTCTTGTCATCGTAAGTATATGTGTATCATTGAGAACTGCCAATGGGGTACCCGTTGCCCGATGATACGGAAGAATCCCCATATCAAAATGACAAGGCAAGCAGACAACGAGCATCTCAACAATCTTCTTATTTACCATGGGAATATGGTGCTTTTTTCTCTCTTTCCTCTTTTCATAATCTTTTTTTTCTTTTCTCTTTTTTCTCAATATAGGACTCTTTTCTATAAGAAGAATGCTTCATAGACAGCTCATTATGGTTACGCTGCAGGTTTCCACAATGTCAGCATGGATTAGACCAGCGGCCCAGGCGTTTCTGTAAGACATATACATAACTCCATGGACTTACAAATTCCCCTTTCATTTCACACCGACGACATCCATATACAAAAGAGCATGATATCAACTAGGTACAAGTACCAAGTGCAATGTTGAAAGCGTTCCCCATGAAAGCATGGTTCTGCTAATTTCCAACAAATAAGTGCAAGCATATACAATATAGACGACACAATGGTTCAAGTTTATTAAGGGCAAGAAAAGTAAAGTGTGCCATCAAGTTCGTGAGAGGTTTAATCACTAGTTTTCTCATAACAAGTTTAATTTGGAAGGTAAAAAAAGCATGAATATACTTGGAATAGCATAAGCTAATAGGTAGATATGCTGGACTCTTTGGAATAACTTTGTTTAGGTAGTTGGATGCATGAGTGGAACTCATACTTGGTTGTGGAGGCTAGCAAAAGACTGGGAGCGACAAACTAAGAGAGCAATAATGGCCATAATCATGCAGAGCAACAAAACATCATTGATCAAAGCATAAAGTGATACTACAAGTTGAAAACTAAAGGATCATAAAGGCTATGGTGACTTGAGATAGTCATAACATGGTGTGAGCATGTGCCAAGTCAACCCAAATAAAGCATTAAAGGAGAATACCACTATACTATGATTTAATATGCTAAAACAACGCATGATTCATCCAAGGCACATTAAGCGATCTCAATTGTTTATAACAAGTCATGCTACAGCAAAGAATACTAAGCATAAATCCAAAACAATATCAAGCATGGCATGACAAAGCATAGGCCACAGTCAAAAATGAGCTCTTTTTACCACATAAGTATGAACTTTCCTACTCTTTTCCAAACCAAACCAAACTATTTGGAAACCAATGTATGAAAGAGGGGGTCCAACCAATTTATTCACAAAACTAAGCAAACCAAGCAAATGAAAAACCAAAACGAAAATGAAAAATAAGACGCTCCAAGAACAACACAACTATGCATGAAACAATAAAAATGAAGCGTTTGGAAGAAACCTGGGATTTTTATTGATGAAGAAGGGGATGCCTTGGGGATCCCCAAGCTTTGACGCTTGTACTTCTTGGATATTTCTTGGGGTGACACGCGTGGCATCCCCAAGCTTGAACTTTAGTCCATCCTTCATCTCATTACTTTCCTTCCATACAGCTGAAATATTTCCTTCATACAAAACTTCACACAATCTTTATTAGCAACATTAGTGCACTCAAGATAAATAAGTATTAAGGTTCAGTTCTAACACCAAATAAACTTCCATTAGAACACTAGCTACTGTAGCACTTCCCTAAAAAGCTCAATTCCCCAAAAGAACTCAAAAAGGAACCAACAAGAAGCAAATGCAGAAAATGGCAGAAATCTGTCAAAACAGACCAGCAGGTAAAGACGAATTTTTTCGAAGACCTTCTGTTGCTCAAATCAAAAAGTGTTGAGATAACGAAAGTTAGATAACAACCTGGGGCAGAAGCACAAAAATTCATGCCTCAAAAAGACGTTCAGATATTTTACATGAATGTTTACGGTGAAGCACAGAAATCTGTTTCGGGACAGCAACTTTCCCAATCATTACGTCTCTCTGATTAGAGGTTACTCTTGGCACAAAAAGCAAATAAAAAGGATAAGGAGAGGTTATTACAGAGGTAATAACTTCCAAGACTCATCTAAAACTTTTGGGTTATCGCTCAATAAGTACTTTTCTTTAACGCCTTTAAGTTAGGCATAAGAAGCAATAAAAAGAATCAAGTGTTCTAAAATGAAGAAGCATTAAGACCAAATTTTGTTTTCATAGGAGAAGCAAAAGAAATCTTCTCTCTCTTCTTAGGGAAGTGTTCTATACCTTTCTTGAGTGGGAGTTGATATTTAATGGTGCCTTCTTTCATATCAATAATGGCACCGACAGTTCTAAGAAAAGGTCTTCCCAAAGTAATAGGACAAGAAGCATTGTATTCAACATCCAAAACATAGAAATCAACGGGGACATAGGCATTGTTAACCATAATAAGAACATCATTAAGACTCCCCATGAGTTTCTTTTTAGCATTATCATCAAGTGGGACATTCAAATAACCATCTTCAGGAGGAGGCAAATCAAGCATATCATAAATCCTTCTAGGAATAATAGAAACACTACTATCAAGATCACATAAAGCTTTGAAATCAAAGTCATTCACTTTCATATTAATGATGGGTTCCCAACCATCTTCCTGTTTTATAGTAATAGAAGCTTTATGTTTCATCTTTTCTTCTTTAATCTTTATGAGAGCATCAGTAATGTGTTTTGTAAAGGCCATGTTCATAGCACTAGTATTAGGACTTTTAGGAAGCTTTTGTAGGAACTTAATAACTTCAGAGATATTGCAACCATCAAAATCAAAATCAAAATTATCATCTAGAGTAGTAGAACTATTACTAGCCTCAACACTAGTGGTGGTGATAGTAGAAACACTAATATTTCTAGCAATTTCATCTTCTCTTTCCCACTTAGCATGTAATTCAGCTAATAATCTAACATTTTCATCAATTCTTACTTGTATAGCATTAGTAGCTGCAAAGGGATTATCATTAGTTTTAGGTTTAGCAGCCATTTTATTCAAAGAAGATTGAGCTTCAGCCAAAGATGCTATATTTCTTTCAGCATTAGAGAGTTTTTCCTCAAAAGTTTTATTGAAAGCAGTTTGTTTACTAATAAAGTCCTTAAGCATAACTTCAAGTTCAGAGGGGGCAATCCTATTATTGTTGTAACGATTTCCATAAGCATTACCATTGTTAGGAGGATATGGCTTATAATTGTTGTTACCAAAATTACTCCTATAAGCATTATTGCCAAAGTTGTTATTTCTTATGAAGTTCACAACAACTTGCTCTTCTTGAGCAACCAAGGAGGATAAAGGAACATTATTTGGATCAATATGGGCTTTCCCATTAACAAGCATAGACATAATAATATCAATCTTATCACTCAAGGAGGAGGTTTCCTCAACATAATTTACCTTCCTACCTTGTGGAGCTCTCTCAGTATGCCATTCAGAATAATTAACCATCATATTGTCCAGATGTTTTGTTGCAGCACCCAAAGTGATGGTCATAAAGGTACCTCCAGCAGTAGAGACCAATAGGTTCCTCGAAGAATAGTTCAATCCTGCATAAAAAGTTTGGATGATCATCCAAGCAGTTAGTCCATGAGTGGGACAATTCTTAACCAAAGATTTCATTCTTTCACAAGCTTGAGCAACATGCTCATTATCAGATTGTTTAAACTTCATTATTTCACTTCTCATAGATATAATCTTAGCAGGAGGATAGTATTTTCCAATAAAAGCATCTTTGCACTTTGTCCAGGAATCAATACTATTCCTAGTTAAGGAATTCAACCATTCTTTAGCTTTTCCTCTCAAAGAGAAAGGAAACAATTTAAGCTTAATAATATCACCATCTATATTCTTATGCTTTTGCATCTCACAAAGTTCAACAAAATTATTTAGATGGGAAGCAGCATCTTCATTACCAATACCAGAGAATTGTTCTCTTATAACAAGATTGAGCAAAGCAGGTTTTATCTCAAAGAAAGTAGCTTCAGGAACATGTGGAGAAATAGGTGTGCTCATAATATCATTGTTGTTGGTGCTAGTGAAGTCACACAACTTAGTGTTTTCAAGAGTAGTCATTTTTTTGGGTTTTCAAATAAGAAAGCAAACTAGTTGACATGGGTATGCCCAATAGGCACTCAACTACAGCGTACCTGGTGCGGCCCGACGGAAGGCGCACTCGACAACCTACACAGGTCCATGACGCCCATGATGGTTCGACTGATATGAAGCCCATATGGACACGGACTCCCAAGCGTACGAGACAAGGAAACCTCAAGACTAGAGTTCGAATCTAACTTGTAACCAACTCGTATTGGTACCTAAGACCTAGCCTCCCCATATATAAAGGCTAGGAGGGTCCAACGAGGAGGATTCACCAATAGACAAACCGCGACTCCCCCAATAGATAGATCTACGATCTCCCGCAATAGATACAACACAACAGATCTAGACACTTCAATAGCCAATAGATAGATCTACGATCTCCCATACGCCAGATCCAATCTGCGCGTCCACCGCCATCGGCGACATTGTAATCCTTCGGATCATCATCAATCAAGAGCAGACAAGTAGGAGTAGGATCCTCCACGAAGTCTGAACCTGGGTAAACCTTGCGTCCCTGTGTGCTTGTTTGCTAGCCGATCGACACTTACAGTGCCTCCCTCCTTTTCCAAAACCCAAGTCCATAATAATAGGCATTGATGAGTTAAACCCTCGTCAATTGACGCCGTCTGTGGGAATCGGGAGCGCTGATGTTGCGATCTCGACGGCTCCATCATCTACAATCTACGACTTGTCGTCCGAACAAGATCCTTCACCTTCGATGGTGGACAGATCACATCTGGCCAATTCAATAGCTTCGTCACCGAAAAGAAGAAGAAAAATTCATTGGTTTGCACGACCCGGAAGCACTGGGAACATGCCTCAGCGGCCAACTATGTCGACTGCGTGCCACGGATCATGGGCGAATCTATGGGTATCTGGACGTATGTCAGCGTCATATCGCATACAGCAGGAGCAGACTTCAATATGGGTCATGACGCATCTAGTTAGCGTAGTTGTGTTCTGTAGAACTTGGAATCAAACAATCGTGAGAAGCTGAGATAGTTTAAAAAAAAGCTGAACAGGCAAAGCACAACACGCGACCGAACAACCAGTTTTCTCATGGTCTTGTCTTTCGCGTCGCATCTCCACGCAACGTCCTAGGCTCCTAGCCTACCGCGCAGTCGCTGAAAGGCAGAGTTAGGACAAGTTGCCATGAAGTAGACCCAGAGCAAAGGTGGATAGCGGTGCCTGTGCCCAACTGGATAGATCGAGCAACGTTCATCCATCAATGTCACGTTGCCACGGTGACAAAGAAAACCAAAGATTCGTCACGGCCATGGATTATACTGGGAAACGAACAAATGATGTGACTATTGCAGCCACGTGCGGCTCCATAAGACGTGTGTCTATAAATTTTTTCCACAACAGTGGCGTAATACTGATGCCATGATTCAAAGATCGTCCAGATTAGGAGACCCGTCGAAAATTTTGGCAGCGTCAGAGTGTCACGTTTGGCGATTCTTCACCTCGAGTTTTCCCTTCCTAACTGTCGTAGCCGCACGGAGCCTTG
This sequence comes from Avena eriantha, assembly GCA_910589775.1. Lineage (NCBI taxonomy): Eukaryota > Viridiplantae > Streptophyta > Magnoliopsida > Poales > Poaceae > Avena > Avena eriantha. Next base: position 72,794,332 of record OU342745.1, on the reverse strand, counting down.
TTTAATTAGGATCAAAGAAGCAATGCGAGTGAAGCACTGCGTGCATTGGAATAACATATGAGAACCTCTCTCCACTCAAGTTATTATATTATATATTCTTCTATCTACTAATCTACTTTTTGAGAAATACAGATAAAATCATGATGCGATGAGCAATCTGCGGATCAAAAACACGTCGATGTCGAATACTTCGCCTACTGCCACGTTCGATGGCTCCACCATGCGACTTCATATGTGCTACTCGCCGCCACCTCGACTGCTCCAAACAAAGACCCGGCAATCCCACCGCGACGATTCTGGTCCATTGACCTCGACTACAGACCATGTTAAATCTACACTCGGGGGCTCCGCAGACTCCGTCACGAGGCACGTTGCAGCCTTCGGCTACGGTGACTCGTTGTGGTCTTCGGCTCTGGCGACTCAAAGGATCCTTCGACTCCATCGTGTGACCCTCTACGGTCTTCGACTCTGGCGCCCCGTTGAGGTCTTCGGATCCAGCGACTCGGGGGCTCCCTCAGCTCCAGTGACCCGTTACGATCTTCGACCCCAACGACCCGCTGCAGTCTTCGGCTGCGGTGACCCGCTACAACCTTCAGATATAGCAACCCGCTACCGCCATCGACTTCGGCGACCCACTGTCGCATCAACTCCGGTCCGCCGCATCAGCTCTGGAACGCTGCCTCGACTACATCGACCCTACACTCGGGGGCCCCTTCGATTTTGTCGTGCGACCCGCTTCGGTCCTTGACTCCAGTGACTCGGGGGCTCCCTCAGCATTGGCGACCCAGCGACTCATTGCGGCCTTCGACTCCGGCGAGAAGTTGCCTCCTTCGACAACGGCAACCTGTTACAACCTTCGACTCCACCATGCGTCTCGTTACCGCATCGCTCCGCGGCTGCATCGATTTCATCCACGACAACTACTCATAAAGCTAAGTTCTCCACTTAGAGGTAATTTCTTTCTTACTTTAATCGCACTCGAAACACTCGGGGGCTACGCCTCTTCGATTAACCTAATGTGCCATCGATTACACGCACTTGAGCACCTCATACGTGATAGCCCGAGTAGCTGATTCTGCCTGATCGTCGAATCCTTGAACTCCAAGTACCTCGGCAAGGCACTGAGACTAAGGGTGATCAGGCTAACGAAAAGGCCTAGCATGCAGTACAAAAGTGTCGACTCGATTGGCACCAGAATTTTACTTTGCAAACCGACATGCAAATATTCTTTACAAGATACAAGTACTTCACAATTCTTAATGTTTTATGCAGCTTACAGGGATGTCGACTGCGTCGAGCTATTGTACTGGGTCGTCCAACAGGAGTCGACAAAACAACTAGCTAAGACATAAACTCAAGACCCGAGTCAAGTCCTCCTCGGATGGTTGCATTGCTTGATGCTACAAAGACGTGGTGCTAGTGACGCACCCGACAAAACGGATTCTCCTCGCGTGAATTTCAACTGCGTCTACAAGATACAAGACTCGAGTCTCTGCCCGAGTCTACGACTCTGCCAGACACTGGTCGCGCATATACAAGATCCTCGAGTGACACGCTCTGAATCCTCACTCGAATCTACAATTCGACTAAGGACTCGGGGGCTACTCCCATAGGGAGCGCTGTCCGTGCACCCGAAGAAATTTGTAAAGATATCCAAGCATCATGAAAACCCTTCACTCGAATCTACGATTCAATTATGGACTTCGGGTTACTCCCATAGGGAGTGCTAAAAATATATTCGACTGAACCAAGCAAAAGACGACAACAGTCGCAAAGTACTTATAGTCCCCACTCGAGTCTATAACTCGAATAGGCACTCGGGGGATACTCCCATAGGGAGCGCTGACCGCGCACACTACGATTATTTTTGCTTGTACATAGTATTGTGTGTTGATAACGTGCACACTCCATTGTTATGGCGACTCTGCCTCATATTTTCCATATAAAGAGACTGCGTCTCCTGGGTCACCCGAATCATCTCCGTGATGACAAAATTCGGATGTCGCGCTTGCAGCGTGAAGATAAGACCTGAATAAGGCCTGGCAACGCATCTGCTGCGCACTACCAAAAACATATCCGTACCTACAGGTACGATGAACACGCCTTGACAGACGCGTCGAGTGCTCACACTTATACACTGGAATTCAACTCATGTAAGACCTCCGCGGCCTGAGTCGAATTACGACAGCAATTTCCGGATTTGAGTCCCGGGACTCAAGTTTGAGTAGGTAGCGTTGTTTTTGCCCTAGAGCAATTAGCTGGTCTTGATCCATCGAGCGCACTAGGAACGTTTACCATCATCCCTATGAACTACTATAATTTCGACTGACTCGATGTACTTCCGGGTGAAGTGCTTCACACTCGACACAATTGTCGACTCCGACATCCTAGTGCAAAGATCAAGACGTCTGAGTCTCAATTTGAATCTACGATTCACATGGACACTCGGGAGCTACTGACATGGGTATGCCCAATAGGCACTCAACTACAGTGTACCTGGTGCGGCCCGACGGAAGGCGCACTCAACAAGCTGCACAGGTCCATGACGCCCATGATGGTTCGACTGATATGAAGCCCATATGGACACGGACTCCCAAGCGTACGAGACAAGGAAACCTCAAGACTAGATTTCGAATCTAACTTGTAACCAACTCGTATTGGTACCTGAGACCTAGCCTCCCCATATATAAAGGCTAGGAGGGTCCAACGAGGAGGATTCACCAATAGACAAACCGCGACTCCCCCAATAGATAGATCTACGATCTCCCGCAATAGATACAACACAATAGATCTAGACACTACAATAGCCAATAGATAGATCTACGATCTTCCATACGTCAGATCCAATCTGCGTGTCCACCGCCATCGGTGACATTGTAATCCTTCGGATCATCATCAATCAAGAGCAGACAACCAGGAGTAGGGTCCTCTATGAGGCCTGAACCTGGGTAAACCTTGCGTCCCTGTGTGCTTGTTTGCTAGCCGACCGAGACTTTCAGTGCCTCCCTCCTTCTCCAAAACCCAAGTCCATAACAATGGGCATTGATGAGTTAAACCCTCGTCACTAGTAAAACTAATTTTTTTGTGTTTTTGATAAAGAAACAAGCAAACAAAACAAAAAGAAACTAAGCAAAAAAAAAATAACAAAGTAAAGAGATTGGTTATGAGGGACTCCCCTTGTGAAGATGTCCTTGAGTCCCCGGCAACGTCGCTAGAAAAATGCTTGAAGGCTCAGTGTACGGCGCCAGAAAAGTGTTGGTGCAGTGTTGGTGTAGATCTCGTTGGGAACCCCAAGAGGAAGGTATGATGAGCACAGCAGCAAGTTTCCCTCAGTTATGAAACCAAGGTTTAATAAAACCACTAGGAGTAAGGAAACACCCCAAAGGTGTTGCTAGCTAAGCCTTGGCAGGGCGCACTACCGGTGCTAGTAGCAACGTGGAGACCTGCACAAACACAACCACAGAACTTTGTCCCCAACTTGCGATGAGGTTGTCAATCTCACCGTGTTTTGCTGAAAACAAAGGATTAAACGTATCGAATGGAAAGAAGTAATAGTTTGCAGAAAGTAAACACAAAGCAGTAAACAGTTTATAGATTGAATGTAAAAGACAAGGATCAGGATCCATAGTTCACTAGAGGTGGCTCTCCTTAAGATAGATAACATGCTGGGTGAACAAATTACAGCAGGGCAATTGACAAACACCGAGAAAGCAATACATGCATATACTAATCATATTGACTCCTTTGAGACTTGATTGGGCATTACAACATTATACATAGACCGCCATCCAACTGCATCTATGACTAATAATCCACCTTCAGGTTATCATCCGAACCCCCTCCAGTATTAAGTTGCAAGCAACAGATTATTGATTTACGAACTGCGTGTAAAGTAAACAATAGTTTATAGATTGAATGTAAAAAAAAGAACCGGGGGTCCATAGTTCACTAGAGGTGGCTCTCCTTAAGATAGATAACATGCTGGGTGAACAAATTACAGCGGGGCAATTGACAAACATCGAGAAAGCAATACATGCATATACTAATCATCTTGACTCCTTTGAGACTTGATTGGGCATTACAACATTATACATAGACCGCCATCCAACTGCATCTATGACTAATAATCCACCTTCAGGTTATCATCCGAACCCCCTCCAGTATTAAGTTGCAAGCAACAGATTATTGATTTACGAACTGCGTGTAAAGTAAACAATACGATTGTTTTATGAACAAATGATTGTTGTTTTCTCCCTAGTAGCAACATCACATCTAGTACCTTAGAGATTTCTGTCACTTCCCCAGATTATCAGAGGCATGAATCCACTATCGAGCATAAATACTAGCTCTTGGAGTTGCTAGCATCTACTTGGACAAGATAGCTACTAACAACGGAAAGCATGCAAGATCACAAATAACAAAGACATGATAGAATCAATAATCAATCTGAAGTAGCATCTCAATATCCATCAGATCCCCGCAAACACAACATGCAGAATTACAAATAGAAGATCTTGATCATGAACGGAGCTAATCTAGACATGAAAGCACAAAGGAGGAGAACCAGCCATCTAGCTACTACATGGATCCGTAGTCCAAGGATGAACTACTCACGCATCACATCGGAGGCTTGCATGGTGATGAAGAAGGCCTCCAGGGTGAATTCCCCTCTCCGGCAGGGTGCCGGGAAGAGCTTCAGATCCCTCCCGATCTAGGGATGGAGATGACGGTGGCTACAGACTCTTTCGTGGATTTTTGATCGGGCGCTTAGGGTTTTCGTCCCGAGGGCATCTTATAGGCGGAAGGAGAAGCCGAGGGGGTGCTGGGGTCGGCCAGACCACCCTCTGGCGCAGGCTAGGCCTGGCCACGTGGCCAGGTGGTGTGGCTAGCCCCCAGCCCTTCTCCGTCTCGTATTCTGGCATCTGATGACTTCGGAAAAATAGGCACTTTGGCTTTTGTCCCGTCCAATTCCGAGAATATTCATTTTCTGACTTTCCTGGAACCAAAAACAGTAGAAAACAGGCAGCTGGCACTGTGGCTCTTGTTAATAGGTTAGGTCAAGAAATCATATGAAAAGTACTCCAAAGTTAGAACAGAACACAAGAAAGTGGATAAAACCAAGCATGGAACATCAAAAATTATAGATACATTTACAATGCATCACCCACTATGTCATGTCCCATCGGTTATTCCTACTGATGTTTGAGCTCACCAATCGTCATCTCTGATGTCATCGTCCATTAAAACTGAGAGAAGTTCATCCAGGAGTCCAATGGAGAATTCTACTGCGTACATAAAATGAACATCTAAGATGAGTAACTCTTCGGATACAGTAATCCTACAAGACCAAGACTAAGTTTTTGGTCGAGTCCGTGACTCGATCAGACAGTCGGGGGATACTCCTAACAGGAGCGTTGGTCGCGCAGCTGGTGTACTCCCGGGTCCAGTGTAATCCCACAACACAATCAGTTGAATTCATCAAGCACAACGACTCGAGTCTCTGCCCGAATATACGATCTGATAGACACTCAGCAGCTACACCAAACTGGAGCGTTGATTGCATACATACAAGACCCTCAAGTGGAACGCCCAGGTTCCTAATACAAATCTACGATCCGTCTAAAAGACTCGGGGGCTACTTCCATAGGGAGCACTAATGAAGCACTCGAAAAAAGCGTCATCGTTGATGGCATTCACAAGACCATCCGAAGCACATCTAGATTAACGTGGTCACGAAGTCGACAATTTTCAGTTTATAGTCTATGACTCGAACGAACACTTCGGGCTACTCCCATAGGGAGCGCTGGTCGCTCAAAATAAAAGATTTATATAATAGTCCATTGTGTCGACTACGTCCACAATGCTGACTCGCTCACAACAATCAAAATCATTGGCGACTTCACCCACATATATTACAATGCCAGGTTCAGAGAGAACGTCTCCTTAGCCACCCAAAACACCTCAGCGGTGATAAACATTCGGATGCTGAGTCTGCGATACAAAGATAAGATTTACAGATACAATCTGATGGACTGGCAATCGCATCCGCTGCACTATACCAGTTATGTACCGCACCATCAGGTATGATGAAAATCCTGACGGACGTTAAAACTGAGGTTCCGCTCAGTAAGGCCTTCGTGGCATGAGTCGAGCTACGTCAGTAATTTCCGAATTTGATTCTAGGGACCCGAGTTTGAATAGAGCATGATTGTTTTTTTCTACAGAAATTAATTGGCCCTGATCTGTCAGATGAGACAGACATATGTACCCCAATCCCTATAAAGTAACCAACTGCTTCAAACCCAATAAACTTTCGAGTCCATAACAATTGGCGAATAGCTCCTAAGCAAGAAAAAAATAGCGCGCTATAGCCCATGTTATAGCACGCTATAGAAAATTTGGACCATCAATGCTACGTTTAAGCTATTTTAGCAGCGATGCCGCTAATTTAAAAATAGCACGCTAAATCACGCTATTTATCAAAACGTTGTAGCGTCTTTATATTTTTAGCACTGCAAATAAGAGAAAAACTACACTTTATAGCTCATGAGTCCAAAAGGCCAAAACCATTCCCGTGTCATTGGCAAATCTAATCTCAACCACCACCAGACGCTTCCTGTAGTCACCAAATCAGTGCGCGAGCGGCGGCGGTGCTTCTCCAGTTCAGGGGTGGTGGCGACAGGTGCTTCCACATGCATTATTCATCTGATTCTCAATAATACTTCATGTATGTTGTTGTTAGGCTTCCTTAAAACTATATTGTTCTCTATTCTCGACATATTTATGGGTACGTGCCTCGTATCAGTGAGACTGTGACAGTGTAATTGTGTGATTCCGTTTTTATGTCATGGATTGGTCTTATTCTTGACTTTGTTATGCATGTAATTGTTCATGAATAAATTTTAGATGCTGGAATAATTTATGTTTATACTAAATATATCATTATTATTTTCTTGACTTTGTTATGCATGTAATTGTTCCTGAAAAAAATTTAGATTCTGAAATAATTTATGTTTAGACTAAATATATCATTATTTTTTACAAACGATATTTTAAATAGCTTGTGCTATAGCATGCTATAGCGTGCATAGCATCCTGGAAAATCTGACGCTAAATACCATAGCGCGCTATTTTTTACCTTGCTTCTAAGTCTCCACCTAAATCATCGATTCGACTGGACACTCGGAGGCTACTGACATAGGTATGCCTATATGTACCTACTATTGGTCTATCTGGTCTAACCTAGAGGGAGGCCCATGCGACAATCCACCATTGATGGAGAAGCCCATGGTGATTCGAGTGAACACAAGCCCATGAAGAACAAGACTCCTTGGCGGATATGGCAAGAATAGATAGGATGTTTTAGGGTTTTGCCCTCAATCTGTAACCAATTCGGACGCTTCCTGAGACCTGGCCTCCCCATATAAGGGCCATGAGGGAACAACGAGAAGGATAATCAACACTCTCGCACATACACCCGTCAGACCTCATCTGCGAACTTTCGCCATCTAGGCACCCCTGTAAGCTTTGATTCATCCATCAATCAAGAACATACAAGTAGGCGTAAGGTTTTCCCTCCGCGGACCTGAAGCTGGATAAACCTTGTGTCCCCGTATGTTTGTGTTAGCCGACGAAATCTCTAGTGCACCGCTCTTCCCTTATACCCAAGTCCAACAAGTATGGGCATTGACGTGGTCACCCCACGATTAGACCGTGCATGGACTAGACTGTCGTCGGCCCGCCAGCGTGTGCAGCCAACGGCCGACAGAATTGCACGCCAGGGATGACCCAAGTCGCTTGCCCAGAATTCTAGTGGCTGGTCCGTAATTCGATACTTGCCGTCGCTGCTGACTCTTATGAACCCCACCAACATTTGTGGAGGCTTTTAACATGGGCACCGACCCACCTTGCTGCTGCTGCGGGGCAGAAGTCGAACTAGCCTCGTCACTCTTTGATATTTTAGTTGTACCCGGATCATCTCCTCCTGCATTATTGCAATGGTAATGAGAATCATCCTTGGGCTTTTTCCACATGAAAGGTTTAAATTCTTCTTTCGGCACATAGTCCTCCTTCTCAAGCACATAATTGAACTCATACACCCCTTCAGCTTAACCACCGGGTTAGATGAAACTGAGGAGTACTCGCTGGTGTCATCCATGAAAGTTGAAGTGTCAATCATGCCTAGAAGAATACGAACCTCCGCATGACGCCTCAAGCTGAACATGTCGATATCAAGTGCCGATAAGTAAGCCCACTCCCCACATGCCAAGAAAATGTCGAAGCTCATGGGGAACACCGGTGACATATACAGGTAATGGTAAAACGTATCTTAACATGCTCCTCAGTTTACTGTGGTGCTATTTCATCTTGCAAATCAGCGAGTACTCCTCAGTCACCCGGTTAGATGAAACTGAGAAGTATAGCACATGCTAATATTACTTCCAAAGTTTATTAGTAGCTAGAAACTGATAATGTTAGAACTTTGTTGGTGTATGCAGCTTGCGATTTTATAACCTATGATTTTTTTATATCAAAGTTTTGTTTACTGTGGTGCTATATCTATTGTTCAAAAATTAACTTGCTGCTACAAGCTGAAGTTAAAAGTTTTTCTTAACATACTTGATGTAATGTTTTTTTACCGGTTTCAGAGGTAAAAATTATGTTCGTCTGATTATAGTCAATCAATGGAGTGCTGTTCACTACAGCCTCCCGGCTGCTTCCTGATTTGTTTTCCATATCATGAAAGCTAAAATCTTGAAATCTGACATGACTGTTAGTATCATGTGTATTTGGAACCGTAGGGTTTCAACTCTCTATTCATGTTGCAACTTGATATCCAACTACCTCACTTGCTTCCTCTCTTTGCTACCTCTGACTTTACTCTATCTTCTCGTATACTTATCTGCTCGTGGCAAAAGTTGAAGCAATTCCGTTGAACTGCACTTACCTATATGCTCTTGGCCTAAAAAATTAGCCAAGTTGCTTTAAGATAAAGTTCTTTCAAGATCCCCTTGAAACACTGTTGTAAGTAAGCATTGGGTTAGTTTCTATGCCTTGAAGCTGGTGAGATACAGCTAAGAGTGGCCCCGATGAAACTATTTAATATCATTTAGTGTAGCCTTCAAGATATTGACCTTCTGCTATTTTATAGATCCAGCTCCTGTGATCAGCCTGCCTACCGCCTACGTATGCCCCTTCAGAAATACGCGAGCTAAAATTAGCTCCTCGTATATAGTACTCCCTCCGTCTTAAATTAGATATCGGGAGTTTGTCTAGATTTAGATGTATCTCTATAATAAATAGCGTCGAGATATATCTAAATTTAGATAAATTTGTGACATCTATTTTGAGACGGAGGGATTACTAACAACCAAGCTTGCCGCCTTCAATTGATCTTGTATGTTCTTGTATACAGTTCAGATATACCAAGCTTGCCGCCTTCAAAAAGTTCAGATCTCTCACGTTTAGTTTGAAGGTTTTTTACAGGAAAAAGTGTAGGATCCTTCCCTTCCTGTAGGAATTGCGCACTGTCGTGTCGTTTGGAACACATGAATTGGCGCTGTGCTATCTATCATTAGGTCGCAACGTCTACTATTAGAGAAGGCACATTTTTTCATGTTGGGGAGAACGTATAAATAATCAGCCTATATCAAGTTACTGCCCAGAAAGTATAACTATGTCAGTAGATCGAATCTCTAACTAATTAGTTTTACTTCGGGAGAAACCAAGCTGTGATCTGTGAGTAACTTCTGTCCCTTCTACAGCTGACCTCCTTCCCTTCGACCGAACAAAGATACATCGAGATTTGCTCAAGAAATCAATGCTGTCCAGATTTGCTAATTAGTTACGCTCAGAGAAACCATGCCGCTAGTAACTTCAGATCCTTCTACACTTGACCAATTCCTATCAATTAACTACTGACAAAACAAACATATGAAGATTTTTGCTAGTAGTTACCTAGGCTTTGAACCAAGATGCGAGTAACAACTTGAGAGCTTTCTGAAGTTGACATCTTCCCATCAGTTAACTACTGACAGGATAAAGATATGAAGAGATTTGCTCAAGAAGTTAATGCAGTCAAAGCTGCAAGATCGATGCTAGCAGTGCAAGTCAGTGGTACAGATGGATGCTCCCGTGGTTACACCAGAACTTCCCATCAAATCACCTACTACTACTCAATTCACAACCCAAAGAGCGCGTTCGGCATGGAAGACATGCATGACCTCACCTCCCTCCACCGCTATATATACCCATGCAATCCTGCTGTTAAGCATCCACCTCATCTCACAGTACTCCACCGAGCTCACTCACAATGGCCGCTAGCACTAAGCTTGTAGCTCTTGGCTTTGTCGTCCTCGTGAGTATTGGGTTCACCAGTGCTTCACGTATGCTAGCTGCTTCATCCAGTGCCGGAGGAGGGGGCGAGGGAGGCGGAGGCGGTGGTGGTGGAGCGGGTGCAAGTGGATATGGCGGAGGAAAAGGCCAAGGTGGTGGCTTAGCAAACGGTGAAACCTATGCCTATCCTGGTTACACGCATAACTATGCCCACGGAGCTGGTGGAGGAGGAGGACAAGGTGGGGGTGGTGGTTCCAAGGGTGGAGCTGGATCCGGCTCTGGGTCTGGCGGCGGCACCGGCACTGGTGCGAGTGGGTTGGCATCAGGCCCTAGTGGCAATGGGTCTGCCGCTGCTAACGGTGGTGGTGGGGGCGAGGGCCAAGGTGCTGGCGCAAATGGGTCTAGCGGAAAAGGAGCCGGAGAGGGCGGTGGTGAAGGATCCGGTGACAGTAGCATGGCAACAGCTCCTTCTGCTGGTGACTTGACCAACTCTGATGCCGCAGGCGGTGGTACCGGTGGTGGTGGCGGGAACAGTGGAAATGGCGGTGGAGAAGGGAGTGGAGCTGGAAAGGCTGGCAACGATGGCACTTCGGGTAGTGCCAATGGTGAGGGTAAAGGCAGCGGTGGTGGCATAGCTAAAGGTGTCGCTCAAGGGCCAAGCCTCGGAGTTGGGTCTGGTTCTGGCTTCGGAGCTGGACGGACCGGTAGCGATGGCTCCTCTGGCACAGGCTACGCCGCTGGTAACGGTGCCGGCGGTGGTGCTGGCGCGGGTTCAAGCGACAATGGTGGGACCGGCAGCGGTGGAGGCGCTGGAAAGGGATCCGGTAGCGGTGGATACCCTTAAAATTCTTTTTCGAACAAGCTAGAACCGGAGCCCAACATGCCAACACACACTTTTAGTTTCTTCATGTTACTATCGACATGTTCGTTAAGCCTCCATTTCCAGGTTTTCCTTAGGCTCCTAATAAAGGGCTCCATGCATATGGTTCTAGTCAAAGAAGCACCTATTGAGTCCGAGAAAATCAACTAAGATGTAATCCCTATTGTTGATATACCGTTGGCCTAGCAATATCCATCTTTACATAAGATTGTGCAATAGGAAAATGATACTGTTGTTAATGTTTGAGCTAATAACACCACAGGTACATAAAATTGTCTAGTACGGTCAAACACATACAAGAATTTGCAACGGGTGATGTACTGGTACACTAACTTGTCATGTATGTGCAGAGTAGTCCAAAATCGCTATGAGGCTGACACGTGCCTATTTTAGTTAGCAAAATTACCCCTGCATATTTTGTTATCACAAATAATAATGCACCCTTTTCCATTTTCTCCAAATCCACCGGCTGTGACGGCACGACGCGCGGCGCCATCCACCTGCGCCCAACTGTGTCCTCCACCCAGCCTGCTCCACCACTCGGTTGGTGCTGCTTGGAGCTTGCCCTTCTCGTGGAACCTCGCCGTCCAACAGCTTGCCCTTCGCGACCGTCCTGTAGCTTGCGTTTCTCGTGGAACCTGGCATCTGATGAGGAGTCACTTTAAGACTTAATCCTTCTTACACACTAGCTGCGCCACGCCCTGCTGCGACAGCGACGGCCGCGAGCCCGTCCGCTAGAACGCCTTCCTCTTCTGGTTGCTAATTAAAGAGCAGAACCACCTCCTAGATCGATACCACGCTACGTAGCAGTACGACACAGGCTCGGGCTCATTGGAGAGCCTCTCGGAGTGGAGGGCTGGCGAAGCTGGGGTGCGGCTGTGAACGCGGTGGCCGTGCTCTGGCAACGCAGAGCGCATGGTCATGCCGCTCGCGGTGTGTCTGTCGTCGAAATTAGGGAAGGATCGTAACATAGAGAAACTCGGCAAACTATAAAACCCTACACCTCTATCTACACGTCTCGTCCAAATTTAAACAAGCAGCTTGCTTGGCGTGTGCGACGACGCATCTTCAGATTTGTTTCGTGCTGCCTCGCATTATCGTTGAGCTGCTCGTCCAGGCTTACAAAGTCGTCGCTCTCGTCCTCTCGATGCTCGACCAGAGTAGCACCATCGTCGCCGCCGTCACGTGTGAGCCCTTGGTGTACACACTGGCGAGAACCCGGGACGACCTGTGTGCGTCGATGAACGGGGTTGGCGGAGAGGTAGACAGCCAAAACATTGTCACAAAACACCACCGTGGCCTTGCCGACAGGACAAGAGAGCTCGGAGAGAAGCTGACGAAGCCACGTGCAATCGGCCACGGCGTTATCCACGGCACGATACTCGGTCTCGGCACTAGAGCGAGCGACGGTGGGTTGTCGCTTGGAAGACCAAGAGACGAGCGACGAGCTGAGGTAGACGCAGTAGCCCGAGGTGGACCGTCGCGTGTCAGGGCAGCCAACCCGGTCCGCGTCCGAGTAGGCAACGATGTACGTCGATAGCGAGGCAGCGAGAGGCTGAGGTCCATAGTGCCGCAGATGTAGAGAAGTATCCGCTTCACCGCTGTCCAGTGGGCGTCCCGAGGAGCATGCATATGTAAGCACGGCATACTATAACTCCGGACGTGTCAACGTCAAGTACTGCAGAGCGATGACGATGGAGCGGTAGAACGACGCGTCAGAGGCCAGCGATAACGACGCGTCAGAGGCCAGCGACCCATCGCTGCCCGAAAGCTTGGCCTTCGTGTTGACTGGAGTAGGCGTGGGGTTGTAGTTAAGCATCCCAGCACGCTCGAGGAGCTCGCGGGCATACTTCCGCAGATGAAGAAAGAACCCATCCGCGCGCCGGACGGCCTCGATGCCGAGGAAGTAGTGGAGCAGGCCAAGGTCCTTAAGTGCGAACTCAGCGCGAAGGCGGTCGGCGAGTTGTCGAAGGAGGCCAGCAGTGCATGCCGTCAAGATGATGTCGTCGACATATAGCAGCAGGTAGGCAGTATCGGTGTCTTGGCGATAGACGAACAACAACGCGTCGGAGCGCGTAGAGCGGAAGCCGAGCTGATGCAGAAACGCGGCGATGCACTGGTACCAGTCGCGCGAGGCCTGCTTCAGTCCATACAAGGACCGAGAAAGCAGGCACACATGGTCCGGATGCTCGGCATCGACGAAACCGATGGGTTGCTGACAGTACACCTGCTCGGAGAGAGGGCCGTGGAGGAACACGTTGGAGACATCCATCCGATGCACCGGCCATGCACGAGAGATGCATGGCGAGAGATCATCGTAGGCGGGGGGGCATACCAAATAGGAGATGGTGCGGCGTGTATTGGCAGCGAGAACGGTAGGGGTGGATGTTGACTAGAAGAGTAGCCATGGCGAGAGCATCCAGCTAGAACCGTGGGGGCATGTACACATGGAACAAAAGGGTGTTGGCGCAGTCGTTGAGAGTACGAAGGATGCGTTCAGCATGACCGTTTTGTTGAGAAGTGTATGGACACGTTAGACCGAAGATGGTGCCATGAGAGGAGAGAAGGGTGCGGATGGTGATGTTGTCAAACTCTTTGCCGTTGTCGGTTTGTAAGGTGTGGATGGGGTGACCGAATTGGGTGGAGACGTAGGAGAAAAAGGAGGTGAGGGTGGCGGGGACGTCGGATTTACGGCGGAAGGGAAAAGTCCACACAAAATGCGAGTAATCATCCAAAATCATAAGATAGTAAGTATAGCCAGAATTACTGAAAACAGGCGAGGTCCAAACATCAGTATGCAGAAGTTGAAACAAAAAAGACACAACTGTGGAGGAAAAGCTAAACGGAAGACGAACATGTTTTCCTAGACGACATGCTTCACAAGAATGAGCATCCATTTTATTACAAGAAAAAAATCCCTGCATTATTTGACGAAGGGCGGTGGAGCTAGGATGGCCAAGGCGGGCATGCCAGAGGTTGACACCAGCGGAGAAGGCGAAATGGTTGCTGGTGGCGGTGGAGGACGACCGAACAGGGTACAAATCGCCAGGGCTATCACATCGGTGGAAGAGCATCTGGGTACAACCATCCTTAACAGAGAAACCCGAAGCGTCAAATTCCACAGTCACATAATTATCACGAGTGAGAGAATGAACAGAAACTAGGTTTTGGATCAAGTTAGGAGAAACAACAACATTATTGAGGGAGAGAGGAGTGGAGGTGGAGGGAAAGGAGGTGGAGCCGGTGTGATTAATGGGAAGAGCATGACCGTTGCCAAAGATTATGCGAGAAGAAGTAGAAGTGGGAGTGGAAGTGGAGAGGTTACCGGGGTGAGAGGCCATGTGCGTGGAGGCACCGGTGTCCATGAACCAATCGCCACCACCGCCATACAAGCCCGCGGGGGGAGCGGTCAGCAGCGTAGGGTCCCACTAGACCGACGATAGGGGCGTGGGGTAGTAGCCGGTGGGAGTCGGAGGCGTGGTGTAGACCGGCGCGGTGACGCGCTAAGGCGATACGAAGAAGGCTTGGTGGGTGTCCGGGCGCGACCCCAAGATGCTCGGGTGAGGGGCGCGCGGCACGGGCATCGTGTAGGCGTGGACGACCCCGGTCCAGGGGTTGTGACCCGTGATCCAAGGCAGCGTCAAGGCGGCCTGCTAACGTGGACGGGGCTGGGGCGCGATGGTGTTGCCACCGTTGCTGCCATTGCGACTGTGCCCGTGACGATGGAGGCCACCTCCGTTGCCAGGAGGCAGAGGCATGGGTGGCTAGGGCGCATAGAACCCTGGGGGCAGGGCCCGGGTGCGAGGCTGAGGGGCCAGAGGTGCAGGAGCAGGAGCACCTTGGGAGAGACCAGCGACGAAGGTGGTGTTAGCCGCCCGAGCCCGGAGATGCTTAATCCACCGCTCCTCGAGACGGAGATAGGCCACTGCTTGCTCGAAGGTTGGCGTGGTGAGCAGCGTGAGGTTGGAGGCGGCATTGCTGAGGTCCTCGCCGAGGCCGATCGAAAGCATGGAGAGTAGGATCTTGTCGTCGATCAGGAGCTCGTCGAAGAGGCTCTTGAGGCGGAGGCAGTAGTCGTCGAGGGAGAGGTCGTTTTGGTGGGTGCCAAAGAACTCCTGCTGGAGGAACGTGACACGCTGGATCTTGTTTTCGGTGAAGAGGCATGTGATCTTGGTCCAGACCGTGTGCACGGTGTCACCATCACGAACGACGGTGCGGAAGATCTCGTTGGAGACGGTCTGGAAGAACCAGCGGATGATGGTGGCATCGATCATCAACTAGTCAGGGTCGTGCGGCATGGAGAGGAGGTCGATGGTGCCATCGACATGATCAAGGAGATCATACTCGCGGAAGAGGAGGCCGAAGTATGTCTTCCATGGGAAGAAATTGGCAGCGGTGTGGGAGAGCGTCACCGGCATGCGCTCGAGGATGGGAACGTCGCAGATGACAGCGACGGAGGGGCCGACAAAGGGGTTGCTGCTCCCGGAGATGGAGGAGTTGAAGGGGTTGCTGGAGGAGGAGAGATCGGCCATGGTGGGGGGGGTGGGGCGGAAGCGGTGGAGGATGGAGAGCCAGCGGTGCCTAGAGGAGGGGCAGGACGGCGGATAGGGTTGGAGGTGGGGTGGGGAGCCAGCGGCGCCTGGAGAAGAAGGAGGACAGCGGCTAGGGTTTGGGGGCGAGGGATCCGGCGACACCTAGGGGAGGGGGACGGCGGCTAGGGTAGGAGAATCGTGGTTAGGCTGATACCATATAGAAGGATTATGGGAGAATGCACAGCTCCAATAGGGCCGACTTTCTCATATATATAGCTAATTATAGGTAAAATCCCGGTCTGTCTTTTAGTGTCCACATGTGTTACTCCATGTAACTTGATTTTCGATTAATGAAATATGTGGTTGCTCTCAAAAAAAATTATAGGTAAAATCCCGAGGGTACAAGGTGACCTATACAGAGTACAATACGTATCTCAACACGACCTATCGGCAATGGTTGTGTTGGCCTGGACAGCCGCGCAGCGTCCCTTGTCCAACCTTCACCATTGGAGGTCCCTCCCGCTAGTGCCACACAAAACCACTCCACTTCTCCCTGCAAAAATCCTCTCCCAAATTTCTACTGGCAGGAGTGGCTGGAAGACGATGGATCCCGCCACCATGGTCGATGTTGCACCCTCCGGCATTCCTGCCGCCAAGAAGTGCGGCCGACCAAAAAAGCTTGCCAAAGACCTAATGGCGGAGGAGCGGAAAATGAGACGGAGAAGCACGTTGGCCGGCACGCTACGACACGAGCTCGACAAGGAGCGCCAGAAGGAGAACAAGCGCTTCCTCGCTGTGCAGAACAGGATCAACCACACCGAGCTACTAGTGGATGCCGCCAAGCACGCCGTGAACATGATAAAACAGGAGGTGCTAACCGCTGCTTTCGGTGGTGGCGAAGGAGATATGCCCTAGAGATAAATAATAAATAGGTTTTTACTGTCATATCTCAGTTAGTTCATAATAGCTTTATATTGTGCTATAACTGTATCAAGTGGAAACATTGGTACAGGTGTGGTATGAAACAAACCAAGTCCCTAGTAGCCTCTATTCATACTAGTTCGTTGGGCAATCGATGATCAAGGTTTCCTGATCATGGGGTATTTATGCCAATTTACAATGAGGTCATATCATTCGTGAATGATGTGATGGACATCACCCAAAAATTGCAGCACGATCAAGTCATAGAGTTCATTGTTGCAGTAGTTAGAAACATAGTCTCCTTCTCCTTAGACCGTGAGACCATATCAATCACTGTCACTCGAGGATACTTAGATAACATCAAACGTCATCTGGTGATACAGTGATCATAAAGATGTGTTCAGGTATTCGGAGGGGCATGTAGAGGCATTATGTGTCAAGAGCATGATTTTGTTCACCCACATGATAGGTAAGATACATACGGTCGGCTTGCTGAGATTACATCCATAATGTTGCAACATGTGACTAGGTCACGGGATGTAATATCGCGGTAACAAGTAAAACAGAACTTGTTGGTACCGAGATTGAACAAAGTATGCGATACCAATGATGGGATCACCATATGAAAGAGAAAAGGAAACTGGAAAATTTCGGTGAGACAACCGGAATCATTCTGGAAAGTTCCGAAGTCGTTCGTAGGAAATCGAAACGGAACCGAAAGGTGTTTCGAGTGAAATCGGATTTTGTAATATGTATTTACATGTTAATTAATGTAATTAATATTAAATCTAATTTGAAAGGGTATTCCACTAATGGGCCAAATTCCTAAAAAAGGCCCATGAGAGAAAACTCCTAGAGGGAAGGGCCAAGCCTAGCCGCCACATGGGGCCCACCCGACCCACCTTGGGCTGTGCACGGGGTGGGCCTCCCCCTGGCCGGCTAGCCCATGGAGCCCTAGGGGCCATGGCGCCTCCCTCCTCTCTCCATTGTTTAGTCCCACATGGGAAACCCAAAGGGGAGGGCACACCTCCCTCCCCCTATATAAAGGGGTGCCCATGGGTGGGAATAGACACACCAACACACCAAATTGAGAAGTACTTTGGATGACTCTCTCTCTCTCCCCTCCCTTGTGACCATGGCCCCATGTATGGGCTGTGTGAATAAGGATTCACCATGGCACACCACTGTTCTGTGGGGATTCCTAGCCGGAGATCTACTTCCACACTCTCGATGGGATCAGGGAGCCAAACGTCGTCATCGTACACCGTATGTGTACCAAACCTCAAGGGTGCCTCATACGAGGGAATCTTGGATCTGGAGCTGTTGTACGATGAAGATGGAGCAAGAGGTGACCTGCGAGGAGCATCGCGACCTTGAGGTCGGCTACGAATTCGACTACTTCAACCATGTTCCCCTCGGAACATTAACCGTGTATGGTCTACAAATTATGTATTCTATACGCTCCGGTCATTACTGCATTACTACATAGATAGATCTTGGGTAGTTAGGGTGTTCCAACATAGGAAAATTATTGTTTTCTGCTATGGAACCCTTCAAGCGGCGCCCTCGCGATTCCCGGCATGTCCATGGTCGGCGCGTCCTCTACCAGCTCCATCACTTCCACGCCTTGTGGCTAGCCACCCGGTCATCCCAGGACGCCAGCCCCGCGCACACCTTCGCTTGGATGCCACACTAGGATCATCGCCTTGCACTCCCGGTTTGTCCATCCCTGCATGTCGTCGTCAGAGGCGGGAGAGCCCACCATCAACCTCAACCGCACTCCATAGACCGCGGACACAACCCCGGAGGCGTTGAAGAAGCAGCGGTCCATCTCCGCCATGGACATGCCAGCGCCAGTCAACCTGTTTGGCGAAATGCCCAAATGCGATGCCGACCGCCGATGGCACAGTGTAGGATTTCGTGGCCAAAAATGCCGAGGACGCCATGCACGACATGATCAATGAGGGTGGTGACGGCTATAGCGAGGACGGAGAGACCTAGCAAGAGACTTAGCTAGGATGCCTACAACATTGCGGACGAGTCATTGTTTGGAAACGATGGCGCTTCCATGAGCGAGGGGGTCACGGCCGCGTCGATGGCCGCTTCAATTGCGACTTCGCTTGTCGACAGCAAGAAGTTGAGCCAATGAACCTCGAGCTACACCACCGACGTGGAAAAGATCCTATGCAAGGCATGGATGGAGATTTCGCAAGATCCACTATGCGACGCCGAGCAAAAGGGCTTTGCCTACTGGAAAAAGGTGGGCAGGTTCTTCCATGAGCATAGAAAATTCGGGAAGGACGCCTTCTATAGCGATTAAAATGATCTCTCTCTCCAAGCGATGGGGCACCATCCATGCCGAGTGTAGCAAGTTCCAAGTCTCCTACGAGATGGTGACAAGAAGGAAAATAAGCAGCATGATGCTGGTTGACATGGTAAAACTTCTTCCTCTCCTTGTCGATGTCTTGCATATGGATTGAGCCATTGTTGTCATCCATATGTATAGGTCATGAAAGAAATGGAGAACTTCAAGAAGGTAAATGAAAACAAGGCCTTCACATTGTCCCATTGTTGGATGTTGATCAAGGACTACAAAAAATGGGAGACTAGATATGCCCTTTCGAAAGAACTTGACAACAAGAAGAAGGGCAAGAACAATGCTTCTACGGGCGGTGTCATCGACCTAGATGACGACAATGACGAAGGCTTGGCCAACCCTGTAGGCGCCCGTGCCCATTGGCCTGGAGGCCACAAGGCTACGAAGGCCGACATTGCTAGCCTGGATGGTTCCTTAGCATTCCAAGAGACGTTGAAGAAGATCCTGGAGAAGAAGGAAGAGCCCATCATCAAGAGGGGAGAGAGGCGGCGCAAAGAGAAAGAGGCCACCACCAAGACCTTTGTCGAGCTCTAGACGAGGTCTATCGAGGTGGAGGAGGCCAACGTCAAGGCCTTGCTAATGGAGATCGAGGCCAAGGAAAGGGCAAAGGAGGCCGAAACCAAGGCCAAGGAGGACGAGGCCAGGTCTAGGGTGGCGGAGGTAGAGGCCAAGTACAACGAGGCTGAAGCCAAGATCATGGCCGAGGAGAATGCCATCATGATCACCGACCTGGAAACCATCACCGATCCCGATCACAGGGCTTGGGTCGTGAGGAGGCAGGAGACCATCCGGGCTCGTGATGCTTAAACGTCAATGGCGACAACAGCTGCAGCTTTTTAGCCAGAGACGCTGCCATTTTTTGGATATTGTGTATGATATTGCCCCTTTTGCACAATCCAGATCCACTGGCCACTTGTGCACGGTGAAATCTCCGACGGTGATGACTTACCATAAAAGCCGTCGCCGATGGCTCTCGAACCAAAAAAAGGCATGCACACCAGTACGGAAAGATGGCGAAAACTAGCGGTTCCTCTAATGCACAAACACCTAGGTATGGCGCACATGTAGGCCATGAAAGAGGATGCAAGCCAAATAAAGTGGAGGAGAGGAAATTCAAGGTTAGAAATAGACGTTGCGACAGGGCATATAAGTATCCGGACAATAGCATAAGAAGAATGCTACCTAAGGGGCATTTACGGCACACAGTGAGAAGAACAATGAGGCTGAGAGACTACACCTGAATATGACTTGCTGCCTAGCCGAATATAAAATAGACGCACAAAGAAGCCGACTCTAAAGATGCATGAGCTATGAAACATCGCAAAGAGAAGAAAATTCAAAAAACATGAATCATTTAATATAGGTAGTACAAACAACAAGGAACGAAAAATGGAAGTTATTACTTATTTTCCAACACGGGTTCATATACACGCATAAAACACAGATTATGGATATCACACCTAGCCTACAGTATACTACGGTACACCAACACATCAAACCTAAATAAATACTCTACATATTAAGTCGCCTTTAAACTGTGTACGCTCGCATCGACTATAAAAATAGAAAACCAGGAAGATATATTAGCGATTAGTAGACCTGCCAAAAAAAGCAGGAAAAAAGGTAGCGAGAAAGAAATACGCGTAAAGAACTACATGATACCTTTGGGTCCTTTATACGTAGAATTCCACGATGATAGCGCAAGTATGAACGACACATTTCCTAAAAAAATATAGGCAGATGTATTAGATCACAAATCTGTCGGAAAACAAACAGTAAAACAGCAGCGAGAAGTAAACACACGTAAAGATCGAACTACGGTTTACCTTTGGTCTCTAGTCCTTTCAGAACTTTGATGCAGAAGTATCTCGCCGAGAAGGACATCGCGTACAGGCGCAACCTCTGAAAGAACTAAACGAACAGACGAGAGATTAGTAAATATGCATAAAAATAAAATAATAAACGACAAAAAAGAACAAACATTACACTGGGTAGCTCGCGCAGACACTCCAAGAGGAGAAGACAAAGGAGAAGTGCCACCGCAGCAATTACTTACCTACAGAGGCATGCACGCTAAGATGGAGTGAAATTCGATCCAACATTTACTGGAGAATAGCCAGCATTGAGTCGAATGGAACTTTTGCCGGCCGAGAACAACACGTAGAGAGAGAAAATAAAATGCATTAGCAAGTCGATTGCGAGGCCGGAGCCGTAGGTCCAGTCGAAAATATGCAGGAGCGTACCTCTAGCGCGTATAGTACCCACACATCATTATCGCTACGATCTCATCGTGACAATCCGTGGATGTCTATAGCTTACGCTGATAGGTCAGCTACGAAAGATTCACACGGCACGATCTCGCCGCGATAACCAGTGTTGCCTACGCTCCACGATGACATACGCCGAGGCCTGGCATTGCCACATCCGTTCCAGACCCGCAAGAAACCGCGGACGACATGGTATCAGCATGCCACGTAGTCATTGGACCGCCCACGTCCGCGTGAAAATGCGATCGACACGGACTTAGGGTGCCATGGCAGCTTTGCACGGCCCATTGTCCGGACGACCCGTGTCCGGCCATACCATATGCCTCCATGCCCACTCTAGGCATGCCCCGTGCCCACGAAAATACGAGGCAGTCTAGGATCCACACTGCCGCGTCGGTTGTCTCGCGGACCCCATGCCCATGATAAACCGCGGCGAGCAAGGGCTCATGATGCCACTTCAGCTTCCGAGGGGTGCGATGTGTTCTCGTGCAGCGAACGACTTTCACCGCGTGTGTTCGAACCCGCATACTCTGACGGAGGGTCCATGTTGCATGCACGGCCCACCATCCAGCGACACGGGGTACGACGGTACATGGTACACCCATCCGTGACATGGAATATTTTGCCTTGGCCTGCCGCGGGGCCCGCCTCATGGGATAGAAGGGCTACATTGCGACGTCGTTGTGTATCCTTCTCGGCCTCCATTCCATGGGCGAAAAGAATCGGGACGACGTGGATAGTGGTTTGATCCGAAACAATCTAGCGCTATTATGATATTGAATTCCTAGTTTCCTTTGGATTTTCTTTCCAGAAAAAATTTATTACCCTTTGATCTAGTAGATTACCCAATAAAAATATATAATAGATGAGCTTTGTAGTAATATAGAATATCATCTCCATATTATCAAAATATACAAAGAAATTTTCTTCCAATCCACAAAACACAAGAAGTGACTGTGAAGTTATTGAATTGTTGAACAAATAGTAGTACGTAATTTGTCCCATATAATCAAGTGAAGAACCAAGCGTTATTTTCCTCCATTGAAACGTGGAATATACAGCTTAATACAATGGTGAATAATTTCATATTGTTTACAGAAGTTTAAATTAGTGAAGTGTCCTGCCGCACCAATCAGTTATCAAACCTTTAAATCCTTCGATAGATTGATTTCCCACTTCACTATGAGAAATTTATAATGCAACAAAGAACATCCAATTTGTTTGTAAATGATATAAACAATCATATTAATTGCAATCATGAAGTAATGAAATAAATTTAACAATTTTACCTCTAATGGGAGTATCAAAAATAACGAAATAGTCTCACTAAAGTTTAGAATTCCATAATTAATAAGCCACTTAATTTTGTTACTTAATAAGTGACTGATGCATGTAAATTGCATACGTGAATTTTATAGTTTATTTGTTATGGGTCTCCTTGTATATTTATCGTTGGAGTGGCTCGATCTTCACGGATTTGAGGCGGGAGTGAGGGAACACGCGAAGAACATGCAACTCTAATGCAAGGTAAAGATACAAACACATGCCAAAACACATCCAATTCGATTTGCTCCCATTGGTTCGAACAACCAATCCAATAGAATTCTCGACGAGAGACCTTGCGGTAGAATCACCAAAGGAGAGATCGGCAAGCGAATGATAGAATCCAAACCAAGGAGAGAGTAGAAACCAAGTATAATCGCAAAGGGGAAAGACCAAGCACTACTAGAATCCTTGATAGGGAGAGACCAAACACTTGAGGAGGGTCTTGACAACTTGAAGAAGGGCACCGACTCCAAGGCCTTGTAAAACTCATAGATCTACTATAGAGAGGGGATTATCATCTAGGGTTAGGCACATATCTCAATTCCTCGTCATCTTTGCTCAGATCTGAGCCACGAGGGGGTAATTATAGTACTAGGGGCGAAGGGGTAGGTAGGAGGGAATATTCTGGGCATCAAACCCTTCACAGTATGCAGAGTGGAGTTTAAGTGATAAGTCCGGTCGCGTCGGACGCAGACAGAAATTCCGGCGAGCGCCGGTTCGTTTCAACGGGTGCCGGTTTGGCAGTCTGTCTCGAGTTTCGGTGCTCGCCGGTTTGGTTCGGCAGAGACCGGAAATTCCGGCGTGGATTCCGGACGGCCGGTCCTGGCGCCGGAAGTTCCGGCGTGGATTCTAGCGGCGTCGGACCTAGCGCCGGAATCCTTCTTCCGTCTTATTTTCCACGCCTCTTGCTTCTGGGTCTTGGCTCCAGGTTCATCCTTGTCGATTCCTCTTGGCATCATGGTCATGGTCCTGGTCACATCATATGCATTTGTCTCAAGTAGGATCCTATTCGCATAATAACCAAAAATAGGCGAGGTATGGAAGGAATTCACCTTTGGAGTGATGGTTAGCGTGACATGATGTGGACCAATGGTGAATGCCATGTATTCGGTTGCATCATTATTTCACATACTCTAACATATCTACATAATATTAGTACGTATTACGAATGTTCTTAACAATTTTAGGGATTTTCTAAACAATCTCCTCTCTTTTTGTTCTAAATCTGTCTGGCAGGAAAACCTTTTAATAGTACTTTTTAGTTTTAGTAGATGCGTGACTCGAAAAAGAGAAAGGTCCAAGAACACGCTTCGGAATTTTTGAGATGAACAAAATAAGATCAAGTGAGCGATGAAGAAATTAATGGGCTGCAAATGGGGGCCCATGGCACGGTCGGCATTGTAGGTCGTGCACCCCACCCGTTTACGCGACGAGCATCCGATGTAGTTCGTTTTCATGTCACCTCCTTTGTCTTGACCTAAAACCTTCTATAAAAAGGGTCCCCGTCGCTCTTAGAACAAGGGGAGGCGGAGACTGAAAACCACGAAACAGAGAGTCTGTAGGCCACTATGAGAGGAAGATTGGAAGGGGAACCGTGTCCAGAATCGCCTCCGGTTTCTTCTCCTCCTTCACCAAATCCTCGTCATCGCTCTCCACCATGAGAGGGGAGTATTCTACTCCTTGTACTATGTGTTTGTGGTGGTAACTTGATTCAATCTCTCTATGTTTGATCATTGTTGAAGTCCATATTGTGTGCCTTGCACAATTATGGATCTATCTATGTAATTTCTATGGTGCATATTGTGGTATGATATGATACTTGTCATGCATTTACTGTTGTGTTGGTACTTTATAGTTTGTCATACTTTGGAGGTACTTCTATGATACATGTAATGGTTACTATTTATAATGACATGTTTACCCATGTCATGAGGTGTTTGACAATGCCAAGTGTAGGTAGATGGGATAGATGTGGTAATGCGCACAAAAAATAAATCATTGCACTAGTGTTTAGATTGATTCCATTAAGCAGTATGATGCAGGTAGATAAGGGTGGCCAAGTGATAGACAACAATGCATCCAAACAACCTTTACCTAGAGGTAAAAAGGGAGAAGTATGGCATGGTGAAGTTATAATAACCACACGCTGTCCTTACGAGGGTGATACAAAAACACATATGGGTACTTCTTTAAACTATGTGTTTTAGGATATGTAGCCATCATAAAAATTACCACTAAAACATGAAACATGATCACCACCATAGATGGAGAGAGAGAGGATTGAGTAAAACCATGAACCCATCTCCATTGTTCCTATAAGAATAAACCACGTCGTCTTGTCCTCTTGCATTTAGAGGATTGAGACACTTTTATATTTATATTTTGTTGCACTATACTTTTTTAAACTAAATCAACACCTTTGTTACTTTAACTTGTTTAGTGCATAAAAAACTAAAACTTGTGATACTTTAGTTGGAGAGAATAAATAACTTTTCCTTCTTACTCCTGTGGATCGATACATTACTTCCATATTGAGAGGTGTTATAGTAATCCCCTTGTCTTGGAGTTATCAATTACCAAGTCGTGAATGAGATAAAAAATAGTTGAACCTCTAGTGTGAGTGTTAAAATATACCCAAATGCCAGCTTTGGAAAAAATCCATAACTGACAGTCCTCCCACTTAATGTTTACAGTTCCAGAATTAACATACCTTGTAATTATAGTGTACGAACAAATCGTAAATACCATCAATAATAAAAATTGGATCATGTGCTCCTATTTGTAGTATTCCTCTCTATGGAGTTATCTTCACCAAAGAAACAATTTGATTGCCAACTTCAAATGGATCACCACGACAAAAGTAGACCATTGTCAATAATCCCATAATACACTAATGTTTTCATTTATTAATATTTCCACTCTTCCTTTTCCATGTAGCATGTCATAATCAATAGATTCCAATGGAAGTGTAAATTAAAATTAAACTCCTTCCCATTTAGGTGAATATAATTTTCTACAATTACACTAGCTTTCCTCTAGAAGGGAGTTTCATGACATAATTTTTAATTCCAAAGTATATCTGATTAAGAAGTTGTGACTTAAGTATGATATGTATGTTTCTTTTGAATTGTTTGTATATCAAAAGTATTCTAGAATATATGACCAAAGTTCAATAATACAACTATTAAATAAATAACATTAGCACATACTATGACATTGCACAAACCATGAAGTGAAATCTTGATTTCCTTTTCCATTGAGTGTTCCATATTTTCCTCCAAAAACAAGTGAGCAAACTTATCATGATAGTAACATGCTTGATGCTTTCTCTTCGTTGTTATTCTAGAGAATACCGATGAATTATTAAGTGCTCTCATAAATTGAAGAGTATGCCGACGATTCCCAGTGTATTCGAGTGACGAGGTCAAGCATGTAGCAATTGAAAAACCAAATAGGAAAATTTCCATCTTGCGAAGAATTTAATTCGTTCCCTTGGAGTTCGTTCCAATTTCCTCCAAAATCAAATAATGCCTAATGAAAAATTAGTCTTCAAAATAAATTAATTTTCCAGATTGTGCATAATGTTCCACGTAATTTTCCCATCTCATATTCAATAGGCAAAAAATAAGTCATTGAAATAGTAATGCGACCATATCCATTATCTTCATTCGAAGTTTTACAGTTTACCTTTTCCTCAGCAGTGTGATTTTTATCTGGCTTTTCTGATTTGGACATGTCAATGACATAGTATTCTCGGTAGCATAAAATAAAATGCATGATATTTTCATTCCAAATCCGAACCGGTGCAGACAAGAGAGAGGCGCTCAAGAGGCGGCGGCTAAACTCATCTAGGGTTCCTTCCCTCCGCTGGTGACGCCACCGGTCCGTCCCGTCTCGAGCAGCCTTAGGGCTTGAAGGCATGGCGGACCACGGCCTCTCCCCTGCGAGAGGTCTCAGTGTTTTGTTTAGACTGTTTTTAGTGTCTTCTTCAGGATGTTGACGCGGCGGCTATATCTTGAATTAATAATAAGGTCATTCCCACCCTATGCTCGCTCTGGTGGTGCATCTAGCATTGGTGGAGGGCGCGTGGAGTCGTGTGTCCGATGGATCTATTGGGATCTGATAGTTTTTCGTATAGTTGGGGTGGTTTGAGATAAGTCTCTTTCGATCTACATTCGTCATCTTTGGCGATGGTTGTTGTTCTGGTGCGCTGGTCCTTTGGGGTCTTAGCACAACAACTTCCCCTCCATCTACTACAACAACATCTACTACGACAAGCTTTTCTTGACTCCGGTGATGGAGGGGCGAGGACAGCGCCGCGCCTTTGGCTCGTGCTAGTGTTTGTAGTTGTCGCTAAGTAGGTCATTTTTATTAATTTTAGGACTCTTTGTACTGCTGTTGATGATTATTAATAGATCGGTGGAATTTTGAAAAATAATAATAACTCAAACAATAATATGGGTTGCTGCCATCGAGAGAAAAAGAGGAGAGTGGACACCTGGAAGAGGCGGGGTTTGGGTAGCCCAGGCGACCTGATGGCGATCTTTCTCATGCCCAAGAGGCCGCCGGCCGCCATTGCCCCTCTCCCCTGAGGGAATCTCAACCCCTAATGCCAGCCTCATCGCCCTCGGCCTTGTCCCCGACGCGTAGAGGTGGTCTGGCCAGTGGAATCCAAATCAATCCAAATCCTCTGACACTCCTTTTCAGCTGCTATTTGGGGCACCAAAAGCACGGCCTTTGGGGGCAATCTTGATGCATCCATGCGGGCGAAATTGAACCATGACCGAGTCGCAATGGAGGAGCTACCATCTCCATTGGCACTGATGCCACCGCATCCTTCTCCTCCGTCGGCCACATCTGCAAGGAACCCCGGTGACCTTCGAGGCCGATTCTAGGTGGATGTGGCCTACAATGAGGACAAAAAGGAGTATGAGGCTTCCGAGCCAGAGCTCCTCTGCTCGTCGTTGCAACCTTTGATGATGGATGACTTATTTGTGGTGACACGCTCCATCAAATCCCCTCGGTGCACACCAATGAGAGTGTCAGCAAAGGCTCGCATGCCGGGAAGGGGATCGGCTCCTCCAGGTATGTTGCTAAACCGGAAGGCTCCTGTGGAACGGCGACAGAGGACGGGCATTAACGTTGGCACAGTGGGGGAGGCACAATGGGGATTTGTCCATGAGGTTGCTTCCTCAAAGGCACCGACGATGGAGACCTCCCAGGCATCAACGCCCATCTCCACATCGAGAAATCGAGGGGTAGACACAACCTTCCTTCAGGCCAAAATGGGACGATGGTGGGTTTTGGCCCAATACTAGGGGTCCGGCTAGTCAGAGAAGCTAGACTAGCCATACTGTAGCCTGCTCGGCCTAGAGCAAGGAGCATCGGCCCGTGAGCGGCGAGGATCTGCCGACAATGCGTGGAGAAAACCTAGCCCGACCCATACTATCTTGGGAGTGGATGCATAGGGTTTCCCTAGATCCAAACACGACTATCTCCTCCACTTTCGAGTTTCGCACCTACTGCCACCACACCAAATCTCCCTCGCCCCAGCCGCATGTTTGCTTCTCGTCACTGGCCATCGATGCCATGATGTATGCTGAGGCGCTCTCTCACAAGCGACCAAGAAGCTCTTCCCCTCGTCTGCGTCGTCCTCAACACGCTTCACCTACTAGATTGACGCTAGCAAGGGACGACTACATGCTCGCCTACCACCTTCCGAGGTGTTGCTCCCTCCTCACGTTCGATCTCCGTGGGCACCATGAGATCCCCTAGGCTATAGCAGACAATGCAATCTTTGTACAGGGACTATCACCGGGCACAGTGTTGGGTTCGCAACATAGAAAACAAAAAATCCTATGATATGAACAACTAAGCACCAAGATCTATCTACCTAGATAAATTCAGCTGGTGCATATACATCCATAGAGATCTTACCCTTGAAGACCGAAAAGCTTTGTTAACAAAATATGATTTCGTGGACGATGTAGTCGTTCACTTGCTGATTTCAAGATCATGATGAAGTCCAGCACCGCATATCAGCAATGCATCTGTGATGGCACACATGTCTTGTACTCCAACCACCTCCGAGTCCTCGCTCTAGAAAAGCAATAGAAGAAGCAGATCCTTCTAGAAAAAGCCACCGGGAACCTGTACTTCGCTAATCCAAAGCCATGGGGAATATTCTAGATGGTAGAGAGATCCTTCACGAGGAGGTTTGAAGTGAGAGGAAGAGGAGGCCTTTTATAGGGGGAGGGGTCAGCCCCCAAGGGTCCATGCGCATGGCATGGTGGTGCCCCCACCTCTCCCTTCATAATGGTCAGTGGAGCTTCAACTAAGCCCATTACCCATAATTCAAACTCCACTCAAAGTTGCATTAATTTTTCATCAAAATTGATGCATCTCTCATTTAATAAAACTCTTTTATTTATTTTATTAAGAATTTTGTTAATTACTTTAATTAACAAACATTTGCCTAAAACCCTTGCAACATTTTGATATCACATGCAGAACCAATTTCAGCAATTTCACCCCAATAAATTTGGGCATCCATCGAAATAATTCGAGCGCTTTCATTTTATTTCTCTAGTAACTTATTTGCTTCAAATGGTATCGGTATCCCTGAAGTGTATCATCCTACGGTTCGCGAATAATGTAGACATGATCGAGACCCCTCTCTAATTAATAATCAGCAGTGGGACCTGGAGATCCATACTGACTCTCACACATTCAATGATGACTCTAGTGATTGTGTGAACCTTTAACGTTGTAACTAAGTCTCTTTATATCATGATATATTATGTGTCCGAGATTCAATCATGAGTATCCCCATACCTAGTTTGATGTCGTTACTGACAAGTACGCTTTTCTCGTTCCCGTGATATAACATTCTAGTGATCTTATCACTTGCTTGCAAGATATGTCAATGAGATATCACCGAGAGGGCCTAGAGTATATTTGTCCATCATAGGGATGGAAAAATTCCACTCTTGATCCATGATCCTAAACATAAAAATTTCAGAGTACCCAAACCCACCTTTATAGTCACCCTGTTACGGTGCGATGTTAATTTTATCAAAGTACTCTTCCACTGTTAGCAATTAACATGATCTCATGATCTAAGGATTAAAGTTACTTCGCATGATGTTCTAGAAATGTAAACATAATGACTTTGATCGTATTACTATACTTTGGATGAATGTTCATCACATCATTCCACTAATGTTGTGACCTTGTTATTAACAACATCCAATGTCCATGATCAGGAAACGTTGATCATCTTGTTAATCAACGAGCTAGTTTATATGACAAGCATAACTAGAAATTCTTTATTTGTTTATTACACACACATGTATTAACATTTCCAATTAACACAAATATAGCATGAGAAATAAACTTTTATTATAAACATGGGATAAGATAATAACCACTTTATTATTGCTTTTTAGGCATATTCTCTTCAGTCCCCCACTTGCACTAGAGTCCATAATCTAGTTTTGAAAAAGTTGCGCATTCAACACCTATGGATTTCTGGTGTTGTATATACGCATTTGTGAAAGAACATTTCATGATCTCTAGAGTTTTATGTGTTAGATAACAATACCAAGAAATATTTAATGTGTGTTGAGTGCTGTAGATAATTGTCCATATAATGAGTAGCCAAAACAAAGTTTGGGGGGGGGGATTATCTGCCCCTACCAATGGCCGGATTATCCGCCCTGGATCTATCAACATAGTGAACAAGGAGCGTCATGTTGTATGGGGGAGGGGACTTTCCCTCGGATTGTTCGGCCAGCGCCAGATATTTTGCTCAGGCGAGATAATCCGCCCCCCCAGGAATTTTTGCAAAGGGAGCCAAGGTGCATCATGCAGTAATGGGCGGATTTCCCCCCGGAAAATACGACGTCAGGGTGGAGTTTCTGCCCTGGCCGGATAATCCGGCCCCAAGTTGGGTCGAATAATCCGGCCCCAAGAAAGCCTCCAATTCAGTTGTGGATGTGTGCCCCGCTAGTGTTGTAAAGGCACCAGTTCCCACCTCGAAGGGTACCGATAGTGGAAAGGAGCATCAGGCCTTTGGTGGTGAGATCCATCAGAGAACACGGCGAGGCCTATTGTGACATGGTGGTCTTAGTATCGCCCACCCCTCCAACATATATGTACTTCCCTTAAGAAGGAAGGAACTGCGGTCAAACAAATCATGTGTTTCCGCGTGCTCCACTACGGTTACCTCGTTCCTCGCGTTTACTCACTTAGTAGTTATGTTTGCATATAGGGAAATTCTTCGTAGTTGCATATCTAGAGAATTTACCTTTGTGTCAATCCTAAAATTGAGAAAGAATTAAAATTTGGAGTAGCACCTATTCACCCCTCTAGGTGCCCATATGATCCATTTCAATTGGTATCAGAGCCTTGGCTCTTTATTCGGGCTTAACTACCTAAGAGAAGTATGAGTACTAAGGAAGATGGGAGTGAGGCTATGGACAAGGTCACGATGGATGATCTCAACACATTTGAAACAACCTTGTTGAACCATTGGAACCAAAATGGAAGATATGCATCAAATGATTGCACGACTCTCCGTCTACAACCCCTCCTCCATCTACCTCTTAGCCTACTACTCTGCTCTCTAAGGAGAAAGCTAACTCTAACTCCAAGGAAGACGAGTTGGTGGGTGATAAAAATAATGGCTCCTCCTCCAAAAAGGGAAGTGGTAAGGAGGATCACTGGCAATTCTTGATGAAATCTCATGTGTGTAGTTCGTCCATTGAGCTTTGTAGGATCATTGAAGATGGCCTCAACGTTGGAGATCCCAACCACTTGACAAGAAGATGATCATTTAAGATGCACAGAACCCCCTCCAATATGACCCACATAATGCTGCCGACCTCCCAAAATTCCCATCATACAGCACATAAAAGTAGTATTCATCAATTGTTCTATCTTGATCATGGCAGTCACTCCGAGCAAGGATCCAGGTCATATGTGGACAAAGAGAGAATTGTCGCATACACTCAGCAAAACAACAAGGAATACCCTACATAAATTTGTGAAACGGAAAAAACCCATAAGATCATGAATATAAAGCAATATATATATATATGGAAATTTAAAATAAGATATGTATATGAAAATCGAGAATACTTACAAATCCCTCTACAAAAAGGGTGGTATCACCCTCATTGTAAAATACATCACATGCTCTAGGTTTCCACTCCTACACCAGGCAGGTTGGTGCGAACATGTGACACATTAATTTTGAGCCATATTCCTTTTTTCTGAAAAAAATACAAAAGATCTGAAAAATAAATGATATGTTGTTACTAATATCATCTCTGAACACTATTACTAGTGTCAAAATATATAAATGATATGATGTTACTGATACGTCCAAAACGTATCTACTTTCCCGAATACTTTTGCTATTGTTTCTCCTCTAAACTTGTGTGATTTGGATGCAACTAATGCGGACTGGCGTTGTTTTTAGCAGAATTGCCTTGGTGTCTACTTTTTGTGCGGAAAACCAACTATCAGGAAAAATCCGGGAAAATGTGCCAAAAATCCTATTTCACCCGAAGACTCTAGGAGCCAGAATACGAGACGGAGAAGAGCCAAGGGTGGCCACACCACCTGCTAGCGCGGGCCAGGCCAGGCCGCACCAGGGGGTGGTGTGGGCCCCCCAGGCACCCCCTCGGCCTCACTCTTTGCCTATAAGGAGCATTCTGACCTAAAAACTTCGGGGGGTTCGACGTTTTTCTAGAAGGAGTTCCGCTCCGCCGCCACCACCATATTCCACGAAACAGCACTAGAAACTCTGTTCTGGCACCCTGCCGGGACGGGGAATTGGAGGAGATCATCGCCATCATCATCACCATCGCTTCTCCATCGACCATCCATGTTTCCCCCATCTATGAGTGAGTAATCCCCCGCTGTAGGATATGGAGATGGTAGGGATTGGATGAGATCATTCATGTAATGGCATCATATTGTTAGGGCATGGTGCCTATTATCTTTTATTAGTGCTTTATGACTTTGTTGCGACTTGTTGTGCTTAATGCCTGTCACTAGGGCCCGAGTGCCATGATTTCAGATTTGAACATGTTATTGATTCATTATGATAGTATTGTTTTTGGTCTTATCTACAAGTTGTTTACACATCCACTACAAGAAGAGGTACGGTTCTAAACACCTCTGCTTCTCTTGATTCACCGTCTGTTATGAGTAAGTTTCTTACACCACCACATACACATGCTACACACACTTCTACTACTACTTAATCTTAAACTTCTAATGCTTATGATGCTGCTTCTACTGTGATTGATCAGAGTGGTTCGTTAGGTCCTTTCCTAGATGCTACGATTGCTAGACCTATAGCTGGAAATACCGAAACTCCTAATGAAAGCACGACCACACCTGTTAGCTCACCTGAGTCTAGTGAGAGTTATGATATTGAAGATGGTTATGTTGAGATGACCGATGAATTTATTAAAGAATGTAAGAACACCCATGATAGGAGCGCTGCTAAGAGTCTCCTTGAGAGGCGTACTATTAGACCCAAAATTGTCTCCTATTGCTAAGTTTGTTGCTTCTCCCATAAACATTATAGATGAAGATTATGATTTCTCTCTCGGTCTATCTTACATGGCTATTGTCGAGAAAGAACCTTTTTGTGGGACTAAGAATGAAAGTGCGGTAGCACATATGAATGAACTTTCTACCATGAGTGGCTTGTTTTTTGATGATATTAAGATGCGTACTTACTTTGTTGCCAAGATCTTCCCCTTTTCACTAAAAGGAGAAGCTAAAACTTGGTTTAGTAATTTACCTCCTGGATCTATTTATAGCCCTGAGTGCTTGATTAGTACTTTCCTGCAGAAACATTGTCCTCCTAGTGCTAGACATGCTGTTTTGTAGGAACTTTTTGATTTTAAACAGGGAGAAAAAGAGGTATTGCCTGAATCTTGGGGAAGGTTTTGTGCTCTGATTCATGCACAAGCTGGAAGTCCATTACCTAAGAATGAGCTTCTTGATATATTTTATAATGGACTAACTGAGGAATCTAGGACATACCTAGATAGTTGTGCTGATTGTGTTTTCAGGAATAGGACTCCTAAGGAATTTGAGGAATTAATGGCTAAAATAAGTAAGAACTATGAAGATTGGATTCCTCCTAAACAAGCTATACCTGAAGTAATTGTACCTGTACCATCTATTCCGGTGCCTATTCCAACATCAAAGAAGAGGGGAGTTATTGAATTAAATGATGAAGTGATGAAGGAAGCTAAGAAATGTCTTAAGGAGAAGGGAA
Organism: Avena eriantha; assembly: GCA_910589775.1. NCBI lineage: Eukaryota > Viridiplantae > Streptophyta > Magnoliopsida > Poales > Poaceae > Avena > Avena eriantha. The sequence continues at coordinate 72,760,389 of OU342745.1, read as the reverse complement.
TTAAAGCTGCAGATGTCAAGAATTTACCTCCTATTGAAGAATTATGTAAGCCTATTCCCTACTCATCCACTATTGAGGTACACTCTCTCCAACACTTTGATGAAGGTGATATCCCTTACTCTAAACCTCCTGATCAATGCTTAGAAGAATTCGATATCTTTATTGTTAAGCAAGATAACTTCAATAAAAGGGTGCAAAATCATCTAATGGAAAACACTAGAGCTATTGTTGAGTTGAAAGATATTGTGGAAAGAACCTCCAATGATGTTAAAATGATTGTTAAACACTTTTAAATGGTTCAAACTCAAATAGATCAACTCATTGAAGTGCAAAATGACTTGCTTGTTAATGCTGCTAAAGAAAAACATGGTTATGAAATTAGAACTAGAAGTGGAGCTGCTACCCAGGATCCTCTATATCCTGAGGGGCATCCCAAAAGAATTGAGCAGGATTCTCAACAAGCTGAAAATAGTGGTTCTACTCGTAAGAAAAGGAAAAAGAAGCATAAAACTATTGTAGAGCCCTCTGAACCTGCTATAGATCCTAATAGTATATCTATCTCTGATGCTGAAACTGAAAGTGGTAATGAAGAAAATGAAGTTCCTAATGAAGAAAAAGTTGAAGAAGAACCTGAAAACCACACTAAGAATACTAAATACACCAAAGAAGATTTTATTGCTAAGAAACATGGTAGTGAAAGAGAACCTTGGGTCCAAAAACCTATGCATTTCCCTGATAAGAAACACAAGTCAAAGGAGGATGAACATTATAATAAGTTTTGTGAGTGGATGAAACCTTTATTCCTGCAAATTCCTTTGGCTGATGCTATTAAATTGCCTCCTTACTCAAAGTATATGAAGGATATTGTCACGAATAAAAGGAAGATCCCTAATGAAGAAATTTCTACTTTGCTTGCTAATTATTCCTTTAATGGTAAGGTTACTAAGAAACTTGGAGATCCAGGGATTCCAACTATCCCTTGCTCTATTAAGAACAGTTATGTTAGAACTGCTTTGTGTGATTTGGGAGCTGGAGTTAGTGTTATGCCTTTCTCTCTCTATAAGAGGCTTCAACTAGAAAAATTGATACCAACTGATATATCTTTGCAAATGGCTCATAAATCTACCACTATTCCTATGGGTATATGTGAGGATGTACCTGTTCAAGTGGCTCACAATTGCTTGATATTAACTGATTTTGTTGTGCTTGAAATGCCTGAAGATGATAATATGTCTATTATTCTTGGGAGACCTTTTCTTAATACTGCAGGAGCTATTATTAATTGTAATCAAGGAAAGGTGACTTTAAATGTTAAGACAAGGAACATACTATCTATTTCACCAAGAAGATTGAAAGGACTTATGGTTTGAATTCAATTGAACATGTTGAAGGCATTCAAGTTGGAGAAATATATTGTCCCATACCTAGAGAAAAATTTGAAACTATTATGATTGGAACCATTGCTATCACGGTTGAGGTAACATAATCATTAGTGGAATACAATGTTTTTTCTCATATGCAATTGTTTTGGTAGCAAGACTTGATCAACCTTGTTAACAAAAGGATTCCATTGAACAAAACAATGTTTTCATTATGATTATCTCCGTTTATTTCTACCCTTTGCATTTTAGTTTTTTCTTTCATTTAGTTTTATTTTTGTTGTTAGTTGCTTGCATGTTAGAGTGTCTTAGAACTTTTGTAGTTCTAGCCTTGTTTTTTCATTGCATCATTTCCAAAAAAATATCTGTCTCTCAGAAAATCATTCTTCTATGCCTGAAAATGCACAAAAATAAAGTGTCTCGAAAAATTCCAGAAAATTCATATTAAATTTTACGTGAAAAAAGGGGCAGAGGATTACCTAGGAGGTACCAGGGGGCCCACTAGGAAGGCACACCACATGGTGGCGCAGCCAGCCTTGGGTAGCGCCATGCCCTGGTCTGGGCCACCCCTGGCCCCCCACTAACTCTCTCACCTGCCACTTTCTTCTCTCTCCCAAGTAAGCTCCAATTCATTGCTCAAATTCGTGTTCTTGCTGTGCTTGCTCTCGTTCATTGCTCAAAATCGCGTTCTTGCTGTGCTTGCTCTCAATTTTTTCGATCTCCTTGCTTAGCCCATCTTTCTTGCTGAAATTTGGAGCATTTGTTCCCTGGTATGTGACTCCTCCCCTTGTCCAAGTAGATTTGTCTTTAGTGGATTATATCTTGAGTATTTTGCTGCTATAGGTGACTGGTTATGAGAGCTTGTAAGATTGTTTGATGCTTAGAGATATAGTTTTCATGCATGTTTAGGCCTCTTGCAAGTCCCTATGAGTAGAATCCTTCATTATATTTACTTTGCAATCACTTGTTTAATAGGTGTTTAAATTTCAGAATACCAAGCATGAACAACCATACTTTTAGAGAGATATTTGAGAGTGATGCACCTAGGAGGTCGAGGCCCTCAAGAAAAGCCTCTCAAGATAGGCCATCATACAACAAAGATCTCATTGCAACTCGTATTGGTAGTGAAAGGTGTTGGGTCCGCAGCATAGAAAACAAAAAATTCCTACGATGAGAACTATACGCCAAGATCTATCTACTAGATACAGAGCAATGGGTGGAGATACATCCATGGAGAACTTACCCTTGAAGACAACGAGTATTGTTAACGAGTAGGAACTCATGGTTGATGTAGTCATACGCTTGCCGATCTCAAGATCGTGTGGAAGTCCGAGCGCCGCAAATCAGCAGCGCATCCGTCCTCGCACACACGTTCAAGCCACCGGACAACCTCCACCTCCTCGCTCCAGCGAATCAGCGGAAGCAGCAACTCCTTCCAGACGCAAGGCCACCGGGAACATGTATCTCGCTAATTCGAGACCATGGGGGAATATCTAGAGGGGGAGAGAGATCCTTTACGAGGAGGTGTGAGGATGAAGGAGGGAATGGGTGGCCTTTTATAGGAGGAGGGGGGGTGCCCCCTCTCTCCATGGCCAGCATGGGGGGGTGACCCCTCACCTCCACCATTCATGTGGTGGTAACCCCTCCACATTAAAATGCCTCTTCACATTCCCTTTTAAAGTCTCCACTTTAAATGCATTAAATTTCTCCAAATTTAATGCTCTCTCATTTAATAAAACTCTTTTATTTATTTTATTCAGAATTTTGTTAATTACTTTAATTAACAAACATTCACATAAAACCCCTTGCAACATTTCAATATTACATGCAGAACCACTTTCTGCAATTTCACCCGAAACAATTCCGGTTTCTATCAAAACAATTCCTGTTTCTATCGAAACATTTCCTGCGCTTTGCAAACCTTTTGTCTGGAAAATATGTGCTCCTAAATGGTGTCCGGCAACCCTTAAGTGTGTCACCCTACGGTTCGCGAATAATTCAGACATGATTGAGACTCCTCTCAGATCAATAATCAGAAGCGCGACCTGGAGATCCATACTGACTCCTGCATATTCAACGATGACTTCTGTGATCGTGAGAACCTTTAACGTCAGCAATTTAATCCCTTTGTCTCATGATATAATACATGTCCGAGATTCGATCATCGGTATCCAAATACCTAGTTTGATCTCGTTACCGACATGCACTCTTTTCTCGTTCCCGTGATATGACATTCTAGTGATCACATCACTTGCTTGCAAGCTATCGTAATGTGATATCACCGAGAGGGCCCAGAGTATATCTATCCGTCATCTGGATTGACAAATTCCACTCTTGATCCATGAGCCTCAAGATAACACCTTCGTAGTACTAAACCCATCTTTATAGTCACCCTATTACGTTGTGATGTTTGATGTTATCAAGATACTCTTCCGGTGTTAGCAATTAACATGATCTCATGGTCTAAGGACTAAGACTACTTTGTATGATGTTATAGCAATATAAACATAATGACTTGATCGTAATGCTATACTTCGGATGAATGTTCATCACATCATTTCACAAATGTTGTGACCTTGTTATTAACAACATCCAATGTCCATGATCAGGAAACTTTGATCATCTTGTTAATCAACAAGCTAGTCTATAAGAGAGGCATAACTAGGAACCCTTTTTGTTTATTAAACACACATGTATTGATGTTTCCTATCAATACAATTATAGCATCCAAAATAAACATCTATCATATACAAGAAATATATAATAACAACTTTATTATTGCCTCTCAGGGCATATTTCCTTCAAAAGGGATGATGGGGATGCTCACCCATCCTCTTTTCCTTGTTTTACTTTCTTAGAAGCTGTAGGTAATCTTGATGATTTCTTGCTACTGATTGAGAGGGTTGGTTTGACCTCATATATGCAAGACAAGAGTGCGCAATACGCTACGCTAACGAAAAGTTTTGTTGAGAGCTTCACGTTAACTAACACACCCTATCAGTCTACTGTCTCTTTCAAAATCTATAATCTGCCCTTCACCATGCCTTGGAGAGATTTTGCAGTATTGTAGGTGTGCGCATGACAGGGACCGTGAAGAAAATTCAAGGGCGACCCGCTGATTTGTTGGAACTTTACTGACGGGTGACCAATAATGATGACCGCGTGGCCTAGCACGGAAAGATAAGAAATATCCAACTCCTTGCTCTTAGATACTTTGCATATTATCTTGCTACTTGTGTACTTGGTAGGGAGAACACAAGTAATATCTCCAACTATCATTTAGCATTCCTTGCTGCTGCGCTTAACAATGATACTCGGTACAATCTTGGATCGCTTATTGCTCGCTGCCTAGCTGCTAGGGGGCCTATCTATGGGGGCATCATTGCCTCACGTATAGTCAATGCATTAGGTCTTTCAATGGATCCCTATGATGCTATGCTGGCACCACAGAGGCTTGACCTTGTTGCTATGAAAACTCATCACTTTGTCAATGCTACTTCTGATTTGAACAGTCTAGTATATAGGATGCTTTTCACTGACGGGGATGAAAGGGAGATCCTTTTGCCACAGCCTGCTTTGTTTAGTGTTCACAAGAGACCGTGGTTGCGCTCCAAGGAGGAGGTGGACGAGCAGCTTCGCTTGCTAGGTTTCCACGAGCAGCACCAGGAGGATGTGCCCTCCTATGATTACTCCGCACACTACAGAGGGACGTACTCGAGCTCGCACCAGGATTAGGGGACCTCTTCGTCGTACCAGGGTGACACTTCATCCTGGCCAGCTTGGGATTGATAGCCACTTAGACCAAAAGCCTAAGCTTGGGGGGAGGTACGCCGACACCGCACTCATCTCCATATCATGTTGCGTCGGTACTTTGTATATTCATGTTTTCGGTCTCTTTTTATTTTTCGTTTTTCTTTGCTTTTGCTTTCTAAAACACAAAAAGACCAAAAATATTTTTGTTCTTTCTCTTTGGTTTGCTTCTTCTTTTTTCTTTGGTTTGTTTTTCCCTTTTTGCTTTGTTTGAACTATTTGAAAAACCCAAAAAGATTTTGCTTTGCTTGTTTTCCTCTTTGGTTCTTGTTCTAAAAAATCGAAAACAACAAAAATATTTGTCGTCCTTCTTTGGTTTTGTGAGTTTTCTACAGGGTTCGGCAGTTCTCAGTGGAATATTGGTTTCATATTATTATTCAAGACACACAAGTGAAGAGCAATAATGAGGATTAATGACAACTTGAGGCGTGGTAAGAGGCTAGTAACGAACTCTATTTGTTTTCATTTTTGTACATATACTCATCATTGTGGGCATGCTTAGTCTGTTCATGTAGGGTGTATGTTATCTTTGGATGCTTAGTAGTTCTTGCTTTCTTATGATTAGCTCCAGCTCGCTAATAGTTTGTAGCATGTCTTATGAATGTTTGCTTGCATTGCACTATTCATAAATTGGTATGACACCGTGGTATCCTCCTCTGAATGTTTCATTTGAATTGACTTGGCACATGCTCACGCATGCACATGACTGTAATAATCAGTTGAGCCTCAATGATTTATTTTGCCTGGAGGATCTTGAATCATGTTCATGCCATGAGTAGTCCTGTCTTGTTGCAAGCATGATAATGACAGCTATTGCTCTCTCGTTTGTCGATCCCTTACTATTGCTAGCCTTCACTCCCACTGAGTGTTTTACTCATGTTTCCAACTCCCTTAAACCAAATATTGCCAAAGTTTCCACCTTACCTATCTATTAGCATCATTGCTACTTCCGTGCATATTCAATATGCCTTGTTTTCTTCCAAATAAAATGTTTGCTTGTTATGAGAAAGTTAGTTAGTAAAGCTCTCACGAACTTGATGGCACACTTTATTTCCTGCACTTAATAAACCTGAACCATTGTGAACTCTCCATGAAAGTTATATGCTTGCAAATTATAGGCTGGGGATTAGCAGAACCGTGCTGTCATGGGGAACGCTTTCAACACTTGTAAATATATACCTAGTTGATACCTTGCTCTTTTGATTGTGGATGTCGTCGGTGTGAAATAAAAGGGGAGCTTGTAAGTCCATGGAGTTATGTATGTGTGTTAGAGAAACGCTTGGGCCGCTGGTCTAATCCATGTTGACATGGTGGAAACCTGCAGCGTAACCATAATTATATCTATGAAGCATTCTTCTTATAAAAAAGAGAGAGATAGCTATTGAGAAAAAGAAAGAAAAGAGATTTATGAAAAGAGGAAAGAGAGAAAAAAGCACCATTTTCCCATGGTAAATAAGAAGATTGCTGAGATACTCATTGTCTGCTTGCCTTGTCATTTTGATATGGAGATTCTTCCGTATCATCGGGCAAGGGGTACCCTGTTGGCAGTTCTCAATGATACGCACATACTTACGATGACAAGAACTTACCGGTAACTAAAGTTGAGTAGCATGAGGAGCGTACCTCGTACTCAAGGGACTTGGGATTTTCAGTTTATAGTCTGTCAAGCATATAACTCAGATTGGACCTCACTTTCACCTTAACCACATTAAAGACGCTTATGATAGGGGCAATGAGAGCTCAAAGCTAATGAGTACCATACTTTCAGCATTTGGAAGCCTTTGAAATTATTTAAAACCTTTTCTTGTTGAGTCTCCATACATTCTCTGAGCACCTTCTTGAGAGCATAATTGTCATTCTTTGTGTTTGTTCCATTACTTGATTATTTGTGTTATGACTGTGATGCTTGTATCCTTGATATCTACTTCTAGTCATCACTTGAACTTCAGAGGTGCCTTGATATTAATAATCAAAGGAAAGCGAGATACCACTCTATCATACCTTTCTATGAGCATTGTAATGTTGCTTATGTTTGTGCCTCATGCTACTTATTATTTTTGAGTTGGAATCTCTTCATAGCTTGCAATGACTATTAAGTAGACTTGGTTGCATACTCCTTATTATGAATTGTCTAAGTAGTTAATCACATTGTTGATAATATTTACATCATATGAAGCAAATGTGTTCGTGAAAGTTCTTTTATCGCACTCAGTTTTCAACTGAATTGCTTGAGGACAAGCAATAAGCTAAGCTTGGGGGGAGTTGATACGTCCAAAACGTATCTACTTTCCCGAACACTTTTGCTATTGGTTCTCCTCTAAACTTGTGTGATTTGGATGCACCTAATGCGGACTGACGCTGTTTTCAGTAGAATTGCCTTGGTGTCTACTTTTTATGCAGAAAACCAACTATCAGGAAAAATCCGGGAAAATATGACAAAAATCCTATATCACCCGAAGACTCCAGGAGCTAGAATACGAGACGGACAAGAGCCAGGTGGTGGCCACACCACCTGCTGGCACGGGCAGGGCCAGGCTACGCCAGGGGGTGGTGTGGGCCCCCCAGGCACCCCCTCGGCCTCTCTCTTTGCCTATAAGGATCCTTCTGACCTAAAAACTTCGGGGGGTTCGACGTTTTTCCAGAAGGAGTTTCGCTCCACCGCCACTACCAGATTCCACGAAACAGCACCAGAAACTCCGTTCTGGCACCCTGCCGAGACGGGGAATGGGAGGAGATCATCGCCATCATCATCACCATCGCTTCTCCATCGACCATCCATGTTTCCCCCATCTATGAGTGAGTAATCCCCCGGTGTAGGCTATGGGGATGGTAGGGATTGGATCAGATCGTTCATGTAATGGCATCAGATTGTTAGGGCATGGTGCCTAGTATCTTTTATTAGTGCTTTATGACTTTGTTGCGACTTGTTGTGCTTAATGCTTATCACTAGGGCCCGAGTGCCATGATTTCAGATCTGAACATGTTATTGATTCATTATGATAGTATTGTTTTTGGTCTTATCTACAAGTTGTTTACACATGTTGTTGTCCGGAACCGATGGCCCCGAAGTGACAGAAATCGGGATCACCGGAAGGGAATGGCTTTGATGTGAGGATCACATGTGTTCACGGAGTGTTAATTCTTTGCTCCGATGCTCTATTAAAAGGAGCACCTTAATTGCCAGTAGTTCCCTTGAGGCTCCGCTGCAAACGGTATGGCAGGACAAAAGCCAAGTTCTCATTGCGAGCATGTATGACTATATATGGAACACATGCCTAGGATTGTCTAGTACTTGGATGCTTTATCTTATTTATTTGCAATTGACATATGTTCTGATTGCTATGTGAATTGTCTTGTCCATGCAACGCCCGTCCATCCATCTCTATGCCTACCGCACTCGAATCCCACTGTTTACTACTATTGTTACTTCTGTCTTTACTTTACTACTATTGTTACTTTACTACTCCTATTACAAAACTGTTGCTACTGATAAACTGCTGTGAGCAAGATTGTTTCTAGGTGCAGCTGAATTAACAACTCAGTTGTTAAGGCTTATAAATATTCTTTGGCTCCCCTTGTGTCGAATCAATAAATTAGGTTTCACTTCCCTCGAAAATACTGCGATACACCCCCTATACTTGTGGGTCATCAGTTACTAATATCATCTCTGAACACTACTACTAGTGTAATTCAAAATATCAAAAATAATCTCTCAATTTACGGTAATGACTTTTGAGGAAAACTACATTATCCAAGCTAGGAAAATTATAGGATTTATACACAAGCTAGGAATATTAATGATAATGATTATATTGTACTTTATCTAGTATATATATATACTACTAACTACAACTAGTACTATATATGCAGAAATATGCAGAAATACGACTAGTCTTTGTGCACCACGGTAGCTCCCCTTCTAGGTGCCATATCCATGCTCAACTCGCTCATCTTCGTGTCTGCCAAGGTAAAAATTATTGTTTGTTTAATTGTTCAACACACGGATATCACTTGGATTGTTCATGGTACAAAAAATTCTTCTTAAAAAGGATTATTCTGCTATGAAAATGTGATTAATTTGTTTAATTGCTTAACACATGTATATCACTTAGATTGTTCATGGTACAGGAAATTCTTTTAAAAAAGGATTATTCTGCTCAGAAAATGTGATTAGTTTGTTGTCCAATAGATTTATAGGAGTTAGATTTGTTCATGGTAAAGTAAATTGTTCTAAAAATGACTAGTCTGTTCGAAAAATGAGATTTGTTATTTTAATTGTTCAACACATGGATATGAGTTGGATTGTTCATTGTAAAGAAGTGTGATTTGTTTATTTAATTTTTAACAGATGGAATGTAGTTGGATTATTCATGGGAGATAGTTTACTGAACCCTGCAAAGATGGCCTGAAAGAGTTTGTCGGATTTGCCAAGGAGGGATATGGCAAGAATGATGAGGTTCCATGCCCTGTCGTAAGTGCCTGAACTAGAGAATGCTACATGTAGGGCTTATTTATCACCACTTACTCCTCAGTGGCATGACGCACACGTATACTCGGTGGATACATCATGGAGAGCTACTTGATCTTACTATTATTGAAGATGCACACAATGGTGGTCACGCCGGTGATGACAATGACAATATGCATACAGACAATGAAGGCATAGATGATGGAGGTCACAATGTTCCAGATACAATGCAAGACCTTAAGCGTGTAGGTCAAAGCAGATTGCTACTAATGTCCCAACTAACGCTAAACATGAGAAATTGTTTGCAAAGTTATTGGAAGAGGCAAAGGGCAAGCTTTACCCAGGAAGTAAACACTCTAGGTTTGCATTTGTTGTGAAGCTCCTTCATTACAAGTCATATCAATAGATCACCAACACTGCTTTCGATGATTGGATGAAGTTATTTGCTAATGCTTTGCTGGAGCCCAATACCCTGCCGAGATCATACTGTGAAGCAAGAACTTATTTGATGGAGCTTGGACTTTCCTATGATAGCATACACGTGTGCAAAAACAACTGCATGCTCTTCTAGAAGGAGAATGACAAGCTAGAGAACTACGTTAAGTGTGGCGCCTCAAGGTGGAAATATCCGAAAAGAAGGCCATCGGCTGTCAAAGTCTTGCATCATTTTTGTTTGGCGCCACGGCTGCAGAGATTGTTCTCTTCGAGGAAAATAGTGGAGAACACGCGGTGGCACAAGTTAAAGAGAATGCCTAGAGATGGTATACTTAGTCATCCGGTTGATGGCGAAGCATGGGAGGATTTTAACGGAACATGGCAGGACTTTTTAACTCACCCTAGAAACATAAGGCTTGGCCTTGCCACCGATGGCTTCAATCCTTATGGAACCATGAGCATGAGCTACAGTATGTGTCCTGTATTTTCCTTGCCATACAACCTTCCACCATGGGATTGTATGGATGCATCAAACTACATGCTTTTCCTTCTAATCCCTGGCGAATCAAGTCATGTAAAGGACTTTGATCTCTTTATGGAGCATCTGCTGGAGTTTTTGCAATAGCTTTGGAAGGTTGTGCGTTCTTACAATGCATTTCAAAACAAATTGTTTGATTTTCAAGCAATGATTCTTTGGTGTACCCATGACTACCTAGCTTGCAGCACTATGTCTGAGCGTACAACAAAAGGATATCAAGCATACCTACATTGTGACAAAAATCCTCTGTCCAAATCCATAAAGAGCAAATATGCTACATTGGGCACCATCGTTTCCTCCCGAAGCGCCACCGCATTTGGTGAGAGATGGAGCTTGCAGGCATTCATGATGACCACTCAAAGCCAGGAAAATTTACTACAGTTGAGGTACGAGTTGAGCTAGAGAAGGTTAGGCATCTTAAACCAAGAGTTGGAGGTGATCCTAGAGCAAAAAGAGGAAGTGAACAGATCCTTCACCGATCTGGAACTGGTGGCATGGTTTCTCAGACTTATCGTACTGGGCATCGTTGAAACTTCGGCACAATCTCGACGTGATGCACATCGAGAAATACATCTGCGATAACTTGATTGGCATACTACTTGAGCTTGACGAGAAGAATAAGGACACCTTGAAGGCTAGGTATGATTGTGAACCCCTAGGAATTAGGAGAGATCTACAGGTGCAACCAACCGTCATATAGAAGGACCTTCTCTATCCATATGCATCTTATTACATGAATAAGTAGCAGAAGGTGGGTTTATGTCAATATCCGTGAGAATGCACTTTTCTTGATGGGTTTTATTCAAACATGGGAAAATGTGTTAGGTTCCTACACACAAGATCATGTGACATAAAACCCATGACTGCCACATCCTGTTGCAGGGACTATTGCTTGTTGGAATGCAAGGGTATTTGCATCTCAATATCTACACGACACTTGGAGAGCTGGGAAGAATTTTTTAGGCCATTTTGTAGTAAAAACTTGAAATTGTCTATGTTGGAAAGGCTCAAAGATGAAACCCCAATAATTCTTTGCAAAACTGAACACATCTTTCCTCCAGCATTCTTTGATGTGATGGTCCACCTGGCTGTGCATTTACCTAATGAGGCGATGCTCCAAGGCCCTGTGAACTATGGGTGGATGTATCCAATAAATAGGTAGTTGTGTACTCTGAAGAGATATGTCAAGAACATGTCACATCTAGAAGGTTCAGTGGCAGAGGCCTACATTGCTACCAAGTGCACAATTTTTTTCTCTAGATACCTTAATGATATTGTGACAAGATTCATTTGGCCAGCAAGAAATGTAGGTGACCAACAAGAATCATCTTGTGATGTGTTTGGCCATGGTGCGAATTTGATTGGAGGAAGCCATGTCACCTTCTATGGAGGAAGCGATGATATTGATTTGGCCCTCCAAAGGGAGCTAAACAAGATGACTTGGTATGTCCTAAACACCTGCAAGGAGGATAAGCCATATATCATGTATGTTCTAATCTCCCATACTTATGAATTCAATATTTCCAACCCACTAAAGATTTTAATTCCGAGTTACTCTCTGGATTGCAGTCTTCACCGATAATAGATGGTGAATGATGGGATGCCCAATGTGGAAAGAAGGCTTGAGCAGGGATTTCAAAGATGGTTCAAGGACCATGTTAGTTTCCTTTTGCATTTATCTATGTCCTTCAAATATAGCATTTCAATGCATGATTTGACCATATTGTATTTCTGTTGTGGTACATACAGATCATGTAAAAGCGACAGGAGAATACAAAAAGCTATGGATGAAGAGCTTTTTGCATTGGCCTGTGTGATACGTCCAAAACGTATCTACTTTCCCGAACACTTTTGCTATTGTTTCTCCTCTAAACTTGTGTGATTTGGATGCAACTAACGTGGGCTGACCCTATTTTCAGCAGAATTTCCTTGGTGTCTACTTTTTGTGCAGAAAATCAACTATCAGGAAAAATCTCGGAAAATAGGCCAAAAATCCTATTTCACCCGAAGACTCCAGGAGCCAGAATACGAGACGGAGAAGAGCAAGGGGGTGTCCACACTACCTGGTGGCGCGGGCTAGGCCCGGCTGCACCAAGGGGTGGTGTGGGCCCCCAGGCACCCCCTCGGTCTCCCTCTTAGCCTATAAGAAGCCTTCTGACCTAAAAACTCCAGGGGGTCGATGTTTTTCTAGAAGGAGTTCCGCTCCACTGCCACCACCAGATTCCACGAAACAGCACCAGAAACTACCGGGTGGGGGAATTGGAGGAGATCATCGCCATCATCATCACCATCACTTCTCCATCGACCATCCATGCTTCCCCCATCTATGAGTGAGTAATCCCCCGCTGTAGGACATGGGGATGGTAGGGATTGGATGAGATCGTTCATGTAATGGCATCAGATTTATAGGGCATGGTGCCTAGTATCTTTTATTAGTGCTTTATGACTTTGTTGCGACTTGTTGTGCTTAATGCTTGTCACTAGGGCCCGAGTGCCATGATTTCAGATCTGAACATGTTATTGATTCATTATGATAGTATTTTTTTTGGTCTTATCTGCAAGTTGTATACACACGTTGTTGTCCGGAACCGATGGCCCCGAAATGACAGAAATCAGGATAACTGGAGGGAATGGCTTTGATGTGAGGATCACATGTGTTCACGGAGTGTTAATGCTTTGCTCCGGTGCTGTATTAAAAGGAGCACCTTAATTGCCAGTAGTTCCCTTGAGGCCCCGATGCAAACGGGCTGGCTGGACAAAAGATGTTGTCCAAGTTCTCATTGTGAGCACGTATGACTATATAGGGAACACATGCCTAGGATTATCTAGTACTTGGATGCTTTATCTTATTTATCTATAATTGCCCTATGTTCTGATTGCTATGTGAATTGTCTTGTCCATGCAACAACCATCCATCCATCCCTATGCCTACCGCACTCGAATCCTACTGTTTACTGCTATTGTTACTACTGTCTTTACTTTACTACTTCTACTACTTCACTATTCTTACTACAAAACTATTGCTAGTGATAAACTGCTGCGAGCAAGATTGTTTCCAGGAGCAGCTGAATTGACAACTCAGTTGTTAAGGCTTATAAATATTCTTTGGCTCCCCTTATGTCGAATCAATAAATTGTGTTTCACTTCCCTCGAAAATACTGCGATACACCCCCTATACTTGTGGGTCATCAAGACTATTTTCTGGCGGCGTTGCCGGGGAGCATAGCTTTATTTATCAAGTTCACTTGGATTCTCTATTGTTCTCTGCTATCCATCCATCATGGGTAAGTCTCGTGATGGCAAGTTTCCTATTTTACCATCCACTACAAGAAGCGGTACGGTTCTAAACACCTTTGCTGCTCTTGATTCACCATCTGTTATAAGTAAGATCGTTACACCACCACATACACATGCTACACACACTACTGCTGAATCTGAAACTTATGATGCTTATAATGCTGCTTCTACTGTGCTTGATAAGAGTGGTTCATTAGGTCCTTTCCTAGATGCTACGATTGCTAGAACTATAGCTGGAAATACCGAAACTCCTAATGAAGACACTACCACACCTGTTAGTTCACCTGAGTCCAGTGAAAGTAATGATATTGAAGATGGTTATGTTGAGATGACCGATGAATTTATTAAAGAATGTAAAAACACCCATGATAGGAGTGCTGCTAAGAGTCTCCTTGAGAGGCGTACTATTAGACCCAAATTGTCTCCTATAGCTGAGTTTGCTGCTTCTTCCATAAACATTATAGATAAAGATTATGATTTCTCTCTCGATCTATCTTACATAGCTATTGTCGAGAAAGAACCTTTTTGTGGGACTAAGAATGAAAGTGTGGTAGCATATATGAATGAACTTTCTACCATGAGTTTCTTGTTTTCTGATGATATTAAGATGCGTACTTACTTTGTTGCTAAGATTTTCCCCTTTTCACTTAAAGGAGAAGCTAAAATTTGGTTTAGTAATTTACCTCCTGATTCTATTGATATCCTTGAGTGCTTGATTAGTACTTTCCTGCAGAAATATTTTCCTCCTAGTTCTAGACATGCTATTTTGCAGGAACTTTTTGATTTTAAACAGGGAGAAAAAGAGGTATTGCCTGAATCTTGGGCAAGGTTTTGTGCTTTGATTCATGCACAAGTTGGAAGTCCATTACCTAAGAATGAGCTTCTTGATATATTTTATAATGGACTAACCGAGGAATCTAGGACATATCTAGATAGTTGTGCTGATTGTGTTTTCAGGAATAGGACTCGTAAGGAAGCTGAGGAATTAATGGCTAAAATATGTAAGAATTATGAAGATTGGACTCCTCCTGAACAAGCCATACCTGAAGTAATTGTACCTGAACCTACTATTCCTATGCCTATTCCAACATCAAAGAAGAGGGGAGTTATTGAATTAAATGATGAATTTATGAAGGAAGCTAAGAAATGTCTTAAGGAGAAGGGAATTAAAGCTGCAGATGTCAAGAATTTACCTCCTATTGAAGAATTATGTAAGCCTATTTCCTACTCATCCACAATTGAGGTACACCCTCTCCAACACTTTGATGAAGGTGACATCCCTTACTCTAAACCTCAAGATCAATGCTTAGAAGAATTCGATATCTTTATTGTTAAGCAAGATAACTTTAATAAAAGGGTGCAAAATCATCTAATGGAAAACACTAGAGCTATTGTTGGGTTGAAAGATATTGTGGAAAGAACATCTAAGGATGTTAAAATGATTGTTAAACACTTTCAAATGGTTCAAACTCAAATAGATCAACTCGTCAAAGTGCAAAACGATTTGCTAGTTAATGCTGCTAAAGAAAAAAATGCTTATGAAATTAGAACTAGAAGTGGAACTGCTACCCAGGATCCTCTATATCCTGAGGGGCATCCCAAAAGAATTGAGTAGGATTCTCAACAAGCTGAAAATAGTGGTTCTACTCGTAAAAGGAAAAAAGAAACATAAAACTGTTGTAGAACCCTCTGAACCTGCTTTAGATTCTAATAGTATATCTATCTCTGATGCTGAAACTGAAAGTGGTAATGAAGGAAATGAAGCTCCTAATGAAAAAAAAGTTGAAGAAGAACCTGAAAACCACACTAAGAATACTAAATACACTAAAGAAGATTTTATTGCTAAGAAACATGGTAGTGAAAGAGAGCATTGGGTCCAAAAACCTATGCCTTTCCCTGATATGAAACACAAGTCAAAGGAAGATGAACACTATAATAAGTTTTGTGACTGGATGAAACCTTTATTCTTGCAAATTCCTTTGACGGATGCTATTAAACTGCCTCCTTACTCAAAGTATATGAAGGACATTGTCTCGAATAAAAGGAAGATCCCTAATGGAGAAATTTCTACTTTGCTTGCTATTCCTTTAATGGTAAGGTTCCTAAGAAACTTGGAGACCCAGGGATTCCAACTATCCCTTGCACTATTAAGAATAGTTATGTTAGAACTGCTTTGTGTGATTTGGGAGCTGGAGTTAGTGTTATTCCTTTCTCTCTCTATAAGAGGCTTCAACTACAAAAATTAATACCGATTGATATATCTTTGCAAATGGCTGATAAATCTACCACTATTCCTGTTGGTATATGAGAGGATGTACCTGTTCAAGTGGCTCATAATTGCTTGATATTAACTGATTTTGTTGTGCTTGAAATGCCTGAAGATGATAATATGTCCATTATTCTTAGGAGACCTTTTCTTAATACTGCAGGAGCTGTTATTAATAGTAATCAAGGAAAGGTGACTTTCAATGTTAATGACAAGGAACATACTGTCTATTTCCCCAAGAAGATTGAGAGGACTTATGGTTTGAATTCAATTGAACATGTTGAGGGCATTCAAGTTGGAGAAATATATTGTCCCATACCAAAAGAAAAATTTGAAACTATTATGACTGGGACCATTGCTATCAAGGTTGAGGTAACATAATCATTAGTGGAATACAAAGTTTTGTCTCATATGGAATTGTTTTGGTAACAAGACCTGATCGATCTTGTTAACAAAAGGATTTCATTGAACAAAGCAATGTTTTCACTATGATTATATCCGCTTACTTCTATTCTATCCATTTTAGTTTTTTCTTTCATTTAGTTTTCTCTTTGTTGTTAGTTGCTTGCATGTTAGAGTGTCTTAGAACTTCTGTAGTTCTAGCTTTGTTTTGTCCTTGCATCATGTTTCAAAAAAATCTGTCTGTCAGAAAATCATTCTTCTATTCCTAAAAATTGCCCAAACATAAAGTGTCTCGAAAAATTCTAGAAAATTCATATTAAATTTTTGCGTGAAAAAAGGGGCAGAGGAGTACCTGGGAGGTACCAGGGGGACCCACCAGGCAGGCACACCACCTGGTGGCGCGGCCTGCCTTGGGTGGCGCCATGCCCTGGTGTGGCCCACCCCTGGCCGCCACTAACTCTCTCACCTGCCACTTTCTTCTCTCTCCCAAGTAAGCTCCAGTTCATTGCTCAAATTCGTTTTCTTGCTATGCTTGCTCTCGATTTTTTTTGATCTCCTTGCTCAGCCCATCTTTCTTGCTGAAATTTGGAGCATTTGTTCCCTGGTATGTGAGTCCTCTCCTTGTCCAAGTAGATTTGAGTTTAGTGGATGATATCTTGAGTATTTTGCTGCTTTAGGTGACTGGTTATGTGAGCTTGTAAGCTTGTTTGATGCTTAGAGATATAGTTTTCATGCATGTTTAGTCCTCTTACAAGTCCCTATGAGTAGAATCCTTCATTATATTCACTTTGCAATCACTTGTTTAATAGGTGTTTAAATTTCAGAATACCAAGCATGAACAACCATACTTTTGGAGAGATATTTGAGAGTGATGCACCTAGGAGGTCGAGGCCCTCAAGATCGGCCTCTCAGTTTAGGCCATCATACAACGAAGATCTCATTGCAACTCGTATTGGTAGTGAAAGGGATGATGGGGATACTCAGCCATCCTCTTTTCCTTGTTTTACTTTCTTACAAGCTGCAGGTATTCTTGATGATTTCTTGCTACTGATTGAGAGGGTTGGTTTGACCTCATATATGCAAGATGAGAGTGAGCAATACGCTATGCTCACCAAAACTTTTGTTGAGAGCTTCATGTTGACTAACACATCCTATTAGTCAAATGTCTCTTTCAAAATTTATAATCTGCCCTTCACCATGCCTTTGGAGAGATTTTTCAGTATTGTAGGTGTACGCATGACATGGACCGTGAAGAAAATTCAAGGGCGACCCGCTGATTTGCTGGAGCTTTACCGAAGGGTGATCAATGATGATGACCGCGTGGCGCAACGTGGAAAGATAAGAAATATCCAACTACCTACTCTTAGATACTTTGCATATTATCTTGCTACTAGCGTACTGGGTAGGGAGAACATAAGTAATATCTCCAACTATCATTTAGCATTCCTTGCTGCTGCGCTTAACAATGATACTCGGTACAATCTTGGCTCGCTTATTGCTCGCTGCCTAGCTGCTAGGGGGCCTATCTATGGGGGCATCATTGCCTCGTGTATAGTCAATGCATTGGGTCTTTTAGTAGATCCCAATGATGCTATACTGGCACCACAGAGGCTTGACCTTGTTGCTATGAAAACCCATCACTTTGTCACTGGTACTTCTGATTTGAACAGTCTAGTATATAGGATGATTTTCACAAACGGGGATGAAAGGGAGATCCTTTTGCCATAGCCTTCTTTGTTTAGTGTTCACAGGAGACTGTGGTCGCCCTCCAAGGAGGAGGTGGACGAGCAGCTTCTCTTGCTGGGTTTCCACGAGCAGCATCAAAAGGATGTGCCCTCCTATGATTACTCCGCACAATATGGAGGGACGTCCTCGAGCTCGCACCAGGACGAGGGTACGTCCTCGTCGTACAACGGTGACACTACATCCTGGCCGGCTTGGGATTGATACCCACTTAGGCCAAAAGCCTAAGCTTGGGGGAGGTACGCCGACACCGCACTCATCTCCATATCATGTTGCGCCGGTACTTTGTCTATTCATGTTTCGTTCTCTTTTTAGTTTTCGTTTTTCTTTTGCTTTTGCTTTCTAAAACACAAAAAGACCAAAAAATATTTGTGTTGTTTCTCTTTGGTTTGCTTCTTTTTCTTTTTGCCTTGGTTTGATTTTCCCTTTTTCTTAGTTTGAACTATTCAAAAAACTCAAAAATATTTTGCTGTGCTTGTTTTCCTCTTTGGTTCTTGTTTTAAAAAAATCAAAAACACCAAAAATATTTGTCGTTCTTCTTTGGTTTTTGTAAGTTGGCTACAGGGTTCAGCAGTCCTCAGTGGATATTAGTTTCATATTATTATTCAAGCCACACAAGTGAAGAGCAATAATGAGGATCAATGGCAACTTGAGGCGTGGTAAGAGGCTGGTAACGAACTCTATTTGTTTTCATTTTTGTACATATACTCATCATTCTGGGCTTGCTTAGCCTGTTCGTGTAGGGTGTATGTTATCTTTGGATGCTTAGTAGTTCTTGCTTTCTTATGATTAGCTCCAGCTCGCTAATAGTTTGTAGCATGTCTTATGAATGTTTGCTTGCATTATTCTATTCATAACTTGGTATGACACCGTGGTATCCTCTTCTGAATGTTTCATTTGAATTGACTTGGCACATGCTCACGCATGCACATGACTGTAATAATCAGTTAAGCCTTGATGAATTATTTTGCCTTGAGGATCTTGAGTCACTTTCATGCCATGATTAGTCTTGTTTTGTTGCAAGCATGATTATGACAGCTATTGCTCTCTCGTTGGTCGCTCCCTTACTATTGCTAGCCTTCACTCACACTGAGTATGTTTTACTCAAGTTTCCAACTCCCTAAACCAAATATTTCCAAAGTGTCCACCATACCTACCCATTAGCATCATTTGCTACTTCCATGCATATGCATTATGCCTTGTTTTCTTCCGAATAAAATGTTTGCTTGTTATGAGAAAGTTAGTTAGTAAAGCTCTCACGAACTTGATGGCACACTTTATTTTCTTGCACTTAATAAACCTGAACCATTGCGTCCTTCTTTGTTGCGTATATGCTTGCGCTTTATAAGTTGAAGTTAGAAGAACCATGTTTCATGGGGAACGTTTTCAACATTTCGTTGGTACTCAGTACCTTGTTGATATCTTGTTCTTTTACTTATGGATCCCGGCAGTGTGAAATAAAAGTGGAACTTGTAAGATCATGGAGTTTGTATGTATGTTAGAGAAACGCCTAGGCCGGTAGCCTAAGCCATGCCTAATCATGGTGGAAACTTGCAGCATAACCGTAATGAGCATTCTATGAAGCATCCTCAATAAGAATCTATGCACATAGTAAATAAAAAGATCGCTGAGATGCTCATTGTCTGCTTGCTTTGTTATTTTGATTATGGGACAGCTCCCGTGTCATGTGCAAGGGGTACCTCGTTGGCGGTTCTCTATGATACGCATATACTTACAATGACAAGAGCTTACTTGTGACGGAACTTGAGTAGCATGAGGATCGGTCTTCGTAAGTAAGGGGCATGAGACTTCGATTTATAACTTGTCAAGCATATCCTCTTAGTTGTGTCACTTTAACCTTAACCATTTAAAGATGCTTATGATAGGGGCAATGAGAGCTCAAAGCTAACAAGTACCATACTTTCAGCATTTGGAAGCCTTTCAAAATTTTTAAAACCTTTTCTTGTTGAGTCTCCACACATTCTCCGAGCACTTTCTTGGGAGCATAGTTGTCATTCTTTGTGCTTGTTCCATTACTTGATTATTTGTGTTATGACTTTGATGCTTGTATCTTTGATATCTTTACTTCTAGTCATCACCTGAACTTCAGAGGTGCCTTGACATTCATAATCAAAGGCAAGCGAGATACCACTCTATCATACCTTTTTATGAGCATTGTAATGTTGCTTATGTTTAGGCTTCATGCTACTTATTATTTTCGAGTTGGAATCTCTTCATAGCTTGCAATGCCTATTGAGTAAACTTAGTTGCATACTCTTTATTATGAACTGTCTAAGAAGGTGACCACATTGCTGGGAATATTTACATCATATGAAGAAAATGTGTTCGTGAAAGTTCTTTTATCGCACTCAGTTTTCAACTGAATTGCTTGAGGACAAGCAATAAGCTAAGCTTGGGGGAGTTGATACGTCCAAAACATATCTACTTTCCCGAACACTTTTGCTATTGTTTCTCCTCTAAACTTGTGTGATTTGAATGCAACTAATGCAGACTGACGCTATTTTCAGCAGAATTGCCTTGGTGTCTACTTTTTGTGCAGAAAATCAACTATGAGGAAAAATCCCGGAAAATATGCCAAAAATCCTATTTCACCCGAAGACTCCAGGAGCCAGAATACGAGACGGAGAAGAGCAAGGGGTGGCCACACCACCTGGTGGCGCGGGCCAGGCCAGGCCACGCCAGAGGGTGGTGTGGGCCCCTAGG
Organism: Avena eriantha; assembly: GCA_910589775.1. Classification (NCBI taxonomy): domain Eukaryota; kingdom Viridiplantae; phylum Streptophyta; class Magnoliopsida; order Poales; family Poaceae; genus Avena; species Avena eriantha. Next base: position 72,739,327 of record OU342745.1, on the reverse strand, counting down.
GACCCCCTCGGTCTCCCTCTTTGCCTATAAGAAGCCTTCTGACCTAAAAACTCTAGGGGGTTTGACGTTTTTCCAGAAGGAGTTCCACTCCGCCGCCACCACCAGATTCCACGAAACAGCACCAGAAACTCCGTTCTAGCACCTTTGCCGGGACGGGGAATTGGAGGAGATCATCGCCATCATCATCACCATTGCTTCTCCATCGACCATCTATGTTTCCCCATCTATGAGTGAGTAATCCCCGCTGTAGGCCATGGGGATGGTAGGGATTGGATCAGATCGTTCATGTAATGGCATCAGATTGTTAGGGCATGGTGCCTAGTATCTTTTATTAGTGCTTTATGACTTTGTTGTGACTTGTTGTGCTTAATGCTTGTCACTAGGGCCCGAGTGCCATGATTTCAGATCTGAACATGTTATTGATTCAATATGATAGTATTGTTTTTGGTCTTATCTGCAAGTTGTATACACACGTTGTTGTCCGGAACCGATGGCCCCGAAATGACAGAAATCGGGATAACCGGAGGGAATGGCTTTGATGTGAGGATCACATGTGTTCACGGAGTGTTAATGCTTTGCTCCGGTGCTCTATTAAAAGGAGCACTTTAATTGCCAGTAGTTCCCTTGAGGCCCCACTGCAAACGGGCTGGCAGGACAAAACATGTTGTGCAAGTTCTCATTGCGAGCACCTATGACTATATATGGAACACATGCCTAGGATTATCTAGTACTTGGATGCTTTATCTTATTTATCTACAATTGCCCTATGTTTTGATTGCTATGTGAATTGTCTTGTCCATGCAACACCCGTCCATCCATCCCTATGCCTACCGCACTCGAATCCTACTGTTTACTGCTATTGTTACTACTGTCTTTACTTTACTACTTCTGCTACTTCACCATTCCTACTACAAAACTGTTGCTACTGATAAACTGCTGCGAGCAAGATTGTTTCCAGGTACAGCTGAATTGACAACTCATTTGTTAAGGCTTATAAATATTCTTTGGCTCCCCTTGTGTCGAATCAATAAATTGGGTTTCACTTCCCTCAAAAATACTATGATACACCCCCTATACTTATGGGTCATCTGTGTGCCCTAGACTTCCGTGTAAGAAAATATTCTGCGTGTATAGTCGATGGTGTTCGGTTCCTCACCGCTGACCATGAAAAGGGTAAGAAAATGAAAAAAGTGCAGTAATGACTCAAGGTTATCACTTGGAGAAGGATATCCATTTTTATGGAGTCCTCAAGGATATCAAGGTGATGTATTTAACTGTGATTTGGAACACCAATGAGTAGTTGTGTTATTCAACTTCGATTGGTATCATCTTGAGGGCTGCGAGGATACAAATATGGTGTATGATAAACTATTCTGGAGTGTCAACATTACCAATTTTTGGTATAAAGATGACAGTTTCATCTTCGCAACCCAGGCTACAAAAGTGTTCTACGTGCCAAACACAACCAAGGGTAAAAATTGGCGGGTGGTTCAAAAAATAGTTCAAAGACATAAGTTTGATGTTGTCGAAGGAGAGGAGGAGGAGGAGGTGGTGGTGCATATTGGTGTAGCATACCAAGAGTTTGTAGGCTCTAACGATGAGACTGTATCTGAGGCTCTTCTTTTCAATAAACGTTGACCCTCTGTCAACGGAGGCTGCATCATAGATGCATTAGTGTTCAAGCGTATCAGAGGTAAAAGGAAAGATGTTGAAGAGGAGGAAGTTTACAATGAGCCTGAAGTAGACGATACAATTGAGGAGTACTGTAGAGACAAAGAAGATGAAGTACAAGATGATACTGACAAAGAGTAGTTCCAACTTATGGTGGTGGAGTGTTGAAATAATGATCGTGTGGATGCTTTGTGTTGCATGCTTGAACTGATGGATGTGTGCATGCTTGTGTTGAACTGATGATCGTGTGTGCATGCTTTGTGTTGCATGCTTGAACTAATGGTTGTGTGCATGCCTATGTTGCATGCTTTGTGTTGAACTAATGGGCATGTGCATGCCTTTGAACTTATCAACATGAATGTCCTTTAGTTTGTGGTATTAATATGTATTCAATGGGAAAATTAGCCAAAACATTATGCTATTATTCTGTTTGTCAAACTTGGCTGAACATAAGCTCTTTTGTGGTAGAAAATTGTGTTGTTATTCAGTCCACATGGGACCCATTCGTTAACCGCACAGACGATGCTAGTGTCAACCAATACCGCTCACACATGGGACTCACCTGTCATAGAAGCTAGAAAAAAACCTCTCCCCTCCATGCCACTCCCAAATCCCACACCACTTCCCCCAAATCCACGCTAGAAAAAACCCTCTCCGTCCCCGCCGATGACCAAATACCCTTCCTGCCGATGACCAAATCTTGGTGATGATGGAGGCAGTAGAGGCTGCAAAGTGATGTGTAAGTGCTCCTCAACCTATCGCCCTTTCACCACATCAACTCTTTGTTAACCGGCCGGCGATATCGTCGCCTCCTCGTCACGGGAGATATGGTCGCATTCTCATTCTAGTTCGATGCGTTGCCACCTTATTCTAGGTCATGGCATCGATGTTGTTATATAGTTCAATGTCACATTTTTATTCTATAGATGCCGCATCGTTCTAGTTTGATGCTTCGCCTCCTTGTTCTATGGCAGCGCAAATGTACTCAGTCTAGTGCTCCGCACGTCGACGTTGCTGCTTACGGCAAAGGCTCAATCTTGTTCACTAGAAGCACCCTTTAGTTTTACTCACTGAATTTGATTCTCACAATAATTCACTAATTAGAATTGTATTCTAACTTAATTCTTGTATTTACTCTTTGGGGCAGGTAAGATGAAGGCCAGGGAGATACATGAGTAGGTTCTAAAATTGATGCTACTAGCACTACTGTATATGGCATAAAAACTAAATATTCTAATTAGTGCAATGTATAGTTTAGGCTTAAAAGGATGCCAACAAGGTTGGTGAAACTATGGTTGTCACCATCAATGTCCCATCTGATGATGATGTGAAGAAACCTGCTATAGTTTATCACAAGATGAAAGCTAAGATAACAATGCAAAGAGCTAAGGCCTATATGAAAAGATTTAAATTAGTCGAGAAACCGAGGATCCTTATTCGTAGATGTGCGGCATTGGCTAAGTACATGTTTTGCTACATTTATATGCATATACATATTATTACTTTCAAATATTTTCTTTCTAGTTCCAAGGATGAAGGGGGTGAGGAATTCAATGATCACTGCGTGTTTGGAAAAAAATTGGAATTGACTTCTGACCAAGTTGCTTCCCTCAAAGTGATAGCTAAACAACACAAGACATCTATACAATACTATGTTTGCAAGATGAAAAAGTCAAATGTCATCCCTAGGAAGGCCAAGATGGTTAAAATTTGACATTTCAATATTTAATTTTTCTTATGCACATTGAACTCTAACCAACAGCTAATATTATTCTTCTCCTATAGTACTTTTCAGCTAGCTACAGTAGTGCCCACCTCAACCTCTTTCTCCCAAGGGATTTACCACTCGCATTCTCCTACAAGACGAATTTTCAGCATGTTACCTTCTTCCAAGGAATGAATGATGCTGCCCAAATGACAAGAGGCTAGTCTAAGGTTCTTGAACTCGCTGGAATCAGGAGGGAAATATGTTCCTCTACACCTTTTAAAATGAGGGACTAGAAGGCTTCACCGGTTGTGTTAATGTTCTGTAGTGAGGCCAAAAAGTATCTTGTTTATGCTGGTGTTGGATGAACCATTAATGTAATATGTTGTCAGTGAACTTGTAGTGGTAAAGAACTTGTTGTCAATCTGGTGCTCTACATGCGAAGTAATATTATCTCTATATGTTATGCATATATTTGGTTGACTATGCGCATGTTGTTGCTTTTCTACGTACTTGTAAAATATGATCCAAAAATATGCTCTATGCTCACCGGTTGAAAGACTAACGTGGACACGGAGCTGACATGTGGGGTTGAAGCACGGAGGAGATGGGCGATGGGAAAAAAGAGTCAAACATGGGCCATGACGAAATCCACGACGAATTTTACACCAGACGAAATGGCAAACTGGGCTTCAGGGCCCACGATAAATTTCTGATGAATTTGCCACTATAAAAACAAGGAACGTCATGGATAACTGGGATGTAGGGCCTTCAAGCTCACTGATGTCTACGCAGTTCTATTCTTGTAGATAGTTGTTGGGCCTCCAAGTGCAGAGGTTTGTAGAACAGCAGCAAGTTTTCCCTTAAGTGGATCACCCAAGGTTTATCGAACTCAGGAAGGAAGTGGTCAAAGGTATTTCCTCTCAAGCAATCCTGCAATCAAGATATAAGAAGTCTCTTGTGTCCCCAACACACCCAATACACTTGTCAGGTGTATAGGTGCACTAGTTCGGCGAAGAGATAGTGAAATACAAGTGGTATAGATAATTATAAGTGGTAACGGTGATATAAGATAGCTTGATGGCGTGGAAAAGACTAAAGGCAAACTGAAATAAAGATGGAATCAAACAAGCATGTAACGGATCTAATTGCAAATGGTGTATCAATGCTTAGAAACAAGGCCTATGGATCATACTTTCACTAGTGAACACTCTCATATAAATATCTTCTCTTTATGATACTACTCTTAACTACTCTCTGGTTGGACACTCTAATCCATGGTAGGGCTATAACAGCACACCTCAAAGTAAGCCTTTCCCATCTAGAAAACCCCACACTGTCACCTTGAGCACTAGATGAGTCCAACAAACACCATAATTTCATAAAGACATCCAACTCCAAATATAACTCATAACAAGTATTTGTAATCTCTAGCCTAAGTGCCACCATGGTGTGCATGCTGTCACTTTCACACACATGGGGAGAGCAGAGATCTATTAAAGCACTTGAGTAGCAAGGTAGATCTATAGATTACAAGCTAATGATCTCAATAAGGTCATGTATAGAGAGAGAGATGAACACATAGCTAGCGGTAGAACCCTTAGCCTCGAGAGAGAACTACTCCCTCCTCATCATGGGAATCAGCAATGGTGATGGAGATGGTGGTGGAGATCGATGGAGATGGCTCCGGGGGCACTTCCCCGTCCCGGCAGGGTGCTGGAACAGAGACGTTATGTCCCCTGAATCTCCCCTTCGGTGGCGGCAGCCCTGCGGAACTTTTCGTGGATTTCTGATTGATGATCTAGGGTTTTGGTATCGGGAGGCTCTTATAGGCGAAGGAGGCAAGGTCGGTGGCCAGCCAGGGGGCCCACACCATGCCCTGGCACGGCCTAGGTGGACCCGCGCCATGGGGTGGTGTGTCCACCCTGTGGCCCCTCTCTGGCTCTCCTTCTGGTTCCGTGAATCTTCCGGGAAAATAGTAACTTTGGCTTTTGTCCCGTCTAATTCCGAGAATATTCATTTTCTGACTTTCTGGAACAAAAAACAGCAGAAAACAGGCAACTGGCACTGTGGCTCTTTGTTAATAGGTTAGTCCAAGAAAGTGTATGAAAAGTACTCCAAAGTTGGAACAAAACATAAGAAAGTAGATAAAACCAAGCATGGAACATCAAAAATTATAGATACATTTGCAATGTATCACTCACTATGACAAAATGTTCTAGAATGTCAAGAATGTCATAAAAACGTCATGAATCATCTAGATTATTGTAGTGTCACATGCTTGCAAGCGGTGTTGATGTGATATCACCAAGAGGGCCTAGAGTATATTTCTCCATCATTTGGCTGGACAAAAACCAGTCTTGATTCATGAGCCTCAACCATACTTTCAGAGTACCCAATGACAATATTATAGTCACCCTATTATGGTGTGACATTTGATGCCATCAAATCACTCCTCCGGAATTAGTGATTGACATAATCTCATGATCTAAGGATTAGGGTTACTTCGTATGTGAACTTAATGACTAGATCGTTATTGCTATATCTACTTTGGGTGTATGTTCATCATAACATTCTTCTAATGATATTATATCGTTATTAACAACATCCAATGTTCATGATCAGGAAACATTAATCATCTGTTAATCAACGAGATAGTTAAATGAGAGGCATAACTAGGAACTTTGGATTGTTTATTAAACACACATGTATTAACGTTTCCAATTAATACATTTCTAGCATGATAAATAAACATCAATCATAAACTAGGGATAATATAATAATCATTTTATGGTTGCCTCTCGGGCATATTCCCTTTAGTATCCCACTTGCACTAGAGTCAATAATGTAGATTACATTGTGATGAGTCTAACACCCATTGAGTTATGGTGTTGATCATGTTTTTCTCTTGGGAGAGATTTAGTCAACGGATCTGCCACATTCAGATCTGTGTGCACCTTACAAATCTTTGTGTCACCATCCTTGACATGTTGACAAATGGAGTGAAATCAGATCTTGATCTACTTGGAATTCTTGTGATACCTTGACTCCTTGGAATTGGCTATGGAACCAATGTTGTCACAATAGATGACCATAGGATCCAATGCACTAGGAACCATAAAAAGTTCAGATATGAACTCCTTCATCGAAACCGCTTCTTGCACCACTTTCGAAGCAGCAACATATTCCAACATTGTTGATGATCCCACCACCACGGGTTGCTTGGAACTCCTCCAACTAACTGCTACTCCATTCATGAGAAATACATACCCTAATTGTGACTTAGAGTCATTCGGATCAATGTCAAAGATAGCATCAATGTAACACTTTGTGACGAGCACTTCTTCACCGCCATACATGAGAAACATTTCTTTAGTCCTTTTTAAGTACTTAAAGATATTATTGACCGCTATCCAGTGTTCCAAACCTGGATCAGATCCATACCTGCTAGTCAAACTAACAACATGTGCCACATCATGTCTTGTACACAACATGGCATACATGATAAATCCTATGGCCAAGGCATAGGGAATCTTATTCATCATTTCTCTATCTTTCTCCATAGCTGGACTTTGAGTCTTACTCAATGTCTTACCTTGCAACATAGGAAACAACCGTTTCTTACTTCCTTCCACATAGAACATCTTCAAAATCTTGTCAAGGTATGTACTTTGTGATAGCCCAATTAAGCATATGGATCTATCTCTATATATTTTCATGCCTAATATATATGCTGCTTCACTGAGGTCCTTCATCAAAAAACTGTTGTTCAGATAAATTTTAACACTATTTAAAAGATATATATCATTTCCAATAAACAATATGGCATCCACATATTTTACTAAAAATGCTACATAGCTCCCACTCACTTTCTTGTAAATACAAGATTCTCCGTAAGCCTTGACAAATCCAAACCCTTTGAGACTAGTAGGAAAAGGCATATTGGTGGCGTTCAGAAAAGGAGGTCCAAAATATTGAATGAGTTAGTCTGAACGCTTGTGGTAGAGCACCAGCAGCACATTTTTCCCTACCACGGTAGCATCGATGTATTTCGCTGTCACGGTAGGGAAAGATTTCAAAATGCTGCCACAGCAGGGTTTCAGGCAAGTATATAATAAAATAATTAATTAAAGAACACAACAATAATAGACGACCGAAAGTCGATAGCTAATTAATTAATTAATAAAGTATGCAAGAACTGTTTGCACACAGGATTACAAAGTAACATACTACATAGGCCTATACCTTAATTATTACAATATATGAAGGCACACACAATATCTTATTAACAAAGTTTTGATTCAACGCTTGAGAACTACTTATTCTTCAACGGATGAAAAGGAAGAACACCATCTTAGGTCATGAACAATGGCGCATGTCCGTGCTGTCGAGCCAAGCGATCAGTCACCTCCTCCGGTTCTTCTAAACCTCCATGGAATGCACCTTGATCATCTATGATGTCTTTGTTGAGGATATTTGAAAGTTTGACTTGGATGCGTTTGACCTCATCCATATGATCATCATCTCCCTTCTTCTCCAGTCATGTGCTCCATTTGTCAATACCTTTGGTCAAGTCAAAGGTTCTAGCTGCACGTACATATGCACTGATGTGATACCTGATGTAGTAGTTGTCCATAATACCACTGTGGAAAGTATCGTCATCCGGTTGTTGCACGCAAGGGAATGTGATACCTGACGTAGAAGCCTGGCAATTTGCCGCCACCTTTCCTTTTGTTAAATTTAAGTTTGTGTCCTCCATGGGTATGTAAGTGGAAGAGAGCTTCATCCATTTCCTCGCATATTAATGTGTAGTCTTTCTTCTTGCTTATCGATGAATCCGGGATGCAATCTTGGCAAATTTGTGGGTGCATAACAATGAGAACATCATGATCGCTGCACAAATAGTTCAACAAACCAATCATATAAATGAAAATATATATGATGAAAGCATATCTTAACTAGTTTAGATGACAAATATATATATAATGACTTATGTGGGACAGTAACGAAGGAGAATTGTGTTCTTATTCTTATAGGTTATTAGAAATTCTGAAAGGTACTTCCTCGCTACTTGGCGTCCCTCTATTTCCTTCAAGATGTTATCGTTGAATCCGTAGGGGTCCATGATGTCTATGCACTTCTATTCTTGTAGACAGTTGTTCGGCCTCCAAGTGCAGAGGTTTGTAGAACAGCAACAAGTTTTCCCTTAAGTGGATCACCCAAGGTTTATCGAACTCAGGGAGGAAGTTGTCAAAGGTATCCCCTCTCAAGCAACCCTGCAATCAAGATACAAGAAGTCTCTTGTGTCCTCAACACACCCAATACACTTCTCAGGTGTATAGGTGCACTAGTCTGGCGAAGAGATAGTGAAATACAAGTGGTAACGGTGATAGAAAATAGATTGATGGAAAAGACTGAAATAAAGATGGAAGCAAGCAAAACATGTAACAGATCTAATAGCAAATGGTGTTTTAGTGCTTAGAAACAAGGCCTAGGGATCATACTTTCGCTAGTGAACACTCTCATATAAATATCCTCTCTTTATGATACTACTCTTAAGTACTCTCCGGTTGAACACTCTAATCGATGGTAGGGCTATAACAGCACACCTCAAAGTTCATCTTTCCCATCTAGAAAACCCCACACTGTCACCTTGAGTACTAGATGAGTCCAACAAACACCACAATTTCATAAAGATATCCAACTCCAAATATAACTCATAACAAGTATTTGTAATCTCTAGCCTAAGTGCCACCATGGTGTGCACGAGGTCACTTTCACACACATGGGGAGAGCAGAGATCTATTAAAGCACTTGAGTAGCAAGGTAGATCTATAGATTACAAGCTCATGATCTCAATAAGATCATGCATAGAGAGAGAGATGAACACATAGCTACCGGTAGAACCCTTAGCCTCGAGAGAGAACTACTCCCTCCTCATCATGGGAATCAGCAATGGTGATGGAGATGGTGGTGGAGATCGATGGAGATGGCTCTGGGGGCACTTCCCTGTCCCGGCAGGGTGCCGGAACAGAGACTTTCTGTCCCCCGAATCTCCCCTTCGATGGCGGCGACACTGTGGAACTTTTTGTGGCTGGAGGCTTGATGATCTAGGGTTTTGGTATCGGGAGGCTCTTATAGGTGAAGGAGGCAAGGTCGGTGGGCAGCCAGGGGGACCACACCACCTGGTGGCGCGGCCAGGGCTAGCCCGCGCCACCACATGGTGTGGCCGCCCTATGGCCCCACTCCATCTCGTCTTCTGGCTCCGTGAGTCTTCCGGTAAAATAGGAACTTTGGCTTTTGTCCCGTCTAATTGCGAGAATATTCATTTTCTGACTTTCCTGGAACCAAAAACAGCAGAAAACAGGCAGCTGGCACTGTGGCTCTTGTTAATAGGTTAGTCCAAGAAATCATATGAAAAGTACTCCAAAGTGTGGACAAAACACAAGAAAGTAGATAAAACCAAGCATGGAACATCAAAAATTATAGATACATTTGCAATGTATCAACATCCCCAAGCTTAACTCCTGCTCGTCCTCGAGTAGGTAAGTGATAAAAAGAAAGAATAATTTTTGAGGTGACATGCACCATCAAAGTATTGATCAAAGTATTTGTAAAACATTCAAGGCTGGGATCAAAGTACTTCAATCATAACATGGAAGACAAAGTTCTAAAAATAAGACAAAGAAACTATGATGCAACATGAAAAGGCACAAACAAAAGATTCATGAATAACAATGCTTTGCAAGACATTTGTTTGTTTCACATAAAGAAAACATAGCATAATGGCATTCAGCTTGTCCCTCATAGAGTAGCAAACATAAATGCATAGGACACCTTCAAAGTTCATAAGAGTGACTAGATACAAATAGTTTAAAACAAGCAATATCAAGTTATGCATCAATCAACAAGTCTTGGGACAATGCACATAGAACTAAGAATGGCCACTATGCTCACAAAGTATGTGCATAAAGATAGAAGGTGGAGACTCAATATAAAAGTGGAAGAAGGGCCTTCATAGAAGGAAGTAGGGATTCAAGTTTCATAAAGAGCTTCCAAAAATTATGGTACTTTTTAGCTTTCAGCTCTCATTGCCCCTATCATAAGCATCTTGAAGTGATTAAGGTTAAAGTGAACAAACTATGGTGTACATGCTTGATGAAGTATAAGTTAGAAATCTCATGTCCCTTGAATACGAGGGCCGCTCCTCATGCTACTCAAGTTTAGTCACCGGTAAGTTCTTGTCATCGTAAGTACATGTGTATCATAGAGAACCGCCAATGGGGTACCCCTTGTCAGATGATACAGAAGAATCCCCAATCAAAATGACAAGGCAAGCAGACAACGAGCATCTCAGCAATCTTCTTATTTACCATGGGAATATGGTGCTTTTTTCTCTCTTTCCTCTTTTCATAATCTCTTTTTTTTTCTTTTTCTCTTTTTTTTTCTCAATATAGGACTCTTTTTTATAAGAAGAATGCTTCATAGACAGCTCATTATGGTTACGCTGCAGGTTTCCACCATGTCAGCATGGATTAGACCAGTGGCCCAGGAGTTTCTCTAACACATATACATAACTCCATGGACTTACAAGCTCCCCTTTCATTTCACACCGATGACATCCATAGACAAAAGAGCATGATCTCAACTAGGTACAAAGTACCAGTGCAATGTTGAAAGCCTTCCCCATGACAGCATGGTTCTGCTAATCCCCAATAAATAAGTGCAAGAATATACAACATAAACGACACAATGGTTCAAGTTTATTAAGGGCAAGAAAAGTAAAGTGTGCCATCAAGTTCGTGAGAGCTTTAATCACTAGTTTTCTCATAACAAGTTTAATTTGCAAGGTAAACAAAAACATGAATATATTTGGAATAGCATATGCTAATAGGTAGGTATGGTCGACTCTATGGAATAAATTGGTTTAGGGAGTTGGATGCATGAGTGGAACTCATACTTGGTTGCGGAGGCTAGCAAAAGACTGGGAGCGACAAACTAAGAGACAAATAATGGTCATAATCATGCAGAGTGACAAAATGTCATTGATCAAAGCATAAAATGACACTACAAGTTGAAAAATAAAGGATCATCAAGGCTATGGTGACTTGGGATAGTCATAACATGGTGTGAGCATGCGCCAAGTCAACCCAAATAAAGCATCAAAGGAGAATACCACTATACTATGCTTTAATATGCTAAAACAACGCATGATTCTTCAAAGGCACATTAAGCAATCTCAATTGTTTATAACATGTCATGCGACAACAAAGAATACTAAGCATAAAGCCAAAATAATATCTAGCATGGCATGACAAAGCATAGGCCACAGTCAAAAACAAACTCTCTTTAGCACATAAGCATGAGCTTTTCTACTCTTTTCCAAACAAAACCAAACTATTTGAAAACCAATGTATGCAAGAGGGGGTCCAACCAATTTATTCAGCAAACCAAGCAAACGAAAAAACAAAACGAAAATGAAAAAGAAGACGCTCCAAGAACAACACAACTGTGCATGAAACAATAAAAATGAAGTGTTTAGAAGAAACCTGAGATTTTTATTGATGAAGAAAGGGATGCCTTGGGCATCCCCAAGCTTTGAAGCTTGTACTTCTTGGATATTTCTTGGGGTGACACGCGTGGCATCCCCAAGCTTGAGCTTTAGTCCATCCTTCATCTCATTACTCATTTCTTCCATACACCTGAAATTTTTCCTTCATACAAAACTTAACACAATCTTTATTAGCAACATTAGTGCACTCAAGATAAATACGTCTTAAGGTTCAGTTCTAACACCAAATAAACTTCCATTAAAACACAAGCTACTGTAGCACTTCCCTCAAAAAACTCAATTCCCCAAAAGAACTCAAAAAGGAACCAACAAGAAGCAAATGCAGAAAATGGCAGAAATCTGTCAAAACAGACCAGCAGGTAGAAACCAATTTTTTCGAAAACCTTCTGTTGCTCAAATCAAAATGTGTTGAACTAACAAAAGTTAGATAACAACCTGGGGCAGAATCACAAAAATGCACGCCTCAAAAATACGTTTAGAGATTTTACACGAATGTTTACGGTGAAGCACAGAAATCTGTTTCGGGACAGCAACTTTCCCAATCATTACTTCTCGCTCATTAGAGGTTACTCTTGGCACAAAAAGCAAATAAAAAAGATAAAGAGCGGTTATTACAGAGGTAATAACTTCCAAGACTCATCTAAACCTTTTGGGTTATCTCCCAATAAATACTTTTCTTTAACGCCTTTAAGTTAGGCTTGATAGTTTGAGAAGATGCTCACATAAGAAATATGACTTTAAGTAAAAGAGAGCATCAAGAAGCAAATTCAAAGCACATTTAAGTCTAACCCACTTCCTATGCATAGGAATCTTATAAAGAAACAAGTCATGAAAGCACAAAGCAACAAACATAAGAAAGCAAAACAAGTACAACTTCAAGACTTTCAACATAAAGAGGGGAAACTTAATACTATTTAGATGCATAAAACCATGTTTCCCTCTCTCATAATAACTTTAAATAGCATCATGAATAAAATTAACAATATAGCTATCACATAAAACATTCTTATCATGAGCCACCTGCATATAATCATTATTACTCTCCACATAATCATAGTTATTCTTTTTAATTGTAGTAGGAGCAAATTCAACAAAATAGCTATCATTATTATTCTCATCACCATAATCATCAAATATAGGAGGAATATTGTAATCATAATTAATTTTCTCCTCAATAGTAGGTGGACTGAAAATATCATATTCATCATTGTAATCATCATATATTGGAGGCATAGTATCATCAAACTAAATTTTCTCCTCCATGCTTGGGGGACTAAAAATATCATGCTCATCAAAACCAGCTTCCCCAAGCTTAGACTTTTCCATAGCATTAGCAATAATGGTGTCAAAAGAGTTCATACTAACAACATTGCTATTAGCATGCAAATAAATTTCCATAGGTTTTTTAATTTTCTCTTCAAACACTTCATGTCCTAACTCAAGATAAATACTATACAACTCTCTAATTTTGTTGTTGTTTTCCATTAACCCTAACTAGTGAAAACAAGAAACAAAAAGACAAAATTGCAGAATCTAAAGGAAATAACTTCGAGCACTCACACCGGAGGATATGAGTACCTTTTACCTTACCTCCCCGACAACGGATCTAGAAAATAGGCGTTTTCCGTGCGAGGTTCTTCTTCTTTAATCCTCCGGTGTGAATTCCTTTTACCTTACCTCCCTGGCAACGGCGCCAGAAAATAGGCGTTTCTCGTGGGAGGTTCTTCTTCTTTAATCCTCCGGTGTGAATACCTTACACCTAACTTCCCCGGCAATGGCGCTAGAAAATAGCTTGATGTCTACGCACTTCTATTCTTGTAGACAGTTGTTGGGCCTCCAAGTGCAGAGGTTTGTAGAACAGCAGCAAGTTTTCCCTTAAGTGGATCACCCAAGGTTTATCGAACTCAGGGAGGAAGTGGTCAAAGGTATCCCCTCTCAAGCAACCCTGCAATCAAGATACAAGAAATCTCTTGTGTCCCCAACACACCCAATACACTTGTCAGGTGTATAGGTGCACTAGTTTGGCGAAGAGATAGTGAAATACAAGTGGTAACGGTGATAGAAAATAGATTGATGGCGTGGAAAAGACTGAAATAAAGATGGAAGCAAGCAAACATGTAACAGATCTAATAGCAAATGGTGTTTCAGTGCTTAGAAACAAGGCCTAGGGATCATACTTTCACTAGTGAACACTCTCATATAAATATCTTCTCTTTATGATACTACTCTTGACTACTCTCCGGTTGAACACTCTAATCGATGGTAGGGCTATAACAGCACACCTCAAAGTTCATCTTTCCCATCTAGAAAACCCCACACTGTCACCTTGAGTACTAGATGAGTCCAACAAACACCACAATTTCATAAAGATATCCAACTCCAAATATAACTCATAACAAGTATTTGTAATCTCTAGCCTAAGTGCCACCATGGTGTGCACGCTGTCACTTTCACACACATGGGGAGAGCAGAGATCTATTAAAGCACTTGAGTAGCAAGGTAGATCTATAGATTACAAGCTCATGATCACAATATGATCATGCATAGAGAGAGATGAACATATAACTACCGGTAGAACCCTTAGCCTCGAGGACGAACTACTCCATCCTCATCATGGGAATCAGCAATGGTGATGGAGATGGTGGTGGAGATCGATGGAGATGGCTCCCGGGGCACTTCCCCGTCCCGGCAGGGTGCCGGAACAGAGACTTTCTGTCCCCCGAATCTCCCCTTCGGTGGCGGCGGTGTTGTGGAACTTTTCGTGGATGGAGGCTTGATGATCTAGGGTTTTGGTATCGGGAGGCTCTTATAGGCGAAGGAGGCAAGGTCGGTGGGCGGCCAGGGGGCCCACACCACCTGGTGGCGCGACCAGGGCTAGCCCGCGCCACCACATGGTGTGGCCGCCCTGTGGCCCCTCTCCGTCTCGTCTTCTGGATCCGTGAGTCTTCCGGTAAAATAGGAACTTTGGCTTTTGTCCCGTCCAATTGCGAGAATATTCATTTTCTGACTTTCCTGGAACCAAAAACAGCAGAAAACAGGCAGCTGGCACTGTGGCTCTTGTTAATAGGTTAGTCCAAGAAATCATATCAAAAGTACTCCAAAGTGTGGACAAAACACAAGAAAGTAGATAAAACCAAGCATGGAACTTCAAAAATTATAGATACATTTGCAATGTATTAGTCCACCACCATGATGTTTTTGTCATTCTCAATGGTGACAGTGACACGAGCCATATGGAGCGCCCATAGGCGGAGAAAGTTACTATATAGGGGCTTTAGGTGCATCATCTTGAAGATATCATCGTAATGTATGTAGAACTTGTCTGCAAGGAATGTAGTGTTCAAATGAATACCCGACAATGGGACATGCCAGGAAAGACCGGGAGGAGATATCCTGACTTCAGCGCTGCTCACTCCATTTTGAGAACTGTGTCATTCAGAATTCTGAGTTCCACGTTGGCGTTGTTGTATCTATCCTTCGAAAGGTTGCTCTGTCCGGCTACATGCATGATCGCCTTTTCCCATAGATGACCCTCTCATTTACCTGATCTAGCGGGGCAACAATACGAACGCTTAGGAGCTGGTAGGCTAGTCCTATTGGCCTTGGGCACCTTGGCATCTTTTGGCCGCTTCATGTGCTTCTTTGTCGGTTGTGCTGGGTGTCCTCCTGCTTCCATTGCTCCCTTGATAGAATTCATAAACATGTTTAAAATGATGATCTTATTCTGCTGGGTGTCTAGTTGGGTGTACTACTCTAGTGTATGATCACCAAACAAATTCTCCAGACAAGTTTTAACACGGTTAGTTGCTGGTACTTTGGGTTGGGTGAGAAATTCTAGTTATTGTGATGGTACTTTGTTTTGGGAGAGAAATTCTGGTTGGGATGATGGTGGTTCAGGTAGGAATGGTGGTTCGCCAGCTGCAAGCATATCGATGGGACCGAAGAATGTATACACATTATCCTCTTCATTTTCCAAGTAGCCTATGTTGTCATACAACAACTTGTTAGAATGATCTACTATTGGATGGGAATTGTTGTTGCTAGGGCTAGCGGGATGACTCTGACCCAAAGGAGATGGCATCACTGGAGTTTTCCTTGGAACTGGCGGTGTTATATGCGGGTTGCTGCTGGTACCCAAATGAATGTATGTCTTAGGCCACTCCAGCATCCAACCACCCCTGCACTATAAGAGGTTCATGTGGGTGTCCGCATTGAGAGATTGAATCGGAGGACCGGTCTCCTCAAAACCAGCACGGACCACATGCACATTAACCCGAAGGACGTCGGTAGCCATCTTCTAATTGTGTAGCTGGTTCTAATTAGGTTGAATGACTCGGCCTAACGCAATGTCCTTGAACTCACCATTCACCATTGTGAGGAGATTGCACGAAGTGTCCTCCTGTGAAACATGCATGTACTTAGCTAGAGAGATCCAAGGAAATAAAGAATAATGACGCAATTAATTTGTTGAGCATGTGCGACGCTCATCATTAGGGAGTCTAGGTCATGCCTTCGTACCACAAGAGATGGATGGGCTACTATGATGAGGTTGGCCAGGCGAAATATCTCCATCAACACTAGAATTAGCATTTGACACACTAACACGCCATTGGGAAAATTGTGGCATTGGTCCTACATAGCCTCCATCTACCCAAGCTTGGACTTCTTTCGTATAGACAGCCATGAGGGTATCGGATGCTTGTAGTACTAATTTTTCTTCTTTGGCTCTGTTCTCGGCATCGGACTAAGCATTTTATTCTTTTAGTTCAGCCTTAAGTTTGGCTTTCATCTTTTCGTACCTCGCCAAATCCATGCCCTACTTCTCGCCTTTCCTACGCTATCACCTCTCATCTCTAGTTAAAGTTTTGGGGTAGTGCACCTTCCATTTTGCACCTACGCTAGCGCCAACCACATGGCCAGTTTTCGGCTGCTCATGCGGGTCCTTCCCCATGGTTATGTTGATCGCCCGGTTAAGAGGGGTGTCCCACGCATGCCCGTATGACGACTCCAACCCCTAGGAGCTTTTTGTAGATGCGAGAGCGTTCTACTTTTCTGCAATGGGATTATGTGAGAAGAACAGTTATAGAATTAAAATGAGAATCTACTAAATTTCGTACCAGTTCTTTAATGAGGCTTTTCATCTTATCATCTGTTTTAAATATCTTTAACTCTTTATCATGTTTGAAACGGGCCCTGACGAAGTCATGTTCGCGTTTGTCGGTGAACACATCCCAAGGGTTGTTACCATTGGTCTCATTTAGGAGTTCTCCGTCCTCCCTTTTCAAGATTTTTTGCTTCCCTTCATAACCACCATTAGTAGTGCACACTAATGGGAGAAAACTATGTTGGTATTAATTTAGGGATCATCCATTTAAATACTACCATTGTGTATCTAATACTTGCACTCAAACAAGATGCACACAAAGCTTAAATCATATATAATCTGAATTTGATGTGACATGGTTGTCTTTGCGCTCCATGATCTCCATCAAGTGTTCCGCTTTGGCGCCAAGTCCACGACACCATCGGTCTTGCTGTTCATCTTCACGATGAATACTACTATATGACTTAGTAATAGGAAAAGTGAACTACCTTACCTTTTCATGACTACAACCATATCACATCACAAAGCCTTCCTTGCAACATAAAGTTAGACACCTCTACTCTATCTATTGTAGATTTTATGTGGATGTTTAGGCTTTCGCACTAGAACCAATTCTACCTACTAACTTCCAACTACAACATGGATACAATAGTTGTCTCGACTACACCCCTTTCGGGGTCTTCTATTGTAGATTCTATATCAACTACTATGAGAGAGATAGACACCCGCTAGCCACTTATATGGTACAAGTCATATGTCGAGCGTGGAACCAGTCTCGCGTAAGATTACGTCTAAGGTCAGTCTGGGCCACTTCAGCTCACAGTACCGCGATATAAACAAGTACATGTTGGAAGGTAACAACAAGGGTATCAATGTCCACACAATGCATGTGTCTATCCGTACTAGCATACTAACCATAAATCAGGCTCTCATACCACTATAGGGTTTCCGTAGTAGATAATAAAAAAATTACTACGCGGAACACCCTGATTGCCCAAGGATCTATCTAGAAGTAATGCATAACGGGGGAAGACAGAGGTGATGGATCCAAAATTAGCCATCTTTCACCGCGTTTAAACATTGTTTTCGATCAAGCAATTGACAAGAAACTCTCAATCCGTGCCACTAATGACTAATAATTGCAAAGATATGCAAAAACGTTCTTTGAATTGTGTTGTACAGGAAATCATGGTTTTTAATGCGAAATTAGGAGTCATAATGAAGGTTTTTGAGGAAGTCCACACGGCCAAATAATTGGGGAGTCATTCCCAAGCATCGGTAGGCCTAACGACCACTGGTACGGACTTTCGTGAAGACGCCTCTATATTTTGAGGCTCCAGCCGCCGGCTAGAGAGCCGCCATTCTCATATTACACCAGAACACCACCAAAGGAGATCCACTCCATTGTTTATCACTTCCATCATCAATCCCCTCCACTAGCCATAGCCATTGCTTTGTACTTTAGATCTCCTTGTGATTTGGCGACCATTGTAAGAATATTTGATTTCAAGTATTTATATGATATTTTCTATCTTTGATCTATTTGTTATGAGTGAGTAGTCCTCATGGGCTATGGGTTGGGGAGAATCCTCACATCGATTATGTGCATCTAATTCATAGGAGTATTGTATTTTGTTTGCAATTGAGATTTGTATCTTTTGTTTCTTTGTCTCTTGTCTCAATCTATGGACTTGTAGGTACCCAAGACCCCATAGATTGATAAAGGCTTGAGGTGAGATACTTGGCTAGTGGCGATCTCATAGGAACCCGAGTGATAGAAAGGGTAGTATGGTCTTCGCTTAGTGACCTATTAGGGATCACAACAACATCACCACTTAAAGCTTTGATCTGTGTTTTATACTTAATAATCATTTGTAGCCCGTTGCTTCGGTGTGAACTCGGTAGGACTAAAATAATATTGTTATGCCCGCTGCATCATGGGGTCTCTAGTATATTAGGAGGTGTTTACCACAAGAGATTATCTCTGTTCAAACATTACACATGACTATTCTTATTATTTTCTTTTATCCCATATGATGTACAACTGCAGGTGGATCTTCAACCCTGGCCTATCTCCATCCATTGATTCAACCCATTATAAAAGTAAACTAGATTGGTCCGGTAAACTAAGGTAAAACAAACAAACAAAGTCTTGTAGACTTGTTCTTTTTATTTACTTTTAGCATTGTTTCCAAGGTTCGATTAAACCTAGGTCTTCTAGGGAAAAATCTATTATACTACATCTGTGAATCTGGATCGAAAGTATCAACCCTCTTTCTAGCGTCGTTGCCGGGGAAGCAATTTCACTATCCCGGTGAGCTAACTAGAGACCTTGTTTTTAGTTTTATTATTAGTTTGTAGTTTATTTCTTGTTATTAGTTTACTTTCTTGTTATCTATTTGAAAACCAAAAAAAAATTTACTTGTTATTTGTTTTCATTACTTAAAATTTCCAAAAATATAAGATCCATGGCTCAAAAGAGATTAGGGGAGTATGCTACTCCGGCTGACGATTTTATTCGTGCACCTATCACTCATCCTGCTGTTGATGCAGAAACATATGAGATAAAGCCTAACATTTTAAGTTTGGTTCAATGGAACCAATTTGGGGTCTCATTTGCTGAAGATTAAGGTTTGCACTTAAATACTTTAACTGAAATTTGCGACATGATGCGTATTAAGGATGTAGATCAAAACGCTGTTAAATTAAGATTGTTTCCTTTCTCTCTTAGAGGAAAGGTTGGGGATTGGTTGCTATATCTACCAAAGGGCACTATTAAATCTTGGGAGGAATGTACTAATTTGTACATAACTAAATTTTCCCCCAACTAAAACTATGCAGCTAAGATCCAACATTACAAGCTTTAGACAAGAAGATCGTGAGCAACTAGTGCTTGCGTGGGAAAGGGCGAAAGAAGCCATAATGAACTGTCCTAGTCATGGGATGGAAGAATGGCCCGTATTACATTTGTTTTATAATGGTCTTAATCAAGTGTCTAAGTCTATGCTAAATACTGCAGCAAGAGGAACAATCATGGGAAACCAAGTGAGTGTTGCAAAGAAATTACATGATGATATGCAAAATAATCATGCCTAATGGCATGTGCAAAGAACCTCGAAGAGAGTAAGTTCAATTACCAAGGCAAATACTGAAGAGCTTACATCTAAGGTAGACGAGGTGATTAGCATAGTAAAAGGTAAAAAAGATACCCAAGTTAATGCTCTCGCTACCGATATTAATGATGTTAATTTTATAGCTCGCACTCCTTTTAATCCTGCATGGAAAAAATATTATGCTTCTAATGTTCAAAAACATTATCCTAATCTTGCAGGAGCTCCTTACAACAATTATGATAATACTAATGGAGCAAATCATGGCAATGTCTCATTTGAGCAAACTGTAGAAACTTTATACAAGCTCAAACCGAGCAATATGCTTATCAAAATCACGAAGAACCATGGAAGTGGTATAGGAAAATTATCTAACCAAGCCATTACAATTACAAATGATGTGTAGGCTCTACAGGAAAGGACAAAGAGCATGGAGGCTCAACTGGGTAAAGTAGCTGATAGCCAAGATCTCATACTAGCAAAGTTTGCTGGAAAACTAGAGCCAAATCCGGTAGAAGACCTCAAAATGATGAGGGTGGTAACCAATGAAGATAAACCTGAAGAGCTAGATTATAGCAACGCACCGACACCAGAATATACCGTGGAAGATCTACTAAAGATGATCACCATGAAGAACCCCGGTATAGAACAAGGTAATGATGATATGTACCAACAATTTATACAACAAGTATCATCTAAAGTTCGCGTGTTAGAAATGGAGTATAAAAGACTAGCTGATAAGCTTCCTGGTAAGCTAGATGATATATTTGAGCCCACTGTTAAAGTTAAGTTGGGAGTCAATGAGATATCCGCACTTTGTGATCTTGGTGCTAGAGTATCAACAATTTCAAAAAGCTTATTTGACAAACCAAACTTGGGGCCATTTGTCACTGCTGACTTGAGACTCCATCTAGTTGATTCAACTTACAAACAAGTTGTTGGGATAAAAGAAAATATAGTTGTTGAAATTAAAGGTAGTCCCGCTCTTATTGATCTTGTTATTGTGGACATGCCAGAAGATCCCATAGCACCTATAATTCTAGGTAGGCCATTCCTAAGAACTATTAAGGCTTTAATTAATTTACATGAGGGGAATGTGAGAATAGGGCTACCATCTAGAGATCCATTTATAGTCCACTTCCGTAGGAAGAAGAAGGTCAAGCCTAATGATGATGATGGTATAATTAATTTAAAAGCCAACTATTTTGGAGTGGGTATTGCCATCAGGGTCAAGCTAATTATCCTTAACTATAAGCGCTTCATGGGAAGCAACCCTTGTGAAATAAAGTTTTTACTTTTGTGTTAGTCTTGTTTTTGTTTTCTTTTTGTTTCTAATAAAGAGTGTTCAAGAAGACCTTTGGACAGAAGAGAAGAAATAAGATAATCCTCGATCTTTCACTTTACTAACACATGGCCTAAGTAGTATTGCTGATTCTTTATGTAGTATATTCACCGTTATTTTGTCGTTTGATAAGATGTGCAAAGGCGCACAGGGCTTCTAATCAAAAAAATTGAGTTTTGTAGCTCACAGTGCTCTTAACGACCACTGGTACGGCTGGAAGGGACCGTACCATGCGCCCGTTCCACATTGAACCACATGAAGATAGAGATTCTGATTTTTGCCGCAGGAAATAGTGCTCTTAATGACCACTGGTACGGTCGAATGTGCCCGTACCGTACCCTCGAGCAAACATAAGGTTTCAAGCAAAGATACTGAATTGATAATGACCAGTAGTACATGTGCGCGCGACCCTACCACGCGCACGTATCGAGTGTAATGCTAGAAAGGACTCATCGCCCCCAAGGTATGTCACCCAGTACGGGCGGGCTCCGGCAGTACTGCCCACCCATACCATGTACATGGCCGCCATAACGAGCCCGAGGAGGTAACCTAAAAATCCTCAAAACAAATTGTGGGGCCCTGGATTAATCCTCCGAGAATCCCTATTATGCATACACCACGATCCCATGATCAGTTAGTCGTGGCACATAACCGACAAGTATCAAAGTAAACATCCATTACTTAAGCAGATACATGTCATACCCTACATGCCATTATGGCCACATCAATGCTCATCAACGGAAGTTCACCAAGCGTAGAGCCTGAGCCATGCCTTAACCTACAGGCAACTGACTGGGAGAACGTCCTAGTTCAGATAGTCGTCAACTTCACCTTCTTCTCGATATCTGACCAAGTTAATAGCCATGGACAATGTCAGTGAGTACTTAGAATGTACTCGCAAACCACCTTAAGAGAATAATAATAACAACCGGATATGCAATATGGCGGTGTTAGTAGGAGGGCTCCAAGAGAGGTTCTTTTGTCAAATAGTTCTCTTGTAGATATAGCATCCACATATCTTTGTTGAAAACTTATGTAAAACCTTTTTGGAAAAGTTTTGGAAAACACTAGGATTGGGCCCCCATTTGTTTTGTCCTTCCGGTCATCCCATGACCAAACTTCTTTTCCTCATTTCCGACTATCCCATGGTCAAAATATTTTCAAAGCCATTGCTTTTCCGAAAATCCTTTTTGAAAACAAAACCAGCAACGCTCTACAGTAGTTTGTCCAACCTGTCCATAACCGCGAACACGGTTATTCGAATAGATTTGCACTCCGCAAGGGTTGTACACTTTACCCACACCATTTGGGTACCCTACCTTGATCTACATCGATCGTGGGTCGAGTAACCGATCAAGACTCTCCGGATGCCCACTCCAATATAAGTGCCTACCCTATGAGAGTTGTTTCCCCTCAAACACCGGGACGCCCTATATAATTCTCAAGCCAACCAGAGCACTTTTTGCACTACACAAAGTGTGCGCTTTCAATGAGGGGCTCATAGTAACGCGTGGAGGCCCGTAGACCCTTAGTTCCTTCTCCAGGTCGATGTCTCAGATGGACCTTTATAGGAGAAGGCCCACCCTCCAGGATTTTTAATTCCCCTGTAGTAGTTGTAGGTAGCTTATACCATGGTAAACAAACATCAAATCCAGCCATGTCCCATTCCAGAGTAATGTGGTTGCACGGGTTAAGTTGTTATGGATAAAGCTGCAAAGAACCGGGTGCATTTTCATAAACATTTTCCTCCATCTTTCTTTCAACCTTTTTGTAAAACAAAAACCCTTTTTCCTTTCTCAAAATTCTCTTGGTAGGTCAAACCTCACCAAGGTTTTGCCATAAACATTTGTAAAACTTTTTCACGAGCCTTCCCATCCTCTAGTTTTTCTTCGGCTAAAATGGGGTCTCC
This sequence comes from Avena eriantha, assembly GCA_910589775.1. Taxonomy (NCBI): domain Eukaryota; kingdom Viridiplantae; phylum Streptophyta; class Magnoliopsida; order Poales; family Poaceae; genus Avena; species Avena eriantha. The sequence goes on along the minus strand of OU342745.1, from coordinate 72,715,914 downwards.
AAAGGGGTATGGTGTTATACACCATCTACCATTCTAGGGATGAATAGGTGTCGTAAAGGGGGTTGTACTTAGAAGCACACATGTGGAATGGTTTGGAGGAGCCAAGCCACTACCAGGTATAGATCATCATATAATAAACCAATGCAGTTTTCATACAACAGTAGGTAAAACATGCATAAGTAAAATAGTAGGACAAGGCTTATGAGCAAGAAGGTGGCTTTCCTGTAATCAATCTGGCAATATATGTCCCTGGACTTCTTCTTCGAATACCATAATAACCCTCTTCTTCAGGTCCTTGTTATAATCGCAACTATCATCGTCAAAGTGGATACATGCATGCAAATAGAGCCACAATCAACACACAACATACAAGCATCTTTGCAATACAGCAAACAAACATACAAAAAATCATTAAATTCGGTAGGTTTTTGATAGATTGACGTCATAGCATTCGGAAATATTTTAATTGCCTTTGTGGATTTGCCTTTGTGATTTATTGTCTAGAAACTACTTATGAGAGGGGTTTTGGATCAAGGCTAGGTTCTGGATGATATCATTGTATAAAAATGATGCCATCGGGTAGGTATTGATAAAATGAAACCAACAAAAGTGGTTTCACTATTTTATCCATTACCTTTGATTTTCTATGAATTTTCTAGTGTTAAAATCTCTAGTTTTAGTAAATAATTCATTAGAAAAGTTCTGGAGCTCCAATAATTATTTCCTTGTATGGTTCAGTAGAGTTTGATGGACTAATTCACTGAGAGTTGGAATCATGTCAAAATATTTAACAGAATGCTCTCAGGAAATTCCCAAAGGGAGGTCTGGAAGGTTTTTGTCTTTTTAACCAAATTAAATTTACAGGAACTTTTGATATGATTCCAAAGACAAATGTTAGGTACTTTGAATACATTTCTGCAGAAATTGGAACCAACCTTTTTAGAGTTACCGAAATACTAAGGTCATTTTATTTGTTAATTAACTCTACACAGAACAGTTTAATTTCTAAAAATCAACCATGGCTCATAAAATTTTGGGCTCCTGGGGTATGATAAAATTGGTATGCAGGTCTCCTAGGAGTTTGAATTAGGTCAATAGTTATCTTGGTTTGACCTAGATAAATTCCAAAAGTCATATATGTGCTATTTTTCTTATTTTTACTATGGGAAAATGGGAAGAAATTGACTATGGGGCCAGGGTGTCATGCAAGGTACTAATCATACATATCAGCACCAAAAGGATTTACATCAAATGGAGTTACTGAACTCACAGAAAGATTTATCTTATAAACAGGACACCTCTAAGTGTTTGATTTAACATAATTACTAAAGACAACCCTTGGACAAGCTAGGGGTACTGCATGTTTAGAAACATTCAAAAACCCTAGAAAATTTAGATCTAGGCATATAAACCTGTTTTCCATTTTCTTTGGCATTTAATCCAACAGCCTATTTAGCAGATCTGGTGGAAAAAAAAGAAAAAGATAAAAGGGTGCGCCTGGGCTTGATCTGCGGGGGCATGGGCCGAGCCAGGGGGATTCGGCCCACGGGGGTGAGCTACACGCGGGAGGGGAAATTCAAACCCCTATCTATGGGGCCCACCGGTTAGAGACTCCCGACGCTGAAGGGGTATCGGCTGATCTCAGCCGTAGCGGTATGTTAGATCTGACGACCGCCGGTCATCGTCCTCCTGGGCAGCGGCGGCGGGGTTTGAAACCCTAGTTGAGCTCGGGACGGGGAGGTGGGGCATACCTGAGTGAGCAGAGAGGCTGGGGTCGCCATAGTTCGACGCGGCACGTGATGACGACATCAAAGAAGGGCGGCTTGGCGGTTTTTGGTGCGGAAAATAGGTGGTGTGCTGGTGCCGACGGGTGACGTCACGGTTCTCGACGGCGGCATCGGTAGGGTGGTCCTGGGCAAGGAGAAGAATAGTATTAGATGCGGACAGACCAGGGGATCTCAGCAAGGCTACATGCAGGTTGGGAGGAGCCACGGAGAGGAGGCACGGGTCAGATCTTTGTCGAGGCCGAGGAGCCTTCTCCTCCTTGTCTTTAGCGAGGTAGGGAAGGTAAGAGAAGGAGGAGTTCAGAGAGGGTATGTGGGAGTGAGAAGATGCAAATGAGGGCCAGAGGCGTGCTGGGGTGACCTCTGGCCTTTAAACCAAAGGGAGAATGTCTATGGGGGACTATGTCCACTTAGTGCAAGGGAGGATAGGAGAGGTATCTGGTTGGCTAGGGAGATGGCGGAGAGGTAAGAGGTGGGGCTCTAAGTCGAGCACTGAGTGGAGGGGAGGGTGGTGGCTGCTACTGCCTCACTTATTGCTATATTTAACTTTAATTAGCTATGACTCTCTCTCCTTCCAAGCATAAAGGGACAAGGTTGAGCAGTGTCCTGCTATAGTGGAGTCGACCAGAGAGGTGGAAGGGGTTCTGTCCAAGTTTGTTTGACCCATTTGGTGTAGTTTTGGTGGTTTTGGAAGTGGGATTTTTGAATGATTTCAAATATTGGCCAAGTAGGGGATTGTGAAGCAAGTCTAGAAAATTGTCTTTGGCAAGGCAGGGAAATGGTATTGATGGATAGATAGGGTCAATACATCTCTCTAGGATTTGTTTTATATTTTTCCAAGGTTTAAAAGTCCACTTATTATCATTTAATCAAATAGTGCTGAAATGGTTTACAGAAGATCATTTGGTATATTTGAATTGGACAAGGTTGGTTTTTTATGTGAGAAGGTCTTAAATACCATATCACTCATTGGAGAATTTTATTGGGATTTATTGAGATAGAAAAGTAGTTTTAAGCAAGTATTTCTTGTTTTTGCCAATTAAGAGACATGGAAAAAAAAGAAATAATAATGCTTCTCAAAAATATTTATTTTTGATATGGGGAGGTTGGGTATGATATTTAGGCCTCAAGTGTGCTTAAATTTGGGCAAGTGTTTTGGAGGAAAACAAACTTTCCTTTATAGAGAGAGTTTTGGAGGTTTTGTCTATTAAAGAGACTAAATAGGTTTTGGTCCATAATAATTATGGATAATATTTGATAAATATTTCTAATCAAGGTAGATGATGTACACGAGGTGTATATAGCAGTTGAAAACTTGGGTGTTGAGAATCAAAGTTGATTTTGGTGGAGAACATGGGTTTAAGGATCTAGGGTAATGTTATTTTATTACCTTCAAAACCTTGTTGGATATTGGAGCTCAAAGCTTCCCTTGGTGCATGGAATGTATGGATGGATAGACCAAGTGATTTATATCACCATGGTACAATAAGTTCATCTTGATCATGCTTGAGTTCTCCAAGAATTGATTTCAAACTTTGAATAAAATAAGGGTGCCAAAGCAGACTAACAAATAGCCTTCAAAACCTTGTGGGTTTGTGAAGCACAAGGATCCATATGGAAAAAGTGAAGTAGGTATCGCTAGACCTTTATGAGGAGAACACAATCATGCAAAGAGTTGGTCCAAATAGGGTAGTATGGAAATTTGAGCTTCTGACAAAGTAGGCTAGCTGATAAGATTTGCAGATAAGGTTATTTTCTTGCCTGCAAAACAATCAAGAACAGGTGGGTTGGAGGACGGTATAGCCAAGATCAAGATCGGTTCTTGGTAGTAATTATGATGGTCTACAATATGGTTCAAGTGCATTACAAAAATTGCACAAGGGTTGAGAAAGAGAGGCATTCACAGCAGTGATGTTGAGACAGTTTCCAGACTTAGTAAAATTTAGCTGGTTTAGGGTTTTTGACTATAATATGAGTGGGGATGTTTTTGATGGGTTGCAAGGTGTCAAGGCATCCTCAAGTGGATTATGTTGAAGTGTAGATTGAGTATAATAGATCCATGCTTGATATTGGTCTTCTTTGACTTGGAAGCTTCTAGAATATATCACTTCAAAATTGATCTGGTTAAGGGTTTTAGATGATCACCTAGTAGCCGGAGATTAGATCCATCTTGTATTCTTGCTTAGGGTTTGGTGATCTTCAAGTATCTTTATCCTAGGGGATGTCCTAGAGTAGCTCGCTTTAGTTCCTAAGCAAACAAGCTAGACAACAAATCAAGGCAATTCATCTTAATAGATCAAGGTAACTCATCTTACAAGTAGATCTACTACTACTAGGGTAACCATCAAGCTTAGCTTGAGGTAAAGATGGGTATGTTGAAAGGTTGGAGTTAGGTAGAATTGAAAAGCTTTATAAAAAGGTTTTGGAAAACCTAGAGATAAGAGTAGTTGAAAGTTTTGTCTAGAAAACATAGGGAGATTATATCTAATATATCTCCATAGTTTTGTAAATAGATGATAAGAAAATTATTGAGGTTGCGAGGGCATCTTGAATCAAGTTTTAGAAATGCCAGAACATTTTATTATATGTAAAATAAGCCAAGAAATTTTTGGGAAAGTAGCTTTTGTTAAATGATGTTGAGGTAAGGAGTATATCATTTAATACACAATCATATGCATAAACCCTAACGTGCAAGCAAGCAAATACTACACCACTAAACAAGAATTTTTTTTGTTCCCCCTGATTTTTGCATTCTGGACAACTAATCAGGGTTGTTGAAATTGGGATGTTACACAAATCTTTCTCTTTATTCTTCCTCCAAACTCCAAACCACCTCTATTGGATCTTCAAATTTACTTAATTTGTCTTTGATTCCTTGCATTCAGTCGATCTAAGGTATGATTCTCCTCCGATCCTCAACTTATTTGTACAAAATCTTCACTCAATCTTTCACCATTGTTAATCTAGACTTAGGTCTTGTTCGTGATTCAATCTTGATATTGAGCATGCTTAGTATTGTTTTAGAGGAGTATCTTTTGTAATTAGTGTAGAGAATCACTTATGCTATGTTTCTATTGGACAAAAAAATATGAGCAGTTTTTATTTACTTTATCTTATTATTTTTAGATGAACACGAGGAGTCGTACATGTGAGATGGCTGTGGAGTCCTCTGCACCACCCATTGATACGTTGACCCCTGAGTCACTTGGTATCAAATTCACCAAGGAGTTTCAGATGACTTGTTTCAATCGTCTCAAGCTCCGAGAAATCAAGTCAACCAAGTGGGCGTGCCCCTATATCGTGAACCAACTTGGCATTCGTGCTGATTTCGATATACTTTGCAATAATGTTGGTTAGTATGATTTTTTCTTTCAGGATGTTTCCACGTATCGCTGCTTGATGTTTGAGTTCTTTAGCACATTGACGCATACAATGGACCCTTACGATTGTACCGAGGAACTAAGTCACGGAGTTGATCGCATCAAATTCCACCTTATGAACTATGAGTACGTCCTAACACTCGACCAATGGGCTCAATGTTTTGGGTTTTCCAACAACAACACCTATGTGCACACAACTACTTTTGTTTTAAATCATGCCCTTGGGAGTACTTTAATTTAAGGTGAATTCATGGAAACACATCCGAGGGAAACCAAATTAATCACCCTGATATTTGCTATTTATTTTATGTGATTGCTAACACCTTGCAGACAAGTGGTGAGTTTACTAGAGTTAATGAGGCGGACATGTTGATCCTTGCAAAGGATGCTATTATTAATTGTAACTTAACGCCAAATTTGGGTTCTCTTCTTGTGTTTTACCTTAAGCATCAAGCTCTTCAATCTTGAGGACCCATATGTGGAGGAGGAGTTGTGACCATTCTTGCACGCACACTTCACATCAACCTAGGTAACATCCAGCCATTTACAGGAAGTCACTGTCTCGGTCTCCCTACTCTAAGAGCATGTGGTATGGTTTATAAAACTCATGGTAGATACTTCCTCGATATACCTAGAGTGGATCACTTGATCATGGCTCCTTTGCCTAACGATTTATTCTCTATCGAGGATGGACGTTTGTATTTTGATGCGCAGGTTGAGGCTAATCTACCCCAACAAGAAATACCCATGGGAGGAGGAGAAGATGAAGAAGTAGAACAAGGAGGACTCGAACAAGACGAGCAGACACCAAACAACTACACCACCTATGAAGATATCAATGCACTCGAAGGAAATATTCAAAACATGAACAACCTCTCCATCAACCTTTGATATGCTACAACGAGCCTTGCCACCCAGTTCCATGATTGGAGCAGCCAATGGAACATCGAAAACTATCCACCGCCACCACAATGAGCAACAAAAGGGCTTGCAAAAGCCTGATCATGGGTATGTGTTCCCGCGGAAAATTTATTTGTGTAATAACGAGGTTGTACTCCAGCTCCTAGAGAGCTTTGAAACACTCGTGTTGGCTTGTTCCAAAACTTTGCCTTTTTCCTTTGCTTTTTCAGTTTGCTTTTGTTTTTCATTTGTTTTTATTTTCTTAAAACCCTTTCTTGGTCACATGTTATTTTCTATTCTTTAACCCCTATCCTCGAAAATACAAAATTATTTTTCCATTCTTCCATTTTTGTAAATGTGGATTCGCACTTTGCCTCTTTGATTTAATATTATTATGAGAATAATAGTGTTTGAGTTTTGAAGGAACACATCCATATAAGGAAGAGGATCATGAAGTCACTTATGAGAGGTATGTCCTATGTCTCCCTCTTTTGAAGTTTGAGTTGTTTATCTTAGTTGGTTGATTTGCTAAGATGCCATGCTTGTGGGAGTAATTTAATATGGTTAGAGTAGAGCTTTTTATTAGTATGAGGATTAGTTGTTGAAGCTCTTGCTCTAGTTCCTTTAGCTAACCGAGTCTTGCCTTGGAAATAATATTTCCAAACAAGTACAATAAGAAAAGTCTGAAATTTATGACTTGTTTGATGAATGATTGTCTTGAGAGTATACCTTTGAAGATACTTAACCCCATAGATATTTCGATAGTCTTGACGGCACTCATGAAAGGAGTTGGTTGATTGAAATAGAGTCTAGTTGTAATTGTGTTGCATTCCAAAGCTAACCTTGTGGATCAAACTGCGGTATTAGCTCAAAAAAAGAGAAGAGAGACAAGTTTGTTTTATGTCTCTAATGCGCACCTTTGGGATGCCAACAACTCTACTAGATTTTGAATGATCTATGGTATAACCCCAAATTTCAGCTAAGAGTTGATGACATGAGTGGCATACGTGTGAATATATGGACAAAAGTATTGGTACTCTCAAAGGTTGTGCAAACACTTGCAAAAAAACATCCAGTGATCCTTGAAAGAATAAAAAGAAAAAGATATCTATGAGGATCCACATAACAACTCCTTGGCATGTTCTAATTACTACTCTATGCATTTTTCTTGAAAAACAATGATTGGATTAGAAATGTTTTTGACAGACTTGATTTATTGATGTGGGTGTAAATAAGACACTTCGTTGTTATGCTAGGACATGAAACTCTCTTACTCAATTACGTTATTTAAAACATCCTAGTGTTCCTTGGAAAGCTGGGAGTTAACTAGAAGAATTGGATTGATTGCTACACTTCTAGTTATTTATACTTATATTAAACTTTACTTTGATTGTTTTGACTTACCGAAGCTTGTATAGTACTATTTTCATCTCTCTAACTTTCATAAGCCTCGCAAATGAATGAAGTGTGGAGCGCATATGACTACCAACTGTAAGTGATAATTCTTATTCTCATTGTTTCAAGTTTAAACACTAAATTCCTTATAGTTCGTTTGTCTCTTCTAGTTAAAGGGCGATCAACGTTTGAGCTTTGGGGAAATTGATGGCTCCAAAATTAGCCATCTTTCACCGCATTTAAACGTTGCTTTTGGTCAAGCAATTGACAACAAACTCTCAATCCTTGCCATTAATGACTAATAATTGCAAAGATATGCAAAACCTTTCTTTTAATTGTGTTGTGTAGGAAATCGTCATTTTTAATGCGAAATCGGGAGTCATAATGAAGGTTTTTGAGGAAGTCCACATGGCCAAGCAATTGGGAAGTCATTCCCAGACGTCAGTAGGCTTAACGCTCACTAGTACGGGAAGAGCCCACCCATACCATCCGCCCATACCAGGTGGTGTTGGCCTTGTATCGTCAAACCCTATGACTTTCATGAAGACGCCTATATATTTTGAGGCTCCAACCACCTACAAGAGAGCCGCCATTCTCAAATTACACCACAACACCACCAAAGGAGATCCACCCCATTGTTCATCCATTGTTCAGCACTTCCATCATCCATCCCCTCTACTAGCCATAGCCATTGCTTTGTACTTTAGATCTCCATATGATTTGGCGACCATTGTAAGAATATTTGATTTCAATCTAAGTATTTGTATGATCTTTTCTATCTCCGATCTATTTGTTATGAGTGAGTAGTCCTCACGGACTGCGGGTTGGGGAGAAACCTCGCAGTGATTATGTGCATCTAATTCATGGGAGTATTGTATTTTGTTTGCAATTGAGATTTGTATCTTTTGTTTATTTGTCTCTTGTCTTGATCTGTGGACTTGTATGTACCCAAGATCCCCTAGATTGATAAAGGCTGAGGTGAGATACTTGGCTAGCGGTGATCTCATAGGAACCCAAGTGACAGAAAGGGTAGTACGGTCTTCGCTTAGCGGCCCATTCGGGATCACAAAAACATCACCACTTAAAGCTTTGATCTGTGTTTTACACTTAATAATCATTTTTAACCTGTTGCTTCGGTGTGCACTCGGTTGGATTAAAAGAATATTGCTATTCTCTCTTCATCACAGGGGCTCTAATATATTAGGATGTGTTGCCCACAAGAGATTATCTTTGTTCAAACATTACACATGACTATGCTTATTATTACCTTTTATCCCATATGATGTGCAACTTCAGGTGGATCTTCAACCCTGGCCTATCTCCATCCATTAATTCAACCCATTATAAAGGTAAACTAGATTAGTCCAATAAACTAAGGTAAAACGAACAAACAAAGTCTTGTAGATGTATTCTTTTTATTTCCTTTTAGCATTGCTTTCCAAGGTTCGATTAAACCTAGGTCTTCTAGAGAAAAAGATACTATACTACATCCATGAATCTGGATCGAAGGTATCAAGAGGTAACGTACCCTTGAAGACCGAGAAAGCGTTATGATCATCCAGGAGAGTGGATGATGTAGTCATACCCGTCCGACCTCAAGGTCGCGAAGCTCCTCGCACGTTACCCCTTGTACATGTCCTTCTATGATGGCCAGTCGCTACAAGTGTAGCTCCCCCGAGTTATCACACACATAAGGTGCAATACAACAACTCCTAAACTTCTTGATCCCTGTCGAGATTGTGGAAGTAGACCTCCTAGATGAAACCCTTGTAGCACAATGGTGTGACGCAGCGGTGTTGACTTTGCGTGTATAGTCCTTTCCTAGGACCGTGCCACCACAAACACAACTGAGAGAGAGGGGATGTTTCTCTAAGGAAAAATGCCTTAGAGAATATATCTTGGTGTGTTTTAATCCCACCCATGGACACCCCTTTATATAGGCGGAGGGGGTGTACCTTTCCCAAAGGGTAAGACATGTGGGACTAAAAGTACAATAAAATTAAAGGGAAAAAGGCTCCCAGCCCGCTGGGCTGAGTTGGGGAAGCCAGATGGGACGACCTTGCTCGTGGCCCAACAAGTAGCACCTTGCAGCAATAGCTGGTAGTGACCTGGCTACTCTAGCCGGGTGCGTCGGTCAGCGTCCACGGCCCGCTTGCGCGCAATGGTGCGGCGCGGTCACTAGAACACGAATGGGAAGCTATGACCACGACCCAACACCAAGCGGCGGCCTGGCATGGCGAGCCGCACAGGGAGGTGGGGAGCTATGGCCAGGTGGGCCCATGCGCGGCCAACCGCCCCGCCGCTCACCCGCATGCTAGCGCATGACCATGCCCCCCGGGATGGGCTAGAAGGAGACCGCAGCCTGGGTGGGTTGGGTAGCTGTGGACTGCTGCGGTGGCTGGCGAACTGCCACCCGCGCAGTGCCCAGTACACACCCGCCTTGTTATTCGCTTGGGCTAGGTCAAGAACTGCCTTTTCCCTGTGGTTTCCCCTTAGGTCAAATCCCTCCGGGGTTTTGGCCTAATGAGAAAGTTGCTTTATAAATTTCAACTTAAATATTTATTTAGTATATATTAATTCTCAATTAACATATAATAACTACATATGGTAGTGTGCCATTTATCTGAAACTCCTTTCGTCCTTTTCCTTTCCTTCTTCCTCTGAACAACTTTGGATCTCTCCAGAACGATTCTGATTTCTCTCTCTTCTGTGATTCCATCTCACAAGAGGATCTCCAAACGTCGCAGTGCCCTTAAGCATGTTTCCCTATGATTCGGGAATGTAATAGACATGATCTCTATTAATGATCAAAAGCGGGACTGGGATGCCCATATTAACCCCTATGCACTCCACGAATCACCATCGTGTCGAACCTGAAACAATATGTCCAATTACCTTTGTTACGTGATACAAGACTTGTTTGAGATCTAATCATCAGTATCATGATACCTTGTTCAATCTTGTTTCCAATAAGTATTGTTTTACTCATTCCCATGAAATTCCATCCCTATGACCTAGTCATACGTTGCGCAACTTATGGATGTAATGCACCGTGTGGGACCAGTGAATCTTCCCGTCACACATGAGAACAAATCCTGATCTTGATGCATAAGGCCTCTACATGAAGAATATCATTTTGCGGCCCGAAAGTTGGGGTGGCCAGGCAACGCGGTACCCAAGTTGATTTTTATCACCACGATTCGAAAAGTTGGGGCGCCAATTGCTGAGAGGGGTCTTTCGAGTGAATGATGGCCAAACCAAATATTTTCAAATCACGCCCGTTAAGTCAGGATATTCCGTTACACTAGTTCTTGTTGTGCCCCTCCTTCGCCGATCACTCTTCTTAGCCACCCTGCACGTGTTGTAGGGGCAAATCCATTCCTATACTTTCCTAACTCTCGACACTGAATCTTTCGGCGGCGGCGGTCCCTTTTCTTCCCTTCCCTGACCCTAAATCTGTTGGCGGCGGAGGACCTTTTTTCTCCCTCCCCCGACACTGAACCGACTGCGGCGGCCCAACATGTCTTGCAAGGCGAAGGTTGTAGCTACGTCGCCGACTGAAAAGGGTCCGTCGGGGCCCAAATCTGGGGCTCAACGCGTAGCTGGGGCGAGGTCTTCAGCCCCGGTTAGCGAGGAGGCCAACAAGGATTCTGCTCCCAAGGTACCTACGAGCAGCGGGTTGAAGAGAAAAGCAAGGCCGGTGGCGGATTGTTTGGCTCCGGTGGGCGGATGCAGCACTTAGATCTCGAAGAAAAAACCCGGGAGAAGAGCGAGAGGTGAATTTTTCTTATCTGTGCCTTATCTTACAATTAGATTAGTTATGGCATAATAGAATTGAATGAACTAAAATGTTCCCCTTTTTAATCAAATTAGGCACATCTTTGATACAAGGGACCTATATGAGTTCACAGTTCATGTTCGACAGTACACTACAAAGCTTGATTTTGGTTGCGAGAGGGTTGTGTTCGGGTAAGATGTGCATTTGCTTGTGAATTGCAAAGAGGTTGTGTCTGTTTCGCAGCTGGTAGATATGATTGCCGCTAGAATTCCCTGGGGTTCTAGACAGAGGACAAAATTGGTGTGGCGCAACATGAATGATACCTATCAGCAAAATGAGCACTCCCATGAGCTTCAGATGGTTTCGGAGTGTAGTGCAGCTGATCGTAAGGTGAAAGTTGAAGCGATGATTGATGATATGTATGCAGATGCTGGAGATCTTGCTGCCAGAGCTTCTGCTCATAGAAAATACGGACCAATAGATGTTGATCTAGATAAGTTCAGTACACGCATAGAGGTGGATTCATACATGGCAAAACTTGATGAGGGAGTTAATAAGCCCGTTTCGTCATGTACTGTGGAGATCACTGTTGATTCCAAAAACATAACTCTTGATAAAATGAGAGAGATGATCGGTAAGGAAATTAGTATTGGCCCTAAGCAGATGGCAAAAATCCAGTGGTGGCATCATAAGAAGCAGCAATTCATAGATGTTTTGGATACTGAAGATCTTATGTAGATTATGCAGTGAAAGAAGCAAACCAGGAAGATGTTCTTCCTTGGTACCATTTCTGATGTTGTTGAACAGGTTATAGTGGATGTAGATGCCCCTATAGTGGCTGAACAGAATGAGGTGGTCGACATTAATGAGATATGATGAGAGTTGCTACCCTGGGCTTGTCATATGGACCGCAGGGTTCCCCTGCTTGTATTTGTAATATTGACTGTTGTTGCATTTAGAGTGTGCTTCTGTGATTATGTTTGTTGAGAGATTGTGAAATAATGTTGTGCGAGCTGTTGAGATTTTCGGACATGTCACTCACTGAAACCATCGTTGTTGTAATAAGACATAAGTACATTGTAGTTGACATGATTATGTTTCTTAAGATGACGTACCATACTTGTTTCAGTTATTATGTTTGTTGGGACATTGTAATGTAATGTTTTGTGAAACCATGACTGGACTAGTGATGCATAAATACATTGTAGTTGACATGATTATGTTTCTTGAGATGATGTATTGTACTTGTTTCTATTATTTTGTTTGTTGAGAGACTGTAATGTAATGTTTTGCGAAACCATGACAGGACAAGTGATGTGTAAGTACCTTGTAGTCGACATGATTTTGTTTCTTGAGTTGATGTAATATACTTGTTTCTTTGATTACGTTTGTTGAGAGATTGTAACGTGATGTTTTGTGAAACCATGTTGTGGTTATGTTTGTTGGGAGATTATAATGTAATGTTTTGTGAAACCATGACTGAAGAAGTGATGTATAATTACCTTGTAGTTGACATGATTTTGTTTCTTTGGATGATGTAATATACTGGTATGTTTTCGTTAGGCAATGAAATTGGGATGGACATATCAGGCAGGAGACAGTAATCCAGGGAAAGGGCATGGTATCCATTAAACTATTGTACCATGCCAATTTAGTCATCATTGCAGCAGTAGAAGGGCCGCTCTCTCTCTCCCTCTCTCTCTCTCTCTCTCTCTCTCTCTCTCTCTCTCTCGCCGACGCCGTCGCCGTCGCATTCGCCATGCTGTCCTTGAACGGCGAGGCCGACCAGTCGAGCAGCGACAGCCTTCTCTCCGACATCGAGTATTCCTTCCACGATGTGAGTTCCTCTGTTTTCTCGGGCTAGGGTTAGGCAATGGTAAATCTCTCGATCTGAGCTCCATATGTGCATGCAATCGTGTTCGATTTCAGCTTTGCGTTTACCTATAGGTACCAAGGACAATCTACGACTCCGAATGGGAGGGCCTAGATCTCGATGGAGAAGTGCCATGTGACCATGGGCTAAAACTGAGGAGATATGTTGCATTCGAAGGCAGTAGTAGTAGTAACACTAGGAGAAGGTTTTTGGGCTACACAAATCAGGTTTGTTTACATTATGTGCAACTGTGACATCAAGTAAAATGTATCGTGCATGTTCATAACACTATAGTGTGTGTGTTTTTAGGTTGGCCCGGTGTGTAAAGCAGTAGAGTGGGTGGATCTTGAGTGGCCAGATGCACTTAAGAAATGTTTGGCATGGTTATGGGAGATGTATGAGTTGGAAAGGTTGGGGAGATTTACTGATGTAAGTGATGCAGCTGAAAAAAATTACAAGCTGTCGGTACGAAATAAGGAGCTGGAATAAGAAATCGAGAATTTGCAGTCAAAGCTAACTGACGGAATCGATGGGAGCTTGGTTGTTGGAACTGCAAAGAAGCTTCAGGATAGTCACAGGTTGCTGATTCATAATGAAGAAAAGGAGAGGGATCAGCTCAGGGAAGACAAGAAGAAGCTAGAGTACTGCATTGCGGATCTGTTGAAGGAACTGAAGAAGGCACGCGAGGGTGAACAAGGACGGAGTATAGAGGATAAAGGAAATTCGAGATGAATAATTTATGTTGTACCAATGCCTAAAACTAGTTAATTGTAAGACTTGTAGTTGTGCTTTCCGAACTAAGCCAAACTCAATCCTCGAGCAAACTAATTTCACACGAACACACATATCGTGTATAGAGTTAAGTTCACTCTTACAAAATCACCACTACAGAGGATAAACCAGGCAGTTCAGTACTAAATAGACATATGTTGTGTTCAAGCGAGCCTCGCCCGGAGCTGCCTATTTTCCCTCCCTAAGATTGGCCAGCTCCTTCAGTACTATGTCGTGCTTCAGCTGTAGGTTCCAGCGCTCCGTCATGGATTGGAGAATTTGTCCGTAGCCATACAATTTTCCTTCAAGATCCCTTTCATGATCTCCGTCTGCTTCCTAGCCGAGGCGCGACCTTCACTGTGTAGCTTCGTCCAGTCGGCGTTTAACTCCTTCAGTTTCTGGCACTTGTCAGAAAGGACCACGAATTCAGCGCGCAGTTGGTCAAAGGCCAGTTTCTGGGAATTCTGCTTCTCCCTTTGGATTGCTATCTTGTCATTTAGCCAGGTCGCCAGGTCCTTGTCGATCTTTCGCCTCTTTCCCTGCAACAAAAATGCATAGTATGGTTTGTTCAGTTCACCAGGACAAGCTGGTTAGTTTCCATAATTAACTGAATCGACTAATGGCACTGTCATAATTTCAAGGAAGAAGCAATCTAGGACTAATCAACATTTTATGAATCGACTAGTGGCACTATCATAATTTCAGTTTCAAAGACAAATAAGATTTATCAGCAGTTTAGTGTGCTGTGGGTTTTTCCCAATATCACCAAATAGTAGTGGGAGAGTGGCAAACTCATAATGCAGAAACCCATGTCCAGATACATATGGAAAGAGAACATGGTGTCCATTCATGAACATGAACACCAACACATGTCCAGATAGATAAGGAGTTTCCCTAGGATTCTTGTTGCACCCTATAATGGGAAGCAGACATGGGCATTGCTCCCTGAACCCTAAACATTAGAAAAGGAGAGGAGGACGAACTGGTATTCGTGTCCCCGTAACGGGAATCAGACTTGCGCATTGCTCCGATACGCCTCTAGACATGCCCTTAGCTCCTCGTTCTCTTTCTGAACACCCTCGAGTATGGTGATCACTCTGCTCATGTTCGCCTTCATCTCCTTGACTGCATCGAGGCAATGGTTTCCTATCATGGTAGGCTCGGATGGTAGCCTTGGTTTCCTCGACGCGTCCCTCTGAGTGCCTCGCTGACTTCGTCCTACAGGAGAATGCACCCTTTCCACGAGATTCTTCTTCTCCTCCGTGAGCTCGTTGATTATCTTGATGGCTTGTTCTTGCCTGATCAAGTTACGGTCGAGCACTTTCTGCAGCCTAACGACGTCACGTGCAAAATCTAGCAAGATCTCCTTCTGCACAGATAATTGTTTGCGTAGGCTCTCATTAGCTTGGGTGAGGGGAGCGTGCAAGCTCATGTTGGTGGCAATGTTGGAGCTGATCGCGGCCACCTTCTCACGATACTCGGCCTTCGATCGCTACATAGTTCATGTAATTGAAATAGGAATTCTACAATACACTCCAGGTCCCAGGTGAATAACTAATTACCGATCAAAAAAAATCCCGTGACCACTCTATGGCCGCATGTGTTACAAAATGGACCTGGAGATTCTATTCATGAACCATGATAAACTAATCCTAATCACAAAATCCATAGTGAATCTATGAACAGCAGCGTATTAAGGAAAGGACCAAGAGATCCAGTCATATTCAATGAAAACAATACAAACTCGCAAAAGAAGAAGGAAAACCAATGTGGGGCGTACAGCAGGACATGCATTAAGGAAATCCACATCATAACTCGGAGAAGAAATAACCGCCATGGAGATTTGCTACCTCGCTGATTGAGACATTGGAGACGGGGCCCAAACGGGTTCCTACAACCGCCTCCGTCGTGGTGGATTCGGGCTCCACGGCCGACCTGTAATACGTAGAAGAGGAAGAGCCAGAACAAGAAGAAAAACAAGAAGAAGCTGATTAAGATCTTGATGGAGAGGGAGATGGAGAAGAAGCAGAATAAGGAGACCGTACCGGGAGGAGCCCTCGCCTGCTAGAACATTCAGCGGCCATTGTCGGGGGAGATTGGGCCTCGATGAGAGGGTGGGCTTGAGCGGCTGGTAGAGCAAAAGAAGTGCCTCGCGGGGATTTCTCTCCTTTTCTCTGCGAGGATCGTCGACCGGCCTCTCCCCTCCTCAGTGGAGCCATGGCTTGCAGGGTGAGTGTGGCGGAGGCAGGAGGAAGGAGATAGTGATTATTAGTGGGAGAAGAGTAAGAGTACAGGCGTGGTCCAGTAGTACTAGTACTATTATACAAGACCACCGTGTACGGTCTACCTTCTCAAATAAGCCAGGGGGCAGGGGGTAGGGAATCGATGTGGGACTTGTCTTTATTGCGATGGACACTTCAATGGTCTTTGGCACCACCCAAAATCCAGTATATATATAAGGGGAGTGTGAGCCGGGTGGTCATCAGGGGAATCGGCGCGCACATCCCGCGTGC